>CM042138.1:143960978-144012855 GCA_023376005.1 Doryteuthis pealeii | reverse complement strand
TCACTTCCAGGAGAAAAACTTCTGGGGAAACCCACCCTAAAAAATCATAGAAAATAACATTCCAAAAAATCAATAGATAGACAATTAGGATATTCAAACTAGGGGATTTTTTTTCAACAGTAAAACTCAACGAAAGTCCTAAAAAAAAACTAAAAGGCAGAAAAAGCTGCAGGATCTGACGAAATAAAATACCCCCGTGCTATGGAAGTCAGGGTAAGTTTTCAAATGAACATACTTCTTTAGGCTATGCAACGCAGTTTATTATAGGCCAAAACAGAATAGAAATAAATGACGAAAGCATGCCATTGTCCATTCCCCAAAAAAAGGGAAAAGACCTAGGAATAGCTAATTAAAAACTAACAAGGGAAAGGAAAGGGCATAAACCCCCTTACTGCCATGCAGCCTAAGATTATATAATGCCCTTTTTCTTCTTAATCGAATCGACCCGAGAATAATGAGAAAGTCCTCAGGAAAAACCAAAAAATGGCTTCCGCACAGGAAACTAGGGTGGTCCCACAACCTTCTCAAATTCCTGACTTGTACGACGCATCAATAGAAGGGGTTCGAGCAAAAGAATTTGAGGCAACCATTACTATTCGTTAGGATTTTCTCCAAAAAGCATGTTTGAATTCATACATAGACGGAAAATTGAAACAAATTACTTTACTACGTGGCATATTGGTCTTCCCAAAGAAACTACTGCGCTATAAGAAGCTAATACAAAAGCTACTAAAAGCAACTGGTACGCTCCACCTGATGGGATACGGATTTCTTTTTGACACCGTTCGCCGGAGTCCTACAACGTGTTGATACATTGGCACCATATATATTTATTTATTAATATTGCCTTAGACTATGCTTACTCCGAACATCTTTAGATACCATTAAAAAGAAAAAAAAGGTTTTACACCTAAGGAAAGGCAAGAAGCAGGAGACTATCACTGCCACCAAACAGTTTTACAGATGCTGACTATTGCTTGATGACCTCGCCCACTTCTGCAGATTACACCGGCACAGGCTGAGGACCCTATGCATAGCCGCGAGGATGCAGCAGGAGGCATTCGGCCCTGGCATGTGACTCTTGCCAAAACAGAGTTTTCATGAGCTTCCCAGAAAGAAAGGAGACATCTCACGTCGTTTTTAGACGGTAGAAGCCCCTTTAAGCCAGTAGAAACAATTCAACGTTACCGGTAGTAATATTCTCATCCACAGGAAAACGATATTAACACACGGAATAGGAATAGGCATGGATGGCCACAAACCAAATTGTCTGTTCAATATTGGGAAGTCTGACTCACTGACAAGCCTTAAGCGACATCTCCTCCAGGCTGTAGTCATATCAGTACATGCTGTTATGGCTGCACTACCTGGACCCTAACGAGGCTGCCTCGAGAATAAAGCAGATGGAGCTGCACAAGGAATGCTGCGAGCAGTTCTGAACAAGTCGTGGAAACAAGCCATCCACAAGGAGCAGCTGTATGGTCACCTGCCCCCTTATCTCACAGACTATCCGAGTTTGAGACGGACCTAGGCCATGCAGAGGCACTGCTGGGAGAGAAGCAAGGATGAAACTCATAAGTGATGTTCTCCTGTGGAAGCCAACAACATGGACATGCCAGTGTGGGCCGACCCAGCAAGGACCTATATCGACCAGCTATGTAAAGATGGCTGGCTGCAGGCGAAAGAGAACTCCCTGTGGAGCGATGAATGATAGGGAAGGTTGGGCAGAGATTGTCTTGGATATCCGCTGCTGCCTGCGCGACATGATGATGATGATAATAATATATAAAGAAACATTAAAAACAGTAGCTTACTACCCGAGTTTCACTGATAGGGTCAAGTCGTTGTATTTTCACGTCTCTTCAGTGCGGCCAGACCTAGCAGGCCACTGAATTTCTATCAGTCTTGCTTCTTTACCACTGGGCCATCAGCCACCTGCAGGCAAGTGTTAGAATTCAAATGACTCATAAAAATCACCACGTAAAAAATATCTTAATTTAATCCGGCCTGGTAGTTAGATCAGGGAATTATCTTTTCGTCAGATTTGAGGGAATGACATCACGTAATGATATAGTAAGAAATTTTAATTCAATGATTAAGTATATTTTTTAAATAAAATATAAATGACGCGATTTGCTAAACTTCAAATTAATATTTGAAAAAAAAAAAAAAGAATTAAGCAAAGTAATCAAATTTATGTAAAACGATCTTAAAAAAATAACATCATTAATTCAAAGCGTAGCCAATCGAATGTCAAATTACTATAGTATACTATACTATAAATTTGATAACAATTTGAGTTTTCAGGTATTTCCGTGAAATGTATTAGGTAATCTAATGGTATTATCTCTTGCGCACTATTATGTATTAGTATCATGATTTTATTTGTATTTCTAATATTAAAATGAATGAATTAACGCGATTATGAAAAATAAAAAAAGGCTTTGTTTACAATTGACGAACGACGGGAATTAATTTTTTTTAAGTGAGTTATCGTTAATAGTTCGTTTGATTTGTTATTTAATCGCAGTAAAAAAAAAAAAAAAATTCAATGTATGAAAAGACATACTAATTTCATATTTAGAAAGATTATTTTCTTTTCTTTCTAACCAAATGAATATTTTTAAGATAGGAACAGAAATATGCGGTAAATAAGATTTGATTTTATGTTAAAATTTACTATGAAAAAATTATACTACGAATTCTTGGCTGACTAAAGCAAAATATTATTTTTTTTAACTCGCTGTAAGAAATAATTCAATGGATAAAAACTTAATCAAATTACATATTTAGACGAAAATTCTGTCGGGTTTCGATCCTGGCTAGAGGTAGCTGTTAAAATGTCATGCCGCACTGATGAGAAGTAAACTTTGAAACACGTGTCAGTGGATGACTGATATATATATATATATATATATATATATAATATATATATATATATATATATAATATTATAGAGAGAGAGAGAGAGAAGAGAGAGAGAGAGAGAGAGGGGGGAGAGAGAGAGTGAGATAGATAGATAGATGGGTAAAATATATTTTCCCTATTTCTATATATCTGGTAGTCTGTTTAGATTCTACATTGAAATAATGGCGTCAGGTAAGACAAACCGTTTAAGATACAACCACAAGATAATCTCAACAAGCAGTTTACCTTATTCGTATCCCATAGGTCATTTTAAAATGCTCACTGATGTTAAGCTCTATGAAAATTAACAATTCTGATGAAAACAAAAATATATACACAAATTTCTTAAAGCTGCACTCAAATAAAAAAAATAAAAAAAACATTCCTCCGTCTGGAATAATTCAAAAGAAAAACTTATATTTTTAGAATATGGGGAAATCTGCGAAACTGTTCCCTCACTAAATTAGTCATGCGAGACTACTTAATGGTAAAGGACAAGACTTTTCGGGACAATTATGATGGGTGATGTGAAAACTTTATTGCAAGTGTCGGACGATAACCAATATTTTTCATGGAACAGCGTACTTTAAGAAAATTCATTGATCAAATTATTTTAATTCTTATGGATTCTTGTATTTTTGGGATCATATTGCAAAGAGAGCACTGAAAATGAGCTTGCATTCAAAAGTTGTACAAATGATTATGTAGCGTCAGATGTGAAAAGGGGATCTGGAAATGAATGATGTCGTAAAAGATATTTCAGTCTGTTAAACGAAAAGACAGAATAAATTCATCAACGTGTGGCTCTAAGTAGTTGTATACCGTGAATGGAAAACAACAATCACATTTTTTTAACAAAATTCAAACAGTTAATTAAAAACGTGATAATGTCCGAATTTCGTATCTGGTCGTGTTAGTTTAACCCTTTATCGACAGGTGATATTCAGCTGATGATATTCATACGTTTCATCAATGTTTTTTTTTTGAAGAAGAAATTTGATTGGTCAAAAAGGTGTGGCGTTGACCTTGTGAAGAGATTATAAAGGAAGTAAACTTTTTGGTAAGTGGACATTCATTGTAAACCAACCAACCATTCCACATCCAATATGAAGACCATCGCTCTCGTTTGTATTCTTGTTCTTCTTGCTGTTTGCAGTGAAGGACACAAACCAGGAGGCAATTATGAACATAAATATGGTAATGTATATTTTAATTTATATTTCAAGTGTTACTTTTTTTCATCGTGTTTCGTCATTTGTTTCTATCATTTCAGAAATAGATAAACATCATAGATCAACAGGAAAACACAGATATCTTTAAGATATACATTTTTTGGGGGTGGGGGGCTCTTCGCAGAAATGCGTCCCGGCCTCCTGCCTTAAAAAAATGCTAAGCAGTACCAGCTCAAAAAAAAAAAAAAAAAAAAAAAAACAACCAGCCCTTAAGGCTATTTCCCGAAAAGTTAATGTGATATTTTAACCCCCAACCTACCCCAGTCTTTTTTTCGATATCTTATTATAATGGAGATTGTGTGTTTTTCTTTCTGTAACCGAAACTATATTCCTACTCAAGTCACAATCCTCTTAGTTATTCACATTCTCCATGATTTTATTTTTATCTAAACCTCAATTATTAATAAAATTGTCTTACTTTATCAATACTGTTAACTATGTATAGATACTGACAACATGCAATTGTATTTATATATACAAGAAAATAGCGGTTTACAGTGTGAACGGGAAGGCTAATTTGCATATTAATATTAAAAAATCGAATTTAATAAATATGTGCTTAGTATTATTGATTTCTAACTGTTTGGTTTTATTTTAATGAATATAAGCAAAAATCTCTTCAATGAATCTTAAATGAAATCCATTAACAAGATAAAATAACTGTCATGTTATTCTTTACTTCCTTTTACTTCCTCTTATAACTAAATACTTAAATTAGAAAAAATAAAAATGAAAAACGAGAGTGATGGAAGAGTAAGTTTCAGTTGTTCCATTTTTTATTATACTCCCTCTGTTTCAAATCTTTTATTATATTCCCTCTGTTTCAAATCTTTTATTATACTCCCTCTGTTTCAAATCTTTTTATCTGTATTCTTATTTAGTTTCATTAGCCTTTCTAATTTAATACAATATTTTATTACATTAAAACTTAAATACTTGCACCCGGAGGGTGCATATATTTGCTAGTTAAATATAAATATTTTAACTCTCCCCCTAAGGGGGGGGGCTAAATTTTTACATTTACTTGTCGATAAACTTCGCAGAAATGTGTCCCGGACTCCTGCCTTAAAAAAACGCTAAGCAGTACCAGCTAAAAAAAAAAGTCCCGAGCTGAAGCCGTGCCTGCTGAAAAAACAACCACCGTTTAAGTTTTCCCGAAAAGTTAATGCGATATTTAACTCTCCCCCCCCCCACACACACACACGCTCACACACTCCAGTGTTTTTCGACAAGTAAAATGTAAATATTTTAACCCTCCACCTCTTTGAAATATTTTAAAGGTAGTGAGGGGGGGGGGCTAAATATTTACGTTTACTTGTTGATAAAAATATGGCTTACTTTTACCGACTTCAAACCACTAAAAAAAAGTAATTTTCGATAAAAACTCCTT
This sequence comes from Doryteuthis pealeii, assembly GCA_023376005.1. Classification (NCBI taxonomy): domain Eukaryota; kingdom Metazoa; phylum Mollusca; class Cephalopoda; order Myopsida; family Loliginidae; genus Doryteuthis; species Doryteuthis pealeii. Next base: position 144,007,326 of record CM042138.1, on the reverse strand, counting down.
CAATCTGCTAAAAAATATATTTTCGGTATTTTCATTTTATTTTAATTTTTTTTTTTTTTTTTTTTCGACAATCAATTACAAATAAAAGAAATCAAAATATTTAGATTTTATTTTTTATTTTAACTAAAAAAAAATGTCACAAAAACAATCAAGACATTAAACAAACATAAAAGTCTGAATATTTAGATATTCTTTTTTTTTATTTTATGATATCGCAATTGTACAACGTAAATTTAGGTTCTACAAAAAATTAAGTCCGGATCTCCTAATTTTACAAGGTTGATAATTAGATACTTTGAATATACATTTCAAGTGTCCACACAATATGCATGCTGTAATGGAATTGATTTTTTTTCATTTGTAATTTATTTTAGAAAATAAAAATACATTGAAATAAAGATATTAAAATAAAATGAAAATACCGAAAAAGAAAAGAAATTTTATTAGCGGATTGAAGGCGTTTTTATCGACAAATTCCTTTTTTTTTTTCTTTAGTGGTTTTGAAGTCGTTAAAAGTAAGCCATATTTTTATCGACATGTAAATATTTAGCCCCCGCCCCACCTTTTTAAAATATTTTAAAGAAGGGGAGGTTTAGAATATTCACATTTACTTGTCGAAAAAAGAGAGTGAGGAGTAAATATCACATTAACTTTTCGGGAAAACTTATGCGCTGGTTGTTTTTATTCGGCAGGCACCGCTTCAACTACGGACTGTTTTTGAGCTGGCACCGCTTAGCGTTTTTTTTGGGGGGGGGTTTAAAGGCAGGAGGCCGGGACGCATTTCTGCGGAGAGTCCCATTTAAACTTATGAAACTCCCGAGCAGTATATCAAACTTATTGTGATTTCAAAATACGAGGATTAGTTCAAAAGTAATGCCATTTTCTTTATTTCATCTGAATATTTTTTTAAATTTTTTATAAAACTAAGACCTACATTGAGAGCAAGAATCCGACGAGTAAGACCCAACTTGCCAAATAGACAATGTCCTCCTTCTCCAAGACAATACTCAACCACACACAAGCATCAGGACAAGGGAGAAAATCGCCTCATTCGGGTGGACAACTTTACCGCATCCTCCATACTCATCAGATTTGGCACCGTCAAACTACTATCTCTTCGGTCCCATGAAAGAGGGTTTGGGGGGCAAATATTATTCCAGTGACGAGGAAGTGACATCTGTAGTGAAAAGGTCGCTCAAAGAACAGTCAACAGAATTCTATGGGCAGGGATACATGCTCTGATTCGAAGGTGGAGTATTGATATTGAGAGAAACGGTGATTATGTGGAGAAGCAGGGATCTGATGCCTAAAGGACCAGCTTCATTTTGATGTATGATACATATTCCTATGTTGGTAATCCTACTTGTCCTAAACAAAATGGCATTACTTTTTGAATCACCCTCGTAGTAACAAAACAGTCTCATCCCAAAATAGTTTGTTCGTCTTTGTTTCCTGTTTTTATTTTGTCATTATTAAAAAAAAAAAAAAAAAGACTGAAGGTTTATAAAATTAATATTATACTAGATAATCTTGTACATTTTTATTTATGGAGAAATTAATTTTTGAAAAAAAAAAAAAGATGTCACAAAATATTCTGTTAAACTCGTTTTATTTTGTTAATTGCAGAAACACATTGTGGTCTTTTGAAATTCGTTACCACCGCATGTTTTGATAAATGTGAGAAAGGTCACGTGCACATAACCGGATTGAAAGGATGTCCAAAGGGACAAATATGTTGTACCGTGTGATTAAAAGTAAGTAATAGATTTTCCATCCGAATCAAAACAATAAAATAGACAATGATATAAAATTTATCAATTTATTCATCAATTACAAGTCATGGAATTAAAAATCTTGGAATCGATATTTTATATACACATACAGTTTTATCCACCATGTGCATGACAAACTTGGGGGGGGATATCGTTTTCACATCGTATTAACTTTTCGGGAAAAATACCTTCAACTAGCAAGAGAGTTCATAAGTAGCACGGGCGTATTTTCAGCCGGCACCGCTTTTTTTAAATTTTTAAAAAATTTTTTTAGGGCAGAAGGCCAGGATGCATTTATGCACCTTTTTGTCTAAGTCGAAAAGTAGTCATCTAATGAACACCAGAAATAAATTTTTTAAATAAAAATACTACACATGTAATTTATTTTTAATACATTTTATACTAGGCTCTGCCAAAAATACCATAAAATCCGTATTTAATAAAAATAAATTGAGAGAAAAAAATAGCAAAAATCAGGGAATTATCCGATTCTAATTAATTTTCAGTGTTGATCTATCAATGAGTGAATTTTATAATGCATTAGTTATTTCAAAACATTCTGATTTTATTCAGGTCACTTATAATTGCCCTCTCTCTTAATTTGGTGGTACAAAATATCGGGATTATATACTTTCGAAACTAATTTTTATAGTTTTTATTTTACATTTAATTTTCCAATTTTCGGTATTTATTTTCTACCAGAATCGCTCCCTGAATGTTTTTCTTCTATTCACACCTTCGATCTTTCGTCTTTTTATCTATACTGTAATTAGTTTTATCTTTGAATAAACACACCGATATTTTGCGTCCCAAAATTAAGGGGGGGGTAAAAATTAAGTGAGCTGGAAAAAATCAGAAAGTTTTGAATTAAAACAACTGATGCCTTATAAAATTCATCCATTTTTCATCATTCTTTTTCAATGGTGGTGGGTAAATATATTTTGTAAAGTACGGATTTGACGTCATCTTTGGCAATACATACCTAATCCCAATTATCTACCAAGAGTTTATATATATATATATATATATATATATATATATATATATATATATATATATATATATATAATGAACATATAGGCATGTCTACAGGATTGATTCCCTTGATTCTTTCTCTATCTACCGTCGCTATTAGTAAGTCCCCTAGATTACATCAAGTGACCGTACATAGATGACCCATGTAAGTTTTTTTTTGCTGGTCTGCCAACACTGTTTTCAAATACAAGATCCCACAGGAGAACATCACCCATGAATTTTTCCTGGTTGCCCCGGTAGTGTCCATCATGCTTTCTTCATCTTTCTTGAAGGATTTGTGTTATGGGAGATAAATGGTCGTACAGTTGCTTTTTGTAGATGCTTCTTTCAGCATCTGATTAATATGTCCAGTACACACACACACACACACACACACACACACACACACACACATATACATATATATAATATATATATATATATATATATATATATATATATATATATATATATATATATATATATATATATATATATGAGGGTCATTCAATAAATAAGGCAATTTTTAAAATACCAAAATAATTTTTCCGGGAACTGGACTGTGACATTATAGTGAACTCGAACGCCAGTTGCGCTTTACCGTTACTTAAGAACTAATACCCTTGGGAAAGGTATGAATCTCCTCTTATCTCCCTGTGAGTTAAATAATATCACTACTGTTCTTACACAAACATGGCTTTGGCATTAAATAAACCACACATGTTGATATGCCATTAAAGAATAATAACCAAACCAAACCAAACAAGAGACGTAAAATGACGATTTAATTAACATTTTTATTATCTTAAAAGATTAATGTGCCATATTAGTTCAAATATTCAATTCATGATTTCTATTTAATTCATATCACTTATTTCTTTTTTCAGGATTCTTCGAAAATGGCCTGAAACAAAAATAACAAATGCTTTTAATATCCCATCACTGTTAAGTCGACTAAAGTGAAATAAAATATTTTAAACTTCATAAATTGTTGTTTACATTTATTTTTTTATATTGAAAATTCGCTTGAAATATAAAATTAAACTAGTAATGTTCGACATATCATGTTTTTGTTTTTTTTGGTTTTTTTTGTTTTTTTGTTTTAAGAAAATTAAAATTTTTTATTAGAAATCTAAAAGCTTGATACTAATACAAGAAATGTAATTTGTGGTGAATATTAAAAAAAAAAGAAAAGAAATACCCTACCCGTTCACTAAAGGTGAAATTTGACTCAAGGTTACAAGTATGGGACATCCAGCGATGATCGAACTCGCTTTTCAATAGTAATGCATCTACGAGACTAGATTGCTAACCATTTAACCATGACGGTATTTGTGACGTAGATAATGTTAATGATTGAATGTCTCAAAATTGATTAGTAAAGTTTCCTACTGAAGATATTCCACTGCACAAAAGACGGAACGTTTAATTAAGATACTTTCGGGAAATCATTATTTTTATGATTTTTAAAATTACAATGAAATGTTGGAGATAGAGTAATCATAACCCTACAAAATGATGATACATTTAATGTAATTGGACTAAAGAAATGTTATTAATCTTAAAGTTCCCCCTCCCTCAAATCCAACTTTCTTTGTTTGGGGTGGTGTTAAAAACGGGTGTGTTTGATAAAGTGAAAATAAATATTTGCTGGTAACATGACTTATTTGTTTAAGAGAAACCAAAGTTACACGAATGTATAAATCAAGTAATATTTAGGGGTGTAGTCTTGTTAAGCATCGTTGAAATGCACAAAAGTAGGTCATTAGTGATGTTACACTAGTATTCTTACAGATTTCGGGTTTTGCAGCATTATATCTGTTCCACCGATAGATCTGACATGTTATTAGGCCGCCTCATTTCCAGATTCGCTCTGTGTATTTTACGAATAGTTCGTTAATTCTTATATATTGGCCCAAGGATACGCCACAGCTAGACAGCGACTTGCTCGGTACTTGTATAAAATAGGAGATTGAGGGGAAAAACTTACCAAAAAGTTAATCATTAAATATTACTACATTTTGGTGGGCGTCGTAATTACTTGGTTCATAGGGTAGTTTTGGGTCTTACAACATTGTACTCCCCTCATCAGGCGGACTCTATCAGAGAAGAGGAAACTCTGATTCACCTTCTTACTTTCATAGTTTTTTATGTGATTGTTGTACTTGAAACCAAGATATTTTCGTATTGATTTAATTTTTCCGCTTTTAGTGAAATCCTTATTTAAATGTTCTTAGATTGTATTAAGATTTTGGGATAAAATTATTTCTACCAGTCTATTGATACATATGAAGTTAATGAAAAATCTAACCTAATAATAATTTTTTCAAAATATTTCTTTCCTTCATCTTCCCTCATATTTTCTTTTTTACTAAAACTGCTTCTATTTCGAACCTTAATTATCCAAGGCCACTCTAATAACGTAAAAAAAATGTTGATATTTGTTAATCTCAAGAATGTAGTAAGACTTCGGTCAAGGGATATCTGCAGTCATTCCCTTGTTGTTGATATTCTATTAACCCTATCAAAACAGTAAATGATCTTAAATGCTTTTCATCCTGCCTGTTTATTGCCTACTTTTATCAAAAGTTGCTGCTGCTGTTTATAAAGTCTATATAAAAGTGACAATTCTGTTTGTATCTTATACCAAAATATAATACAACAATGGCTACTAGAATATCAATAATCAATATATACAAATATAATTTGAGAACTAAATTATGGAAGCAATTATTATATAAAATAAAAATTACCATTTTAATAAATATCGCTAATGATAATGTAAGTGTAATAAAATGACATATACAAATATAATAAATAATTGAATAAAAAAAGTGTGGTTCTCTTCTCTTTAAATAATGTATACATTACCTTATGAACATTCTCAACATCAAGTCAGATACGATTGAGAAAATTCTAAGGAAATCGATTGACAACTTCTCAAATTCTGACTATTCATCAAGGTCAACGCCACACCTTTTTAACCAATCAAATTTCTTCTTCAAAAAACAAACATTGATGAAACGTATGAATATCATCAGCTGAATATCACCTGTCGATAAAGGGTTAAACTAACACGACCAGATACGAAATTTGGACATTATCACGTTTTTAATTAACTGTTTGAATTTTGTCAAAAATAAAATTGATTGTTGTTTTCCATTCACGGTATACAACTACTTAGAGCCGCACGTTGATGAACTTATTCTGTCTTTTTGTTTAACAGACTGAAATATCTTTTACGACGTCATTCATTTCCAGATCCCCTTTTCACACCTGACGCTACATAATCATTTGTACAACTTCTGACTGCAAGCTCATTTCCACTGATCTCTTTGCAATTTGATCCAACAGTAAAGCTTTCCTTGTAATAAAGCTTTCTTAGAACCAATCATAATTGTCATGAAAAGTCTTGTCCTTTACCATTAAGTTGTCTTGTACGACTAATTTATTTTCAGTGCTCTCTTTGCAATTTGATCCCAAAAATACAAGAATCCATAAGAATTAAAATAATTTGATCAATGAATTTTCTTAAAGTACGCTGTTCCATGTAAAATATTGGTTATCGTCCGACCCTTGCAATAAAACGTTCATAGCACAAATAACATTGGTCAGCGATGTTTTCAAGGTCGAATATATAATAGCTGATTTTAATGCAGTTTTTTATGCTCCATATAAAAATCACACTATTTTTTTCTAATCAGATCAAATCTTTAAGATTCAAGATTAACTTGAAATTTATAGAACCGTATTATAGCTCTGACAAGTATTGTCCACAGGCTTTTGAATAAGTGTTATTATTATGTACAACTTATTCAAGCACATATTAAAAACCAGACATGACTAAACACAATGAATGGTATTTTTGAATACAGCATAAAATGGCGATCATATATCTCTTGATAAATAGGCACCTCAAGTGGTGTAATGGTTCGCAAGTTAGATTCGCAGCCCATTCTTAATGAGTTCGATTTACAGTGGGTGCCCCATACCTCTGACCTTCTACCACATCGAAGATCAGCTTAGTAAATAACTATATCACTTGATAAACCTTTAACCTTTGGAAAAAAACAATTTTTAACACAGGCTGGTGTAATTGTCACGAAAATTCTTGTCTTTCACCATTAAGCAGTCTCGTACGCTTAATCTATTCTCAACGAGGGAACAGCTTCGCAGGTTTCCCCATATTCTAAAAATATAAGTTTTTTTTTTCTTTTGAATTATTCCAGACGGTGGAATATTTTAATTTGAGTGTAAGTTTTACGAGATTTGTGAACATATTTTTGTTCTTGTCAGAATTGTTCATCCTAAATTTTCATACAGCTTAACATCAGTGACCATTTTAAAAAGACGTACGTAATACGAATAGGTTAAATTACTAGTTGAGATAATCTTGTGGATGTATCTTAAATGGTTTGTGTTATCTGACGTCATTATTTCAATGTAAAATTTAAACGCGCAACCAGATATATAGAAAATATATTCTACCATATATATATATATATATATATATATATATATATATTATGGGAGAAATATGAGGAGGTTAATCCAAAAATATGTGGAGAAAAGTAGACAAACACCTCCAGTTTCCATAACATCCCGTGTTTGTCTACTTTACTCCACACACACACATATATATATATACATATATATATATATATATATTCATGAAAAGGTTACTACCACATTTTCATTGTAGTAGCTAATCCAAAAGGGCTCAATATATTTCGTAGAATATAAAGCATTTATAGTTGTTGAAAAAGTATTTTTCTCTACCATGGTTTTGGTGTTCAATGTACACATGAGAAATGTGTACCTTGAACACCGAAACCGCGGTAGAGAGAGAAAAAACTTCTTCTACAACTATATATATATATATATATATATATATATATATATATATTATAGCCTTTGTTATTCAAACAGAAAATGAGTTAAAGATTTCTAAGTTTTAACTTAGTATAAGTCCACATGTCCTCCTCACATTTTAGTATAGAGAATGTGTCCATCGGTCTAGATGTTTGCCCCCGGTGGGTATAGAGAAGAGTAGTTACTTTGATATTTCTGAAAATAACAACTATAATATCAGGAGCCTTGTGTGGAAATGAATGAATTTAATACCCATCCCCGTCCACAGCTCGGTTTTAAAATTTGGTTTCTCAAACAGTAAATATAATGTAAGTTGTTGTATCTAATGTGTTTTTAATTCTGTCATTGTTTTCAAGTTGAGTTGGAAATCAGTGAAAAGACTAAGTTAGAATGAGGTAAGTATAATGGAGGATAACAGATGTTAGAAAAAGTTAATAATTTATTCGCCTCATAAAACAATTATTTAACGTCAATTCCATTGGTTAATGATTGTTCATTACTTTTGTATTCAACTTTCTAATAAATTATTCACTTTCTTTTGAAAGTCAAAATTTATTTTAAAACAAAACGTTAAAGCAGCAAATTGTTAAATAAGAAAATTCAGTCGATTTATTTTGTTTAAATCTTGTTGAAACCATTAACTATTCACAATTAATATAACCCAGATGTTTACAGAGCGAAATCTCAAATACGAAACTTCATAAATCTGTTTTAAGACATTTAATCATTCACAAAATATTCTACACAAATTCTATTTCTCAAATTAGAATCCCATTTTTTATGAGCCCAGTCTGTCCTGTCCTATAGCTGGAGGGAGAATACTTGGATTCGTACTTTTCCCAAGGGTATTAGCGCTATTTGAAATGCAGAGAGCCGTGTCTAGAATTTGAACTCGTCTCACCGTTTCCATTTGCTACGAAGGTAACCATTACACCTCGCACCTCCACTAAATAAAATGTTAAAGTAGAAAATTGTATAGATAAGTACAATTCAATAGATTTATTTCGCTTAAATTTTGTTGAAACCATTAATTAATTATAATAATTATACCGAGTTTGCCAAACATTTCATTTCTGTTTGGAGTGGATTATCTCAAATAGGAAACCTTATTAATCTGATTTCAGACATAATCTTCACCACAAATTCCGTCGTGGTGTCGAGACTGCTCTCCTCTCCACCTCAATCCTCTTCCTGCTTTGTTTAACGTTAAGGCACCAGGACGCTCGATTTATCTGGATCTTCTTCCCACGTGTTTGTGTCAATGTGGCATATTCTCATGTCTCTCCCGCAGACATCTTTAAAGCGTGCCGTAGTCTACCTACCGATCGGGAGCCTTTTACTAATTCGCCATACAAAAGATCTTTTGGGATGTCGTAGTGTAATACTTATCGAATCCATTACTACTGAAAAGCGAAGTTGATCCTCGTTCGATGCTCCTTACTTGTAACTTTCTGTCAAATCCTTCCCTTAGTGAACGGGTTGGGTAAATTTTTTTTTATGTTCATCATGAATTATATTTCTTGCATTAAAATCAAGTGTTTAGATTTCAAATCAGTTTTTTTTTCTGGTAATTTATGAGGAAGACCGTCCCGGTCTCCTGCCTCTAAAATTGTTACCCGGTGCCTGTTAAAATAACGACCCCAGCTACGTGGTGGTGGTGGTGTTACTTGAAAGAAAACAACCAACTTAGGGCGTTAAATGTATTCGGGGGCTTCTTTTTGGTCGTAATTCGTATTTATTTATCGTAATTTGTCGTAATTCTTGTTTATTTATCGGAATTTGTCGTAATTCTTGATTATTTATAGAAATTTGTCGTAATTCTTGTTTAGATATGAAGATGGATATATTAGTTTTGAATAGACTGAGACAGATAGATAGATAGATAAACAAACAAAATAATATAGATAGATATGAAGAAATTGAGATAGATAGATAGATAGATAGATAGATAGATAGATTTGACAATAAATAAACAAGAATTACGATAAATAAATAAGAATTACGACAAATTACGAAAAATAAATAAGAATTATGACAAAAAAAAGAAGACCCCTCCTCCTAAAATACATTTAACGCTCTAAGTTGGTTGTTTTCTTTCAAGTAACACCGCCGCGACGACGTAGCTGGGGTCGTTATTTTAACAGACACCGGGTAGCAATTTTTGAGGCAGGAGACCGGGACGATCTTCCTCATAAATTACCTTTTTTTCTTATTAAGCATGATATGCCGAAAATATTACTATATAGAGCAAAGTTTTACAATGATCATCTTTAATTAATAAAACTGCATTGGAGAAGTTTAAAATGAACATATACCTAATAATCCAGGTTAAAAGTGCAGTTAAGTGAAATTTTTAGACCATATTTTTCTGACGAAGGTATCATTAATGAATGATAAAGGTTTTGGTAAACGAGCCAGACTTTGGCTTATTTATCAAAATATTTCTTATTCCCCAATGATACCTGCATTGGAAAAATAAGGTCTAAAAATGTTTGGCTTTGGGTTACCCTTACTGCACCTTTAAAACTAGACTATAAGTACAGTTAAGAGATCTCTTTATACTTATTTGTATTGTTTGGGTTACCCTTACTGCACTTTTAAAACTAGACTATAAATAAATAAAAAACAATAAATAAATAATAGATTTGTCTTCAACAATACCCTTTTTTCTCATTTACTGAAGTGGGTTGAGATTTTTTTAGAGTATAAATGATTTTAAAATGAAAAAATAAAATAAATAAATAAATAAATAGATAGATAGATAAATAAAGTTAAAAGTCTGATGTAGCAGATTGGTCTTCATCAGTACCCCTTTCTCATTTACATACCTTGATGACTTCTTATTCTATAATTCTTGGCATAATCATTTTTTTTTTTGTTGGAAGGGGATTCTGCATATATCACTTATTGTTTCTTTTCTTTCTCTGCTTTGTTTTTTTTTTCATCACTTTTTTCTTTTTTTTCTTTTTTAGAAATTTGCTTCCTTTTCTATCTTCCTTTATCCTCCTTCTTTCTGACTTTTATTTCTATAAATTCTTTCTTTTTTTTTCTTTCCTTCTATCTAACTTTTCATTCATATGTTCTTTCTTCCTCTCTTTATTTCTGTTAGTTTTTTCCTACCCTCTTTTAAAATTCTTATAGTTCTGTCATTCTTTCTCTCTTTATTTCTATCAATTCTTTCTTTCCTTCTTTTTTTCTTTCCTTCTTTTTTTCTTTCCTTCTTTTTTTCTTTCTCTTAATTTTTATCTTTTTCTTCCTTATTGGCCCAAACAAAAATATTTCAAGCAAATTTTCAATTTAAAAATAATAATAAAGAATGATTTTAAAATGGAGTTAATTTATTTCCCTTTTCTCGACTTCGCAATGTTGCTACATAAAAATGTTTGCTGCTTTTTTGTTTCAGGCCATTTTCCAAAGATCCTGGAAAAAGAAATGAGGGATGTAAATTAAACAGAAATAATGAATAAAATGTTTTTACGAATATCACACATCAAAATTTCAGTGATCCTTTAAAATAAATAGAATATATATATACATTTTTTATAAGTCACTTTAGGTTATTTTCATCCATCATATATATATTATATATATATATATATGTGTGTGTGTGTGTGTGTGTGAGAGAGAGAGAGAGAGAGAGAGAGAGAGAGAGAGAGAGAGAGGTAAGGTAAAAGGAAAATTGAACAAAAATGTCTCAAACAAGTAGAATTAGAAGAGAAATATTTCGTCCTTCTTACGCGAATAACATCATCAGTCTAACTTTATTCAAAGCAAAGTACGTACATTTGTGTTTATAGAAGATAAAGTAAGTTTGTGGTGAAATTGAAACCCACCATAAAACTGACGGCCTAATTTAATGACACCCAATACCACCGTACTCCATACCATCCCCATGCAATAAATCAAAACTCTCTCCTAACCAAGAATTTTACCCACATCTCCCAAACACCCCCTTTCCCAACAAGCACCTAGCAACCTCCTCTTCCCATACAAACTACTATCCTCTGAACTACCCTCTCCACTTTATATGATGTTATTCTCTGTTCAATCAAATCCTCTCTACCCCTCAATTTCACCACAAACTCTCTTTTTCTTCTATAAATACAAATGTACGTACTTTGTTTTGAATAAAGTTAGACTGATGATGTTCTTCGCGTAAGAAGGACGAAATATTTCTCTCCTACTTCTACTTGTTTGAGTCATTATTTTTTGTTCACTTTTCCTTTTACCTTACCTCACATACACACACACACACACACACACACACATACACACACACACACACATATATATATATATATATATATATACGCTTAAATTTTCAGCATGTATATAATATAGACGATGGTAAACATTCTATAATATATATATATGTGTGTGTGTGTGTGTGTGTGTGTGTGTGTGTAGGGTGTTTGGAAGAAATTTGACATAAGGAAAAAGAAAAAGTGCTTGATAACTACAAAATTACAGCCTCAATCCTGCTCCGGAAACTAGAGCAAGCTGATGTTACAATTTCCTGGGGAAGGGTCTCAAAAACTAGCTTGATTCTGTCAATTAAATGGGCTTTTGTAGTATTGGCACGGCAAATATAAAGTGCTCAATACAAAATAACCAGAAAAAATACGAAATAATCAGAAATAACCTACTCGAGTTTCACAATAAGGATCTTCAGGGTTAACTCCACTGAATTAATCAAGATATTGATTAATTACAGTTAATTGCGGGAGTTCGTGTCGTAACTATGACCGTAGAAAACAATTTCGCAGTTAATGAACGCTGTTGCGTCATTTTAAAAAGTTGAATGACAATGAATTATTTAAAAATATATATTTAAAGAAATATATATATTTTTGAATAATTCCATATTAACAATTTATATATATATATATATATATATATATTTAATAATTCCATATTAACAACTACAGTTACTACATATCAACATCGAGTTTGTCATTCAACTTTTCAAAATGACGCAACATAATTGGAAGAAGATATTAATAATGAGGCCCGATCCCTCGCTACTAAATTCAACATAGCAGATCGCATGAAAAAAATCAATAAAAACAATGCTTCATAACAATGAAAGACCACAAGGATAATTTTATTAACAACGCAACATGCAGATTAATAAACTCCACAAAAACTGAAATGGGCAAAATAAGGAAAAATAATACTACAAGACATTTGCACCACTTTAAGAACTGCATTGAATATAAACCAATGGCGGGATACCAATAACTGTATCCGATAGTTTAAGAACCTCGATACATATGAAAAATGTACATTTATCAAGTATGACATCCAGGATTTCTACGTCTCTATAACAGAAAACACTGTAAACAAAACACTAGACCAGGATAAAGAATACATGAACATAGATGAAAAAATACAAATTATTCAACACTGCCGAAAAATTAAAGTTCCAATTACCGTCGAACTGGGAAGACAAGGCAACAAACGGTTGTAACTGAAATACAAACCCGAATGTCACAAAGTCTACTGCAGAATGACACGATATGTATAAGACTCTATAATGTCATTCAAATCAAGCAGTCAAGCAGCCATCAGAACTCAAGGAATGGAATTACCAAATCACCCAAATTCATGAATGGTCATTCTTGATTTCTATATATACCAACTGTCTTGGACACTGCTTAAGTTGTACTTAGCTGCTGTTATTCAACCAACAGTAGACTTACTGACTTCAATATATACTACAACAACGAAATATGGATAAAAAAAGAATTAACAACTACGATATTTCCGTGGGTTCCTACGATGACTCAGAAATCTGTGAAATAGTCGGTTGTCTACTATTATATCATATCAATACTATCATAGACCCTAGCATCTAAAACATCAATCTAGTGGTTTCTTATAATACTATCATAGACCCTAGTAACCACGGTCTCTATCGTGACGATGGTTTAGCAATATTAGACCACAGCACACCTAGAAAATGGGATATTATACGCAAAAAGTTACATAACCTATTCCACAAATTTGGCTTTAAAATTGAAATCCAAACAAATCTAATAATAATCACCGACTTCTTAGACATCTCCCTAAATCTCAATGATGGATTCCTATCCCCTTACATGAAACCTAACCATACACCTTCTTACATTAATACAGGTTATAACCACCAAAAACAAGTATTTAACAAAATACCTACCGGCATATCAACTAGATTATCTAAAAAAAAAAAAAACATCTTTAACAAAATAAAAAATACATTTGAGCAACCCCTTAAATCTAGTGGTTTCAAAACCAGCCTATATATAAAGAAGATAGCATCCCACCCTGCCAAAACGAGAATGAAACAGAAATGTGATTTGGTTCAACCCCCCCCCCTTAGATATGAACTTAGTTTAGGAGGTATCTTCTTCAAAATTCTAAATAAACACTTTCCATCTGAAAACAAATTACATAAGATTTTTAATAAAAACACCATAAAATTATCGTATAGTTGCATGCCGAACGTTGATAAATATATAAACAAATATAATATAAAAAAATTAAATAAAGACGAAAACAATAATGATATGCTTCCATGCAATTGTAAAAATAAAAATGATAATAACGAGCTACAGTATTCAACAGAGATAATAGAATGATGATCTATTTTGGATCTACACAAAATTATTTTTTAATAGTTTTTATAATCATACATCTAGTTTTAATAACATAAAATATAGGTACAGCACTTCTCTCTCCAAATATGTCTGGGAGTTGAAAAGTAAATACAGTACAGACCCCATTATAAAATGGGAAATTATTAAAAGATCCCGATCTTATAACCCAGGTGATAAATTCTGCCACCGATGTTCCGAGGAAAAATTAATAATAGTGTGCTATATCAACACCAGAGAACTTTTGAACCAAAGATCAGAAATTTTTGCTAAATGCATGCATAAACGGAAGTGGAAATTATGAAACAAAATTAAACAGGATTTTTGAAAATGTTTAAGTTTGATTTATTGAAAATTATATATTATATATATATATATATATATATATATATATATATATATATATATATATTTAAATAATTCCATATTAACAATTACAGTTACGACAGATCAGCATCAAGTTTGTCATTCAACTTTTCAAAATGACGCAACAGCGGATTTAACCCTGAAGATCCTTATGGTGAAACTCGAGTAGGTTATTTCTGTATACACTATAATAAATAAATAAATACGCCCAAATTTTCAACACGTGTGTAATAAATATCTATGCTTATGATAAAAACACACATATATATATATTATATATATATATATATATATATATATATATATATGTGTGTGTGTGTGTGTGTGTGTGTGTTGGTGGGTGTGTATGTAAATTAAAAAAAATATTTATATACATTTAACAGAAGACAACATTTTTCATCCGGGCTGCATCCGTACAAATTGCTCATCTCCTCACTTTCGTGTTTGCACTCCAGTCTGCACCCGGTTTCAGCTAATTCAGATTCACCGCAAACCCCTGAAATGACCAAAATCAAACGTATTTTTATAGAATATTTTGTGACAATAATTTCTTTACAGAGATTAGTTGCTCCATTAATACAAGAATACAAAATTATCGGTTACTAGTTGGATATACCATAGTATGATCATTTAATTATTAAAACTTTTGATATGTTTGGTATGTTTATTTAAGAGCTATTGTGAAATAGTTCAATATGTAAAAATTATAAATATTTATTTAACTCTCTCTCTCTCTCTCTCTCTCTCTCTCTCTCTCTCTCTCTCTCTCTCTCTCTCTCTCTCTCTCTCTCTTTAAACTGGCCTTTTCTCACCAAGTTTTTTTGACTCCCTTGCAATATTCATTTTCTCCGATAATGAGTTATATTACATTTAACATTTCAGCTTTTTCATGCAATATCATTTCCGTTTGACTTTTAAAATTAAACCTGTTATTCTTGACATACATACTGGCAACAACAAAAAACACGCTCTGGGCGGTGTAAAAATTTATTTTTGAAATATATTGCTTATGGGGAAGTTAAAAATTCAATGTAAAATCATCAAAATTATTAAAGAAGTAAAAAAAAATTAAAACAATTTGAAATGGAAACTTAGTTCTGTCCTCATCAAATAAAATATTGTGTGCATTTATTAATTATAAATTACATAATTATTTTGAATATTTCACATACATTTTTAACAAAATAGTAGGTATTTATTTATTTGTAAAGTTTTTCTTAACTTCTTGTTACTGAAAAATGGCGAGGGTAAAAAAAAAATTTTAACTGATTATATGGTTGTTCTTTAATCTATGTATCACTCTTAATCTTTTCCGGTTCTTTACTTCTTTTCATCTTTTCATTATATTCGATTGAAACAGATTAGGGTTATCGCTTACGCGCGTTCACCCTCTCTATAACTTTTCCCTAATCTCTTTTATATTATATTTTTCTGTGTAGCATGTACCTTTTCTTCTCTTTATTTCTTTTTAATAAAAACAGAATAGCCCATTACTTATCTTTCATAAGAAATAAGAATTCGGCAGATAAGCGACAGCGGATAATCAGGAATTACATTTTTGGCATTTCATCTTGGACGATTTTGGATGGTTTCCTTTTTCAACCAGAGGGTGATGCAAGATGATAACAGTTGTATGATTAAGGAACACGAGTATTGATATATAGATAATATATTTTCTAAAAATTCATCCATTTTTAATGAACAAAAGGCAAGAAATAAATGCAAAATAAATTTTAAAAAACTTCAATTTGAGATGCAACTTTTTCGTTACCATTTTGAAATCACAAAATGTGTTGCTCGGGTGTTTTGTAAATTTTAATAATTATGAATCGAACAATTATCAAAGATTTAGTTTTGAGGAAGAATTTTGTGGGAAGTCTTGAAGAAAAAAAAACCTGCATCCAACCGCCCAGAGAACGTAATCAAATCTGTCCCCACACTCCGTGGAAATGCTTCCATATCGGCCGCAAACCACTGAAATGACCAAAATCAAACGATTTTTATAGAATATTTCGTGACACAATTATTTCTTTACAAAAATTAATTTCTCCATTAAGAAAAAAAGTACACGATTATCTCGTACAATATTAATTCTTTATACCTTAATTCTTTTTTAATATGATGACAATTTACTATTTTGAAATCCCAATAAGTTCCATGTATTGCTCGGGTGTTTCATAAGTTTTAAATGGGCTCTTCGCAGAAATGCGTCCTCTTGCCTTATAAAAAAAAGTCCTTAGCTGAAGCGGTGCCTGCTGAAAAAAAACAAGGCGTTTTTCCCGAAAAGTTCATGCGATATTTTACCCTTATGATTGAGGGGGGGGGTCTCCTTTTTTATTCTTGTTTTTAGTAAACGTAATGATTTCTGATTTCAAAAATTAATTTAATGCGAATCTATTTTGAGAAAAACCTACATATATAGTTCGATGCATAACTTTCCTAAGTGTGTTAGCGGTATGTGAAATGCAAAGAAAGAAAGAAAGAAAGAAAGAAAGAAAGCATAAATAAAATAAAGTCTTAATCGTTCTTCTTTCACTCTCTTTTTAATATCTTCTTTTCTTTCTGTCCCCCCCTTTTTTTAGTTTCTTTTTTATTCTTGTTTTCAGCTTAATAATCCCAATTCAGTTCTCATTCTTTTTTCTTTACTTCTCATTTTTTTATTACAGGTTCTAGCAAAAAAAAAAAAAAAAAAAAACACCTTCCGGGCGATGTAAAAATAAGTTTTTGAAAGATATTGCTTGTGGTGGTTGAAGTTAAAAATTCAATGTCAGAGAGTTTGTATCATAAGTAAATAGAATCATCAAATTTATTACAGGGGTAAAAAAAAACAAGCTGAAATAGAAACGCTACCACAACACACACACACACACACACACACACACACACACACACACACACACACATATATATATATATATATATATATATATATATATATATATGAGAAGTAAACAAACAGACGATGTTTGTGATATGGCTATTTTCAGCCGACAATATTTGGGATTATATGTGCTTAATTGAAGACGAACCTAATTTTTGAAAGTTAATTCATTAATAATTAATTAGGCGGGATTTACCTATTTAAATGTAAGGTTAAACAAATCGAGAAAAATCAATCTCTGTATGTACATTTCGGCCTATATATATATATATATATATATATATATATATATATATATATATGAGGAAAAATGAGTAAAGAAAAGAAATGTAGATGGATAAAAATGAATTTAATCGATATCACTTTTAATCGATATCGATTAAAAGTGATATCGATTAAATTCATTTTTATCCATCTACATTTCCTTTTTTTACTCATTTTTTCCTCATATTGTCGGATTCAATTCCCTTCCCATTCTTACACACACACACACACACACACACACACACACACACACACATATATATATATATATAATATATATATATATATATATATATATATATATATATATATACTCATGGAGAGGTGGATCAGCGTCTTTCCCAAGGGAAGTAACCAGTTTTGTTTAATTTTGATAGAAATACTTAATATCGTATAACTGTATGCTAACAAATAATTATAAACAAAAAAAGTGGAATTTAAAGAATAAAATTGAATATTGAAAATACTAGCACCCCCTAAAAAAAACACCTCAAGGCGGTGTAAAAATTGATTTCGAAAGATATTGCCTGATGTGATGGGAATTAAAAATTCAATGCTAGAAGGTTTGTATCCATCACATTTATTAAAAAAAAAAAAGAAACGATTTGAAATGGAAAATTAGTCCTGTCTCCCTCAAATAAAATGTTGCATGAATCTATTAATTATTAATTAGATAATTATTTTGAATATTTTACACATACATTTTACACCACATCGTCGGTATTTATTTATTTGCAATCTTTTTAGTTAACTTATTGTTACAGAAAAAATGGGCGAAAGTTTTTAAAAATTTAAAAAATAAAAAAAAATTTTTTAATTACTTACTCAAATTCTGAGTGTATATAATATAACACAGGATTGTTCTTTATTCTATGAATTAACGAGCTTGACTATAAATTAAATACTCATTAATAGACTTACGCTATCAGTGAGAATATTGTGACGTAAACTGTGACGTGGTTTTGGTTACAGACAGAAAGACACCCAATCTCCATTATTAATAGTTATCCTGATTTTTCAACAGATCAATTTTTACTACGTCATTTTCACAAAAGACCAACAAAAATACAGGTTTTGCCTGTAATTATGTTGGTCTTTTTTTTCTTCATTTCTATATCAAAAATAAGGGAAAATAAGGGGCCGGGTTAGCTCAGTCGGTAGAGCGTTTGGCTAGAAACCACAAGGTTCCTAGTTCGATACTGGTCCCCGCCAACTCAGCGTATGAGTAGCACAGGGATCTGTGCGGTAAAGTAAGGAGCTGATGGTAAGTGTGGTGCTCCACCTCAGATGCTAAAAACAATCTCCTTGGTCTAGCGCTATTGAAAAGGGGATAGACTCCCTCGCTGACTGGCTGATACCGACTTTAGGCCGCCCCGTCGAAAAGTTAAAAAAAAAGTAACTATATCAAAAGTTTCTCCGTAATAACCAAATGATTATCACGTGCACCGTTTGAGAATTAGTTATTACCTCAAACGGGGAAACATTGCAACTTTCCTTTCTTTTGTGTTCTTCTCTTATTACTACTTCCCCTTGGACAATGGACAAATTAAAATATACACCCTTGTGCAAATTAATTGAAATAATCGCTTTAGTTTCTTTTCTTTCGCCATCCGGCCAGTTTTACACCCACTGGAGTGACAGGGTGTAATCGATTTCTATTTTCTCCTCAGATTAAGTCATTTGCAGTGGGGTGCAATAATAGGAATCTATTTTCGGGGTATATTAGGAAATTTGTTTGACCTTGAAAAGAATTGCGTCATCCGTGATTGTATCGGATTTTCATCACGACCGGACGCTAATTTTTTTCTTATGTTTTATGAGTGTCGTCACCTCAGCTAAGTAATAGACAATTCCGTTTTTATTATAAAAAAGAAAGGGAAGAAAAAGAACATGCTACAAAGAAAAAATATAATAAGAAAGAAAGAAAGAGACCATGGGAAATAGAGAGAGACGGTTGAGCGAACGGTAGCGATAACGCTAATGTGTTTTAATGGAACATAATGAAAAGATTTAAAAAATGAATTCTTTTAGAGCTATAAACTGCAGGTAAAATATATTTTACCAAATTTATGTTCATAGTGAGCAAAGCAAATATTTTAAATATTCTCTTCCAGCTCTTTCTATAAGAAAAGGACTTTATTACACTTGCAAACATCCATACCTAAAAATAACGTAGAATGAAAAACAACGGATTTTTCAACTATCTTTTCAATAATGGAGATTCAGTCTTAATTTCTCTGTAACCGAAACTACGCCACTGCTTAAGTCATCCTCATCCATACCTAAAAATAACGTAGAATGAAAAACAACGGATTTTTCATACGGACTGTGAACATTTTTCAACTATCTTTCATAATGGAGATTCAGTCTTAATTTGTCTGTAACCGAAACTACGCCACTGCTTAAGTCACATTACCCAAAATCCTCAATACATAGAATAAAGAACAAACCTTGTATTATGTACATTTAAAATTTTAATATGACACTTTAGACGGTCCATATTGTTTTTTAAAACAATTTTTAATAAACACATGCCTGATATTATATATTTATAAGTAGTTTGTTTTATGTTAATATATATTTAAATTTATCTAACATATAGAGTTTTACGAGAAAATCATTTACAAACAAGAAATAGTCATTTTTTTTTTCAGTGTCAAGAGCTTAACTAAAAAGTTTACGAATAAATAAACACCAACGATTTTGTGTAAAATTTATGTGTGTTGCATAATGCCTTCTTCACTGGCACTAAATAATTATAATGTTCCATACTTCTTCTTCTTCACTTACTTGGACATCTATTCTTCTGGCTGGCTTTGCTTCTGATCGTCTTTGGTATTTCTTCTATCATCTTGACTTGGTCTGGAATCTTCTAAGGTCTGGACTTTCTTTTGCTATGTTCTTGCTGGCTGGTCGTCCTGGATTCATTTCTTAGTCTTGTTACCAAGACATTCATCAACCACAAGAACATATTAATTATACAACTTTTATTTCCTTAACTATACATTTCATGTAACTAAATATCTGACTAACATAGCGCGCGTGAGTTCCAGTTTAGGCAGGACCTAAAATGGCCGACTTCTCTGCCTGACGTCTAACTGAAAACTGGGGACTCTGAAAAAGGTCCCACGTGATTTCACATATTTGGCGGGCTTCTGTAATTTTCCATGGAAGGACCCGGCCATGATATGAAAAGGGTCATCTCCTCAGAATTACAGGGGATTGACAATAATCTTATGCAACCGCATAGATTATGTAACAATGTGTAAAATATTCAAAATAGTTGTTTGATTAATAATTGAGAGATGCACGCAACATTTTATTTGAAGCGGACAAAATTAAGTTTCCATTTCAATTTTTTTTTACTCCTTAAGAAAATTTAATGATTTTACTTACTTATGATACAAACCGATATCAGATATTGAATTTTTAACTCCCCCACCCCCTACAGACAATATCTTCAAAAATGTATTTTTGCACCGCCCGCAGTGCGTTTTGTTTTTTTTTGCTAGTATCAGTAATATTTTCATAGCGAAATCTCAGTTTCTAGCTGTACGTGAAAGAATTTAAACAAGAATTTTCATTTTTATAATGAATTGCAGTAAAAGTGTTGTTTTTTTTAATCAACGCAAATATTTTGACTCTTTTTAAATACGATAGCACTAGAATATAGCGAGTGTAGAATACCCCTTCACCGCAATTATCCCCAGATCCACCCTGACCCGGAATGGTAGCACCTATTAGGATTCAATTTATGAGTTCAGTCGATCATAAATGAGTTTACTTTTTATTTTTTTTTAAATTTTGAATACCCAACAAGAATGCATAAAACAAAAATACGTCTTCGGCATAAAATAACCCAAGGGTTGATATGCCATAAAATTGAAATTTGAAAGTTCGGCTAAGTTCGTGAATTTCCGTGTTGTTAAAGTTCCGACCGTGTAACTTTCAAATTTTAATTTCAGCGTTCATCAACGTATTAATATCAAATGTTGATTTTTACCAAACATCAATGGGATGAAAACTTCTTACTACTCTGATGATGGACTTTTTCCGAAAATATTAAGTATGCTTAAAAAAAAAGAAAAAAAAGATATAAACAAATATGTTTTTCCAACATATAACGCATTTTTCGCTGCCTTCAAAAACAACTTATTCAATTACAAATAATGCTTCGAATATACTATAAAACAAAATATATATATATATATATATATATATATATATATATATATATATATATATATATATATATATATATATATATCTTTAAAATACAGAAAATATACTTTACCCTCAGCTAGGAACATTTTATCCAACACTCCTGTAAAAGCGTTTCCTTCTTCAATTATAAAAACAAGAACAATGACGATGCAAACGGTAACTATCGTCCACTTCATATTGATTTTGTAATCTTTTCTAAGTTCAATGAAATAATGTCTGCTCGACAGATGGTTATCTTTAATTATAGCCTCTTTATAACGATGACATTTGATTTTTATTAATTGAAACACGACATCTGATTGGTCAAAAAGACGTCACTCTTTTGACCAAAAAGATGTATTGAAAAGAATTATAAAAATAAAACGTATGAACTTCATCGGCTAATGATTGATTGATCATTTGTTTAAATCTCTGTAAAATAAACCTTGTGCTGTGCCGGTCTTGTGGGCGTTAGAGATAAAAAGAGGACAGACATTCCATGCTGTTACTAATAAATCTTATTTTTTATCATGTGCACGATTGTAATTCAAATCTTCATTATTTTTACTCAAAACGCGATATGGTGATAGTGAATGTGTATACAAGTTTACTCTGGCATTGAATGTTTTATTTTCGTAGTTTCCTCCGGGCATACATATTGATCGCCACGTCTCCTGTCAGGAGACTGCTACTCCTTCATTCATTGTCCGTTTGTGAGCTCGTTAATGACTTTTCAATCCTGCCAAAGTCTTGCATAACTTAGAACATATGTGGCATACATAACGGTTGGTTTTGACCGAGTCGACAGGTGTTGTATACGCATCACTGTGAACTTTCATGTGAAGCTTGAGACCATCAGCTGTTCGGCACACTTTTGTGCAGCAGGAACATAAAATGTCCTCATGTTGGGGACCATGCTGGGAATCAGAGTGTTACATGGTAGAGACAAAATGCATACATATGATACATACACACAACTGCCCTGGATATATATAGATGAAACAGTTGGAACTTATTGTGATTTTAAAATAGTAATGAAACAGTTGCATCTCAAAGTGGAGTTTGTTTTTTGTTTTTTGTTTTGTCTTTGTTTATGGTTTTCATTTTGTCATTATTTGAAAAAAAAGAATTAAGGTTTAAATAATTAATATTCTACGAGATAATCTTGTATTTCAATGTTTGTAAAGAAAAATATTCTATAAAAATAGATTAATTTTGGTCATTGCATCTATTTGTGGTGATTACGGAGTCTTTACCACCGAGTGTAGACGAAAGTGTTTGAAAAAAGTTGATCAAGTTCTCGGGTCGGTTGGATGCGCCCCATGAAAAAAGAGTTATGTCCTATGGAACTTTCGTGTATATATATATATATATATATATATATATATATATATATATTATATATATATATCAAAGATTTTTTTTTGTTCTTATAGCATTAGAAGCATTAATCTTAAACGTAATAATAAATTTTTTGGAAAGCGAAGTAATGCAAAATATATGTTGAGAAAACATATTTATTAAATTCTTTGGTGTTAAATACTTAATATTTTCAGCGCAAACGGCCATCTTCAGAGTATCCAAAGTTTTGAAAGTTTATATCCTTGCTTGTTGAAATCGACCGTGGTGTTATAATCCGGTGAATGCTGTTTTCTGATGTAAATATAGAACTCGACTGATTCCGTCATATTCCGTTAATTCCCGTGTTATGGCGTTCTGTGGGAACTTTTAAAATTTCAAATATATTTCTTTTCTTCTTTATTATAACACCACGGTCGATTTCAACAAGCAAGGATATAAACTTTCAAAACTTTGGATACTCTGAAGATGGCCGTTTGCGCTGAAAATATTAAGTATTTAACACCAAAGAATTTAATAAATATGTTTTCTCAACATATATTTTGCATTACTTCGCTTTCAAAAAATTTATTATATATATATATATATATATGATGGCAGCAAACTCGTGTTCGAGTATTGTCATTGCTTCATAGAAAAAATAAAAATAAAAACTATAAAAGATAAAAATAAACAAATAAAAAGTTCAAAAGTTCAAAGAATACAGCGGTGAACTTTAAAAAGTTCAACTGTGAGCTGCGCGAATGTGGCTTTTTAGTCCAGCTAAAGTCTTGCACATCTTCCTACATTCACAAGTTATTCCAGGGAGCACAGGGTATTTTATTGGTCCATTTCGCCGATGCACAGTTTGGTGACTCATCAGGTCAACTCTGCTCAGACACGGCCTTCCGCATTGTTCACCGATTTGAAGCCCTTGGTCGTCAGTTTTATAAACGCTTTCCTTGCGAATATCTCGCTTTAATCGTTCAAGTTGCATACGATTGGTCTCATATTTCTTTGTGCCTATCAGCAAAGTTTTTCTCCACTGCCCACGGTCCAAAGCTTTACTTTCCCAGGTTTTCTCGTCGATGCTACACTTTTTCAATGTCGACTTCAGGCAATCCTTGTACCTTTTCTTCTACTTTTGAGCTAAACGCTTTCCGTTTGCAAGTTCCCCATAGAACAGTTGTTTAGGAAGTCGCCCATCGTCCATCCTTACTAAATGCCCACTCCACCTCAATCTATGCTTGGTTATAAGAGATTCTATATTTAGATATTTGGCTTATTCCAGAACCTCAATGTCACTGACGTACATTTGCCAACGTATCCCTAATATTTATCGTAGTCACTGCCGGTGAAAGCGCTCGAGACGTTTCAGATGTTTCCTGTACGTAGTCCAAGTCTCGCAAGCATAGAGGAGAACAGATAAAACACGTGCAACATAGACCCTGACTTTAGTTGCAATTGAGATTCCACGACAAATCCACAACCTTCTGTCTAATTTTCCAAAGGCATCACTTGCCTTGCTGATAATTGATACCCAGGTACACAAACTTATCTACAACCGCTAACTTCTGCCCATAGACATAGCCGGTTCACAGTATGATTCACCTGGTGCCGGTTGATACATTAGGACAGCCTTTTTCAAACTAATTGTAAGTCCCAATGAACTACAAGCAGCTTCAAAGGCGTCCATGAGGCGTTGCATATTAGTCCGTGTATGAGCCACATTCTCGGGTCGGCTGAATGCGCCCCAAGAAAAAAGGGTTATGTTCTATGGAACTTTCGTGTATATATATTTTTAAAAGATAGACACACTCACCTTTCCTTATATATATATATATATATATATATATATATATATATATATATATATATATAAGGACAGGTGCGTGTGTCTATCACGCACACACATATATATACATGTATATCTGGGTATGTATGAGATATATCTAATAAGATATATTGACGCATTCTGTCATTCACACTATCTTCTCTACAAATCTTATTAGATTAAAGTCATGATTTTTACTTTTAAAAATTCATAATGTATATATATATATATATATATATATATATATATATATATATATATATATATGAGAGAGAGAGAGGGGGGTTGCTCGTTGACCCGAACTGTTACACTCAGTAAATATGGTAAATGACCAAGAAAACTATTCTAATATGACACCTCTTAAAATACAATATAAAACAATCGTTTTGAATTAATAAGAATAAGCGGACGTCTTGACGCCACTATCAAATTTTGTCGCGATCACACTTTTGCAAAAGTTTGGACTTCATATGCACCTTACTCACTCCCAAAATGCCCCTCGTTTCCGGTCTGCTCTTTATAAAAAAAAATCGTTTATCAGCGCCACGTTTTCTCTGCCAATATGTTAAGCGAATTTCCATTCTTTTGATGTAAACTACACATTTTGAATGAAAAATGACAAGCAAAACATTAGTAAATTTTGTAATGATTATTTAATTTAATTTTTGTTACGAACGCCCAATATGATACTTAAATCAATAAATAATGTACATAGAGCCAAGGAATTAAATATTTTAGTGTTTTTTTTTCTTGTCAACACGGAAAATTTTATTAAAATCAGATAATTCCCTGATTTTTGGTATTTTTTAAATATATATATCAACCTGGGCCTCCGCATTTTTAACATATTTCTCGCTGACTTTTTTTTAAAAAAACGCCAGATTTTTTTTCCTGCGTATTTTGAACAAAAATAAGATCTTTTCGTGTAAATTTATAAAAAAAGTTACTCATTTTTCTGTACATAGTGTATTTGATGTTTTTTGTTATTGATTTCTAAGAAACTTTTAAAAAATTATTTGTTATAAAGCGTTTGTTTTGAGTGCATCACAAATTTTCACTTAGCCATTTTTAGCAAAATTTAATTGTTTAAAACATATTAAGATTAAATTACATATGTAATATTATTTTGCTTCTTTTTTTTTTACTGATGCTCATTATGTTACTACTTTTCGACTAAAACAAAGATTTGACTTTAAATAATCAATTTAATTAATTTTAATTCGTTTTTAAAAAGAAAATGTGCGAACAAATTAGTAATATAAAGAAGAAAAATAATTAATATTTATTTATTATTATTATTTCATTTATTGAATAATTTAAGTTACGATGGAAATTTATTAAGACAAAATGGATGTGTTGAAGAAGATAATATATTAACCTTTTTATTTCTGCAACTCTTTTTTAACCAATCAGATGCCTTTTAAAGATTAATAAAAATCAAATGTCAACGTTGCAAAGAGGCTATAATTAAAAATAACCATCTGTCGAGTAGACATTGTTCATTAAACCAAAAAACATTAAACCAAAATCAATATGAAGTCGACGATAATTACCGTTTGCATGATCATTGTTCTTCTTGTTTTTATTATTGAAGAAGTAAAGACTTATACAAGAACCTGGGAATATTACCATGATCCAAGTCATGGTAAAGTATATTTTCTGTATTTTAGGAAATCATATGATATGAGGGGGCACATGGTGTAATTGTTATAGTCGGAAGAAATGGACGCAGTAAGACAGGTTCAAATCTTGGTCAAGGCTTTTAGCATTTCCCATGGCGCTAATACACTTGGGAAAGGTTTGGATCCAACTGTTTTTCCCGCCAATTATGGGTAAATTGGGGGACTGATTGGGCACTTTAACCTTGGTATGGCAACCAGTCTACAAGAAGGAAAAATCTGAATTCAAACCTTTTAAACTCTGCTTAGGAAATTGACACTGTGTTCCATTCTACTCCTGTGTATGTGTTGATAAACGTATATATGAGTATTCACCCTTATATATATATATATATATAATATATATATATATATATATATTATATATATATATGTATAATATTAACTTACCGGTGGGTATAAGAACGATCGTTGGAAGCGCACAATATCAAGAGGTTAAGGTTGAGGAATAACAAATACAAAGTGCTCAATACAATGTAGAGCATAAATTTATTTAAGAATGGAAATGAGTAACCTACTCGAGTTTCATCGATAGATTCTTCAGGGTTACTTTTAAATTAATCGAGTTTACAGTTTATATATATATATTGCCTCCGGAGGTCTTTAAAATTTACTTAGTATTTGTCATTGTTATTTAAGATTTTAGTATTTTTAGTATTACAGTAATACCAGTCCAAGAGAAGGAAAATTTTGTTAAACTTCACTTAAAAATTGTCCCGTTGGGTCACGACCTGCTCGTGCAGAGAGGTTGGTAAATACATAGCAATTTTATAAACTCATTTTCAAAATGTTTTTTTTTCCTCCAGTTATAATATTTCATTTTAAATATTTTTATTTGAATCATTTCATTCTAGAAAAAAACTGCGACTAGTCAATAATGTATTTCTTTAATACAATATTCATTTTGTTGTAATTGTATATAAATCAGTGCACGCATGTATAGATATGTTCAAATCTTGAACGAGACTGTTTGCATTTCACATATTGCTAATACCCTTGGGAAAGGTATTCATCCAACTATCATTATCCAACTATATGTGTTGGTCTTTTGTCAAAATGAATTCGTAAAAAAAGAGCTTTTGAAAAAGCAGGGTATAACTGTATTAAACAGATGAGAAGTAAAGAAAGAAAAAAATAGTACAGAAATCATTAAGTTTGCTAAAAACAAGAATTTAAAATTTTAAAAAAAGAAAGAAAACAAAACCAAAACGGAAAAAGAGAAAGAGAAAGAAGATATTAAAAAATATAATGAAGAGGAAAGGTCAGAATTGTATTTTGTTTATTCTTTCTTTGTTTTTTTATTTCTTTTTCTCCTCATTCTTTCTTTCTTTCTTCCTTTCTTTCTTTCCTTCGTTTCCATGTTTACTTCCAGTACTTATTTCTTTATTTCAAGGTTTTCTCTCTCTTTCGCTGATGTAACACAAAATGTTAGATCGAATATTCATTTGCTATTGATGAGACAATTTTGATTTGATGATAGACTAAAGAGAAGAAAATTCCTTGCTATCATTTTGGAAATGGACGAACGTATTTCAAGAAGAAAATAAAAATAGAAAATATCTTTAAGGCATACAAATTTCTTTTTTGTTTTTTCTTCAAGATTTCCTACTAAATTCTTCCTCAAAACTAAATCTTTGATAATTGTTCAATTCAGAATTATTAAAACTTATGCAACACCCGAGCAATACATGAAACTTATTGTGATTTCAAAATAGTAACAACACAGTTTTATCTAGAGCTGGATTTTTGTCTTTGTTTCTTGTTTCTATTTTGTCATTATTTAAAAAGTGTTCGCTGTCATAGTTTGTTTGTGCTTGAGATCTCATTATCTGGCCATAAGCTGATGCTTGATCGATACCAGTTGAGTCGCCTCGGTGTAGATGAATGATGTTGTGAGACCCGAAACTCTTAATGATCCATGGATAACATCACTGACGATGTGTTCAGATTCACTTTTCGTGTTTGAAAAGTTATTTTCGTGTTAAATGATATTGTAGAATATACACAGTGTCCATAAAATTTCATATACAAGTTTTTCTTTTCTTCAAGATTTCCAACTAAATTCTTCCTTAAAATTAAATCATTGATAATTGTTTCATTCATAATCATTAAAACTTACAAAACACCCGAGCAATACATGAAACTTATTGTCATTTCAAAATAGAAACGAAACAGTTGCATCTAAAATTGGAATCTTTTGTTTTGTTTGTTTTTTTGTTTTTATTTGGTAATTATCTAAAAAAAAATTAAAGGTTTGAAGATTAATATTGTACGAGATAACCGTGTACTTTTTTTCTTAATGGAGAAATTAATGTTTGTAAAGAAATAATTGTGTCACAAAATATTCTATAAAAATCGTTTGATTTTGGTCATTTCAGTGGTTTGTGGCCAATATGGAAGCATTTACACCGAGTGTAGACGACAGTGTATGGACAGATTTGATCAAATCCTCTGAGCGGTTGGATGCGTTCCAGAATACATGTGTTGTCTCCTATAGAATCCATGTATATATATTTTTTCAAGATAGACACACGCACCTACCCGTATATATATTCACATTCCCTACATAGACATTTTATTACACATATGCTAACAATTTTAGCGTATATATATATATATATATATATATATATATATATATATATATATATATATATATATATATATATATATATATATATATATATATATATATATATATATATATATATATATATATATATATATATATATAATAAACTGTATAGGAGAGAATGTAAGAGAGAGAGAAACACACGTATATAATGTCAAACACACATAAAGACTATCACATACACAAGGACATTGAGACACACACATATGCACGCGTGCATACACACGCATGATGAATGAAAAAACAAAAAAAACATAAAATGACTTTGAGGATGACTGAAATTTTGATGTTTCATATTCATTAAAATATTCAATTCGTGATTTCTGTTTAATTTACATCACTTATTTCTTTTTTCAGGATTCTTCTGAAATGACCCGAAACAAAAAACAACAAACGTTTTTCTGTCCCATAATTTCGAAGTCGACTTAAGTTCAATATATTACTTAAAATTTGAAAAAAAAGTATTGTTTTTTTTTTTCTTAAATTGAAAATTTGTTTGAAATATCAAATTAAATGAGCAATATATTCGGCTATGTTGTTTTTACTTTAAAAAAAATTCATTTGAAATATAAAAATGTTATGTAAGAAATACGGTTTGTAGCAAAGTTTAAAAATCCCCAACTCGTTCATTACTAGTAGGATTAGACACAAGTATGGGAGCATCCAGCGGGAATCGAACTCACCTTTTAATTATAATGGATCTGTGAGACTAGCTTAAACGAGTAATATGTTCGGAATATGATGTTTTTATTCTTTTTATGTTAAGAAAATAATGCAAGGAATAGAATTTCTGGTTAATAAAAAGAAAAATATTTACCCAACCGGTTCTCCACGTGTAGGATGTGACACATGTATGGGGGGGGGAACATCCAGTGAGAATCGAACTAGCATTTCATATTTAATTGATCTCCGTGACTAGCTTGTTAACCATTACATCACGACGGGATTTGAGGTGAATTGTGATTTCAAAATAGTAACGAAAAAATTGCATTTCAAACTCTAATTTTATTGTTTGGTCTTTGATGCCTGTCTTTTTTTTTTTCATTGTTTAAAAAAGAAGAATGAAGGTTGTGAAAATTAATACCATGCGAGATAATCTTGTACGTTTTTTTTAATGGCGAAATTAATGTTTGTAAAGAAATGATTACGTCACAAGATATTCTATAAGAATTGTTTGATTTTGGTAATTGCAGGAATTTGTGGTCAGTTGGAACATATTGCCACTGGATGTAGACAATGGTGTAAAACAATGCAGATTACTGAGATGGATGGATGCCGACTAGGAGAAAAGTGTTGTCTCCTATAATAACAAGTATATATATATTATATATATATATATATATATATATATATATATATATATATATAATATATATATATACATATATATATAATATATATATATATACATATATATATATATATATATATATATATATATAGAGAGAGAGAGAGAGAGAGAGAGAGAGAGATATATATATATATATATATATATATATATTATATATATATATATATAGGATAATTCATATATATCCTATATATATATACATATATATAGGATAATTTATATATATATAAAAATAACACACACAAACACACACACACACACACATATATATATATATATATATATATATATATATATATATATATATATATATATATGATAACTAAACTGTACTGTGAGAGAATGAATGAGAGAGAAACACATGTATATAATGTAAAACATACAAAAACACTAACACATACACAAGGACATTGAGACACACATATGCGCGCGTGCACACACACACACACACACACACACACACACACACACACATACATACATATATATATATATATATATATATATATATATATATATATATATATACGAACAAGTAAACGTAAAGTAACTTATAAAAATTCATATCTATTCTATTCATCTGAAGTTTTAATGTATCATATTTGTTAAAATATTCAATTCATGATTTCTGTTTAATTTACATCACTTATTTTTTTTCTCAGGATTCTTCAAAAATGGTCTGAAACAAAAAAACAACGAACCTTTTCATGTACAACCATCTCGAAGACGACTTAAGTGAAATAAATTATATAAAATCTTAAAAATCTTTATTGTTTTAATTGAAAATTCGCTTGAAATATCAAATTAAACGAGTAATATGTCCAGCATTTTTTATTTTTTATTTAAAGAAAATAATGCGTGAAATAGAATTTGTCGTGAAGATAAAAACAATTATTTACTCAATCTCTTCACTGCGCGTAGGATTTGACACAACTATGGGGACATCCAGCGAGGATCGAACTCGCTTTTCAATAGTAATTAATCTCCGGGACTAGCTTGCTAACCATTACAACATGATAGTATTTCATTGGTATTGCAGTTTTGGAAGACTATATAGTTATAGTGCCCCTTAAGTTACAGCGCCTTCTGTGACTGCGAAGTCCAACATTCTCGACCACAGATATTGCATGTGAAGGCTGTCCCTGAAGATGGTGATGTGCCGGTGCTTTGTTGCCGCCACTTTCTTCTGGACCTCTTGGCTTCATGATGTTGTGCCAGGGTGATCTCAGACATGAACAGTCCGCTACGGAGAGCCTGCAGCCACCGAGGGCGGTCCTGAGCCAAATTTTCCCAGCTGGAAAGGGTAATGCCAAAACACCTGAGATCATTCTTGCAGACATCCTTAAAACGCAGCTGGGGGCAACCAATCTGTCTCTTACCAGACGAAAGCTCTGCATAGAGGATGTCCTTCAGGGTTCGTCCATCATCCATCCGGTGGACATGGTCCAGCCATCAGAGACGACGCTGTTTCAGTAGAGAACACACGCTGGGAAGTTGAGCTCTCTCTAGAACTGCTGTGTTAGTGATCCTGTCCCTCCAGATAATGCCCAGTATACCTCTAAGACAGCGATTGTATTTATGGTGAAGATGATATCTGAAATCAGATTAGTAAGGTTTCCTATTTGAGATAATCCACTCTGAACAGAAACGAAACGTTTGGCAAACTCGGTATTAGATTATTATAATTAATTAATGGGTTCAACATAATTTAAGCGAAATAAATCTATTGAATTGTACTTATCTATTCAATTTGCTACTTTAACATTTTATTTAGTGGAGGTGCGAGGTGTAATGGTTACCTTCTTAGGAAATGGAGACGGTGAGACGAGTTCAAATTCTAGATCCAGAAAATCGAGCGTCCTGGGGCCTTAACGTTAAACAAAGCAGGAAGAGGATTGAGGTGGAGATGAGAGTAGTCCCGACACCACGACGGAATTTGTGGTGAAGATTATGTCTTAAATCAGATTAATAAGGTTTCCTATTGGAGATAATCCACTCCAAACAGAAACCAAACGTTTGGAAAACTTGGTATTAAATTATTGTAATTAATTAATGGTTTCAACAAAATTTAAGCGAAATAAATTTACTGAATCTCGTACTTGAGATTTCGCTACAACATTTGATATATATTCAGGTGGCTCGAAATATTCAATTATGTTATGTGTTGTATATGACTAAGTCTAAATAAACAATCAGGATATTCATTGAAAAAGATTTGATGGACTCTCTCTCTCTCTCTCTCTCTCTCTCTCTCTTGGACTCTCTCTCTCTCTCTCTCTCTCTCTCTCTCTCTCTCTCTCTCTCTCTCTCTCTCTCTCTCTCTCTCTCTCTCTCTCTCTTTCACACACATACACAGATATACAGGGGTTAGACAAAATAATGAAAAAATAATGTTTCCATTATTTTGTACAACCCCTGTACATGTATATTTGGGATATCTCTAATAGGATATATTGACGCATTCTATCATTCACACTATCTTCTCTATCATCATCATCATCATCCTCATGTCGCGCATACAGCACGGATGTCCATGACAATCTCTCGCCAACCTTCCCTATCATTCATTGCACATGGGAGCTCCTCTGCGGAGCAGCCAGCATCTTCACATAACTGGTCAATATAGGTCCTTGCTGGGCGCCCCACACTTGCATGTCCATGTGTTGGCTTCCACAGGAAAACGTCGCTTATGAGTTCATCCTTGCTTCTTCAGCAGTGTCCTGCATGCCTTGTCCGTCTCACTCGGATAGTTTGTGAGATGGGGGGAGGCAAGTGACCGTACAGCTGCTTCCTTGTGGGGTGCTGTTTCCACGACTTGTTCAAGACTGCACGCAGCATTCTTGTGCAGCTCCCATCTAGCTTATTCTCAAGGCGCTTCGTTAGGGTCCAAGTGGTGCAGCCATATAGCAGCACTGGTATAACCACAGCTTGGAAGAACTGTCGCTTCAGTTTGTCAGGGAGATCGGACCTCCATATGACTGATAATTTATTTGTGGCCGCCCATGCCTTTGCCAATCGTGTATTAACATCGCTCTCTGTGGATGAGATATTACCACCAAGATACATGAATTGTTCTACTGGCTTAAGAGGCTTACCGTTTAGTGTGGAGATATTTCCTTTAATCTTCTCTATAAATATTATTTATCAGATTAAAGTCATAATTTTAAGTCATTACATATATTTACCAACCCCTCCGCACACGCAGCATGTGATAGAAGGACAATATCTTAAACAGTTTGAATTCAGAGTTTTCCTTCTCCTAGACTAGTTGTCTAACCAAGGTTAAAGGACATAGTCTGCCCTACTATTTAACCATATTTATTTGAATTAATACCTTTCCTAAGGGTATTAGCGCTATGTTACATGTAAACAGTAGGATTTGAACTCGTCTCGTCGTATTCATTTTCTACGATGGTAACCATTATCTATCTATTTACTATACTTACCTGTCCTTTGTCCAGTGGCTTCGGTCATTGGACCGATAATGAAACGCCTGCCCGCATGATTTAAAAGGACAGGACTGGGTTTATTGCTAAATGCCTGAAGCGCCCCCTTGAGGGGGAATGCCTGGGGATCCATTCCATGAGCTTCGGTTCGTGGGTGGTCGCACATTGATTGGACCTTGTGTCTGACTTGCATAAGTGAGAAGCGTTGTAAATAATTTATTATGCTAGATACTTTAAAGAGACTTAATGTCTCGATTCTCTCAGTCGTAAAATCAGTTGACACGATTTTATAAAAATTATTATTCACCAACGGGACCTGTGGATATAACACAGTATGATATTTTAACCATTATAGCGTTTGCTAAGTATATTTTAAGAGCTATTGCTAAAAGTTCAATATGTAAAAAGTATAATAGTCTTGATTTAACACATACAATCTCTCTCTCTCTCTCTCTCTCTCTCTCTCTCTCTCTCTCTCTCTCTCTCTCTCTCTCTCTCTCTCTCTCTCTTGCTTTGTGTCTCTATCTATCTATTTGTCTGTCTGTCTCTCCCTCTCTCTCTACTTCTAGATATATACCAGACTCTTAAGAGAAACATCTGAAGAAGGCCGGAGGTCACCTCGGCTGAAATGTTGTCTATACAATAATAACGATGAGGACAGCATTCCGAAAATTTAAGTAATACTATATGAATTTATTTGCAGTTTGTGCATTGGATAATGTAAAGTATATTTTGGTAACTGCAGTAAATGTCCGTCCCACAGAAGTGTTAAATAACCAGTTTTGCTTCCCCGAGTAATTTTCAAAAATGTTATGCAGCACCGTGCACACAAAAGACCGTACAGACCACACCGTATTTCTAACAATTCTTTATTTTTCATACAGTGTATGCCGTGAAAACTGTGAATTAAACGAAAATAATTCGTGTAAGTCACAGAATCACACAAAATACAATAAATTTACAGAATAATAAAACAAATTTCACACAAAAAGGTTAAAAAACAAAGTTACCAGGAAAGGTTTACGCCTCATAATTTTACCGAAATTTCTAAATATAAAAAAAACATTTAAAGCTAAACTATAAATTACAAATTAAAGAACATACAAAGAGATTTGGGGTATTTAAACTTATTTGCCACAAAAGGCACAAACTGTTTTAACAGGGGAAAAAGGATAATTTACCATTTTAGAGAAATTACAAATTTAACACAAAAAATAACACATGTAAATTAAAGGCAGTTTTAGAGAAGAGAATGGAGAATTTGCCTACCTTTGTTGGCACGTAGGGACTTGGACATAAACGGGACTATATCTTAGTAATTTTTATACTAAGAGTGCGGTTCCAAATATACCGCCAAAAATTGCTCACGGGGAGCCCAAAGGGATGTAACTGAACCATACGATCACCTCAGGAAAGGAAGAATTTTGGTGAAACTCCCTTAGCCTGACTATTTACCAAAAATCACTACTCCAAGTCCAAAACCCAACAAACTTTAATTTTTTACTAAAACTTTTTCAATTACCGCCTAATACAGTGTTCTCTTTTTAAGCCATAGAAAGGAAAACAAACTTCAATCACAAAAATCCACCAATCACAAAAATGCATTCACAGATGCATTTAGGGTTTTTTTTAAACCCAAGAACTATTTATCCTAAGGGAATTCTTACAAGGGGGTGACCAGGTCACAGGGTACCTTTTTAGGGAAAGGGGGAAAATGGAAGGGGAAGGCGTAAATCAGGCCTGATGACCATGACAAGACAAAAATACTACTACTACTACTACAAAGCTGATTAACAGTGGCAGCCACAACTGCAGCTAAGATTTCTATCTATTCCGAATATTGTTTTGGGATTTTCAAAATAGAGGATTTTCCTTCTTCTAATTATATTACATACACCGCATCTTTTATTTTCGCATTTTGAGAACATGTGTGTCATGTGTTCCCCAAAACTAGATGAGGTCATGTTTAGGATTTTTTTGGTTGTTATTTGATTCTAATTATTTTTGTTGTGTCTCATCATGTCATTGATACCTATTGGTGGGTGTTTCGTTACCCCATCAATAGACACTAGACTTAGATATTATTATGGTCTACGGAGAATTTGGGATTGAAAAGAAAACGGTAATCGGATTTCTGGAGAAAGAGAAAAAAAAGAAATAAGAACAGAAACAAGATAAAGTTTGGAATTCAACACACTCAACGTGTGTCAGCTAGTGACCGGTCAATGGCCCCTAAACTAGATTTAAAAATAAAAACGGAAGTCCCAAGTTTTCTGCGGGAGTGGATGTGTCCCTTCCTCCACCCCCGGGACTACAAATGAAAAAAAAAGAAAATTCGATCTCTTTTTCGCTGGGTCTCATGAAGGACGGACGTGGGTTTTGGGGTTCTGTCGTGACGTTTCTAGGCTAGAAGCGAACAACTCGTCTATAGTAGATTATAAATGTGATTTATGATAGAACAGCTTGACCTCTCTCTCTCTCTCTCTCTCTCTCTCTCTCTCTCTCTCTCTCTCTCTCTCTCTCTCTCTCTCTCTCTTAAATCCACGTGCCTAGAAAAAAATAAACCCTTGTTGAATCTACGACTTTCGTATGTTGTTTCTTCGAGCTCACAACTACTAATCCTACTACTACCCGACTCAGCTACTATGCAACAAGATGGGGAGCAGTAGTTTCCTCACTGAATTGTTTGAACCTGGCCGTTGACTCGTTTTGAGTTCATCCGCCGATTTTCACATCTACCCTGCTGCTGCCTATGGTTTCTGGTGTTACACGCTCTTATGGCATGTAAATTGTTCTGTCTTGCATGTTTTCAAACAGAAAAAGGGGGTTCAAGATTTCTAAGTTTTAACTTAGTATAAGTTCACATGTCCTCCTCCCATTTTAGTATAGAGAATGTGTCCATCGGTCTGGGTGTTTTCCCCCGGTGGGTATAGAGAAAAGTAGTTACTTTGATATTTCTGAAAATAACAACTATAATATCAGGAAACTTGTGTGGAAATGAATGAATTTAATACCCATCCCCGTCCATACAGTTAGGTTTTAATGGAGATAGTAATTGCATTGTTAAACAACAGAAAATAAAATAAAATTGGCAAATACAGATTTACCTTACCGTATATTAATGTCAAATAGCTACCGTCCTATGTGGGGCCATGTGTTAAAATGGATGAATTTAACATCTCCATCTACACCGCTAGGTTTTAAAAATTGGTTTCTCAAACAGTTAATATAATGTAAGTTGTTGTATCTAATGTGTCTTTAATTCTGTCATTGTTTTCAAGTTGAGTTGGAAATCAGTGAACAGACTAAGTTAGAATGAGGTAAGTATAATGGAGGATAACAGATGTTAGAAAAAGTTAATAATTTATTCGCCTCATAAAACAATTATTTAACGTCAATTCCATTGGTTAATGATTGTTCATTACTTTTGTATTCAACTTTCTAATAAATTATTCACTTTCTTTTGAAAGTCAAAATTTATTTTAAAACAAAACGTTAAAGTAGCAAATTGTATAAATAAGAAGAATTCAGTCGATTTATTTTGTTTAAATCTTGTTGAAACCATTAACCATTCACAATTAATATAACCCAGGTGTTGCAGCGTGAAATCTCAAATACGAAACTTCATAAATCTGTTTTGAGTCATGTAATCATTAATACAATCAACAAATCTTATTTCTTAAATCAGAATCAAATTTTTACGAACAAAGTCTTTTATCCTATTTAGCCCTAGTATGGCAATTTTACGGTATCCCAAATACTGATAACAAAGGAATAAAAGACAAGACAAGGGTTGATAATTCAAAATTGTTTAATGGTGCGTAAGGTTGCTAAAACTTATTGCTTTTAGTGGTCGTAAGTTTCATTTATATATATATATATATATATATATATATATATATATATATATATATATATTGTAGTTTTAGAAACGATCTCAACGGAATAGTAAAAAAAAACTAACGACGCACAATATTTGGCTGTCAGAAAAAGTTAAGGACAGCGTAGAGAAAAAATCAAAGGTGCTTGATAACTGTCAGTTTCACACCTATGCATTTCTCAAACCAAGTTTTTATATATATATATATATATATATATATATATATATATATATATATATATATAATAGTATTTTATAATTTGCTTGAAGCATTGTTAAGTATATTATTATTTATTAGTGTGAAGAAAGCAATTACAATGCGTATAAAAATAAAATAATGTTCAGTCTTATCGATTTCAAAGAAACTTTATCATCAGAGACATTTTCTGAAAATCTTTCTGATGATAAAGTTTCTTTGAAATTGATAAGAGTGAACATTATTTTATTTTTATACGCATTGTAATTGCTTTCTTAACATAAATAATATATATATATATATATATATATATATATATATATATATATATATATATATATATATATGAGGAAAGAATGAGTAAAGAAAAGAAATGTAGATGGATAAAAATGAATTTTATCGATATCACTTTTAATCGATATCACTTACACATGTGTTTCGGTCCGTTTATCAAAATGTATACGGATTTACGTTATTATTATTATTAAAATAATCAGATGGAGTTGAAATGAGGATAATAATAATAATAATAATAATAATAGGAAAAATGTACAAATATTCCGTACACAGAGAGATTTTTTACGCCCTTCATCAGAGTGAATTTTTTTATTGTATATATATACATATATATCAGTTTTAGAACTTCGTTATTTATTTTACATTTCCTTTAGTTCAAGTCTTCAGCTCTTTTTATAGATCATGTTTTAAAAATCTATGAATCTCTTTGGATGTTTTTATTCATTTTATATTAACAAGAAAATAAACACAAAAAATAAACAGTTTTCATTTGATTTTTTGTTCGCTGTACATTAGTTATTTATTTATTGATCACATCGGATATTCGTAACAAAAATTAAATTAAATAATAGTTACAACATTTGCTAATGACTCCAGGACGTCGGTTTGTATTTATTCATTGAAAACGTGTAGTTTAAATAAAAAGAATGGAACGTTTCATACTTTATTGACGAATAAAACGTTGTGCTGATAAGCGATATTCTGTTTTCATAAAGAGCAGACCGGAAACGAGAGGCATTTTGGGAATGGGTAAGGTGCATAAAAAGTCCAATCTATTGCAAAATTGTGATCAGACATTATCAACAAAAATTTAATCAAATTAAATAATCGTAACAAAATTTAATAATTCAAAACGATTGATTTACATTATCTGACTCTGCAGCTAAATCGGCTCTAGATTTGATCACCGACAAGTTCAAGATTCCATATACCGACTTGAAACCTAAAATTAATAGATTCCTTCATACAAAATGGCAACAACACTGGAATAACAACATCCACAATAAACTCTTCCTAATCAAATCCACTTTGGCAGAATGGAGACCAACTTTAAAAAAGTTTAGAAAGGAACAAGTCATTGTGTCCCGATTACACATTGGACACACAAGACTAACGCATTCATATATACTCAAACAAGAATAACATCCACAATGTGAAACATGTCAAACACCTTTGACTGTTAAACACTTATTCGTGGAATGCAGGTTTTATGCTCCCATCAGAAACCGTTATTTTAATGCAAACAATATGAAAGATCTATTTGAAAATGTCAATTCTGTCCTTTTTGAAGGAAATAAAATTATACCATAGAATATAGATATGAACTTAATCAATACCATACAATATGATCCCCAATGGTGCAAACACATTGTCAAAACCAATTACTAAAAAGCATAAATATGAATACACAACATATATTACTTTCTAACCGTTAGGCATGACATAACCCCAAACGGGTTGATATGCCATTAAAATCAATAAACCAACCAAACCATGATTTACATTGTAT
This sequence comes from Doryteuthis pealeii, assembly GCA_023376005.1. Taxonomy (NCBI): domain Eukaryota; kingdom Metazoa; phylum Mollusca; class Cephalopoda; order Myopsida; family Loliginidae; genus Doryteuthis; species Doryteuthis pealeii. The sequence continues at coordinate 143,967,156 of CM042138.1, read as the reverse complement.
TTTAAGAGCTGACACATTAGCATGAATAGTTTTCTTTTTTAAAACTGGCTCATTTATCATATTCTTATATATTGAGCATAAAAGTTCGAGTGAATGAGAAGAAACTTCGTCATATAATGAATTTTTGAATTATGGAGGTTACAGTCGTGAGAAATGAACATGGCAAGACGAGTTCAAATCCTGAACAAGGCTGTTCACATTTCACATAGCGCTAATACCCTTGGGAAAGTTATGAATCCAATTATTCTCCCTTCAGCTATAGGTAAATAGTAGGGCCGACTGAACTCTTTAACTTTGGTTTGACAATCAGTCTAGGAGAAGGAAACTCTGAATTCAAACCTGTTAAACTTCGCTTAAGAATTTGATCTTGTGTCACATCCTGCTCGTGCGGAGGGGTTGGTATATATATATATATATATATATACTAATAATGGAGATTCGGTTCCGGTTTTTGTCTGTAACAAAAACTACGCCACTGCTTACGTCGCATTACACAAAATCGTCATAACATAGAATAAATACACTCAAAATGTGAACATGCAACATTAGACAGTCCTCATTGTTTTTTTTAAAACAAGTTTTGATAAATACATCACTGGTATTATATATCTATATATAGTTTGTTTTATTTTAATACATATTTAAAGTTTACATTTCAAATTGTTTTATTTTTTAATACTTTAATGAATTTGATGATTTTACTTACTTAGGATACAAACTCGCTGACATTGAATTTTTTACTCCCACCCCTCAGGCAATGTTTCAAAAATCTATATTTACATCGCCTGGAGGGTGTTTTTTTATTTTGTACTAGTCTATATAATGAATTTTTAAAGTTAAAAATGTAACTTTTATCTTAAAAATAAGATTTGTACAGAAGATAGTGGGAATGGTGTCGATATATCCTATTCGAAATAGCAAATGACACAAAACTTTTGGCAAACTCGGTATTTTTTATAATTCTTGATTGTTTTTCTTTCCCTTGATGAATTTATTATTTTGAATTGATTGGTCATAGAAATTGTGGTCATATTCTCATGAAGACATTTTAGTATCGCAAAAATGAGCACATACAATATATAAGAAACATATCTTCCTCTGACAGAATCTTTATACACGTCGCTTGTATCAGTCACTAGAAAGACTGACACAAAATAAACGTCTAAAAACTAGTTAACAAACCGATGTTATGAATGGACTCCCGTGATCCATTCCCGAAACTCTGAGTTCCGTGCTTACACACTCTTTAGACGGGAAAACATTAATAGTAGCTTCAGTGAATCAAAAATACCAGCTTAGACAGTATAAGGTTCACAAACGATTGTTTTCCTTTGGATTTTAAAAACTGTCATTTTAGCATAGTTTTCTTTTTAAAACTGTCACATTTATCATATTTTTATATATTGAGCGTAAAAGTTTGGGTCAACGTGCAAAACTTTCGATCTATAATGAATTTTTGAATTATGAAGATGTCTAGTGTAAAGGTTAGCGTCGTAGGAAATGGACACAACGAGACGAGTTCAAATCAAGATGATCTCTCGGCCATTCGAACTTAGGCCTTAACTGGGATGAGACATTGGCCAGGAAAATATTTCCTTACCGCGTGGTGGCTATGACTTATGAATAAAGCCTAAATCCTAAAACTACCTTTTGTCTTTGTCTCTTCCATTTCTGTCTTGAATTCCATTTCAATGCGACTATAAAATAAGATGACGTTAAAAGCAAACTCTGTGAATACGCACCAGGAATAACCACATACCACATTCATTTTCCAAAAATAAATAAGAAATAAAATAAAAAATATGTCGAAAACTTTACTCGTTTAATTTGATATTTCAAGCGAATTTTCAATTTAAAAAATAACAATAAATAAAAACTTTTAAAACTCTAATGAATTTATTTCAATTTGCAATTTTCACGTTACATAAAAGCGTTTGTTGTTTTCTTGTTTTCGGCCATTTTCGAAAAGTCCTGGGAAAAAAAGAAATAAGTGATGTAAATTAAACGAAAAACAGGAATTGAATATTTTGATGAATACGAAAAAGTGATCCGTTAAGATAAATAGATTAGATAAGAATTTTTGTAACTCACTTTACGTTTTCTTACATGAGTGTGTGTTGTGTGTGTGTGTGTGTGTGTGTGTGTGTGTGTGTGTGTGTGTGTGTTGTGCATATGCGCGTGTGTCAATGTCCTAGTGCGTGTGACAGTATTTATGAGTTTGACAGTGTATAAGTGTGTCTCTGTCTCTCTCAGTTTAGATACCCAATACAAACACACACACACACACACCACTAACACACACACACACACACACACACACACACACACACACGCACATATATATATATATATGTATATATATATATATATATACACATAGGGTGTCTATAAAGTTCTGTAGCAGATTTAAAATATAATAACAAAGATGGCAGTCTTGTTGGAATCCAATAATCAAACTGCGTATAAAATAAAACTACACGAGTTGAACTTTCATTTCGTTTTTACTAGATGATTTTATTATTTGTTCAACGGAGTTAATAAGTTTTAAAACTGCTGCAAGACTTTATGAATACCATATATATATATATATATATATATATATATATATATATATATATATATATATATATATAAACTATACACAGACAGCTGTGGTCAGAAATAGATCTATAACCTCAAAATGACCGATTTTTAAGCCTTTTTTCTTTACCAATAACACACACACACACACACAAACGTACATACACACATACAGACACACAGACACACACACACACACATATATATATATATATATATATATATATATATATATGTATATATATATAAACATTCTGTAATATATAGATATGAAAAGAATATATATACATGGATATGGTAAGAGACCACAACACTTTTCTCCTGTGGGACATCCATCCAAGTCGGTAAGTTCCTCTTTTCCCTCACATGATCGTCTACACTCGGTGTAAATACTTGGATATCGGCCACAAACCACTGGAATGATCAAAATCAAACGATTTTTATAGAATATTTCTTGACACAATTATCTCTCCATTAAGAAAAAAAGTACACGATTATCTCGTACAATATTAATTCTTCAAACCGTAATTTTTTTTTTTTTTTTAGATAATTACCAAATAAAAACAAAAAAACAAACACAAAACAAAAAATTCCAGTTTTAGATGCAACTGTTTCGTTTCTATTTTGAAATGACAATAAGTTTCATGTATTGCTCGGGTGTTTCATAAGTTTTAATAATTAGGAATAGAACAATTATCAATGATTTAATTTTAAGGAAGAATTTAGTTGGAACTCTGGAAGAAAAACAATCAAACTTTTATGCCTTAAAAATAATCGTGTTTTCCTCTTGAAATCTGTTCGTCCATTTCTAAAATGATAGCAAAGAATTTTCTTTTCGTTAATCATCAAATCAAAATTGTCTCATCAATTAATACAAGCTGATAACAAAAGAATATTCGAATTCTAACTTTGTGTTACAGTTGAGAAAAAAAGAAAGAAAGAATTTAATTCTTTAATGAATTTGATGATTTTACTTACTTAGGGTACAAACTCGCTGACATTGAATTTTTTACTCCCACCTCTCGGGCAATATGTTTCAAAAATTTATTTTTACATCGCCCGGAGGGCGTTTTTTATTTTGTACTAGTATGATATAATTTTCTTAAAATACAGAAAATATACTTTACCAAAAGATGGACCAAAGTAAAAAGCGTTTCTTTCTTCAATTAGAAAAACAAGAAGAATGACAATGCAAATCGTAACTACCATCGTCTTCATATTTGTTTTTAACTGTTTCTTTAATGTTTTAGTTTAATAAAGTTATGTCAGCTCAACAGATGGTTATTTTTATTTATAATCACTTTGTAACGTTGACGTTTGTTTTTATTTATTTATCACACAACCCACCCACACACCAACACACACAACACCCACACACAAAAACACACACGCACAGCCGACACACACAACCCACACACAAACACATACACACACAACCCCCCATATATATATAATATATATATATATATATATATATATTATATTGTAGTTTTAGGGAACATCTCAACGAAATAGTAAAAAAGAAAAAAAACTTAACTAATTACAACTTTTACTGTTAGAATTCAAAATCGAAATATTGCAATATCGGCATTGTAAAGTTGTAGAAATATATTCAGTTAAACAACATCTGTGTTTTTTCATATATCAGGTCGGATGCGATTAAAAAGAAAGGCATTATATATCTTAGCAGCAATAGCAGTCAGATTTATTTCTTCACATATTCCCCGTTTCTCTCTATAGCAATGTTCCACCTTCGAATGAGAGCAAAATTCTTTTGACTGTTCTTTGAGCCACTTCTTCACTACAGATTTCACTTACTCGTCACTGGAATAATGTTTGCCTCTCAAACTCTATTTCATGGGACCGAAGAGATGATAATCTGAAGGCGCTAAATCTTCTGGGGATGGAGGAGGTGGTAAAGTTGTCCACCCGAATGAGGAGATTTTTTCCTTTGTTCTGATGCTTGTGTGTGGTCGAGCATTGTTATGCAGAAGGAGGACATTGTCAATTGGCAAGTTAGGTCTTACTCGTCGGATTCTTGCTCTGAGACTCGTTAGGGTCTCAATGTAGACCTCAGTTTTATTTTTAAAAAAAGCTTTACATGAAATAAAGAAAATGGCATTACTTTGTGAATCACGCTTGTATATATATATATATATATATATATATATATATATATATATAAAGGGAAAAGTGACTTACCGGTGAATATGGACATGATGGTTAGGAAGTGCACAATTCAGGGGGTTAGTCAGCTATATAACAAATACAAAGTGCTCAATACGCAGTAGGGCAAATTTATTATAAAATGGATACAAGAGATAACCTACTCGAGTTTCACCATAAGGATCTTCAGGGTTAAATCCGCTGAATTAATCGAGATACCGATTAATTGCAGTCGATTACACGTGTGTGTTCATTGCATTAAAGAGTTCGTTACGAGGGACTCTTTAATGCAATTAACACACACGTGTAATCGACTGCAATTAATCGATATCTCAATTAATTCAGTAGATTTAACCCTGAAGATCCTTATGGTGAAACTCGAGTAGGTTATCTATTGTACCCATTTTATAAATATATATATATATATATATATATATATATATATATATATATATGAGAAGAAAATATTTTAAAATATAACAAATACACGATGTTATGATCAGGGGAAACAATTTTATGTGTCAATACTTAAGTATTTCGGTATTATACCATCTTCAGGACACTGTTAAGTAATATATTTGTGAGGGACAAAATGATGTTAAGTGTATAGTGATCCAATGATCTTCACCTTCCATTTTTGTTCATGCAATGATCACGTCATCAGCTTTCGTAAACAAACGCACATATAAAAATTAACGGTTAATAACATCATTTTCACACATTCACTATACACTTAACATCTTTCATTTTGTCTCTCACGAAAACATTCCTTAACAGTGTCCTGAAGATGGTTTAATACCGAAATACTTAAGTATTGACACATAAAATTGTTTCTCCTGATCATAACATCCTGTGTTTGTTATACTTTTAAACTATTTTCTTCTCATATTGTCGGATTAATTTCCTCACCGTATTTCCATATATATATATATATATATATATATATATATATATATATAATATATATATAAAATTTCACACTGTTTCACCTTTTCTGCATAGACATATTATTACACACATACTGCATTGAACCTCAGAAGAAGATGCACAAAACAATTTTGAAACCCTTCGTTTGGCAGTTAACATTTCGATGCCACTGTTCAAAGAAGTGTGTTTCAGAAAAGCCACTCCTGGGACTTTTTGAAGTTTTAATAAACTTTATCAGCTGCAGTGACCTTTAATTGAATTTACAAAAAGAAATCAACAATTCTTTTTTCATTGATAAATAGTAAAGTCCAGCAGAAATTCTCGTTCTATTACGCAGTGTCGAGCTGGTAAGTTGGAAGGCTATAAAAATTAAACTTAAAGGAAATTTAAGATCCCTATGGAGTTTAGGGGGATAGATTACAATTACTATAAAGCATAGAGAAGATAAACGGTGAGGTTTGAAAGCCAAGTTACGATAATATAATGCTACAAAAAGGGTTTCATA
>CM042138.1:143940978-143955978 GCA_023376005.1 Doryteuthis pealeii | reverse complement strand
ATAAAATCATTCATTCAATTTATACAAGTAGATAAAAAATGAATATTCGATCTAACACTTTGTATTGAAGTTGAGAAAGAAAGAAAGAAAGAAAGAAAGAAAGAAAAGCTTGGAAATAAATAATGAAAGAAAGAAAACCTGAATACAAGTAAGTTCGGATATTCCATCTTTTATTCTTTGAGAAATGCAAAAAGCCTCATCCAAGATTTGAGCATATCTATATATTTGTACATTCATTTGTATACATTTACAACAAAGTAAATATAATTACAGGGGGTGTTAAAAAGAGACTGGGTACAGTTTTTTTTAGAACGAAATGTTTCGAATAAATGCATTTTAGAGCAAAGAATATAACCGAAACAAAACATTTTGAAAATGCGTTTATACAATGTGTACCATACCCTCCGCACAAACAGGATGTGACACAGGGGGTCATTTTTCTTTCATTAATAGTTTTCCTCCTTGTAGACTAGTTGCTATACCAAGGTTAAAATGTTCAATCTATTCTACAATTTACCCAAAGCTGGAGGAAGAATAGTTGGATTCAAACCTTTCCTAAGTGTATTAGCGCTATGGGAAATGCAATAATGGAGATTCGCTTCCGGTTTTTGTCCGTAACAAAAATTACGTCACTGCTTACGTCACATTACCCCAAATCGTTATAACAGAATAAAATTTAGAGTGTATTTATTTTATAAATACACTCAAAATTTGAACATGCAACATTAGACAGTCCTCATTGTTTTTTTAAAACAAGTTTTAATAAATACATGACTGGTATTATATATCTATATATAGTTTGTTTTATTTTAATACACATTTAAGGTTTACATTTCAAATTGTTTTATTTTTTAATCTTTTAATGAATTTAATGTTTTTACTTACTTAGGGTACAAACTCGCTGACATTGAATTTTTTACTCCCACCTCTCGGGCAATATGTTTCAAAAATCTATTTTTACATCGCCCGGAGGGTGTTTTTTATTTTGTACTCGTATCATATAATTTTCTTAAAATACAGAAAATATACTTTACCAAAATAATGACCAAAGGAAAAGGCGTTTCTTTCTTCAATTAGAAAAACAAGAAAAATGACAATGCAAATCGTAACTACCATCGTCTTCATATTTGTTTTTAACTGTTTCTTTAATGTTTTAGTTTAATAAAGTTATGTCAGCTCAACAGATGGTTATTTTTATTTATAATCACTTTGTAACGTTGACGTTTGTTTGTTTTTTATTTATCACACAACCCACCCACACACCCACACACACACAACCCACACACAAAAACACACACGCACAACCGACACACCCACAACCCACACACAACCCACACACAAACACATACACACACAATCCCCTCCCCATATGTATATATATATATATATTGTAGTTTTAGGGAACATCTCAACGAAATAGTAAAAAAGAAAAAAAACTTAACTAATTACAACTTTTACTGTTAGAATTCAAAATCGAAATATTGCAATATCGGCATTGTAAAGTTGTAGAAATATAATCAGTTAAACAACATCTGTGTTTTTTCATATCATTATATATATATATATATATATATATATATATATATATATATAGTAAATGGGACCTTCCACCTGAATGTCTATTTGTCTATTTTACTGTTTTGATTAGGATGGAAAATTTATTACTTACTTGAAATCACGTGCTACAACATTTTTTTCTATAGGGACATCCGCTTGCTCCGATAATGTGCACATGTCCTATCGCGCATTTGTCAAAACATGCGGTGGAAACGTATTCCATGTGACCACAATGTGTTTCTGAAATCAACAAAATAAAACCATTTTTATAAAATATTTTATTACATTTCTTTACAGAGATTAATTTTCTCCATTACGAAAAAATACAAGATTACATTGTATGATATTGATATTCAAAACCTTAATTCTTTTTTAACAATAATAGAAAGATGTATTTATAAAAATCTGCATTTTATTATGGGCATAATGCGCACATTTCTCTCCAAAACAAAACTTGCTGAAAATCCCTCACTGAAGTTAACATATTCTAGATATATTTCATCTTGTTATTAGGTTGTTACGAAAATAATGGCCGATTGAAGTGCTCGGTTTTGAAATGTCCTTTTAACATAGCATTTATGGTTTATTTCAGATGAATTTTTGCATATATAATAATTAATGTGTGCTGAAAAATAAAATTTAATTTATTTTCAGATAGAAAGTATTTTTTTAAAATAGGGGCCTTCAAAGATGAACATGCCTAAACATGACCTTCACCTTCTTATGTTGCATCAGTTCAAGCTTAGGCACAATGCCTCCGAAACTGCTGACAATATCAACAAAGCATGGGGCGATGAATCCACAAGTGATCGGACAGTACGAAGGTGGTTCCAGAAATTCTGCAGTGGAGATGAGAGTCTTGAAGATGATGAAGGTAGAGGACGGACATGCAGTCTTGACAAGGAACAATTGCAGGCAGTTGTTGAGCAAAATCCACGACAAAGTGTCAGAGAGATGTCTCAGACACTTGGTGTCAGCATTGCAACAGTTTCCCGCCATTTACAGAGTATTAGAAAGGTGAAAAAGCTCGATAAATGGGTTCCTCTGTATTAGTGAATCAACGTGGTCCAATTCTCCTCCGCGGCCACATGTTGCAAGATTGACTGTCCATAAACTCACAGACTTGGGATACGAGACCTTACCACATCCTCCATATTCTCCCGATCTTTCACCTACTGATTATCATTTTTAAGCACATTTTTAAATGGTAAAACTTTTCGATCTAAAGAAGAGGTGGAATCATCATTTAAAGATTTTGTTGCATCACAGCCAATAACTGTTTACCAACGCGGAATAAATGACCTTGTAGATCGATGGCAGAGATGCATAGCTGCCCAAGGCTCGTATTTTAACTAATTTTAACATTTCTACTGTTAATGTTTCATCAATAAATGTATGTATTTGAAATCGGTCATTAGTTTTGTAACAACCTAATACACAAGGTGTAGTGTTTCTTATAGAAAGCGATAGTTGATTGAACACACGTTTTTAGCGTGCTAGTTGACTTAGTCCCGCATACCGGAAGTGCCTGGTGTTTTGGGTTTTTTTGTACACTTTGAAGTTACATACATTACACAAGGTATATAAACTAAAGCAGTCACTTTTATGTTAATCTCTCGGATGTTCTTTCTTTGGTAATCATCAACTTTTTTCTCCTAAATTCCTACTATAAGATAAACTGAACCCTCATTTTATGTCCGTGTTTTTGCAATAAATGTTTTAGATATGTTTGCAATAAATGTTTTTAAATAAAGAAAATATATATGTTTGCAATAAATGTTTTTAAATAAAGAAAATATATTCAGTATTGTAAAATAACGGGTGCAATAAAAATAAAACATTTATTGCCAAATGGACATAAAATTAAGGTTCAGTTTATTTTATGGTAGGAATTTACAAGGAACAAGTTAAGGATTACCCTTTCTTAGTGCAAACGGAATCAAAATTAGGATGCGTCTTCATCATCATCATCATGTCGCGCTAGCAGCACGGATATCCATGACAATCCCCCGCCACCCGTCCCTATCATTCATTGCTTCTGTGAGGTCCTCTGTGCAGCATCCAGTATCCGCACAGAGCTGGTCTATGTACGTCTTTGCTGGACGGCCTACTCTGGCGTGCCCCTGTGATGGCTTCCACAGAAGAACATCACTAATGAGTTTATCCTTGCTACTCCAACAGTGCCCAGCGTGTCTTGTTGGCATCACACGAGTGGTTTGTGTGATATGAGGTAGGTGGCCGTACAGCTGTTTTCTCGTGGGCTGTTGCTTCCACGTCTTGTTTAAGATTGCGCGCAGCATTCTTGTACAGCTCCCATCTAGTTTATTCTCCAGGTGCTTCGTTGCGGTCCAAGTAGTGCTGATATACAGTAGCACTGATAAAACTACGGCTTGGTAGAATTTACGCTTTAACCTGTCAGTTTGCTCGGACAGACAATCTATTTAAAGCAGCCCATGCCTTTCCTATGCGTACATTAACGTCGCTTGCTGTTGATGAGATATTACTACCTAGGTACGTGAATTGTTTCACGGAGTTTAGGAGTTTAGCATCGAGTGTGGAGATGTCTCCTTCATTTCTAGAACACATGAACTCAGTTTTATCGGAGTTCACGTATCGTTTTAGACACACAAAATATGTCTTTGTGTGTCCCAGATGTGAAAGGAAAAAGTTTTTCTTTGAAAATATGCCAGAAATAGAAGCAACAATTTTTAGTTGATAGCTGAACTTTGACAGATATTCTTATTGCCAACATTGGTTGGGAATTGGTTGGTTGTTTCACATTCCTTGTTTTAGTCTCTAAGAGTAAGTCTAAAGAATATTTTATAGGCTCACCTCACAAAACGTTATATGTTGTACCTCTGACAAATAAGCGTGAAGTATCCACAAAATTTAGCAGAAACCACTTACATTGATGTCTCATTGTAGCCATGATCAAATTTGACAGAAAAACAAAGTTAAATATTCTTATTGATACCAGAAACGCGAAAGTAATTTATTTAGCCGCAAAAGGAAACAATGAAATACACCAAATTGTATGAAAACTGGAACATACAAAACAAAATTGTTTCTAGATTTGAAATATATAGCCAATCAAAAATAGTTTTTTTTTTTTTTTAATTTACAAAAACAGTGAGAAAACTCATGCAACTGGACTTTCAAAATAATGTTGTCCTGTGTTATCAAAGATTTATTTTTAAGGAAGAATTCAGTTGGAAATCTAGAAGAAAAAATTGCATGTCTTAAAGATAGTTGTGCTTTCCTCTTTTTGAGCTGGTACTGCTTAGAGTTTTTTAAGGCAGGAGGCCGGGACGTATTTCTGCAAAGAGCCCGCTTAATTGTATATATTCAAAATATTTGTTTTCCTCTTGGAATATGTTTATCTATTTCTAAAATGATAGAAACAAATTACTAAACACGATAAAAAAAGCAACACTTAAAATACAAAATTAAAATATACATTGCCAAAGTTATGTTCATAATGGCCTCCTGGTTTGTATCCTTCACTGCAAACAGTATATCGATATTCCTATGCCAAAATATTGGCATCGCATTCTAAACAATTTGTGATATTTAGCACCATCATTTCCATCGAAAATACGAGCAAGCAAAAAAAAATGACGAAACACGGTGAAAAAAAAAACACTTCGAATATAAAATTAAAATATACTTTACCAAATTTATGTTCATAATTGTGTCCTGAAAAGATATCAAAACTAATGCAGTCACCCTTTATTTAATTCACTCGGATATTCTTTCTTTTATGAAAACAGTATCAAAATTAGGGTGCGTACTAAACACTAAAAATATGTCTCCATATTCTCCAGACTCTTTTCCCTGTCCCATCCGGGGGGTCCAGTGTGCTTCGGCCACTGGACCGGGTTAAAGTACAATTATTAGCGTCGATCCCAGGGGGCCATTCCTCAAGGCATTACCTGCCCTTTATGGGCAAGGGTGGGTTTATTGCCCAGCGCCCTTGAGGGGGAATGCCGACGGGATCGACGCAATTTTTGTTCTTTCCCACCCATCAGCTTCGGCTTGTGGGTGGGCCCACGTTAAAACGAGGCCTTGTGCCCAGTCCATACAAGTGGGGTATGCGACAAATACACTCCATATTCTCCAGATGTTTTTTCTTCTTTTAAGTTATACCAGAAATAGGCATAACAGTTCTTAGTTGATAGCTGAATGTATACCGATATTCTCATGCCTAAATATTGGCTCTGATTGTTGAATACTCTTCTTTTTACTTCTATTTTTCTTCTGTTCATCTTTGGTATCTTACGTTCTTCTTCCAGCGTCTAGACCTAGTCTTGGGGACTTCGTGTCTGGTCTTCTAGGTCAGTCTTGTTGCTAAGACATTCATCAACCACAAAACCATATTATGGAAAGTCCCGCCCGTGATATGAAAAAGGGCCATCCCTTCATCCTGACAATAATCTATGCATATATTATTTAACATGTTTTCCAAGCAGTTTATGGTATTTAGCGCCAACATTTTCATCTAGAATACAAGCAAACAAATGACGAAACAATAAAAAGCAATACTTAGAATATAAATTTAAAATATACTTTACCAAACATATGTGCATAACCGTCTTCTCGAATAATGTGTCCTTCACTGCAAACAGCAAGAAGAACAAGAATACAAACGAGAGCGATGGTCTTCATATTGGATGTGGAATGGTTGGTTGGTTTACAATGAATGTCCACTTACCAAAAAGTTTACTTCCTTTATAATCTCTTCATAAGGTCAACGCCACACCTTTTTGACCAATCAGATAAATGTCTTGAAAATAAAACATTAATAAAACGTGCGAAAACTATCAGCTGAAAATCAGCAGCCAGTAAAGAGTTAAAGATATAAAATTTCGACGTTGTCACGTCTTAAATAAAATTGAATAATGTTAGAATTCTGGCAAATAAAAATATTACATTATTGTATTTCTGTCATTTATACACGAAGTGTGTTCGTATTTTTTCGGAACACACTAACACACTTTGTATTTATTTAGTAATTATAAACCCTTCCAATAGCCACAAAGAATTAATTCCCCCAAAGATGATCAATGGATTTGATTGCTACCTCGTCTATCAATTGGACACCGACATAAAGAAACTAACAGGACAGCGAAAGAAAAAACAAAAAAATAGCATCAAAAGACATTCTCTTTAACCAAAACATCAATATATATATATATATATATATATATATATATATATATATATATATTTGTTTCAATCCTTTCAAGCAACCGAATGAATGTCATAATGTCAGGCCGAAATTACCTAATAAATTTGCAATGACTAATAAAATTGTCTAATTTGCAATGACTAAATTGTCTAACGACTAAATTGTCTAATAAATTTGCAATGACCAATATGTTTGCAAAATACTTCTATTGTTGCATACCCTTCTTCTTTAATTCTTTACTTACTTCTTTCTTACTCTATTCTTCTAGCCGCCTTTTGAATCTTATAACATCTTGTCTTGGTCTGGAATCTTCTAAGGTTTCTTCTAGCGTCTGGACTTCTCTTGGGGACTTCGGCTCTGGTCTTCTATTGGGGATTTCTCTTTATCAGAAGCCCTGTGTCATTGTTTTTAGAGGTAATAACACAAGACTCCGATTTGCTTTCATCTTACTTTATTTTTAAATCCCCAACCAGACAATCTGCGCAGATGAGGGACCGCGCGTATAACGCGACTTACCCCTTCGAGCTCGCTGCTACCTTCTCACTGACTGCAACTTACTTACTATCTAACCGGAAGATAGGGTCTTCCCTACCGGTTCTCACGGCTATCCCCGGAAGGTAGGGTAAGGACTGAGGTCAACACTGTCACTCATTCCTCAAGGCCATCAGCTGCACTTAAAATGCCATCTTGTTTCTACACTATTGCACATAAATATTAGGTATCTAATGATTATGTAACACTATCATGGACCATAATCGGGACATGTATATATTGTAAAAAAATAATACAACTTTATAAGCTTACTATTTATACTGGTGTGATGTAATGTGTAGTAGCGTTAGTTTTTAAAATGGGCTTGTATAAATAACAATTTAATAATATACCTTTCCAATTGAAAAAATAACAAAAACAAACAATATTCACAAAAAAGTAATTCCACCGAAGACGGTCAATATATATATATATATATATATATATATGGAAGATCACAAAATATCGTCATATATATATATATATATGCAAATTATGTAATATAATATATATACATATAATATGTATGTGTATATGTATACATATATATATGTATGTATGTATGTATATATAGTATCCAATTACCGCTTTAACTTTTCCGTCGCGGTAGCATCAGTAAATAATCCAAAAGTGCTCAATATATTAAAAACACAGAATAGTAATTGCTTTTACTAAACAGTATTTATGACTATAATTAAATTGATAGCAATACTGAAGATAGAATTGAGGAATGAGTGCACGTGTGGAACGTTACATCGTTTTTCTTTTTCTCAATTTTCACGCGCAAGGAAAACAACTGTATGGATACTTCAAGCAACAACATTTTTAGGCGTAACATGTTTTCTTTATTTTAAATTTTTCCCAAGTTCAGATTTTTTAAAAGTTTTCACGTCCTTTTTAGCTGTTATTCTCATGTTTGAGTTTAATTCAAATAATTCGGTTGTTATTTCAATATTAATTAATCCACATACATTTTATACAATCAACCCTCTCTCTCTCTCTCTCTCTCTCTCTCTCTCTCTCTCCCTCTCTCTCTCTCTCTCTCTCTCTCTCTCTCTCTAAACTGGCCTTTTCTCACCAAGTTTTTTTTACTCCCTCGCAATATTCATTTTCTCCGATAATGAGTTATATCACATTTAACATTTCAGCTTTTTCATGCAATATCATTTCCGTTTGACTTTTAAAATTAAACCTGTTTTTCTTGACATACATACTGGCAACAACAAAAAACACGCTCTGGGCGGTGTAAAAATTTATTTTTGAAAGATATTGCTTATGGGGAAGTTAAAAATTCAATGTAAAATCATCAAAATTATTAAAGGAGTAAAAAAAATTTAAAAACGATTTGAAATGGAAACTTAGTTCTGTCCTTATCAAATAAAATATTGTGTGCATTTATTAATTATAAATTACATAATTATTTTGAATATTTCACATACATTTTTAACAAAATAGTAGGTATTTATTTATTTGTAAAGTTTTTCTTAACTTCTTGTTACTGAAAAAATGGCAAGAGTAAAAAGAATTTTAAACTGATTACATGGTTGTTCTTTATTCTATGTATTGACGATTTTCGGTATTGTGACGTAGGCGGTGACGCAGTTTCGGTTACAAACAAATGGAGACCGAATCTCCAATATGAATAGTGTCTGTTAGTGATGCTTTCGTTCATTCCTGACCATTAACAATCCCTTTCTTTTTTTACAGCTTGATAACTACTACTACTAATATCACTACAACTACTATGGCAGGTTCTTACTTTTTTTTAAAGCTCAAGAGAATTTTATGAGTTTTATTTTCAAGGACATATACATCTTCTTCTTCTTCTTCTTCTTCTTCTTATTATTATTATTATTATTATTATTATTATTATTATTATCGAGGTTTTCACACATGCCGTAGCCGGTGGTTCACTGGAGGCTGAGTGACAGCAAGTCTCCTCAGGTCTCCAGGACTCTTCTGAGTATTCTAGCCGATCCCAACAGCTGTAATTTCCAGTTCGCCCAAATGCTTTTCCAGAGCTTTGGAGTGTCTGTTAGTGATGCTTGCGTTAATTCCTGACCATTAACAATCCCTTTCTTTTTTTACAGCTTGATAACTACTACTACTAATATCACTACAACTACTATTACTGCACTCTGTCGGTGGGGCTTAGAATACACTGACTGTGTCCTCTGATGAGGGTGAGAAATCCTTCTAAAATTGATGTTCTAGGAATCATACTAAACTGCATCAGGTAATCAGTCTCTGGAGTTCTGGAGAATGTAGAGCACTCCTCCATTGCCATTACTCCAGGTTTATCCGGACTCTTATTAATGGGTTAAAAAGATATGTTAAAAAATTATTCATACTAGCAAAACAAAAACTCTCCGGGCAGTGTAAAAATTAATTTTTGAAAGATATTGCCTGAAGGGGTAAGTTAAAAATTCAATGCCAGAGACTTTGTACCATAAGTAAATAAATCATCAAATTTATCAAAGGAGAAAAAAAAAATTGAAATGAAAACTCAGTTCTGATAAGTTTTAATATATACTAAAATGAATCAAACTATATATAAATATATAATACCGGGCATGTATCTATAATAAAAAAAACAAAACAATGAGGACTGTCTAAGTTTGCATGCTCAAATTTGAGTGTATTTATATTTATATTATGACGATTTTGGGTAATATGAACATAAGCAGTGATGTAGTTTTGGTTATAGACAAAATAGAGACCTAATATCCATTATTAATTTAAATTAGATAGGAATATTTGATATCATATTAATGTTGGCTGGTTGGTTAATTTTTACGACATGTCAACCTTTGTTGGGTTATTTTATGCCAAAGACGTTTTTGTTTCATTCATTCTTGTTGGGTATTCAATTTTTTTTTACTCATTTTAAACAAATTTTAAACAATATTATTCAAAAATGGAAAGCAGTTTTTTTTTTTTTTAAATCATGATGCTTACAGTTTAGAAAATGAGCTAAGTAGGACTTTTTCTTTGTTAACTTAATACCTCATTCATTTGGGTAAAAAAATGTCATTATTTTCTATTTTATTTTTCTTCTGTGAAAATTAATATCCCATTATTCATTCACGTCTTGTGACCACAGACAGACACCTGACGGCCGATGTCATAGCTATACCACTGAAGTAATTTTCCCTTTACATTGAAAAACGTAACAACAATAACAACAACAACAACAACAATAACAATAACAATAACAATAACAACAACAACAATAATAATAATAATAATGCCATAAGGACAATAATGCCATAAGGACAAACTATATCAAAGCGAAAATTGATAAGACCCAACAAAATAGTAAATGTAGACTTTGTGGTAATAGAGATGAGACTGTAAACCATATACTCTGCGAATGTAGCAAACTAGCACAACGAGAGTACAAGAACTAGACACGACTGGGTTGGGAAGGTGATCCACTGGGAATTATGCAAAAAAATTAAAGTTTGACCCATACAACAAAATGGTATATGCATAAACCAGAATCTGTTCTTTGAGAACGAAACGCATAAAATTCTCTGGGACTTTGAATTAAAAACGGATCACCTATCCCAGCAAGAAGACCAGACCTAGTGTTGATAACAAAAAAAGAAAGAACTTGTCAACTGGTGGATTTTTGCAGTGCCAGCAGATCACAGGGTGAAGCTAAAGGAAAATGAAAAAATGGACAAATATCTGGACCTTGCCAGAGAACTGAAAAAGTTATGGAATATGAAAGTGAAAGTGATACCAATTGTAATTGGTGCACTTGGAACAGTCCCAAAAGGATTGGAAAAGGGTTTGAAAAGTTTGGAAATCAGAGGAAGAATTGAAACCATCAGAATACTGCACTGCTGTAATCTGCCAGAATACTCAGAAGAGTCCCGGAGACCTGAGGAGATTTGCTGTTACTCAGATTCCAGTGAAAGACCATCAGAATGCTGATGTGAAAACTCAAAAGGAGTAAAATAATAATAATAATAATAATAATAATAATAATAATAATAATGCAAAACATAATGACTATCAATGGTTCGTGTGATTGTCATGTTAACCCCAACACCAAATATTTTGTGTTCTTGCGCTAAAAATAACTGTAGTGTTGCTTTTGTAGGGGAAGAGTAAAACTGACATCTCAAAAGAATATTATAATACAAGAAAAGTAAAACTCAAGAAAAAAAAATTATATTTATTAAGCAATTAACCCCGAACCATTAGAAGACTGGACTCTTCGGTTGGGCAACTCTGAATGCAACAATTATGATATTTTCTCGATATCAGTAAAAACGATTTGATGGATTTTAAAATTCAGATTATTGGGTTAGTATTTCAAGCGGCTATTGTGTGGCGAATTAGTAGAATGCTCCCGACCGGTGGGGAGAGCACACCTATGCTTCAAAGATGTCTGCAAGAAGGACATGAAGACATGCCACATCAACACCAACACTTGGGAGTTTGGTGCAGAAAACCGAGCGGCCTGGCGCCTCCTTGTCGAACAAGACATGAAAGGGAGTGAAAAAGAGAGGAAAGAAGCCGCCTCAGAAAAGAGAGCCAGAAGGAAGGAGAGACAACAGCAACTCCAGCAAGCATTACTGTTTGTTTGAAATCACTGCATCAGAGATTGCCATTCAAAAATAGAACTGTTCAGCCACTCGCGCATATGCAGTTAAGAAGAAAAAAAAGGACACTACGCCATTGTCTTTAGCAGACGGTAGGATACAAACAATTTCAAGCGGCTTTTTTTTATGCGTTGATTAAAATTTTAAAATTTTGATAAACCTTAGACTTTTTAATCAGAGGAAAAATCTCATGTTTTTTTTTTATCAAGGAAAAATAATTTGAGAAAGATTTTCACAGAGTTTGGATTATTTGGATTATTCGGACTATTTTTCTCATCTTGATTGTTATCTGCACAACGTTTCGGTCGATGTGCCATCCGGCCTTCTTCAGGTATTTCTTGTCAAACTCGGGAACCTTCTCGAACTCAGGAACACCCTCCTCAAACTTGGGAACCTTCTCTTTGAACTCGGTAACCTTATTGTCGTAATCGGGAGCCTTCAAAGAACTTCGAACATAACCCTTTATTCAATCCACGGAGGTAGACTGTTCTCATTCCGTTAAACATGATTGGGTACAAGTGTTAAGCTGTGTTAATTATTCTATGTTATTGTCGCCCTTGACCAGAATTAATAACTGTCACTTAGATCTGTATTAACTCAACGCCTATATCCTCTACCCCATGTATCTGATTGGACAATTCAGAGTGAATTTTGGGGACTTATAAAACTAATGTCCTGTTTTACCTAAAATATTTACTTTTATAGGGTATATTTTATATATAACCTTTATTCATATTGCACTTTTAATTAAAAAGGCTAGATTTGATTTTTTTAAATCTAAAAAATTCAGAGAAAGATTTTCACAGACATTTTTTTCCTTTTATAGCGACAGTGATCTTCGGGTGAAACGAAGAAAGTGACCGTGTCTTGTATCTTTGCCCTAAACATGCAACGTAACAGAAAAACACGCGTTGTATTATAAGAGACGACTTAATTTAACAATGTATCTAATTTGATGTGGGTGTGTGAATTAGATTTAAGGCAGACGACTTTGCATACAAATCTGGTTGAATAAATAACAATTACAAGGTCGTTTTATCTGTATCAAAGAAGACTTGGGTAGATAATACGTCAAAGAAAAGAGAGAGAGAATATTTTTCAAGAATACTATTTGGATCAACCAATATGACTATGTACTAGAATTTATCAAATACTTTTATATATATATATATATATATTGCATAGAAAAAAGCTTAAAAATCGGCTATTATGCGGTTATGGTACCATTTACACCCACAGGTATCTGCAGAAATAGGACCATAACTGCATATTGGCCTATTTTTAAGCTTTTTTCTTTACTAATTATATTTCTCTGTTTATAGAAAACAAAGAAAAAACAAACAAAAGCTTCAAATAATCGAAGCTCTATATATCAAACAAAAAAACCACCTTAAACAAAATAAACTTTGAAACAAGTCATGTTCTCAAATGCCTATAATTTCCCGCCTATTCTCCTTCCACTATTCCCCTTTCATTCTCACAAATCTCTACTGCTATCATTGTTTGAACCTACTACCAATTCCTACTACCTCCCACTACCAATTCTTACTACCTCCCACTACCAATTCCTACGTTACTGCTCATTGTTTTTAAAAACGAGATACCTGAAACATCCCATCAGTTTCACACCTGAAGCGCTCGTAATTAAACTTTTGGTGGATTGCTACACCAGTTCCCCCCTGACATTAAAAAGATGGCCAGAAAATTAGAAAGGATCGAACAAAAACTCGTCCAACACGAATCGTCAGTACAGTTTAACGAAACACACACACACACACACACATACACACATACACATATATACATATATATATATATATATATATATATATATATATATAAATATATATATATTGTAGATAATATGAGTGCTGTATTTGTAAGTAAACAGTGCTAAATATCATTGATAGAGAATTCATATTCAAGTTAAGGTAGCCGGGTTACTAACAGTTTCTCATCTGTGAGATCTTCAGCAGGCATCATTTACTCCACACACACACACACACACACACACACACAAATAATAATATATATATATATATATATATATATATATATATATATATATATATATATATATATATATATATATTTAAGCGGCATTGTCAACAACTTGCCCAAAGTTCAGATGTTAGATGATTGGCTTAAAGTTAGATTAATCATTTCTACATTTCATTTTTTTCTCCTTCACTTAATTTTATTTCGTTCTTTTATCTTAAATTAATTCACCTTTTTTCATAACTTTCTTCCTTTCAACTTATTTTCTTTCTCTTTTCTTTCTCTGGTTCTTTATTGTTTCTCGTCCTCTTTCTCTTCGGATTTTTCTTCCATTTTTCATTCTACTTTCTTTTCTCTTTTCTTTTTTATTCTCTTCTCCTTTCCAAACATTTCTTGGCAATTTTCATAACCAGTTTTTCCTTACAATTACCGCATATTATGCTATTCGAATTCCCCATATCTTAACCCCATGGATTATTATGTATGTAGCGCTGTTGAGAAAGGCACCAATCGCCGTGCCAGTACTACAAAATCCCAGTTAATCGACAGAATTAAGGTAGTTTTTGAGACCCTTCCCAGGGAAACTGTAACATCAGCTTGATCCAGTTCCCGGGGCAGGATTGAGGCTGTGATCGACGCTAATGGCGGTTATTTTGAGTGAAACTTGTTGACAGTAGTGTAATTTCCGTGCCTGATGAATTTATTTACAATCCACTAAATTTTTTAGTTACCAAGCACTTTTTCTTTTTCCTTATGAAACGGTCAAATTTATCCCGAACACTGTATGTATATAAAACTAATAGAACGAAAGATATTTGGTTCTGAGAGGTTATTTTAGATTTTATAATACAGTGTACCATAATGATTTGAATGTACAATTTTTAGGGAATAAATAAATAAATGAAAATGTTAAAAAATTGAAAAAAGAAAAAGAAAAAAACAAAACACTGACTGTTCTTGTGGGTTTAAAATATTTTTTTATAAGTACACAAATAAGTGAATGTGAAAGACTTGCCCAAAGTCCAGATGTGAAATTTTCTTATTTTCTTTCACTTTTTCTTTCTTTCATTCTTTATTGTTTCTCATCCTCTTTCTATTTTCGATTTTTCT
>CM042138.1:143915978-143938478 GCA_023376005.1 Doryteuthis pealeii | reverse complement strand
TTGATGGAACCCTAACATGTAATACCACCCACCAACATTAGACAGGCCTCGTCTGAAGAATAACAAGTATCTTCAAATAATGTGTTTAAACTGGTATATGGACTATGGATTTCTTTGCATCATCAAATTCCTTTGGTTGTAGTCGGTCCTAATTGGATTATCTCTCTCTTCTCTCTCTCTCTCTCTCTCTCTCTCTCTCTCTTCTCTCTCTCTCTCGTTTTCTGTTCACCCCAATAACAGTTTAACATAAAGCAACAAAACCAACCAACCAAACACTCCAATCTATTTAAGATTTGTCAGTCTATTTAATGACTCCCATTTTATTTGGATTATTATTTGGACTATTTTATTGTTATCTGTACAACGTTTCGGCCGATATGCCCTCCGGTCTTCTTCAGGTATTTCTTGTCGGACTCGGGAGACCAAAATTGAGAACATTAAATAAATAGACCACATCTTATAAAAAATATGGGTTTCCCTCCCCTAATATCGAATCCGGAATAAGTGAATCCGGAAGTAAAAACAAACAGGGGAGCGAGATCCCTAAGGATTTTTTCGTTAGAACAGACAAAGCCGCTCAACGGGACAACTGACAGAATAGAATAAGCCGCTTAACAGGTCGGCTGAAACAGACTTTGTCCCTTACTTGCTCGGCTGAAACAACAGAACATACTGCCCCTTTTTCTGCTCAGCTGAAAAACAAAAAAAAAAAAAAACCCCAAAAAACAAAAAAAAACAAAACAAAACAACAACAACAACAACATAGTATCACTTCTACTGAGAGACGAATAAGCAGAACAGAAGAACCCTAAAACTATAACGACGCTGCTACGAAAACTGTTGGAATTTTTTAGGATATAAGGTGTGTGCCAGTTCCCTGCCTATACTTATAGACTAGGTGAGATCATGTGGTCTATTCTTTAGCCAATCGCTGGCCATACTGCGTGGCTGATATATTTAAGCGCTGATTCTTTATCAGTCTACTGGCAACCTTCTACGAGGCAACCTAGGAATCTCTACCTGAGAGGATTACCAAAGGTCCAAATCGGAGGACTCTCTACCTAGAATCAACTGGCCAATTATGGCCCTTATAAACTTAACAAAAACCTTTACCCAAACAGATAAATGTTTAATGTAATTTAAATTTCTTATTTTAAATGACTTACGACTGCTAAAAGAAATATGTTTTTAGCAACTTGTTGACACATACGATAAAACCTTTTATTAGAATGAAAAGTTTTGTAAAAGGTAAGAAGTCTACTATGTTGAATATCCAGTTTATCAAACGGTACATTTCAAGCTCTCGGTTATCAGACACACGGAATGCCTAGGGGGTGGGGCTAACATCCCTGTCTTGTGGGCAAGAGACACAATTGGTGTGTTACCTTTGACGACTGAAGTGTATAAGAGGATTTGACATTCACGTTACTGTGTTTTATGCCAGATTGAAGAACCGTGACAAGTAAGGGAAACAATCCATGCTCAACTCAAAACTCAAATTTACAGTTAAATTTCAGCGTTACTAATCTGGGATTTCATAAAGATTTCTTCCTCTTCAAAAATTATCTGGCTAAAAAAAGGGTACAATTGTAAAGTAGTGGTCTCATTTTTTACATTATCAATTTTTCTAAAAGTTAATAACAAAACTTTATTCAATTAATTTTGGGAAATTCTGCATTTGTTTTCTCTTTTAACTTTCAAAAACGATCTTAGGGGGAGACAACCTTGGCAGTCGACAGGAGGAGACAAATATTGAGAACATAAAAAATGGGACCACATCTGTACAATTGAACCAAATAATGTTTATACGTTTTTAGAAATATGGACAAAATAGTGAGTTTAATGTTGTAAATGAAGAATTTTGTGAAGTTTAAGAAGTCTACAATATCGAATATTCTCTTTATCAGACGGAACATTTCAATCAGTTCAACAAAAAGTGAAATTTCGGATCTGATATTCTCTAAAACGAGCAAATACTTTAAACTGGGAGAATAATCTCATAAGTTTTAACATTTACAAAAACGAATTTGATTTTTTCTGTTAATGTATAAGGAATTCGAAATTATCTAGTACGTGTCTCGCTACCTTTTTCATATGTGTTCCCACCCCTAATATTAAAACATGGATACACCCACTGTCTTTACCTATTCTCTTCTGAGACATGAATACATTGATATTTCATTCAGCAATTTAAGATTTCACATTTTCTCAATGAAGATAGAATTTTTCTCCCAAATGTATTTACAATAAATAATCAAGAGTATTTTTAAAGAATAGGAAATAACAAAAGGTCATCCCAAACACTCCCGGTTCCATTTATAAACCTTAATTCATTCAGTTTCACACACTGCCAAGAAAAAAACGTATAATTAGAGTAAATTTCAAAAACCAAGAAATTTAAACCCGGAAAAAGGTCAATTTACGAAAAAAAATAACCATGAAACCCTGGGAGAATGAAGTTCTTTTCATTATTTGTTGCGGTCGGGAAACACCGCCTGCTGCTGCTGCTGCTGCTGCTGCCACTTCGGAATATTTGAATAATCAACAACGCACGTTCTGCTAAATCACATGTCCAGTAATTGAGAATTCTATTTTTGGCGCGAATCACACAGACACACCTTTTCCGCATTTTAGATTGTCGTCTTTCTTTTTGTTTCAGGCAATGATAAAATTGACAGGTAGACGTCTCTGTATTTCTCAAGGTTCACTTCCATTTGGAAATTCGAGCAACATAATCTTCTTTTCGGACCCGGGAACCTTCTTTTCGAACTCGGGAACTTTCTTGTCGTAATCGGGAGCCATCACGGAACTTTGAACCTAGCCCTTTATTCAGTCCTCGGGGGTATCCTGTTCTCATTCCGCTAACCACAGCTGGGGTAGGAGTTGTGTTAATTATTTTTCTATGTTACTGCCTTTACTCAGGATTGAACCCGGAATCCAGAGATAACTGTTACTTAGAACTGTCTTAACCTAACTTACCTTATCCATTAGGCCATGTGTCCAATTGTACAAATAACAATGAAGATGGGGACAATAGTCCGAATAACGCAGATATTACTATTTGTCTTTATTATGTCATTGTCCTGTACAAAGTTAAGTTTAGTAAATATTACTTTCCAACAGGATTAACCAAATGATCTAAGCCCTCATTGTTCAAAAACAATGGTTACATGTCTCTATGCTCTTGCGATGAACATATAATAATGTCATCAACTGGAGGTGGTTTAATATCAGTCCATTGATTCTCCTCCCAATGCTAAATTATCTTGTGTGTGAGAAATTGCTTACTTGCAAGAATTCTATTTTTAGTCAGAGAACTTTCAAACTCTCTATCGAGTCAGGAAGCTGTAACTAATCATGCCTCACAACAATAAAGAAAGCCCTGTCGGTTGAGGCTGTAGAATACTCCGACTGCACCTCTGCAGAGAGACAAGGTTCCCCTAATGGGACAACCAGTTGGCCGTGGTTGGCAACTGGTGATGTTTACGGATGGCTGAGTAGTCCATGACATGCAACACTGCACTTAGGAGTAGCTCCTCTAATCAATAAGCTTGTCAAGCCAAGTCCTTGTACCTATATGACTGTCCCGATTACATTATTCTTATGACAACCCCCAACTGTAGAATAATCATACTACTTCCAATTACCGTCGAATTGGTAAGACAAGGCAGCAAGCAGTCGTAACTCAATACGAATCTGGTTTGCTGCAAGGACTACTGCAAAATGGCAGGTTATTTATGAAGCCTCAGAACATAATACAAACCAAGCAGCCAATCAGGACTCAAGGAATGGAATCACCCAAATGCATGAGTGGACTATTCTGAATTCCCATAAGTACCAGTTGTCATGACACTGGTTCAGTTGTGCTTGGCAAGTTGCTGTTGTTCAAAACAATAGTAGACTGGTTGACTTCAATACCAACCATTTTATCATTTGGGTGCTAGAAAGCGGTGGCTGATGATCTTAGCGTCCTGGGTATGTCGTTAAATTGCATCTAATGTTTCTGGTGAGTGTGGAGTGCCCCTTCATTGTCAGTACTCCCAGGTCCACTCTGACCAGGAGATTTAGTACTTGTTAAAGTCCCATCTATGGGTAAAATAGATAAAAATGAGTTTAAAAACGTGTTTAAATAAGTTTTAAAAAATCTGATTACCAAATAAAAAGGAATAAGCAAAAACGTCAAGTAACTATGACTTCAAGTAGCTATACTTAAAACAAATGATTTACATGCATTTAGATAGTTTTAAGAAGTTTTATCTAATAATGATATTTTTCAAACAGATCTATTTGACATCTCGATGGGACATAATAGGCACAATCACCCTGGATCAGAGTAGACCTAGGAGTAATGGCAAAAAGGGTGATTACACACTCTCCAATGCTCTAAAACTGGAGTATCACCACCGCATATAACGTAATATATATATATATATATATAGGGTGTTCGGGATAAATTTGACAGTTTCATAAGGAAAAAGAAAAAGAGCTTGATAACTACAAAATTTAATGGATTGTAAGGAAATTCAACAGGCACGGCAATTACACTACTGTCAACAAGTTACACTCAAAATAACCGCCATTAGCATCGATCACAGTCTCAATCCTGCTCCGGAACCTGAAGCAGGCTGATGTTACATTTTCCCTCGGAAGGGTCTCAAAAACTACCTTAATTCTGTTGATTAACTGGGCTTTTGTAGTACTGGCATGGCAATTGGTGTCTTTCTCAACAGCGACTCATACATAATAATCCATGGGGTTAAGATTTGGGGAGTTCAGAGGCCAAACATTGGGACTGGTGTAGTTATAAAAATTCGCCGACAACCATTTTTTACTTTTCCCAGAGGTGTGTTAGGGGACCGAATCCTGCTGCCATACATATGGCCTACCATTGGATACCTTTATTATCCAGGTCTTGACTCCATGTAGGCATCTGAATTGAACCTGAAACCCTCTCTGAAAAAATGCGGAGGCATCACATCACCCTCGGAGGACACACATGATATTTACCGCGTACCCCACTTGTACGGGTCAGGCACAAAGTCCCTATTAACGTGGGACCACCCACAATCCGAAGCTCATGGAGTGGCAGGTGAAAAAATTGCGTCGATCCCGTCAGCATTCCCCCTCGAGGGGGCGCCTCAGGCGCTGGGCAATAAACCCAGCCCTGCCCCTTTAAATCGAGGGGGCAGGTGTTGCCTGGGGGGATGGCTCCCTGGGATCGACGCTCGGAGGACACACATGCGAAAACCATCACAGTTTGGGGAAATTTAGTCTGCACGACACGAGGAGTGTCATTTGCACAGTATGCTAGCCATCTGTTATTCTGTGTGTTTTTTTTTCATCGGAAAAGAACCAGATTGTTTGTGGTTCAGCAGGATGTTTCACTTTACTCAGAAGTTTCTTCGCTTTTGTCAGACGATTTTCTCGGGCCTTTTCTGGGAGCAGTTGACCTATGCGACGCTTGTAGTAGCGAAGGTCTTCATTGAGTGCAAGCTTCATGGTAGAGGCTGAAACATTCAATTCACGTGACAAAGCCCGAATTCCAATGTTAGGGTCCTCCAACACTTTTTTCTGTAGATTTTCGAGGAATTCTGCTGTACAAACGCAATCAGATCGTCTGTTATGTTGCTTTCTTCTAGCTACAGCCTCGTTGTCTCCATTGCAATTCTCCTGTTCTTGCCTGATTGTTTTGACAGTGTTTAGGGAGCATTGGGCAGCAACCATAATCTCCTTATTTTGATTATCATGATACAAGTTATTCTCTTCCATGATTCAGGTGGGTTCCAGTCATCCATTCTATCTGGCATCACGTATATCACTGAAGAAGGGTCCAAGCTTTTAAATGATGCGTAATGTGCGTCATATAAACTTGGAATTGTTCTTGATATTAAGCGTAAAAGAAAACAGCAAAAAAAAGATAATTTTCCATTTTTTATTAACATTTTACAATATTTTTTTTAAAAAGAAGTTGGAAACTTCTGAGTGTCTGTATTTTGTACAAACCTACATCCAAATTCTTGTTCCAACCGACTTTAATTCAAGTTGGAGTACTCGTAAGTCAAGGTACCACGGTATTTGTTTATGGGCGATACTGTATATAAACAAACTTTACCTACATCAACCTCTCTTCCGATTCTCTACCACTCCAGATGTCTTTCGTCCTTGAATGTATAAAGCTACCATTTCTGGCTTTGCTTTATTACAACCCATAAAACGTTTTTTCACGCTCATTTGTTTTTTAATAGTTTTAAATTGTTAGTTGTTGGGTCAATAAATAATAAAGTTTCTTCTTTTTTTCTCTCTTCTTTTTTCGTTGCAATGCGTCGAGTTTATTTTTTATTACTTTTCCAATCCCATAATCCTAACTTAAATGTCCTTGTCTCAATTTTATGATCCTTTGTCCCATAAAATGGTGTTTTGTAACTATGTAAATTATTTGTCACTGTTAGACAAGTGAACTAATCTTAATTGTGTCATCGGTTTAGCTCAGTCGCTAGAGCATCTGCCTCGGAACCATAAGGTTCCAGGTTCGATACCGGCCCTCGACAACTCAGTGCATGAGTAGCACAACTTGGAACTGTGCGGTAAAGTCGGCAGCTGATGCAATGGGTAAATAGTAGGGCACACTGTTTTTTTTTTTTTAGTCTTGATTAGATAAACAGTTTAGCTCAGTCGGTAGAAGATCTGTCTGGGAACAACAAGGCTCCGGAATCGATACCGGCCCATGCTAACTAGGTGCATGAGTAGCATAGCTTGGATCTGTGTGCTAAAGCGAGGAACTGATGGTAGGTGTAGCGCTCCAACTCACACAAAAGCAATCTCCCTGGTCTAGAGTTAGTGAAATGGGGATACCGACAATAAGGCCACTCTATTTACCCAAAATGGCTGTTGTGGCTTTTTTTCTTTTCTTTTTCTTTGTTAAACTTTGGTACCTCTGAAATTGGATTAAATTTAAACACATGGAATGGATATCTGCGTAGGAACCACAAGGTCCCAGGTTCGATACTGGTTCCTCGCCAACTCAGCGCATGAGTAGCACGGCTTGGGTCTGTGCGGTAAAGTGTGGCGTTCCAACTTAGATGCAAAAAAACAATCTCCCTGGTCTATCGAGAGTGAAAGGCTAACACCGACAATAGCCAACACCACCAACTTTACTTTTTATTAGTATTTTAAGCTACACACATTTGGAGTCACATTTTTCACATGCTTTTAAAATACAATACTCTTTTTTATTTCGTCATTAAATAAGATTGAATAGTCATGGGATATATTATCAAATTGTGAGTATATATATATATATATATATATATATATATATATATATATATATATAATAGGTGTGTTGTGTGTGTGTAGTACATGTATAAGTGTGTGGTGTGTGTGTGTGTGTGTGTGTGTGTGAGTATTTGTGGTGCATGTGGATGTGTGTAGGCATGCCTATGTTGGGGTGATATGCTTCATACATTTTGAGGAATTGGATCATCAAAAACGTTCACAGTGTTCAAAGTTGTCTCATATATAACTAGGGCTCTGGGGGATGTGGAGTACCCCTTCATCGCCATTATTCCCAGGTCCACTCTGACTCTGAGTGGTAGTGCCTATTAGGGTCCCATAAATTATGGGTTAAATAGAAAAAATGAGTTTAAAAAATATGTTTAAAAATTGAGTTTAAAAAAAAGTTGAATACCTATTCATCGTCATGTCGCGCAAGCAGCACGGATATCCATGACAATCTCTCGCCAATCTTCCCTATCACTCATTGCCCCTGGGAGATCCTCTGCGTAGCATCCAGTATCCTCGCATAGTTGGTCAATGTAAGTCCTTATTGAGCGTCCTACGTTAGCATGTCCATGTGTTGGCTTCCACAGGAGAACGTCGCTTGTGAGCTCATCCCCGCTTCTCCAACAGTGTCCTGCATGCCTAGTCCGTCTCACCCGGATGGTTTGTGAGATTGGGGGGTAGGTGACCATATAGTTGCTTCCTTGTGTGGTGCTGCTTCCACGACTTGTTTAGGAATGAATAAAACAAAGCGTCTTCGGCATAGAATAACCCAACAAGAATTGACATGCCGTAAAATCCAACCAACCAACAAAATATTAGTCTGGTACCATGTTGCGTCTCCCAGGACAATTCTTCTTGGCTTTCCATGAGCATTTTTAGATGTTTGTATTTCCCCATCTCCTTCGACAAATATAGATAATAAACATATTCACAGCAGCAGAATACACTCGGATCAAATCCGAAAGAAATTGATTGAATAACAACCAAATGTTCGTAATGTTCTGATAACCTCAGATACCAAAAGAGAATCCGATAAAGATTGATTTTCTAATTTCAGATTTAATGGAGTTTTGACGGGTTTATATTCATTCCTACTTTCTCCTTAGGATTGATTTTTATACGTTGAAGAATAAAACAATAATATTAGAGATCAATAACACAAATTGTTCATTAAACCCGTTTTTTTAAAAAAAACCAGTATGCAAATTAACACCACTATATATTATGTAAACTTTTATTTTTTAGTGATATATATGACACATTGCATGATTTTAACATGAGCTGTTTTGAGGTAAATCTCAGATTTTCATAGACACATCGTTAATAAATAAAATTTATTTTATATATTAATATCAAGGATTTTGATTATGAATTAAATGCTCATTGATAAACTTATGCAATTCCCGAGGGTATTGTGACATAAGCAGTGACGTAGTTTCGGTTACAGACAGACAGACACCGAATGTCCATTATGATACGATAAGTGTACTCCGCAGTTTAATAAAAAAAAATGTTTTCATTTATTGATCGGCCCTTTGGTCTTCGGTGAGTTTTGTCTTGAGTTCTTCGATCATTCGAAGAACCAGGAATTTATGTCTTAGATTTATGACATAAAAATCGTTTTCATTCATTCTTGCTCTTTCTAATTAGTTTCTTCACAAGGGAACAATTCACTCGCCTCTTGAATGCATGCTTGGCTACTTCAACATCTAGGGTGTTTCAGAAAAAAACTGATATCGTTTTGTAATCTAATAACTTTACCAATTATCGTCCTGTTTCATAATTGATATGTAGACTATTAATTATGTGTGGAATTTAAAAAGTTAATTGGTAATTCTTTTAGAAGAAGCGTCATGGAAAATAACTTGTAAAATGATAGACAAGACCTTAACCTTTAGCGGACCTGTTAGGAGTTCTCTGATTAGCCAGTCCGATCGTGAGAATGGGTTTGTAGAACTAGAGTTAATCAGAGTAGTCGCAGGCACTGTGATGAACGAAAACGAAAATGGCTCTCTCCACGCGTGTTGGTTACCTTTTGGGAACTTTAGTTTTGAAATAAAGACATCTAAAAATACACTAAGTATTGTGTTCAGTTATAAGAACAAGATTGACACAGAAATGAATAAACACCCAAAGAATTTCCAGGAAATACCCAAGCCAATCCAAGAAACACCCAAGAAGATCAGAAGACCACAACCAGAAACCGTCCTAGATTGAGGCATAGAAGAAATAGAAGATAACAAGATAACTATGAATAGGAGTATAATAATAAGAGAATTATATAACATTCCAAATGATCTCAGATTTTAAGAGCATGTGTAGAAACAACACAAAATTGTATGTTTAATGTTTAAATGCCTTTTCTTTCCCCCAAGAAATGGGATTTTTATACCCGAAGAAAAATTAAACATAGAATTTCGATATTATTTATCTGAAGTTTTGAGATGAGGCTTAATGATTTGTATCATTTAGATGTTTTGGACTGTTGTCTTCATCTTTATTGTTATATACACAACGTTTCGGTCGATGTGCCTTTCGGCCATCTTCAGGTGTTTTCTAACATAATGTATAGTTTGGCATATTTATCATGTAAGGTAAGTGTAGAATTTAAAAATAACGGTTTCGAAGTAAGAAATCATGCAGGTCTTCATAACAGTATGATAGACAAGACCTGACTTTTTCTCATAGAGTGGTTTGGTTATGTGACTACCCAGCCCTGTGAGAATAGATTTAGAGTTAATCACTAGTCCCAGGCACGAACGGACGCGTAAAATGGCAACTGCTTTTGTGTTCATTTATAAGAATGAGAAGTAGAAACAGAGATTAAGACACACTCAAGATAAACCCAAGCCAATCCGAGTCAACACAAGAAGAAGAAGAAGAAGAAGAAGAAGAAGAAGAAGAAGAAGAAGAAGAAGAAGAAAGAGTTATGCAACAAGGCCCCCGATTACCTTCGACAAGAAGGTTCCCGAGTTCGACACTCCTTGTCGAACTCTGGAACCTTTATAATGTAATCGGGAGCCTTCACGGAACTTCGAAACGAGCCCTTTTATTTAATCCATTTGGGGTAGATTGTTCTTATTCCGTTAACCTTGACAGAGTACAAGTATTAGGCCATATTAAATATTCTATGTTATTTTCGCTTAAAATCATTATCACTTAGAACTATTAGTTCAGCCCTTATATCCGTTGCACACACACACACACACACACACACACACATATATATATATATATATATATATATATATATGTGTGTGTGTGTGTGTCTCTGTGTGTGTGTGTGTGTGTGTGTGTGTAAATTAAAAAAGTGGAAGTGAATCCGCAATATGTTTAAAAAAAAATGAAAGAAAATGTTTATCCATTCAACATTTTCTTTCCTTTATTTATTTATTTATTTTTCAACACGCACACACACACACACACACACACACACACACACACACATATATATATGCGTGTGTGCGTGTCTGTGTACATGTGTGTGTGTCTGTGTATGTATATGTGTGTGTGTGGTAAACAGTATCAGTCACACATACTTTTTTCCGTATTGAAATGGCCTTAACGAGTCTGTCTTGTACAAAATACAAGTCTGTCAAGTACAATGATTGACAATGGTACTGGATGCTGATCAAATAATTGCACAGTTCAAGAGACCTACATTACTGTGCACACACACACACACACACACACACACACACACACACACAGAGGTACTAAAGAATCACACGACTTGCGGCATGTCGAATTCGACCTTCGCACATTTTCTTAGAAGTGAATCTGTTTTTGTCAAGGAAAATGCGTTCCATTTTGAGAAATGTGAATTCTCACGCATAATCCAGGTCAACTGATCATTCTTCCCAATCTTTGCTCTTTAGTCCACGTAACAACAACAACAACAACAACAACAACAACAACAACAACAACAACAACAACAACGCGATAAAGACAGAAGTAAATTTAGTTAAAACCATAAAACGCTCTTCCCCCCCCCTCTCTCTCTCTCACCTCAACCCTTCTCTCTCTTTCTCAGCTGTTTTATAAAATGTTGATATCTGTTGATATCTTTGAGTTTATCAAAGAGTCTAAAACACATTTACATCTATTTTTAACCCTCTATATTTTATCTTCTCTTTTCACACACACACGAGCACACATAAAGATATATATATATATGGTTGGCAACCTTCCGTCTATTTTAGACGATGGCGTAGTGTCCATTTTTTTATTACTTACAGCTACGTGAGTGGCTGAACAGACCGATCCTTGAATGGCAGTCTCTGGTGCAGTGGTTGCAAACAAAAGGTGATGCTTTCTGTAGGTGTTGGGGGTGCTGCTGTTTCTCCTTTCTTTTAGCTCTTTTCTGTGGCAGCTTCTTTCCTCTCTTTTCACTTCTTTTTGTTCCTTGTTTGACGAGGAGGCGCCAGTTCGCACGGTCTTCTGCACAAGCCACGTGTTTATGTCGATGTGGCATGTCTTCATGTCTCTCTTGCAGACATCTTTGAAGCGCAGGCGTGGTCTCCCTACCGATCGGGTGCCCTCCACTAGTTCACCGTACAGTAGGTCTTTGGGGATGCGGCCTTTGTCCATCCTCCTGACATGGCCAAGTCAGCACAGGCGTCTCTCGCAGATGTTGGCGGGCATGCTGTTTACGTTTGCTCGTTCCAGCACTTCTGTGTTGGACACTTTGTCCCGCCAGCGAATGTGTAGAATGCGGCGTAGGCATCTGAGGTGAAAGCTGTCCAGTTTCCTCATGTGACGTGAGTACGTGATCCAGGCTTCGCTGTCGTATAGATATATAAGATACATACACACACACACACACACACCACATATATATATATATATATATATATATATATATATATATATATTTATATGAGGATACGAGGATATGAGTAAATCCGACAGAATGTAGTAAAGATTAGAGGGAGAAATGTGGACAAAGGAACAAAACTCAGACACGTATATACAGGAGATATATTTCGCCGTGCATTAAACGACTGATGAAGCCGAGCTCAATGCACGGCAAAACATACATGTTTGAGTTTTGTTCCTTTGTCCACATTTCTCCCTCTAATGTTTACTACACACACACACACACACACACATACACACACACACTCATATATATATATATTTATATATATATATATATATGTGTGTGTGTGCGTGCGTGTGTGTGTGTGTGTGCATATTGACATAATTATTCGGATAAAGAGTCAATTTAATTCGTTTCAAGGGAGAGACAACTGAAACAAAAACATTGCGAAACAATCCAAATTTTATAGCAATCATTTATTTAAAAATAGTCTTTAAGATTAAAAGATTGATATGAAAAATGTATTTTTTTAACAGAATTTAATTGTTAAATTCTTGGTGAATATTGTGTCCGATGAGACTTTATTCTATTTTAAAAATTACGGTTAATGTTGTCGATAATTAATTCCGATGCCGTGAATTTTTGGTATACGTTTATATTGGAACACCACTAACTGGATTTTATTATGTACAACTTGTTGTGAAGTATTCAAGCACATCTTAAAAACCAGACCTGACCAAACACAATGAATGGAATTTTTGAATTCAACATCGTGATCACTTGGTAAATTTTTTACTGTTGGTAATTTTTTTTAACGCAGACCAGAGTTATTGCATTTCAATAAGACTGTCATCTTTGTTGTTACATTTTAAATCTTCTAAAAGATTTTATAGACACCTTGTATAATTGTGATGAATTTTAATTAATCAAAGAATCTTTTAATTAGGTTTTCTCCAACAATTTTAATGATATTTTCTTTTCTCTCTCGGAAATTTATTATTCTTGAGAAATTTAAGTTGATACAAATAAGAAATTGGTTGGTTTGTTGCTTGGTGGGATTTTACGGCATAATTCGTACACTTAATACGAGTTTATACGGTCTAGTGTTCCCTAGAGAGTTCTCCAAAGGGGAGGTAATCATAAAGTAGGGGAGGTCTTGTCAATTATTTATTACATTGGGTATTCATTTTTTAACCACATGTTTAAAACTCATTTTTGAACTGTTTAACTCATAGATGAGACCCTAACAGGTACTACCACTCCGAGTCAGAGTGGACCTGGGAGTAATGACAATGAAGGAGTACTCAGCACTCCCCAGAGCTCCAGAATTGGAAACTCGCCACTAGATGCAGTTTAACGTCATACCCAGGACACCAAAACCCTCAGCCACCACCTTCAAGCACATTTATGATAAAAAGGGTTGGGGTTTGCCATAAGAGCAATTCTGTTGAAAAGGAATTTTTTTACTGAACTTAACTTCGAACAGCACAAAGTCATTATAAGGGAAATAGGCAGGAAGATTATGTTGCTCCAATTTCCAAATTTGAAAAGAACCTTGAGAAATTCAGAAACGTCCTGAAAAAGAAAGACAACTATCCAAAATACGGAAAAGGTGTGTCTGTGTGATTCGCGCCAAAAATAGAATTCTCAATTACTGGACATGTGATTTAGCAGAACGTGCGTTGTTGATTATTCAAATATTCCGAAGTAGCAGCAGCAGCAGCAGCAGCAGCATCAGGCGGTGTTTCCCGACCGCAACAAATAATGAAAAGAACTTCATTCTCCCAGGGTTTCATCGTAATTTTTTTTCGTAAATTGACCTTTTTCCGGGTTCAAATTTCTTGGTTTTTGAAATTTACTCTAATTATACGTTTTTTTCTTGGCAGTGTGTGAAATTGAATGAATTAAGGTTTATAAATGAAACCGGGAGTGTTTGGTATGACCTTTTGTTATTTCCTATTCTTTAAAAATACTCTTGATTATTTATTGTAAATACATTTGGGAGAAAAATTCTGTCTTCATTGAGAAAATGTGAAGTCTTAAATTGTTGAATGAAATATCAATGTATTCATGTCTCAGAAGAGAAGAGGTAAAGACAGTGGGTGTATCCATGTTTTAATATTAGGGGTGGGAACACATATGAAAAAGGTAGCGAGACACGTACTAGATAATTTCAAATTCCTTATACATTATCAGAAAAAATCAAATTCGTTTTTGTAAATGTTAAAACTTATGAGATTATTCTCCCAGTTTAAAGTATTTGCTCGTTTCAGAAAATATCACATCCGAAATTTCACTTTTTGTTGAACTGATTGAAATGTTCCGTCTGATAAAGAGAATATTCGATATTGTAGACTTCTTAAACTTCACAAAATTCTTCATTTACAACATTAAATTCATTATTTTGTCCATAATTCTAAAAACATATAAGAATTATTTTGTAAAACGGCACAGATATAATTCCATGTTTTGATGTTCACAATTCTTGTCTCCCCCGTGTCGACTGCCGAGGTTGTCTCCCCCTAAGATCGCTTTTGAAAGTTAAAAGAGAAACCAAATGCAGAATTCCCTAATAGTAATTGAATAAAGTGTTGGTTAGTTGGTTGGATTTTACGGCACGTCAACTCTCGGGTTATTTTACGCCAAAGATATTTTGTTTGATTCAATCTTGTTGGGTATTCAACCTTTTTGAACTCATTTTTTTAACTCAATTTTTAAACTCATTTTTTTATCTATTTAACCCATACATGGGTACTACTCTGGGTAAGAGTGGACCTGGGAGTAATTGCAATGAAGGGGTACTCTACACTCCCCGAAACTCCAGAAATAGAACTTCACCATTCGATGCAGTTTAACGTCAAACTCAGGACACTAAGATTCTCAACCACCGCCTTCTAGCACATATAGGATAAAACGGCTTGGGTGTTTGCTATAAAGGCAATACATATAGGTGCTAGAGTTTGAAGTGACCAGCCGATTGATCGGAGGATGCCTATCCGACCGCCCGTCTAGCCTAAGTAAGGGTCAAACATAATATCTTTTAAACTTGCCCTGTCGGTTGGGGCAGTATAATACGCTGACTGCACCTCTGCAGAGGGGTTCGACCCTCACCCCATTAATGGAGCCACCTGTTGACTGTGGGTGGCGAACTGTGATGTTTAAAGATAGAATCTTGCTGGCTAAATAATCCTTGATATGTAACACTCCACTCTGGACATTACTTGGGCTAGATGGGCGATCGGAAAGGACCCTTCTAATCGATCGGCTTGTTACGTCAAGTCGTACCACCTATATGATTATCCCAAACGAATTGCACTTATAGCAAATCCCTAACCATTTTAAAGATATATGTGCTAGAAGGCGGTGACAGAGGGTCTTAGTGCGGTAGATGTGGCGCTCCACCTCAGACACAAAAACAATCTCTAAATCTTTCTAGCGCTGGTGAAAAGGGGATAGACTCCCTCGCTTATTGGCTTACAATCGACTTTAGGCCACCCCGACGACTTTATTTTTTTATTACTTTATTTGATTATTGGGACCATATGACCTTTGGGCACCCCTTTTTCGACCTCGTTTCATCAGGACATCTTTTTCAAAATCCGGTTGTTTGTTAACAGATGATTTTTTAGAGTTTTTTAAAATTATAAAACTAACCCCTAACCCTAACCCTAACTCATAACAGGCAACTGGATTTTGACGGTGTAAATAAAAAAAATGTCCTGATGAAACGAGATCGAAAAAGGGGTGCCTAAAGGTCATATGGTCCGATTATTGTTCATCAACATTCCAGCGTATCTCGTGATATAGTTTTGCTTCCTCTCTTTCAGGGTTATGGATTCTGTTTGGTAATCCCGGTGTAGCTAGATTAACCGGCTAACCATTGTTCTGTGGCTTGAAGCTTTTCTCAGAAACAATGCCAAGATTTTATTACAACGTATATGTACGTCATTATAATTGTAAAGAACTCCCCCCCCTTCTAGAATAGTATTTCTATTACAGTAAGATTATTAATACGATGGGGTTTGTTCGATGGAACAGTAGACATTTTTTTTTAGATTCGTTGTATTTGCATTAAATTACACATGTATTACGAGAGGCAAATTGTCTTTTGCGTTCAAGAAAAAGTTTTATTTTTTTCTTATAACAGGACAACATGTAATTATAGGCTAATATGAAAGATTGAAAAAAAAATCTTTTTGTTTGTGGCGCAAATAAGATGGAAGCCAATAAAAACAAAAAGAAACTTTTTTCATTCATTTGTAAAATGAGATTTACGTGGGAATGGTGGTGGTGTGAGAAATCCCGTGGTTTATCTTATATGTCATTGAATTTGTACTATTTATTTTCCCTTTTTTCTTTTTTTCTCTTTCTTTTCTCTCCCCCCTCTATCTCACTCTCTCTCCCTCTCTCTCTCTCTATCAGTCTCTCTGTATCTCTCACTCTCTGTCTCTGTCTGCCAGTCTGTCTGTCTCTCCCTCTCTGTATCTTTGCCTCTTTGTCTATCTCTTTGTGTTTCTTTGTCTCTCTCTCTCTCTTTTATTCTATCTCACGCTCACCGTATCTCTGCCCTCCTGTCCGTTCTATCTATCTGTCTCTCACACTCCGTATCTCTAGCTCTGTTTGTCTATCTGTCTGTTTCTCTCTATATATCTTACTCTCTCCATATCTCTGCCTGCTTGCCTGTCTCTCTGTCTCACTCTATCCGTATTTCTGCTTGCCAGTCTGTCTGCCTGCCTGTTTGTCTGTCTCGCTTTCTCTTTCTCTATACAAGCTCTCACTTGCGAGGTCATTTTAATTAGGTGGTCTGTGTACGTGCTCTTCTACCACGCCCCGTTATGTATCATCAATTTTTCCCAATATTTAAATAGCATTCATCATGATATCAAAGTTGCAACGTTACCATGTGTAAAAAGAGTAACACGAATCGACCGTCTCATACGACGTACGAAGTCCAGAATACAAATGGCGGCGCCCACCAGTCATTAAATAGAGACTTACCGACGGCCTGCCACTAATATTTGCATAACACCACGACGGTCACTCTAAGTTAACTATCAATAAAGGGGGGTTACTCTAACTACCCACACCACCCTAATATTTTCTTGAATAACAATATTTATACGAAACGTGCCTGCGTTAAGGCACATTTACTCTGAAGATTGTGTTTTTAATACATGAAACTTATAGTCACGGGATTCGCATGAGGAGGTGAGAAAACAATTAATTCATTAAACGTCTTCTTCTTGGGTTGGTTTCGGGTTTGCTTGAGTGTTTCTTAATCTCTTTATCTGTCTTCTGTTCTTATAAATGAACACAAGGACTTGGTTTAATTTTCGACGTTTCCATTTCCCCAAACCGTGTGGAGGAGAAACTCGCAGGAGAGACGTCATTAGCGTCTGACACCTTCGGTCGTTAACTCTCAATATCTAACTAACCCTTTCTCAGGATCGGGTAGTTACTGACCAAACCAACAAATCAGAGAACTCCCAATAGGTCAGATTGGGGTTAAGTCTTGTCTATCATATTACTGGTTATTTTCCAATGCTCCATAGAACTATTGAATTCTACAATAAATATGCTTCCCATTCATTATGTGACATTCAGTGTTTTTGGTGAAGAAGCGTTAAATAATAGATTGACTGAATCTTTTATTTAAAATAATTAAAGAAAATAGAGATAAAGCCATAATTGAGAAATAGCCATTATACATCCGTTCACTACGACGCCTGGGACTACTCTGATATGTTATCGCGGGTTGAATAGTCACATGACCAAATCAATCAAGGAGAGACCTGCTATAAAGATCAGCCAAAGATTACTACCTGTCTATCAAATTACACGAAGTCTTGTATGAGTTCTTACTTTAAGACCGTTATTTTAAATTTCTACACTTAAATCGGCCAAACTAATCATTGTGTAACAGTTTAAATGACAGAAATATAACCCACTGCTCATCGGAGATTGAACCAAGATCCCAAACGCCCGAAATGGCAAACCATGAAATCGTTTTGGTGACAGGAACTAATAGATCAGCATAAAACTTGGATTTGATTGGTATTAAAAATCATCATCATCATCATGTTGTGGCAGCAGCACGGATATCCACGACAATCTCTCACCAACCAACCCTATCGGTCATCGCCCCTGTGAGATACCCTGTGTAGCATCTAGAATCCGCACAGACCTGATCGGTGTAGGTCCTTGCTGGATGACCCACGTTGGCGTGCCTATGTGCAGTTTTCCAGAGGAAAATGTCACTTATGAGTTCGTCCTTGCTTCACAGCAGTGTCCAGCATACCTTATTGTCTACACGGATGGTTTGTGTAATAGGGGCAAGTGGCTTTGTAGCTGCTTTCTCGTTGGATGTTGTTCCATGGTTTGTTTAAGACCGCGCGCATCATTCTTGTGCCACTCCCATTTAGTTTTCTCTAGGCGCTTCATTAGGTTTCCAAATGGTGCAGCCATACAATCCACTGATACAACTACCGGTTTGGAAGATTGCCCCTTTAACTTATTCAGGATGAGTTACATCCCTTGTGATTTTTGTCTATTTCATAAGTGGCCTATTGTCTATATATGTATTGTGGTAAGCGACTTTAATTCTTCTCTTTTCTATGGTAAGATTCCTGACATGCCCACCATGTCAGTGAACATAAGGGATCATTTTATAGGGAACCACGCACAAACTGAAAGCTCATGCGTGGCTAGTGTTTAAAAATTGCGTGAATCCCTTCGGCATTCCTCTTTTTCGGGCGCCTCAGACACTAGGGCAATAAACCAAGCCTCTGTCCCTTTAGACGAGGGGACAGTGCTGCCCGGCGGGATGTCCCTCGAGGATCACGCATATTATTTAATATCTTAGGGGTCCAATGGCCGAGTCACTGGACACAGGGCCCGGGGGCTGGGTAAGAATATGCTGATGAAGGATCTTTCTTTTCTTTTTCGATAGTAAATCATAAAGTTCAACACTGGGTTTCGAACGGGGTCCAGTGGCTTCGCCCGCTGGACCGATAAGTTAACACCGTTGATCCAGGGGGCCGTCCCCCTAGGCAAACACCTGTCCCCTCGATTTAAAAAGGGGCAGGTTATTGCTGGGTACCTGAATCAGCCCTTTCAGGGGAATGCCGCGGCAGGATCAAACGCTTTTTGCACCCGCCTCCCATGAGCTTCGATTTGGGGGTGGTCCCACAAATAGGGCTTTGTGTAACCCGAACCATGGGTACGTGGTAAATATCCATAGTCCAAACAGGTGTTCGCCTCGTCTCTGTCTTATAACAGTCAAAACTTGTTTTATCAAAAAAATTCAGTCGCTTAAAGAGTAAACGTGACACATGTCCGGGTCGATTGCTATGCGAGATAAAGTCAAAAATTATCTTATAATCGATATTAAACAAAGTTTCTGGGGACTTGTAACGCATTTAAGGAGTCACATGAGGTTCACGGGGAAAATGTCAACGGAAAAGGTAGCTAATTAATTTGTCCAAACATGCGATAAGCTTACAAATTATACTCTACCTGAGGAGTCACACCACTACCGACGAGCCACCTTAATAAGAAAGAATGGCGGTTTATATAAATAGTATAATAGTATATAATATAATATATATATATATATATATATATATATAATATATATATATTTTGATTTTCGAGTTCAGATTCACTATTGAATCCATCTCGAGATGCCTATATAATATAATATATATATATATATTATATATATTTATATATATATTATTATATTCCAGATTAATAGTTAACGAATTCTGACTCGAAAATTTTATTTTATCTGTATATGATTTCAAGTTCTTTCAGGTGGGTCCCATATTTGGGATTTTCTGATCTTAGATTTAATCTACGACAAATTTAATCCCTTAATCTCTTCATCTTGCAATTAATTTCTCTGTCAGTTAATTCTTCACTAATTGCTCAATTGAATTATATCCTTGTGCCCAATATTGTGTTTTTGGACTACAATCCCTTTATAAACGAGAAAATGCGCTCTTTCTTGTAGCAGTTGAAGTAGTTACCATATTAGTAATCACAACTCACATGTGATTGTCTTTGTGCCAGAACTTGACTGAGCTTATCAATTAAATATTACACAGTACCTATTATTGTGATTATTATCTGCCTTTCTTCACTTTAAGTATCGACGTATTTTTGCTTGGGGAATGCTTTGCGTCTAATTGGTTAAAATCTAGAATGAATCCGTTGGAAAACCGGTCAGAAGGTTGCAAAGTTGGTACTATAAGACATTTTCATCAGCCAATTTCTATGTCTCACGATTTACGTTTCAAATTTGTATGAGAGAAGATTAGTTGTATTTCTAATTGAGCAGAGCGGAGTCGAATAGCATAATTATGCGATAATTGTAAGGAAAAACTTCTGTTGAAAATTGACAAGAAAAAAAGGATAGAAGGAAAAAAAAAGCAAGGAAAAACAAGAAAGGGAAAGGCGTTAAAAGAAGAAAGAGGAAGGAAGAAATCGAAAATTAGAAGAGGATGAGAAAACAATAGATGAAAGAAGAAAAAGTGAAGAAAATAAGAAAATTTCACATTCTGGACTTTGGGCAGTTTTCACATTCACTATTTGTTGTTACTTATTAAAAAAATATTTTAAACCACAAGAACAGTTCAGTGTTTTGTTTTTTCTGTTTCTTTTTTCAATTTTTTTAACATTTTCATATATTTATTCCCTAAAAATTTGCTCTACATTCAATATGTATGGTTACACTTTATATTAAATCTAAGATAACCTCTTCGAACCAAAATATTCTTTCTATTCGTATTGTTTTATATACAACAGTGTTCGGGATTAAATTTGACCGTTTCATAGAAAAGAAAGGCTTCGTAACAAAAAATTTAGTGGATGTAAATCAATTCTCAGCACGGGAAATACCATACTGTCAAAAGTTTCACTCAAAATAACCGCCGATTAGCGCGAGTCACGAGCCTTAATTCTGCCCGGGAATGGATCAGCTGATGTTACAGTTTCCCTGGAAGGTCTCAAGAAGAACCTACCTAATTCTGTCGAATTAACTGATTTGTATTCTGGCAGCGCGTTGGTGCCTTTCTCACAGCGCTCAACATTAATAATCCATGGGGGTTTATGCGAATAGCCGAATTATGCCGTTAATTGTAAGGAAAAAACTGGTTTATGAAAATTGCCAAGAAATGTTTGAAAGGAGAAGAGAATAAAAAAGAAAAAGAGAAAAAAAAAGTAAATGAAAATGAAGGGAAAAATCCGAAGAGAAAGAGACGAGAAACAATAAAGAACCAAGAGAAAGAAAGAGAGAAAGAAAATAAGTTGAGAAGGAAGAAAGTTATTGAAAAGTTTGAATTTTTATTTTAAGATACAAAGGAACGAAAGTGGTAAAATAAGTGAAGGAGAAAAAACAATGAAATGTTAGAATGATAATCGTAACCTTTAAGCCCAATCATCCTACATGCTGAAACTTTGGGCAAGTTTGTTGACAATGCCGCTTAAATACTTATATATATATAATATATATATATATATATATATATATAATATTAATATATATATATTATATATATATTTGTGTGTGTGTGTGTGTGTGTGTGTGGTGTGGAGTGAAATGGATGCTGCTGCAAGATCGTCACAGGATGAGAAACTGGTTATGTAAGCCCGGCACTTAACTGAATATGAATCTGTCTGTCACATTGATTAGTTTAGCACTGTTTATTTACCCCAAATACAGCACTCATATTGATCTACAATATATATATAATTATATATAATTATATATATTATATATATATATATGTATAATGTGTATGTGTTGGGTGGTTGTTGTGTGGTTGTTCGTTAAACTTGGTACTGACGATTGTGTTCGGACGAGTTTTTGTTCGATCCTTTTTCTCTTTCTCTTAATGTCAGGGGGACAGCTGGTGTAGCAATCCACCAAAGTTTAATACGAGCGCTCAGTGTGAAACTGATGGGATGTTTCAGGTTCTCGTTTAAAGACAATGAGCGAGTAACGTAGAGAACTGGTTAGTGGGAGTTTGTTAAGAATTCGGTAGTGGGGGTAGTTAGGAATTGGTAGTAGTTCAAACAGTGATAGCAGTAGAGATTTGTGAGAATGAAGGGGAATAGGGAAGGAGGAATAGCGGGGAAATATAGGCATTAAGATACGATGGACTTGTTTCAAGTTTATTGTTGTAAGGTTGGTTTGTTTGTTGTTGATTATAGAGCTTCGATTATTTGAAGCTTTGTTTGTTTTTTCCCTTTGTTTTCTAATACAGAGATATAATTAGAAGAAAAAAGCTTCAAAATACGCCAAATATGCGTTTATGGGTCTATTTGCAGATACCTGTGGTTGTGAATGGACCCATTAAACCGCATTATAGCCCGATTTTTTTAGCCTTTCTTTA
>CM042138.1:143913068-143915878 GCA_023376005.1 Doryteuthis pealeii | reverse complement strand
ATTATTCACTTCGCAGATTAAAGTCAGAATTATTTAAGTCATACATATAATTTACCAACCCCCCCGCACCGCAGCATGTGGAATAGAATAGGACAATATCTTAAACAGTTGTTGGATTCAGGTGTTTTCCTTCTCCTAGAACGTGTTGTAACCAACAGTGTAGAAGGACATAGGTCTGCCCTACTATTTAACCATATTTATTTGAATTAATACCTTTCCTAAGGGTATTAGCGCTATGTTACATGTTAAACATGTAGGATTTGACGTCGTCTCTGGTTCGATTCATTTTCTACGATGGTAACATTATCTATCATTTACTATACTTACCCTGTTCTTTGTCAGTGGCTTCGTATTGACCGATAATTGGAAACGCCTGCCCGCAGATTTTTAAGAAGGACATGGACTGGGTTTATTGCTAAATGCTGAAGCGCCCCCTATTGAGTGGGGAATGCCTGGGGATTCCATTCCATGAGCTTTCGTTGCGTGGGTGGTCGCACATAATTGGACCTTGTGGTCTGACTTGCATAAGTGGGAAGCGTTGTAAATAATTTATTATGCTAGTATACTTTAAAGAGACTTAATGTCTCGATTCTCTCAGTCGTAAAATCAGTTGACACGATTTTATAAAAATTATTTTCCACCACGGGACCTGTGGTATAACACAGTAATGATATTTAATCATTATAGCGTTTGCTAAGTATATTTTAAGAGGCTATTGCTAAAAGTTCAATATGTAAAAAGTATAATAGTCTTGATTTAAAAACACATACAATCTCTCTCTCTCTCTCTTCTCTCTCTTCTCTCTCTCTCTCTCAATCTCTCTCTCTCTCCTTCCTCTCTCTTCTCTCTCTTCTCTTGCTTGTGTCTCTATCTATCTTATTTGTCTGTCTGTCTCTCCTCTCTCTCTCTACTTCTAGATATATACCAGACTCTTAAGAGAACATCTGAAGAAGGCCGGAGGTCACCGTCGGCTGAAATGTTTGTCTATACAATAATAACGATGAGGACAGCATTCCGAAAATTTAAGTAATACTATATGAATTTATTTGCAGTTTGTGCATTGATAATGTAAAAGTATATTTTGGTAACTGCAGTAAATGTCCGTCCACAGAAGTGTTAAATAACCAGTTTTGCTTCCCCGAGTAATTTTCAAAAAATGTTATGCAGCAGCCGTGCACACAAAAGACCGTACAGACCACACCGTATTTCTAACAATTCTTTATTTTTCATACAGTGTATGCCCGTGAAAATGTGAATTAAACGAAAATAATTCGTGTAAGTCACAGA
Organism: Doryteuthis pealeii; assembly: GCA_023376005.1. Lineage (NCBI taxonomy): Eukaryota > Metazoa > Mollusca > Cephalopoda > Myopsida > Loliginidae > Doryteuthis > Doryteuthis pealeii. The sequence continues at coordinate 143,914,591 of CM042138.1, read as the reverse complement.
ATCACACAAATACAATAAATTTACAGAATAATAAAACAAATTTCACACAAAAAGGTTAAAAAACAAAGTTACCAGGAAAGGTTTACGCCTCATAATTTTACCGAAATTTCTAAATTAAAAAAAAACATTTAAAGGCTAAACTATAAATTACAAATTAAAGAACATACAAAGAGATTTGGGGTATTTAAACTTATTTGCCACAAAAGGCGCAAACTGTTTTAACATGGGAAAAAGGATAATTTAACTTTTTAAGAAATTACAAATTTAACACAAAAATAACACATGTAAATTAAAGCCAGTTTTAGATGAAGAGAGGAGAATTTGCCTACCTTTGTTGGCACGTAGGGACTTGGACATAAACGGGACTATATCTAGTAATTTTTATACTAAGAGTGCGGTTCCAAATATACCGCCAAAGATTGCTCACGGGGTGCCCAAAGGGTTGTGACTGAACCATACGATCACCTCAAAGGGAAAGGAAGAATTTTTAGTGAAACTCCCTTAGCCTGACTATTTACCAAAAATCACTACTCCAAGTCCAAAACCCAACAAACTTTAATTTTTTACTAAAACCTTTTCAATTACCGCCTAATACAGTGTTCTCTTTTTAAGCCATAGAAAGGAAAACAAACACTCCACCAATCAGAAAAATGCATTCATAGATGCATTTAGGGTTTTTTTAAAACCCAAGAACTATTTCTTCTAAGGGAATTCTTACAAGGGGATGACCAGGTCACAGGGTACCTTTTTAGGGAAAGGGGGAAAATGGAAGGGGAAGGCGTAAATCAGGCCTGATGACCATGACAAGACAAAAATACTACTACTACTACTACTACAAAGCTGATTAACAGTGGCAGCCACAACTGCAGCTAAGATTTCTATCTATTCCGAATATTGTTTTGGGATTTTCAAAATAGAGGATTTTCCTTCCTATAATTATATTACATACACCACATCTTTTATTTTCGCATTTTGAGAACATATGTGCCATGTGTTCCCCCAAACTAGATGAGGTCATGTTTAGGATTTTTTGATTGTTATTTGATTCTAATTATTTTTGTTGTGTCTCATCATGTCATTGATACCTATTGGTGGATGTTTCATTACCCCCTCAATAGACACTAGACTTAGAGATTATTATGGTCTACGGAGAATTTGGGATTGAAAAGAAAACGGTAATCGGATTTCTGGAGAAAGAGAAAAAAAAGAAATAAGAACAGAAACAAGATAAAGTTTGGAATTCAAGACACTCAACGTGTGTCAGCCAGTGACCGGTCAATGGCCCCTAAACTAGATTTAAAAATAAAAACGGAAGTCCCAAGTTTTCTGCGGGAGCGGATGTGTCCCTTCCTCCACCCCGGGACTACAAATGAAAAAAAAAAGAAAATTCGATCTCTTCTTCGCTGGGTCTCATGAAGGACGGACGTGGGTTTTGGAGTTCTGTCGTGACGTGTCTAGGCTAGAAGCGAACAACTCGTCTATAGTAGATTATAAATGTGATTTATGATAGAACAGCTTGACCC
>CM042138.1:143900568-143910568 GCA_023376005.1 Doryteuthis pealeii | reverse complement strand
GAGTTGAAATGAGGATAATAATAATAGTAGGAAAAATGTAAAAATATTCCGTACACAGAGAGATTTTTTACGCCCTTCATCAGAGTGAATTTTTTATTGTATATATATACATATATTTCAGTTTTAGAACTTCGTTATTTATTTTACATTTCCTTTAGTTCAAGTCTTCAGCTCTTTTTATACTCCATGTTTTAAAAATCTATGAATCTGTTTGGATGTTTTAATTCATTTTATATTAACAAGAAAATAAACACAAAAAATAAACAGTTTTCATTTGATTTTTTGTTCGCTGTACATTAGTTATTTATTTATTGATCACATCGGACATTCGTAACAAAAATTAAATCAAATAATAGTTACAACATTTGCTAATGACTCCAGGACGTCGGTTTGTATTTATTCATTAAAAACGTGTAGTTTAAATAAAAAGAATTGAACGTTTCATACTTTATTGACGAACAAAACGTTGTGCTGATAAGCGATATTTTGTTTTCATAAAGAGCAGACCGGAAACGAGAGGCATTTTGGGAATGGGTAAGGTGCATAAGAAGTCCAATTTATTGCAAAATTGTGATCAGACATTATTAACAAAAATTTAATCAAATTAAATAATCGTAACAAAATTTAATAATTCAAAACGATTGATTTACATTATCTGACTCTGCAGCTAAATCGGCTCTAGATTTGATCCCGACAAGTTCAAGATTCCATATATCGACTTGAAACCTAAAATTAATAGATTCCTTCATACAAAATGGCAACAACACTGGAATAACAACATCCAAAATAAACTCTTCCTAATTAAACCCAATTTAGGAGACTGGAGACCAACTTTAAGAAAGTTTAGAAAGGAACAAGTCATTGTGTCCCGATTACACATTGGTCACACAAGACTAACGCACTCCTATATACTCAAACAAGAACAACATCCACAATGTGAAACATGTCAAACACCTTTGATTGTTAAACACTTATTCGTGGAATACAGGTGTTATGCTCCCATCAGAAACCGTTAATTTAATGCAAACAGTATAAAAGATCTATTTGAAAATGTCAACATGGAAGACATTCTGTCCTTTTTGAAGGAAATAAAATTATACCATAGAATATAGACATGAACTTAATCAATACCATGCAACTTGACCCCCAATGGTGCTAACACATTGTTAAAACCAATTACTAAAAAAAGTATAAATATAAATACACAACATATATTACTTTATTATTAGCGTTATTCGGACTATTGTCCCCATCTTCATTGTTATTTGTACAACGTTTCGGCCGATATACCCTCCGGCCTTCTTCAGATTAGGTTAAAAGACAGTTCTAAGTGACAGTTATCTCTGGTTCCCGAGCTCAATCCTGAGTGAAAGCAGTTAGAAAAATAATTAATTAACACAACTCATACCCCAGCTATGGTTAGCGGAATGAGAACAGGATACGCCCGTGGAATAAATAAAGGGTTAAAATTCAAAGTTCCGTGATGGCTCCCGAATACGACAAGAAAGTTCCCGAGTTCGAAAAGAAGGTTCCCGAGTCCGAGAAGGTTCCCGAGTCCGACAAGAAATACCTGAAGAAGGCCGGAGGGTATATCGGCCGAAACGTTGTACAAATAACAATGAAGATGGGGATAATAGTCCGAATAACGCTAATAATACTAATCTTCAAGCCTCATCTCAAACATTCAGAGAAATAGTATATATTACTTTCTAACCGTTAGGCATGACATAACCCCAAACGGGTTGATATGCCGTTAAAATCAATAAACCAACCAAACCATGATTTACATTGTATTTTAAGAGCTGTCATATTAGCATGAATAGTTTTCTTTTTTAAACTGGCTAATTTATCATATTCTTATATATTGAGCGTAAAAGTTCGAGTGAATGAGAAGAAACTTCGTCATATAATGAATTTCTGAATTATGGAGGTTACAGTCGTGGGAAATGAACATGGCAAGACGAGTTCAAATCCTGAACAAGGCTGTTCACATTTCACATAGCGTTAATACCCTTTGGAAAGTTATGAATCCAGTTATTCTCCCTTCAGCTATGGGTAAATAGTAGGGAAGACTGAACTCTTTAACTTTGGTTTGACAATCAGTCTAGGAGAAGGAAAACTCTGAATTCAAACCTGTTAAACTTCGCTTAAGAATTTGATCTTGTGTCACATCCTGCTCGTGCGGAGGGGTTGGTAAATATATATATATATATATATATATATATATATATATATATATACTAATAATGGGGATTCGCTTCCGGTTTTTGTCTGTAACAAAAACTACGCCACTGCTTACGTCACATTACCCAAAATCGTCATAACATAGAATAAATACACTCACAATTTGAACATGCAACATTAGACAGTCCTCATTGTTTTTTAAAACAAGTTTTAATAAAGACATGACTGGTATTATATATCTATATATAGTTTGTTTTATTTTAATACATATTTAAAGTTTACATTTCAAATTGTTTTATTTTTTAATCCTTTAATGAATTTGATGATTTTACTTACTTAGGATACAAACTCGCTGACATTGAATTTTTCACTCCCACCCCTCAGGAAATGTTTCAAAAATCTATATTTACATCACCCGGAGGGTGTTTTTTATTTTGTACTAGTATATATAATGAATTTTTAAAGTTAAAAATGTAACTTTTATCTTAGAAATAAGATTTGTACAGAAGATAGTGGGAATGGTGTCGATATATCCTATTCGAAATAGCAAATGACACAAAACTTTTGGCAAACTCGGTATTTTTTATAATTCTTGATTGTTTTTCTTTCCCTTGATGAATTTATTATTTTGAATTGATTGGTCATGGAAATTGTGGTCATATTCTCATGAAGACATTTTAGTATCGCAAAAATGAGCACATAAAATATATAAGAAACATATCTTCCTCTGACAGAATCTTTATACACGTCGCTTGTATCAGACGCTAGAAAGACTGACACAAAATAAACGTCTAAAAACTAGTTAACAAATGTTATGAATGGACTCCCGTGATCCATTCCCGAAACTCTGAGTTCCGTGCTTACACACTCTTTAGACGGGAAAACATTAATAGTAGCTTCAGTGAATCAAAAATACCAGCTTAAACAGTATAAGGTTCACAAACGATTGTTTTCCTTTGGATTTTAAAAACTGTCATTTTAGCATAGTTTTCTTTTTAAAACTGTCACATTTATCATATTTTTATATATTGAGCGTAAAAGTTTGGGTCAACGAGCAAAACTTTCGATCTATAATGAATCTTTGAATTATGAAGATGTCTAGTGTAAAGGTTAGCGTCGTAGGAAATGGACACAACGAGACGAGTTCAAATCAAGATGATCTCTCGGCCATTCGAACTTAGGCCTTAACTGGGATGAGACATTACTACTGGCCAGGAAAATATTTCCTTACCGCGTGGTGGCTATGACCCATGAATAAAGCCTAAATCCTAAAACTACCTTTTGTCTTTGTCTCTTCCATTTCTGTCCTTGAATTCCATTTAAGTGCGACTATCAAATAAGATGACGTTAAAAGCAAACCCTGTGAACACGCACCAGGAATAACCACATACCACATTCATTTTCCAAAAATAAATAAGAAATTAAAAAAAAACAACATAATATGTCGAAAACTTTACTCGTTTAATTTGATATTTCAAGCGAATTTTCAATTCAAAAAATAACAATAAATAAAAACTTTTAAAACTCTAAAGAATTTATTTCCCTTTGCAATTTTCACGTTACATAAAAGCGTTTGTTGTTTTCTTGTTTTCGGCCATTTTCGAAAAATCCTGGAAAAAAAGAAGAAATAAGTGATGTAAATTAAACGAAAAACAGGAATTGAATATTTTAATGAATATGAAAAAGTGATCCGTTAAGATAAATAGATTAGATAAGAATTTTTGTAACTCACTTTATGTCTTTTTACATGAGTGTGTGTGTGTTGTGTGTGTGTGTGTGTGTGTGTGTGTGTGTGTGTGTGTGTGTGTGTGCACGTACATATGCGTGTGTGTGTCAATGTCCTAGTGCGTGTGACAGTGTTTATGAGTTTGACAGTATATAAGTGTGTCTCTGTCTATCTCAATTTAGATACCCTATATATATATATATATATATATATATATATATAAAGTAAGGAGCTGATGGTAGGTGTGTCGCCCCACCGCAGACGCTAAAATAATCTCCTTGGTTTAGCGCTAGTGAAAAGGGGATAGACTCCCTCGCTGTATGTCTCATACCGACATTAGGCCGCTCCGAGGACTTTACTTAGTTTAAATGTATATATATATATATATATATATATATATATATATATATATATATATATATATATATATATATGGTGTCTATAAAGTTCTGTAGTAGATTTTAAATATAACAACAAAGATGGCAGTCTTGTTGGAATCCAATAATCAAACTGCGTATAAAATAAAACTACACGAGTTGAACTTTCATTTCGTTTTTACTAGTTGATTTCATTATTTGTACAACGGAGTTAATAAGTTTTAAAACTGCTGCAAGACTTTATGAATACCATATATATATACATATATATATATATATATATATATATATAAACTATACACAGACAGAAATAGATCTATAACCTCAAAATGACCGATTTTTAAGCCTTTTTTCTTTACCAATAACACACACGCACACACAAACACAAACACACACATACACACACACACACACACACACATATATATATATATATATATATATATATATATAATATATATATATAAACATACTGTAATATATAGATATGAAAAGAACATATATACATGGATATGGTAAGAGACCACAACACTTTTCTTCTGTGGGACATCCATCCAAGTCGGTAAGTTCCTCTTTTCCCCCACACGATCGTCTACACTCGGTGTAAATACTTGGATATCGGCCACAAACCACTGGAATGATCAAAATCAAACGATTTTTATAGAATATTTCGTGACACAATTATTTCTTTACAAACATTAATTTCTCCATTAAAAAAAAAAGTACACGATTATCTCGTACAATATTAATTCTTCAAACCATAATCTTTTTTTTTTTTTTTTTTTAGATAATTACCAAATAAAAACAAAAAAACAAACACAAAACAAAAAATTCCAGTTTTAGATGAAACTGTTTCGTTTCTATTTTGAAATGACAATAAGTTTTATGTATTGCTCGGGTGTTTCATAAGTGTTAATAATTCTGAATTGAACAATTATCAAAGATTTCGTTTTAAGGAAGAATTTAGTTGGAAATCTTGAAGAAAAGAAAAACTTGTATATGAAACTTTATGGACACTGTGTATATTCTACAATATCATTTAACACGAAAATAACTTTCCAAACACGAAAGATGAATCTGAACAGATCGTCAGTGATGTTATTCAAGGATCATTAAGAGTTTCGGGTCTCAAAACATCATTCATCTACACCGAGGCGACTCAACTGATATCGATCAAGCATCAGCTTATGGTCAGATAATGAGATCTCAAGCACAAACAAACTATGACAGCGAACACTTTTTAAGTAATGACAAAATAGAAACAAGAAACAAAGACAAAAAATCCAGCTCTAGATTTTGTTTTGTTACTATTTTGAAATGACAATAAGTTTTATGTATTGCCCGGGTGTTTCATAAGTTTTAATAATTCTGAATAAAACAATTATCAAAGATTTCGTTTTAAGGAAGAATTTAATTGGAACTCTGGAAGAAAAACAATCAAACTTTTATGCCTTAAAAATAATCGTGTTTTTCCTCTTGAAATCTGTTCGTCCATTTCCAAAATGATAGCAAAGAATTTTCTTTTCGTTAATCATCAAATCAAAATTGTCTCATCAATTAATACAAGCTGATAACAAAAGAATATTCGAATTCTAACTTTGTGTTACAGTTGAGAAAGAAAGAAAGAAAGAATTTAATTCTTTGATGAATTTGATGATTTTACTTACTTAGGGTACAAACTCGCTGACATTGAATTTTTTACTCCCACCCCTCAGGCAATATGTTTCAAAAATTTATTTTTACATCGCCCGGAGGGTGTTTTTTATTTTGTACTAGTATGATATAATTTTCTTAAAATACAGAAAATATACTTTACCAAAAGATGGACCAAAGTAAAAAGCGTTTCTTTCTTCAATTAGAAAAACAAGAAAAATGACAATGCAAATCGTAACTACCATCGTCTTCATATTTGTTTTTAACTGTTTCTTTAATGTTTTAGTTTAATAAAGTTATGTCAGCTCAACAGATGGTTATTTTTATTTATAATCACTTTGTAACGTTGACGTTTGTTTTTATTTATTTATCACACAACCCACCCATACACCCACACACACACAACTCACACACCAAAACGCACACGCACAGCCGACACACACAACCCACACACAACCCACACACACACACACACACACACACACATATATATATATATATATATATATATATATATATATATATATATATATATTGTAGTTTCAGGGAACATCTCAACGAAATAGTAAAAAAGTAAAAAAACTTAACTAATTACAACTTTTACTGTTAGAATTCAAAATCGAAATATTGCAATATCGGCATTGTAAAGTTGTAGAAATATATTCAGTTAAACAACCTCTGTATTTTTTCATATCATTATATATATATATATATATATATATATATATATATATATATATATATATATTTGAAACATACATACTGGATCATACAATAATAATACAGTGCGTCTTAGAAATCACATATAGAATCATCCTTACTACCAAGTTTTGGATACCTCACACACACACACACACACACACACACACATCACACACACACACATATATATATATATATATATATATATATATATATATATATATATATGTCTGTGTGTGTGTGTGTGTGTGTGGTGCCTGTGTGTGTGCGTGTGTGAAACATTCTGAAGATCCTTACGGTGAATTTTTTTTCGTGTGTTTTTTTTTCTTTTATGGTATCTAATGAGGTTCGGAGTACGTAGTCTAGGCATATCATATATATATATGGTGCTAATATATCTCCTTCTAGGACTCCAGCGGCTATGTCCAAAGAAATCTGTGGCACCATCAGGTAAACGTACCATTGCTTTAGTGTTTTGGCAAAGCATCATTATAGTGGCAATCGTTTCTTTGGGTAGACCGTATGCTAGTAGTATTTGTTCCATTTTCTCTGTGTATGGAATCAAATGCCTTGTAGAACTCTACGAATAGCAGCGTTGTCTCGAGATTCTTTGCCCGAACCCCTTCTATGATCCGACGAATAGTAAGGATTTGAGAGGTTGTGGATGGATTTGAATCCATTTTGGTTTTTCCTAAGGACTTTCTCTATTTCAGGTCGGATGCGATTAAAAAGAAAGGCATTATATATCTTAGCAGCAATAGCTGTCAGATTTATTTCTTCACATAGTCCCCGTTTCTCTCTATAGCAATGTTCCACCTTCGAATGAGAGCAAAATTCTGTTGACTGTTCTTTGAGCCACTTCTTCACTGCAGATTTCACTTACTCGTCACTGGAATAATGTTTGCCTCTCAAACTCTATTTCATGGGGCCGAAGAGATGATAATCTGAAGGCGCTAAATCTGGTGGGGATTGAGGAGGTGGTAAAGTTGTCCACCCGAATGAGGGGATTTTCTCCTTTGTTCTGATGCTTGTGTGTGGTCGAGCATTGTCATGCAGAAGGAGGACAATGTCAATTAGCAAGCTGGGTCTTACTCGTCGGATTCTTGTTCTGAGCATCGTTAGGGTCTCAATGTAGACCTCAGTTTTATAAAAAAAAATTTCACATGAAATACAGAAAATGGCATCACTTTTTGACTCACCCTCGTATATATATATATATATATATATATATATATATATATATATATATATAAAGGGAAAAGTGACTTACCGGTGAATATGGACATGATATTTAGGAAGTGCAAAATTCAGGGGGGTAAGTCAGCGATATAACAAATACAAAGTGCTCAATACGAAGTAGAGCAAATTTATTATAAAATGGATACAAGAGATAACCTACTCGAGTTTCGCCATAAGGATCTTCAGGGTTAAATCCACTGAACTAATCGAGAAACCGATTAATTGCAGTCGATTACACGTGTGTGTTCATTGCATTAAAGAGTTCGTTACGAGGGACTCTTTAATGCAATTAACACACACGTGTAATCGACTGCAATTAATCGGTTTCTCGATTAGTTCAGTGGATTTAACCCTGAAGATCCTTATGGCGAAACTCGAGTAGGTTATCTCTTGTATCCATTTTATAATAAATTTGCCCTACTTCGTATTGAGCACTTTGTATTTGTTATATCGCTGACTTACCCCCCTGAATTCTGCACTTCCTAACCATCATGTCCATATTCCGTGGATTTAACCCTGAATATCCTTATGGTGAAACTCGAGTAGGTTATCTCTTGTACCCATTTTGTAATATATATATATATATATATATATATATACATATATATATATATTTCACACTGTTTCTCCTTTTCTGCATAGACATATTATTACACACATGCTGTATTGAGCTTCAGAAGAAGATCCACAAAACAATTTTGAAACCCTTCGTTTGGCAGTTAACATTTCGATGTCTACTTGGGTAATGTTTCGGCTCCAGAAGAAGGTCAAAGAAGTGTGTTTCAGAAAAGCCATGTCTGGGACTTTTTGAAGTTTTAATAAACTTTATCAGCTGCAGTGACCTTTAATTGAATTTACAAAAAGAAATCAACAATTCTTTTTTCATTGATAAATAGTAAAGTCCAGCAGAAATTCTCGTTCTATTACACAGTGTCGAGCTGGTTAGTTGGAAGGCTATAAAAATTAAACTTAAAGAAAATGTATGATCCCTATGGAATTTAGGGGGATAAATTACAATTACTATAAAGCATAGAGAAGATAAACGGTGAGGTTTGAAAGCCAAGTTACGATAATATAATGCTACAAAAAGGGTTTTATATACGTCAAAATGTACAAAGAGGCATATATACACATATAATGTTCTAATTACAACGTAGAGGTTGTTGCTGTAGAGTTCAACAATTTATTTAGGTCAGACGAAGACTACTGGTAAATATGGAGTTTAGTAAAACCAGGTATTGTTAGGTATTTTAGGGGGTTTCAGAGATATTGCTTGCTTATGAATTTGTGAATATCTATTTCTCGTGGTTACAAAGTCCTGTAGCCTTAGTCTGAAAGTCAATATTTAATAGCAGAAGTTTTAGTTGGCCCCAACTCCCCAGGGTGGAAGTAGCTGACTTCATCAACCTTCTTGGGTGTGTGATGCGATCTGCTCGTCCTTTGCCTACTCGCCACGAGATGGTGGCGGGATAGAGCTAGGTGTAGTGATAAGAAGCAGATAATGCAGCCGTCGTGGGTTTGATGAATCCTAGCAACCCGCCTTAAACCCAGCAAGAATAAAGAGTCCACCTTATCCCAGCAAGGGTGGAAGGAGAAAAGAGATTCCATACCTTGTTGCCTTAACAAGATCGACAGGAGAAAGAGGAGGAACAACGTAGGGTGCCTGCTTTTATAACTGACCCCATGTGATCCTAAGGGGATACTGCTAATAGTCGGGTCGCCTGTCCCCTAATAAATTTCCAACATGATTCAAATATATTTTTCGAAAACCTCTTGAGTATCAACTTGCAAGAAAAAAAACAAATTCACATAACAACCTATCATCCAAACCAAGCCTCAAAAATATATAGAAAAACAAAATAATTATAAAAGAAGCCGACAAAGGAAGCACAATGATAATCTTATATAAAACATATAACAATTCAAAAATCTGGGAGATATAAAGGGATGAAATTAACAATAAATTAATTAATATAAACATAAACAAGAACATCATATGAAGAATTACAAAATTTTACACGACATAAAATTATATTAAGATATTAACTAAAAAAGAAAAAGGTTTTCTAACCAATTTTATTCCAAAAACTAGCAATCTTTGCGAACTACCAAAGATTCA
>CM042138.1:143863068-143895568 GCA_023376005.1 Doryteuthis pealeii | reverse complement strand
TTTTTATTTATAATCACTTTGTAACATTGACGTTTGTTTGTTTTTTATTTATCACACGACCCACCCACACACCCACACACACACAACCCACACGCACAGCCGACACACACAACCCGCACACAACCCACACACAAACACATACACACACAACCCCCTCCCCATATATATATATATATATATATAATATATATATATATATATATATATATATTGTAGTTTTAGGGAACATCTCAACGAAATAGTAAAAAAAAAAAAACTTAACTAATTACAACTTTTACTGTTAGAATTCAAAATCGAAATATTGCAATATCGGCATTGTAAAGTTGTAGAAATATAATCAGTTAAACAACATCTGTGTTTTTTCATATCATTATATATATATATAATATATAATATATATATATATATATATATATATATATATATAGTAAATGGGACCTTCCACCTGAATGTCTATTTGTCTATTTTACTGTTTTGATTAGGATGGAAAATTTATTACTTACTTGAAATCACGTGCTACAACATTTTTTTCTATAGGGACATCCGCTTGCTCCGATAATGTGCACATGTCCTATCGCGCATTTGTCAAAACATGCGGTGGAAACGTATTCCATGTGACCACAATGTGTTTCTGCAATCAACAAAATAAAACCATTTTTATAAAATATTTTATTACATTTCTTTACAGAGATTAATTTTCTCCATTACGAAAAAATACAAGATTACATTGTATGATATTGATATTCAAAACCTTAATTCTTTTTTAACAATAATAGATAGATGTATTTATAAAAATCTGCATTTTATTATAGGCATAATGCGCACATTTCTCCCCAAAACAAAACTTGCTGAAAATCCCTCACTGAAGTTAACATATTCTAGATATATTTCATCTTGTTATTAGGTTGTTACGAAAATAATGGCCGATTCAAGTGCTCGGTTTTGAAATGTCCTTTTAACATAGCATTTATGGTTTATTTCAGGTGAATTTTTGCATATATAATAATTAATGTGTGCTGAAAAATAAAATTTAATTTATTTTCAGATAGAAAGTATTTTTGAAAAATAGGAGCCTTCAAGGATGAACATGCCTAAACATGAGCATCGCCTTCTTATGTTGCATGAGTTCAAGCTTAGGCACAATGCCTCCGAAACTGCTGCCAATATCAACAAAGCATGGGGAAATGAATCCACAAGTGATCGGACTGTACGAAGGTGGTTCCAGAAATTCCGCAGTGGAGATGAGAGTCTTGAAGATGGAGAAGGTAGAGGACGGACATGCAGTCTTGACAATGAACAATTGCAGGGAGTTGTTGAGCAAAATCCACGACAAAGTGTCAGAGAAATGTCTCAGACTCTTGGTGTCAGCATTGAAACAGTTTCACGCCATTTACAGAGTATTGAAAAGGTGAAAAAGCTCGATAAATGGGTTCCTCTGCATTAGTGAATCAACGTGGTCCAATTCTCCTCCACGATAACGCGCGGCCACATGTTGCAAGATTGACTGTCCATAAACTCACAGACTTGGGATACGAGACCTTACCACATCCTCCATATTCTCCCAACTTTCACCTACTGATTATCATTTTAGGCACTTACGCACATTTTTAAATGGTAAAACTTTTCGATCTAAAGAAGAGGTGGAATCATGACAAAGTGTCAGAGAAATGTCTCAGACTCTTGGTGTCATAATTGCAACAGTTTCACGCCATTTACAGAGTATTAGAAAGGTGAAAAAGCTCAATAAATGGGTTCCTCAAGAGCTCAATGAACACCAAAAAGTTTTGGTTTGAAATGTGCTCGATGCTATGTTTGCGTAACACCAATGACCCCTTTCTTGACCGAATAGTCACTTGTGATACGAGACCTTACCACATCCTCCATATTCCCCCGATCTTTCACCTACTGATTATCATTTTTAAGCACATTTTTAAATGGTAAAACTTTTCGATTTAAAGAAGAGGTGGAATCATCATTTAAAGATTTTGTTGCATCACAGCCAATAACTTTTTACCAAAGCGGAATAAATGACCTCGTAGATCGATGGCAGAGATGCATAGCTACCCAAGGTTCGTATTTTGACTAATTTTAACATTTCTACTGTTAATGTTTCATCAATAAATGTATGTATTTGAAATCGGTCATTATTTTTGTAACAACCTAATACACAAGGTGTAGTGTTTCTTATAGAAAGCGATAGTTGATTGAACACACATTTTTAGCGTGCTAGCTGACTTAGTCCCGCATACCGGAAGTGCCTGGTGTTTTAGGGTTTTTTGTACACTTTGAAGTTACATACATTACACAAGGTATATAAACTAAAGCAGTCACTTTCATGTTAATCTCTCGGATGTTCTTTCTTTGGTAATCTTCAACTTTTTCCACGTAAATTCCTACTATAAGATAAACTGAACCCTCATTTTATGTCCGTGTTTTTGCAATAAATGTTTCAGATATTTTTGCAATAAATGTTTTTAAATAAAGAAAATATATATGTTTGCAATAAATGTTTTTAAATAAAGAAAATATATTCAGTATTGTAAAATAACGGTTGCAAGAAAAATAAAACAGTTATTGCCAAAACACGGACATAAAATTAAGGTTGAGTTTATTTTATGGTAGGAATTTACGAGGAACCAGTTAAGGATTACCCTTTCTTAGTGCAAACGGAATCAAAATTAGGATGCGTCTTCATCATCATCATCATGTCGCGCTAGCAGCACGGATATCCATGACAATCCCCCGCCACCCGTCCCTATCATTCATTGCTTCTGGGAGGTCCTCTGTGCAGCATCCAGTATCCGCACAGAGCTGGTCTATGTACGTCTTTGCTGGACGGCCTACTCTGGCGTGCCCCTGTGATGGCTTCCACAGAAGAACGTCACTAATGAGTTTATCCTTGCTACTCCAACAGTGCCCAGCGTGTCTTGTTGGCATCACACGAGTGGTTTGTGTGATATGAGACAGGTGGCCGTACAGCTGTTTTCTCGTGGGGTGTTGCTTCCACGTCTTGTTTAAGATTGCGCGCAGCATTCTTGTACAGCTCTCATCTAGTTTATTCTCCAGGCGCTTCGTTGCGGTCCAAGTAGTGCTGATATACAGTAGCACTGATAAAACTACGGCTTGGTAGAATTTACGCTTTAACCTGTCAGTTTGCTCGGACAGACAATCTATTTAAAGCAGCCCATGCCTTTCCTATGCGTACATTAACGTTGCTTGCTGTTGATGAGATATTACTACCTAGGTACGTGAATTGTTTCACGGAGTTGAGGAGTTTAGCATCGAGTGTGGAGATGTCTCCTTCATTTCTAGAACACATGAACTCAGTTTTATCGGAGTTCACGTATCGTCTTAGACACACAAAATATGTCTTCGTGTGTCCCAGATGTGACAGGAACAAGTTTTTCTTTGAAAATATGCCAGAAATAGAAGCAACAATTTTTAGTTGATAGCTGAACTTTGACAGATATTCTTATTGCCAACATTGGTTGGGAATTGGTTGGTTGTTCCACATTCCTTGTTTTGGTCTCTAAGAGTAAGTCTAAAGAATATTTTATAGGCTCGCCTCACAAAACGTTATATGTTGTACCTCTGACAAATAAGCGTGAAGTATCCACAAAATTTAGCAGAAACCACTTGAGTTGTTCTTACATTGATGTCTCATTGTAGCCATGATCAAATTTGACAGAAAAACAAAGTTAAATATTCTTATTGATACCAGAAACGCGAAAGTAATTTATTTAGCCGCAAAAGGAAACAATGAAATACACCAAATTGTATGAAAACTGGAACATACAAAACAAAATTGTTTCTAGATTTGAAATATATAGCCAATCAAAAATAGTTTGTTTTTTTTTAATTTTAAAAAAAAGGGAGAAAACTCATGCAACTGGACTTTCAAAATAATGTTGTCCTGTGTTATCAAAGATTTAGTTTTAAGGAAGAATTCAGTTGGAAATCTAGAAGAAAAAATTGCATGTCTTAAAGATATTTGTGCTTTCCTCTTTTTGAGCTGGTACTGCTTAGAGTTTTTTAAGGCAGGAGGCCGGGACGTATTTCTGCGAAGAGCCCCCCAAATTGTATATATTCAAAATATTTGTGTTTTCCTCTTGGAATATGTTTATCTATTTCTGAAATGATAGAAACAAATGTCTAAACACGATGAAAAAGCAACACTTAAAATACAGAATTAAAATATACTTTACCAAAGTTATGTTCATAATGGCCTCCTGGTTTGTGTCCTTCACTGCTAACAGTATATCGATATTCTTATGCCAAAATATTGGCATCGCATTCTAAACAATTTGTGATATTTAGCACCATCATTTCCATCGAAAATACGAGCAAGCAAAAAATGACGAAACACGGTGAAAAAAAAAACACTTGGAATATAAAATTAAAATATACTTTACCAAATTTATGTTCATAATTGTGTCCTGAAAAGATATCAAAACTAATGCAGTCACCCTTTATTTAATTCACTCGGATATTCTTTCTTTTATGAAAACAGTATCAAAATTAGGGTGCGTACTAAACACTAAAAATATGTCTCCATATTCTCCAGACTCTTTTCCCTGTCCCATCCGGGGGGTCCAGTGTACTTCGGCCACTGGACCGGGTTAAAGTACAATTATTAGCGTCGATCCCAGAGGGCCATTCCTCAAGGCATTACCTGCCCTTTATGGGCAAGGGTGGGTTTATTGCCCAGCGCCCTTGAGGGGGAATGCCGACGGGATCGACGCAATTTTTGTTCTTTCCCACCCATGAGCTTCGGATTGTGGGTGGGCCCACGTTAAAACGAGGCCTTGTGCCCAGTCCATACAAGTGGGGTATGCAACAAATACACTCCATATTCTCCAGATGTTTTTTCTTCTTTTAAGTTATACCAGAAATAGGCATAACAGTTCTTAGTTGATAGCTGAATGTATACCGATATTCTTATGCCTAAATATTGGCTCTGATTGTTGAATACTCTTCTTTTTACTTCTATTTTTCTTCTGTTCATCTTTGATATCTTACGTTCTTCTTCCAGTGTCTGGACCTAGTCTTGGGGACTTCGTGTCTGGTCTTCTAGGTCAGTCTTGTTGCCAAGACATTCATCAACCACAAAACCATATTATGGAAAGTCCCGCCCGTGATATGAAAAAGGGCCATACCTTCATCCTGACAATAATCTATGCATAGATTATTTAACATGTTTTCCAAGCAGTTTATGATATTTAGCGCCAACATTTTCATCTAGAATACAAGCAAACAAATGACGAAACAATAAAAAGCAATACTTAGAATATAAATTTAAAATATACTTTACCAAACATATGTGCATAACCGTCTTCTCGAATAATGTGTCCTTCACTTCTAACAGCAAGAAGAACGAGAATACAAACGAGAGCGATGGTCTTCATATTGGATGTGGAATGGTTGGTTGGTTTACAATGAATGTCCACTTACCAAAAAGTTTACTTCCTTTATAATCTTTTCACAAGGTCAACGCCACACCTTTTTGACCAATCAGATAAATGTCTTGAAAATAAAACATTAATAAAACGTGCGAAAACTATCAGCTGAAAATCAGCAGCCAGTAAAGAGTTAAAGATATAAAATTTCGACGTTGTCACGTCTTAAATAAAATTGAATAATGTTAGAATTCTGGCAAATAAAAATATTACATTATTGTATTTCTGTCATTTATACACGAAGTATGTTCGTATTTTTTCGGAACACACTAACACACTTTGTATTTATTTAGTAATTATAAACCCTTTCCAATAGCCACAAAGAATTAATTCCCCCGAAGATGATCAATGGATTTGATTGCTACCTCGTCTATCAATTGGACACCAACATAAAGAAACTAACAGGACAGCGAAAGAAAAAACAAAAAAATAGCATCAAAAGAAATGCTCTTTAACCAAAACATATATATATATATATATATATATATATATATATATATATATATATATATATATTTGGTTTCAATCATTTCAAGCAACCGAATGAATGTCAACCGAAATTACCTAATAAATTTGCAATGACTAATAAAATTGTCTAATTTGCAATGACTAAATTGTCTAACGACTAAATTGTCTAATAAATTTGCAATGACCAATATGTTTGCAAAATACTTCTATTGCTGCATACCCTTCTTCTTTACTTCTTTACTTACTTCTTTCTTACTCTATTCTTCTGGCCGTCTTTGGAATCTTATAACATCTTGTCTTGGTCTGGAATCTTCTAAGGTCTCTTGGGGACTTCGGGTCTGGTCTTCTATTGGGGATTTCTCTTTATCAGAAGCCCTGTGTCATTGTTAGCTTCTAGAGGTAATAACACAAGACTCCGATTTGCTTTGATCTTACTTTATTTTTAAATCCCCAACCAGACAATCTGCGCAGATGAGGGACCGCGCATATAACGCGACTTACCCCTTCGAGCTCGCTGCTACGTTCTAACTGACTGCAACTTACTTACTATCTAACCGGAAGATAGGGTTCTCTCTACCGGTTCTCACGGCTATCCCCGGAAGATAAGGTTAGGACTGAGGTCAACACTGTCACTCATTCCTCAAGGCCATCAGCTGCACTTAAAACGCCATCTTGTTTCTAACTATTGCACATAAATATTAGGTATCTAATAATTATGTAACACTATCATGGACCATAATCGGGACATGTATATATTGTAAAAAAATAATACAACTTTATAAGCTTACTATTTATACTGGTGTGATGTAATGTGTAGTAGCATTAGTTTTTAAAATGGGCTTGTATAAATAACAATTTAATGATATACCTTTCCAATTGAAAAAATAACTCGCACCCACACTCAACAAAAACAAACAATATTCACAAAAAAGTAAATTCCACTCTCTCTCTCTCTCTCTCTTCTCTCTCTCTCTCTCTCTCTCTCTCTCTCTCTCTCTCTCTCTCTCTCTCTCTCGCAGTGTGTCTCTCTTTAAACTGGCCTTTTCTCACCAAGTTTTTTTTACTCCCTCGCAATATTCATTTTCTCCGCTAATGAGTTATATCACATTTAACATTTCAGATTTTTCATGCAATATCATTTCCGTTTGACTTTTAAAATTAAACCTGTTATTCTTGACATACATACTGGCAACGATAAAAAACACGCTCCGGGCGGTGTAAAAATTCATTTTTGAAAGATATTGCTTATGGGGAAGTTAAAAATTCAATGTAAAATCATCAAAATTAATAAAGGAGTAAAAGAAAAATTTAAACAATTTGAAATGGAAACGTAGTTCTGTCCTTATCAAATAAAATATTGTGTGCATTTATTAATTATAAATTACATAATTATTTTGAATATTTCACATACATTTTTTCACAAAATCGTAGGTATTTATTTATTTGTAAAGTTTTTCTTAACTTCTTGTTACTGCAAAATGGCGAGAGTAAAAAAGATTTTTTAACTGATTACATGGTTGTTGTTTATTCTATGTATTGAAGATTTTCGGTATTGTGACGTAGGCGGTGACACAGTTTCGGTTACAAACAAATGGAGACCGAATCTCCAATACTAATAGATAACAGTGTATGTTAGTGATGCTTGTGTTAATTCCTGACCATTAACAATCCCTTTCTTTTTTACATCTTGATAACTACTACTACTAATATCACTACAACTAGTATTACTGTACTCTGTCGGTGGGGCTTAGAATACACTGACTGTTTCCACTGCAAAAGGGCGAGAATACCCTTCTAAAATTGATGTTCTAGGAATTATCTTAAACTGCATCAGGTAATCAGTCTCTGGAGTTCTGGAGAATGTAGAGCACTCCTCCATTGCCATTACTCTTATCTATGGGTTAAATAGATATGTTTAAAAAATTATTCATACTAGCAAAACAAAAACTCTCCGGACAGTGTAAAAATTAATTTTTGAAAGATATTGCCTGAAGGGGTAACAGTTAAAAATTCAATGCCAGAGACTTTGTACCATAAGTAAATAAATCATCAAATTTATCAAAGGAGTAAAAAAAAAATTAAAATGAAAACTCAGTTCTAATAAGTTTTAATATATACTAAATGAATCAAACTATATATAAATATATAATACCGGGCATGTATCTATAAAAAAAACAATGAGGACTGTCTAAGTTTGCATGCTCAAATTTTGAGTGTATTTATTTTATATTATGACGATTTTGGGTAATATGACATAAGCAGTGATGTAGTTTTGGTTATAGACAAATAGAGACCTAATATCCATTATTAATTATAATTAGATAGGAATATTTGATATCATATTAATGTTGGCTGGTTGGTTAATTTTTACGACATGTCAACCTTTGTTGGGTTATTTTATGCCAAAGACGTTTTTGTTTCATTCATTCTTGTTGGGTATTCAATTTTTTTTACTCATTTTAAACAAATTTTAAACTATATTATCAAAAATGGAAGCAGTTTTTTTGTTTTTTTTAAATCATGATGCTTACAGTTTAGAAAATGAGCTAAGTAGGACTTTTCTTTTGTTAACTTAATACCTCATTCATTTTGGGTAAAAAAATGTCATTATTTTCTATTTTATTTTTCTTCTGTGAAAATTAATATCCCATTATTCATTCACGTCTTGTGACCACAGACAGACACCTGACGGCCGATGTCATAGCTATACCACTGAAGTAATTTTCCCTTTACATTGAAAACGTAACAACAATAACAACAACAACAACAATAACAATAATAATAACAATAACAACAACAACAACAACAACAACAATAATAATAATAATAACAATAACAACAACAACAACAATAATAATAATAATAATGCCATAAGGACAAACTATATCAAAGCGAAAATTGATAAGACCCAACAAAATAGTAAATGTAGACTTTGCGGTAATAGAGATGAGACTGTAAACAATATACTCTGCGAATGTAGCAAACTAGCACAACGAGAATACAAAACTAGACACGACTGGGTTGGGAAGGTGATCCACTGGGAATTATGCAAAAAATTAAAGTTTGACCATACAACAAAATGGTATATGCATAAACCAGAATCTGTTCTTGAGAACGAAACGCATAACATTCTCTGGGACTTTGAAATAAAAACGGATCACCTTATCCCAGCAAGAAGACCAGACCTAGTGTTGATTAACAAAAAAGAAAGAACTTGTCAACTGGTGGATTTTGCAGTGCCAGCAGATCACAGGGTGAAGCTAAAGGAAAATGAAAAAATGGACAAATATCTGGACCTTGCCAGAGAACTGAAAAGTTATGGAATATGAAAGTGAAAGTGATACCAATTGTAATTGGTGCACTTGGAACAGTCCCAAAAGGATTGGAAAAGGGTTTGAAAAGTTTGGAAATCAGAGGAAGGATTGAAACCATCCAGAATACTGCACTGCTGCAATCTGCCAGAATACTCAGAAGAGTCCTGGAGACCTGAGGAGATTTGCTGTTACTCAGATTCCAGTGAAAGACCATCAGAATGCTGATGTGAAAACTCAAAAGGAGTAAAATAATAATAATAATAATAATAATAATAATAATAATAATAATAATAATAATAATAATAATGCAGGACATAATGACTATCAATGGTTCGTGTGATTGTCATGTTAATCTCAATACCAAATATTTTGTGTTCTTGCGCTAAAAATAACTGTAGTGTTGCTTTTGTAGGGGAAGAGTAAAACTGACATCTCAAAAGAATATTATAATACAAGAAAAGTAAAACTCAAGAAAAAATAAATTATATTTATTAAACAATTAACCCTGAACCATTGAAAGACTCTTCGGTTGGGCAACTCTGAATGCAACAATTATGATATTTTCTCGATATCAGTAAAAACGATTTGATGGATTTTAAAATTCAGATTATTGGGTTAGTATTTCAAGCGGCTATTGTGTGGCGAATTAGTAGAATGCTCCCGACCGGTAGGGAGAGCACACCTATGCTTCAAAGATGTCTGCAAGAAGGACATGAAGACATGCCACATCAACACCAACACTTGGGAGTTTGGTGCAGAAAACCGAGCGGCCTGGCGCCTCCTTGTCAAACAAGGGACGAAAAGGAGTGAAAAAGAGAGAAAAGAAGCTGTCACAGAAAAGAGAGACAGAAGGAAGGAGAGGCAACAGCAACTCCAACAAGCATCACTGTTTGTTTGCAATCACTGCACCAGAGATTGCCATTCAAAAATAGAACTGTTCAGCCACTCGCGCAGATTCAGTTAAGAAAAAAAAGGACACTACGCCATTGTCTTTAGCAGACGAAAGGATACCAACAATTTCAAGCGGCTTTTTTGTTTTTACGCATTGATTAAAATTTTAAAATTTTGATAAACCTTAAACTTTTTAATCAGAGGGAAAATCTCATGTTTTTTTTATCAAGGAGAAATAATTCGAGAAAGATTTTCACAGACTTTGGATTATTTGGATTATTCGGACTATTGTTCTCATCTTGATTATTGTCTGCACAGCGTTTCGGTCGATGTGCCATCCGGCCTTCTTCAGGTATTTCTTGTCGGACTCGGGAACCTTCTCGAACTCAGGAACACCCTCCTTGAACTTGGGAACCTTCTCTTTGAACTCGGTAACCCTCTTGCCGTAATCGGGAGCCTTCACGGAACTTCGAACCTAACCCTTTATTCAATCCACGGTAGACTGTTCTCATTCCGTTAAACATGACTGGGTACAACTGTTAAGCTGTATTAATTATTCTGTTACTGTCGCCCTTGACCTGTATCAACTCAACGCCTATATCCTCTACCCCATGTATCTAATTGGACAATTCAGAGTGAATTTTGGGAACTTATAAAACTAATGTCCTGTTTTACCTAAAATATGTACCTTTATATGTATATTTTATATATAACCTTTATTCATATTGCACTTTTAATTAAAAAGGCTAGATTTGAATTTTTTTTTAATCTCAAAAATTCAGAGAAAGATTTTCACAGACATTTTTTTTCCTTTTATAGCGACAGTGATCTTCGGGTGAAACGAAGAAAGTGACCGTGTCTTGTATCTTTTCCCTAAACATGCAACGTAACAGAAAAACACGCGTTGTATTATAAGAGACGACTTAATTTAACAATGTATCTAATTTGATGTGGGTGTGTGAATTAGATTTAAGGCAGACGACTTTGCATACAAATCTGGTTGAATAAATAACAATTACAAGGTCGTTTTATCTGTATCAAAGAAGACTTGGGTAGATAATACGTCAAAGAAAAGAGAGAGAATAATTTTAAAGAATACTATTTGGATCAACCAATATGACTATGTACTAGAATTTATCAAATACTTTTATTATATATATATATATATATATATATATATATATATATATATAATATATATATATATATATTGCAAAGAAAAAAGCTTAAAAACCGGCTATTATGCGGTTATGGTACCATTTACACCCACAGGTATCTGCAGAAATAGGACCATAACTGCATATTGGCCGATTTTTAAGCTTTTTTCTTTACTAATTATATTTCTCTGTTTATAGAAAACAAAGAAAAAACAAACAAAAACTTCAAATAATCGAAGCTCTATATATCAAACAAAAAAACCCACCTTAAACAAAATAAACTTTGAAACAAGTCATGTTCTCAAATGCCTATAATTTCCCGCCTATTCTCCTTCCATTATTCCCCTTTCATTCTCACAAATCTCTACTGCTATCATTGTTTGAACCTACTACCAATTCCTACTACCTCCCACTACCAATTCTTACTACCTCCCACTACCAATTCCTACGTTACTGCTCATTGTTTTTAAAAACGAGATACCTAAAACATCCCATCAGTTTCACACCTGAAGCGCTCGTAATTAAACCTTTGGTGGATTGCTACACCAGTTCCACCCTGACATTAAAAAGGATCGAACAAAAACTCGTCCAACACGAATCGTCAGTACAGTTTAACGAAACACACACACACACACACACACACACTCACACATACATATATATATAATATATATATATATATTGTAGATAATATGAGTGCTGTATTTGTAAGTAAACAGTGCTAAATATCATTATAAGAGAATTTATATTCAAGTTAAGGTAGGTGGGTTACTAACAGTTTCTCACCTGTGAGATCTTCAGCAGGCATCATTGACTACACACACACACACACACACAAACATATATATATATATATATATATATATATATATATATATATATATATATATATATATATATATATATATATATATATATAAGTGGCATTGTTAACTTGCCCAAAGTTCAGATGTTTGATGATCGGCTTAAAGTTAGATTAATCACTTCTACATTTCATTTTTTTTCTCCTTCACTTAATTTTATTTCGTTCTTTTATCTTAAATTTATTCACCTTCTTTTTTCTTAACTTTATTCCTGTCAACTTATTCTTTTTCTCTTTTCTTTCTCTGGTTCTTTATTGTTTCTCATTTTCTTTCTCTTCGGATTTTTCTTCCTTTTTTTTTCATTCTACTTTCTTTTCTCTTTTCTTTTTTATTCTCTTCTCCTTTCCAAACATTTCTTGGCAATTTTCATAACCAGTTTTTCCTTACAATTACCGCATATTGTGCTATTCGAATTCCCCAGATCTTAACCCCATGGATTATTATGTATGTGGCGCTGTTGAGAAAGACACTAATCATCGTGCCAGTACTATAAAAGCGCAGTTAATCGACAGAATTAAGGTAGTTTTTGAGACCCTTCCCAGGGAAACTGTAACATCCGCTTGCTCCAGGTTCCAGAGCAGGATTGAGGCTGTGATCGACGCTAATGGCGGTTATCTTGAGTGAAACTTGTTGACAGTAGTGTAATTTCCGTGCCTGTTGAATTTCTTTACAATCCACTAAATTTTGTAGTTACCAAGCACTTTTTCTTTTTCCTTATGAAACGGTCAAATTTATCCCGAACACCCTGTATGTATATAAAACTAATAGAACGAAAGATATTTGGTTCTGAGAGGTTATTTTAGATTTTGTAATACGGTCTACTATAACGATTTGAATGTACAATTTTTAGGGAATAAATAAATAAATGAAAATGTTAAAAAATTGAAAAAAGAAAAAGGAAAAAAACAAAACACTGACTATCCTTTTGGGTTTAAAATATTTTTTATAAGTACACAAATAACTGAATGTGAAAAACTTGCCCAAAGTCCAGATGTGAGATTTTCTTATTTTCTTTCTCTTTTTCTTTCTTTCATTCTTTATTGTTTCTCATCCTCTTTCTATTTTCGATTTTTCTTCCTCTTTCTTTTTTTTTCCCTTTTTTTTCCTTCTTTTTCCTTCTTTTTTTCCTTCTATCTTTTTTCTTTCTTTCTTTTTTTTCTTGTCAATTTTCATAACCAGTTTTTCCTTACAATTACCGCATATTATGCTATTCGACTCCCGCTCTTCAATTAGAAATACAATAATATCTTCTCTCATAATCATTTGACGTAAAATTCGTGAGACCATAGAAATTGGCTGATGAAAAACTGTTTGATAGTACCCACACTTTGCAAACCTTCTGACCGGTCTTAGTCACGTGATTCATTCTAGATTTTTAACCAATTGACGACAAGAGTCCCAAGCAAAAATAGTCGATACTTTATTTGAAGAAAGGCAGATAATATCGACAAATAATAGTACTTAGTAGATATTTATTGATTAAGCTCAGTCAAGTTTGGCACAAGACAATTATAAGTGAGTTGTGATACTAATATGGTAACTATCACTCTACAAAAGAGCGCCTTTTTCTCTTTATGATATAGGGATTGGATAGTCAAAAACAACATTGGCACAAGGATATATTCATTGAGCACTTAGTGAAGAATTAACTGACATAGAAATTATTGCAAGATTAAAAGATTAAGGGATTAAATTGTCGTAGATTAAATTTGAGATAAGATCCCAAATATGGAACACCCAAGGAGAATTGAACTCATTATTCAGTAGTAATAATGTTCGAGATCAGATTCTTTACTATTAACCCATCTCGAGATGCCTATTATATATATATTATATATATAATATATATATATATATATATATATATATATATACCCATTTTCTTTATTCGTTAAGAGTGCTCATGGTAGTGTGTGTGTGACTCCTCAGGTAGAGTATAATTTGTAAGCTTTATCGCATGTGTGACAAATTAATTAGCTATCTTTTCCGTTAACATTTTCCCCGTGAACTCTCATGTGACTCCTTAAATGCGTCGCAGTCCCAAATACTTTGTTTAATATCGATAATTAAGATAATTTTTTACTTTATCTTGCATAGCATCGACCCGTGTCATGTGTCACGTTTACTCTTTAAGCGACTGAATTTTTTGAAAAACAAGTTTTGACTGTTATAAGGCAAGAGACGAGGCGAACACCTGTTTGGACTATGGATATTTACCACGTAACTCACGTGTACGGGTTAAGCACAAAGCCCTATTAATGTGGGACCACCCACGAACCGAAGCTCATGGGGGCGGGTGCAAAAAAATGCGTTGATCCTATCGGCATTCCCCCTGAAGGGGGCGCCTCAGGCACCGAGCAATAAACCCTGCCCCTTTAAATCGAGGGGACAGGTGTTGCCTAGGGGGATGGCCCCCTGGGATCAACGATGTTAACTTATGCGGTCCAGGGCCGAAGCCACTGGTCGAAACCTGTGTTGACTTTATGATTTACTATCGAAAAGAAACGAATATTCTTCAACAGCAGCATATACTTACCCCCCACCGGCCCTGTGTCCAGTGACTTCGGCCATTGGACCCCTAAGATATTTAATAATATGCGTGATCCTCGGAGGACATTCTCCCAGGCAGCACCTATCCCCTCGTCTAAAAGGGACAGGGCTTGGTTTATTGCCTAGTGTCTGAGGCACCCCAAAAGAGGAATGCCGAAGGGATTCACGCAATTTTTAAACACTAACCACGTATGAGCTTCGGTTTGTGTGTGGTTCTCTACTATAATGATCCTTATGTTCCACTGACATGGTGGGATGTCAGGAAATTCTTACTATAGAAAAGAGAAAGACGCTTGCCACAATACATATATAGACAATAGGCCACTTATGAAATAGACAAATATACAAGGGATGTAACTCATCCTGATAAGTTAAAGGGGCAATTCTTCCAAACCGTGGTTGTATCAGTGCTATTGTACGGCTGCACCATTTGGACCCTAATGAAGCGCCTAGAGAATAAACTAAATGGGAGTTGCACAAGAATGATGCGTGCGGTCTTAAACAAACCATGGAAACAACATCCCACAAGAAAGAACCTACATAGCCACTTAATAGAACAGAAGACAGATACAGAGATTAAGAAACACTCAAGCAAACCCGAAACCAACCCAAGAAGAAGACCTTTAATGAATTAATTGTTTTCTCACCTCCTCATGCGAATCCCGTGACTATAAGTTTCATGTATTAAAAAAAAACAATCTTCAGAGTAAACGTGCCTTGACGCAGACACGTTTCGTATAGATATTGTATATTTTCAAGAAGAAGATTTTCATGGTAACGTTGCAACTTTGATATTATGATGAATGCTATTTAAATATTGGGAAAAATTGATGATACATAACGGGGCGTGGTAGAAGATCACGTATACAGACCAGCTAATTAAAAATGACCTCGCAAGTGAGAGCTTGAATAGAGAAAGAGAAAGCGAGACATACGGACGGACAGGCAGGCAGGCAGATAGACAGACAGGCAGAGATACGGATAGAGTGAGACAGACAGACAGGCAAGCAGGCAGAGATATGGAGAGAGTAAGAGAGAGAAAAACAGACAGACAAACAGAGTTAGAGATACGGAGAGTGTGTGACAGATAGATAGATAAACAGACAGACAGACAGAAACGCAGAGATACGGTGAGCGTGAGATAGAATAAAAGAGAGATAGAGAAAGACAAAGAAACACAAAGAGATAGACAAAGCGGCAAAGATACAGAGAGGGAGAGACAGACAGACTGACAGACAGAGACAGAGAGGCAGAGATACAGAGAGAGTGATAGAGAGAAAGCGAGTGAGATAGAGGGGGAGAAGAGAAAAGAAAGAGAAAAAAAAAGAAAAAAGGGAAAATAAATAGTACAAATTCAATGACATATAAGATAAACCACGGGATTTCTCACACCACCACCATTCCCACGTAAATCTCATTTTACAAATGAATGAAAAAAGTTTCTTTTTGTTTTTATTGGCTTCCGTCTTATTTGCGCCACAAACAAAAAGATTTTTTTTTTCAATCTTTCATATTAGCCTATAATTACATGTTGTCCTGTTATAAGAAAAAATAAAACTTTTTCTTGAACGCAAAAGACAATTTGCCTCTCGTAATACATGTGTAATTTAATGCAAATACAAGGAATCTAAAAAAGGTGTCTACTGTTACACCGAACAAACCCATCGTATTAATAATCTTACTGTAATAGAAATACTATTCTAGAAGGGGGGGTTCTTTACAATTATAATGACGTACATATACGTTGTAATAAAATCTTGGCATTGTTTCTGAGAAAAGCTTCAAGCCACAGAACAATGGTTAGCCGGTTAATCTAGCTACACCAGGATTACCAAACAGAATCCATAACGCTAAAAAGAGAGGGAGCAAAACTATATCACGAGATACGCTGGAATGTTGATGAACAATAATCGGACCATATGACCTTTAGGCACCCCTTTTTCGATCTCGTTTCATCAGGACATTTTTTTTATTTACACCGTCAAAATCCGGTTGCCTGTTATGAGTTAGGGTTAGGGTTAGGGGTTAGTTTTATAATTTTAAAAAACTCTAAAAATCATCTGTTAACAAACAACCGGATTTTGAAAAAGATGTCCTGATGAAACGAGGTCGAAAAAGGGGTGCCCAAAGGTCATATGGTCCCAATAATCAAATAAAGTAAAAAAAAAAATAAAGTCGTCGGGGTGGCCTAAAGTCGATGTAAGCCAATAAGCGAGGGAGTCTATCCTCTTTTCACCAGCGCTAGAAAGATTTAGTGATTGTTTTTGCGTCTGAGGTGGAGCGCCACATCTACCGCACTAAGACCCTCTGTCACCGCTTTCTAGCACATATATCTTTAAAATGGTTAGGGATTTGCTATAAGTGCAATTCGATTGGGATAATCATATAGGTGGTACGACTTGACGCAACAAGCCGATCGATTAGAAGGGTCCTTTCCGATCGCCCATCTAGCCCAAGTAATGGCCAGAGTAGAGTGTTACATATCAAGGACTGTTTAGCCAGCAAGATTCTATCCTTAAACATCACAGATCGCCACCCACAGTCAACAGGTGGCTCCATTGATGGGGTGAGGGTCGAACCCCTCTGCAGAGGTGCAGTCAGCGAATTCTAATGCCCCAGCCGACAGGGCAAGTTTAAAAGATGTTATATTTGACCCTTACTTAGGCTAGACGGGCGGTCGGATAGGCATCCTCCGACCAATCGGCTGGTCACTTCAAACTCTAGCACCTATATGTATTGCCTTTATAGCAAACCCCCAAGCCGTTTTATCCTATATGTGCTAGAAGGCGGTGGCTGAGGATCTTAGTATCCTGAGTGCGACGTTAAACTGCATCGAATGGTGAAGTTCCAGTTCTGGAGTTTCGGGGAGTGTGGAGTACCCCTTCATTGCAATTACTCCCAGGTCCACTCTTACCCAGAGTAGTACCCATGTATGGGTTAAATAGATAAAAAAATGAGTTTAAAAATTGAGTTAAAAAAATGAGTTCAAAAAGGTTGAATACCCAACAAGATTGAATCAAACAAAATATCTTTGGCGTAAAATAACCCGAGAGTTGACGTGCCGTAAAATCCAACCAACTAACCAACACTTTATTCAATTACTATTAGGGAATTCTGCATTTGGTTTCTCTTTTAACTTTCAAGAGCGATCTTAGGGGGAGACAACCTCGGCAGTTGACAGGGGGAGACAAGAATTGTGAACATCAAAACATGGAATTATATCTGTGCCGTTTTACAAAATAATTCTTATATGTTTTTAGAAATATGCACAAAATTTAATGTTTTAAATGAAGACTTTTATGAAGGTTAAGAAATCTACAATATCGAATATTCTCTTTATCAGACGGAACATTTCAATCAGTTCAACAAAAAGTGAAATTTCGGATCTGATATTTTCTGAAACGAGCAAATACTTTAAACTGGGAGAATAATCTCATAAGTTTTAACATTTACAAAAACGAATTTGATTTTTTCTGTTAATGTATAAGGAATTTGAAATTATCTAATACGTGTCTTGCTACCTTTTTCATATGTGTTCCCACCTCTAATATTAAAACATGGATACACCCACTGTCTTTACCTATTCTCTTCTGAGACATGAATACATTGATATTTCATTCAGCAATTTAAGACTTCACATTTTCTCAATGAAGATAGAATTTTTCTCCCAAATGTATTTACAATAAATAATCAAGAGTATTTTTAAAGAATAGGAAATAACAAAAGGTCATACCAAACACTCCCGGTTCCATCTATAAACCTTAATTCATTCAGTTTCACACACTGCCAAGAAAAAAACGTATAATTAGAGTAAATTTCAAAAACCAAGAAATTTAAACCCGGAAAAAGGTCAATTTACGAAAAAAAATAACGATGAAACCCTGGGAGAATGAAGTTCTTTTCATTATTTGTTGCGGTCGGGAAACACCGCCTGATGCTGCTGCTGCTGCTGCTGCTGCCACTTCGGAATATTTGAATAATCAACAATGCACGTTCTGCTAAATCACATGTCCAGTAATTGAGAATTCTATTTTTGGCGCGAATCACACAGACACACCTTTTCCGCATTTTGGATAGTTGTCTTTCTTTTTCAGGACGTTTCTGAATTTCTCAAGGTTCTCTTCAAATTTGGAAATTGGAGCAACATAATCTTCCTGCCTATTTCCCTTATAATGACCTTGTGCTGTTCGAAGTTAAGTTCAGTAAAAAAATTCCTTTTCAACAGAATTGCTCTTATGGCAAACCCCAACCCTTTTTATCATAAATGTGCTTGAAGGTGGTGGCTGAGGGTTTTGGTGTCCTGGGTATGACGTTTAAACTGCATCTAAGTGGCGAGTTTCCAATTCTGGAGCTCTGGGGAGTGCTGAGTACTCCTTCATTGTCATTACTCCCAGGTCCACTCTGACTCGGAGTGGTAGTACAGTTAAGGTCTCATCTATGAGTTAAACAGTTCAAAAAATGAGTTTTAAACATGTGTTTAAAAAAATGAATACCCAATGTAATAATTAATTGACAAAACCTCCCCTACTTTATGATTACCTCCCCTTTGGAGAACTCTCTAGGGAACACTAGACTGTATAAACTCGTATTAAGTGTACGAATTATGCTGTAAAATCCCACCAAGCAACAAACCAACCAATTTCTTATTTGTATCAACGTTGTATAAATTTCTCAAGAATAATAAATTTCCGGGAGAGAAAAGAAAATATCATTAAAATTGTTGGAGAAAACCTAATTAAAAGATTCTTTGATTAATTAAAATTCATCACAATTATACAGGGTGTCTATAAAATCTTTTAGAAGATTTAAAATGTAACAACAAAGATGACCGTCTTATTGAAATGCAATAACTCTGGTCTGCGTCAAAAAAAAATTCCCAACAGTAAAAAATTTACCAAGGATATATGATCACGATGTTGAATTAAAAATTTCCATTCATTGAGTTTGGTCAGGTCTGGTTTTTAAGATGTGCTTGAATACTTCACAGCAAGTTGTACATAATAAAATCCAGTTACTGGTGTTCCAATAAAAACGTATACCAAAAATTCACGGCATCGGAATTAATTATCGACATTAACTGTAATTTCAAAAAATAGAATAAAGTCTCACCGGAGACAATATTCACCAAGAATTTAACAATTAAATTCTGTTAAAAAATACATTTTTCATATAAATCTTTTAAGCTTAAAGACTATTTTTAAATATTGTTATAGAATCTGGATTGTTTCGCAATGTTTCTGTTTCAGTTGTCTCTCCCTTGAAATGAATTAAATTGACTCTTAATCCGAATAATTATGACAATATGCACACAACACACACACACACACCACACACACACACACACACACACACATATATATATATATACATATATATATATATATATATATATATATATGAGTGTGTGTGTGTGCGTGTGTGTGTGTGTGTGTGCAATAAAGATTAGAGGGAGAAATGTGGACAAAGGAACAAAACTCAAACATGTATATGTTTTGCCGTGCATTGAGCTCGGCTTCATCAGTCGTTTAATGCACGGCGAAACATATCTCCTACATATACGTGTCTGAGTTTTGTTCCTTTGGCCACATTTCTCCCTCTAATCTTTACTACATTCTGTCGGATTTACTCTTATCTTCGTATTCTCATATAAATATATATATATATATATATATATATATATATATATGTGTGTGTGTGTGTGTGTGTGTGTGTGTGTGTGTGTGTGTGTGTGTGTCTTTATATATCTATACGGCAGCGAAGCCTGGATCACGCACTCACGTCACATGAGGAAACTGGACAGCTTTCACCTCAGATGCCTACACATTCGCTGGCGGGACAAAGTGTCCAACACAGAAGTGCTGGAACTAGCAAACGTAAACAGCATGCCCGCCATCATCTGCGAGAGACGCCTGCGCTGACTTGGCCATGTTAGGAGGATGGACAAAGGCCGCATCCCCAAAGACCTACTGTATGGTGAACTAGTGGAGGGCACCCGACCGGCAGGGAGACCACGCCTACGCTTCAAAGATGTCTGCAAGATAGACATGAAGACATGCCACATCGACATAAACACGTGGGGGGCTTGTGCAGAAAATCGTGCGACCTGGTGCCTCCTCGTCAAACAAGGAACAAAAAGAAGTGAAAAAAGAGGAAAGAAGCCGCCACAGAAAAGAGAGCTAAAAGGAAGGAGAAACAGCAGCACCCCCAACACCTACAGAAAGCATCACCTTTTGTTTGCAGCCACTGCACCAGAGACTGCCATTCAAGGATTGGTCTGTTCAGCCACTCACGTAGGCAAAAAAATAAAAATGGACACTACGCCATCGTCTAAAATAGACGGAAGGTTGCCAACCATATATATATATATCTTTATGTGTGCTCGTGTGTGTGTGAAAAGAGAAGATAAAATATAGAGGGTTAAAAATAGATGTAAATGTGTTTTAGACTCTTAGATAAACTCAAAGATATCAACAGATATCAACATTTTATAAAACAGCTGAGAAAGAGAGAGAAGGGTTGAGGTGAGAGAGAGAGAGAGAGAGAGAGAGAGAGAGAGAGAGAGAGGAAAGAGCGTTTTATGGTTTTAACTAAATTTACTTCTGTCTTTATCGCGTTGTTGTTGTTGTTGTTGTTGTTGAAACGTGGACTAAAGAGCAAAGATTGGGAAGAATGATCAGTTGACCTGGATTATGCGTGAGAATTCACATTTCTCAAAATGGAACGCATTTTCCTTGACAAAAACAGATTCACTTCTAAGAAAATGTGCGAAGGTCGAATTCGACATGCCGCGAGTCGTGTGATTCTTTAGTACCTCTGTGTGTGTGTGTGTGTGTGTGTGTGTGCGCAGTAATGTAGGTCTCTTGAACTGTGCAATTATTTGATCAGCATCCAGTACCATTGTCAATCATTGTACTTGACAGACTTGTATTTTGTACAAGACAGACTCGTTAAGGCCATTTCAATACGGAAAAAAGTATGTGTGACTGATACTGTTTCTATACACATACACGCATACATACACACACACAGACACGCACACACACACACACACACATATATATATATGTGTGTGTGTGTGTGTGTATGTGTGAGCGCGCGCGCGCGTGTGTGTGTGTGTGTGTTGAAAAAATAAATAAAGGAAAGAAAATGTTGAATGGATAAACATTTTCTTTGATTTATTTTTTTTTCAACATATTGTCGAATTCACTCCACTTTTTAACTTAGACACACACACACAACACACACACACACACACACACACACACACACACACACACACATATATATATATATATATATATATATATATATATATATATATATATGCAACGAATATAAGGGCTGAGTTAATAGTTCTATGTGATAATGATTTTAAGCGAAAATAACCTAGAATACTTAATATGGCTTAACACTTGTACCCAGTCATGGTTAATGGAATAAGAACAATCTCCCCCAAATGGATTAAACAAAAGGGCTCGTTTCGAAGTTCCGTGAAGGCTCCCGATTACATCATAAAGGTTCCCGAGTTCGACAAGGAGTTGTTGCATAGCTCTTTCTTCTTCTTCTTCTTCTTCTTCTTCTTCTTCTTCTTCTTCTTCTTCTGTAACGGCCGAATTCCTCTGATCTTTTTCTTCTTCTTGGGTTGACTCAGGTTGGCTTGGGTTTATATTGGGTGTATCTTAATCTCTGTTTCTCATCTTTATAAATGAACACAAAAGCAGTTGCCATTTTACGCGTGCGTTCGTGCCTGGGATTAGTGATTAACTCTAAATCTATTCTCACATGACTGGGTAGTCATATAATTAAACCACCCTATGAGAGAAATTCTAATCGGTCAGCCAGAAGTCAGGTCTTGTCTATCAAGCTGTTATGAAGACCTGCATGATTTCTTACTTCGAAATCGTTATTTTTAAATTCTACACTTACCTTACATGATATATATGCCAAACTATACATTATGTTAGAAAACACCTGAAGATGGCCGAAAGGTACATCGACCGAATCGCTGTGTATATAACAATAAAGATGAAGACAACAGTCCAAAACATCTAAATGATAAAAATTATTAAGCCTCATCTCAAAACTTCTGACAAATAATATCGAAATTCTATGTTTGATTTTTTGGGGGGGTATAAAAATCCCATTTCCTGGAAAAGAAAAGGAATTTAAATATTAAACATACAATTTTGGGTTGTTTCTACACATGCTCTTAAAATCTGAGATCATTTGGAATGTTATCTAATTCTCTTATTATTATACTCCTATTCATACTTATCTTGTTATCTTTTATTTCTTCTATGCTGTAATCTAGGATGGTTTCTGGCTGTTGTCTTCTTATTTTCTTGGGTGTTTCTTGGATTGTCTTGGGTATTTCCTGGAAATTCTTTGGGTGTTTATTCATTTCTGTGTCAATCTTGTTCTTATAACTGAACACAATACTTAGTGTATTTTTAGATGTCTTTATTTCAAAACTAAAGTTCCCAAAGGTAACCAACACGCGTGGAGATAGTTATTTTCGTTTTCGTTCATCACAGCGCCTGTTGCAGGCGCTGTGATTAACTGATTAACTCTGATTAACTCTAATTCTACAAACCCATTCTCACGATCGGACTGGCTAATCAGAGAACTCCTAACAGGTCAGCTAAAGGTTAAGGTCTTGTCTATCATTTTACAAGTTATTTTCCATGACGCTTCTTCTAAAAGAATTAACAGTTAACTTTTTAAATTCTACACATAATTGATAGTCTACATATTAATTATGAAACAGGACGATAATTGGTCAAGTTATTAGATTACAAAACTATATCAGTTTTTTTTCTGAAATACCCTAGATGTTTAAGTAGTCCAGCATGCATCCAAGACGCGAGTGAATTGTTTCCTTGTGAAGAAACTAATTAGAAAGAGCAAGAATGAATGAAAACCATTTTTATGTCATAAATCTAAGACATAAATTCCTGGTTCTTCGAATGATCGAAGAACTCAAGACAAAACTCACCAAAGACCAAAGGGCCGATCAATAAATGAAAACATTTTTTTAAATGCAGAGTACAATTATTTTATCATAATGGAGATTCGGTGTCTGTCTGTCTGTAACCGAAATTACGTCACTGATTATGTCACAATACTCTTGGGAATTGCATAAGTTTATTAATAAGTATCTAATTTATAGTCGAAATCATTAATATCAATACATAGAATAAACCTTATTTATTAACGATGTGTCTATGAAAATCTGAGTTAGATTTGCCTCAAAACAGCCCATGTTATTAGTGCGTTTAAAATCATGCAATGTGTCTTATATATCACTAAAAAAATAAAAGTTTACATAATATATAGTGTGGTTAATTTGCATACTGGTTTTTATTGATCTCTAACATCATTGTTTTTGTTCTTCAACGTATTAAAATCAATCCTATGAATGATTTTATATATAAACTAATTACAATTTGATTAGAATAAGTGCAATCTTTTTATATGCGTTCTTATTTAATTCCGTTAGCCTTTCTGATTTAAAAAGTAAAGTCGTCGGGGTGGCCTAAAGTCAGTATCAGCCAACCAGCGAGGGGATCTATCCCCTTTTCACTAGCGCTAGACCAAGGAGATTGTTTTTTTGCGTCTGGGGTGGAGCGCCACGCCTACCATCAGCTCCTTATCTTACTGCACCGATCCCTGTGCTACTCATAACGCTGATCCAATACTTCAAAATGTGTGAAGCATATCACCACAACATAGGCATGTCTGCTTACATCCACATGCACCACAAATACTCACACACGCACCACACACACTTTTACACGTACTACACACACACACACACACACACAAAATATATATATATATATATATATATATATATATATATATACTCACAATTTGATAATATATCCCAAGACTATTCAATTTCATTTAATGACGAGATATAAAAGAGTATTGTATTTTAAAAGCATATAAAAACTGTGATTCAAAATGTGTGTAGCTTAAAATACTAATAAAAAGTAAAGTTGGTGGTGTTGCCTATTGTCGGTGTCAACCTGACGATGAGGGAGTCCATCACCTTTTCACTCTCGATAGACCAGGGAGATTGTTTTTTGTTTTTTGTTGTTTTTTTTGTATCTAGGGTGGAACGCCACACTTTACCGCACAGACCTAAGCCGTGCTACTCATGCGCTGAGTTGGCGAAGAGCCGGTATCGAATCCGGGACCTTGTGGTTCCTACGCAGATAGCCTTTTAATTCCATGTCTTTAAACTTAATCCAATTTCAGAGGTACCAAAGTTTAACAAAGAAAAAAAGCTACAACACCCATTTTGGGTTAATAGAGTGGCCTATTGTCGGTATCAGCCGGACAGTGATGGAATTTATCTTCTTTTCACTAACTCTAGACCAGGGAGATTGTTTTTGTGTTTGAGTTGGAGCGCTACCCCTACCATCAGTTCATAACTTTAGCACACAGATCCAAGCTGTGCTACTCATGCACCTAGTTAGCATGGGTCGGTATCGATCCCGGAGTTGTTCCTAAACAGATCCTCTACCGACTGAGCTAAACTGGTTGTCTAATCAAGGCTAATAAAACAGTCTGCCCTACTATTTACCCATTGCATCAGCTGCCGACTTTACCGCACAGTTCCAAACTGTGCTACTCATGCACTGAGTTGGCGAGGGCCGGTATCGAACCTAGAACCTTGTGGTTCCGAGGCAGATGCTCTAACGACTGAGCTAAACCGATGACACAATTAAATTTAAGATTAGTTCACTTGTCTAACAGTGACAAATAATTTACATAGTTACAAAACACCATTTTATGGGACAAAGGATCATAAAATTGAGACAAAGACATTTAAGTTAGGATTATGGGATTGGAAAAGTAATAAAAAATAAACTCGACGCATTGCAACGAAAAAAGAAGAGAGAAAAAAAGAAGAAACTTTATTATTTATTGACCCAACAACTAACAACTTAAAACTATTAAAAGACAAATGAGCGTGAACAAAAACGTTTTATGGGTTGTAATAAAGCAAAGCCAGAAATGGTAGGTTTATACATTCAAGGACGAAAGACATCTGGAGTGGTAGAGAATCGGAAGAGAGGTTGATGTAGGTAAAGTTTGTTTATATACAGTATCGCCCATAAACAAATACCGTGGTACCTTGACTTACGAGTACTCCAACTTGAATTAAAGTCGGTTGGAACAAGAATTTGGATGTAGGTATGCACAAAATACGGACATTCAGAAGTTTCCAGCTTCTTAAAAAATATATTTTAAAACGTTAATAAAAATAGAAAATTATCTTTTTTTTTACTGTTTTCTTTTACGTTTAATATTGTAATAAACAGGGTTAGTATGAAGCGTATGGTGACGAGGAAAAACAAACACAGATTTTAAGTTTCAACAATTGTATTGGAAAAAGGAACATGAAAAGCGACGAAAAGATAGAAGTGAATTTAAAGGAGATTTTGGTGATAGTTGTGTCTTGAATAATAAAGTCAGTGAAATGTCCGGTGGCCGAATCAGTTGTAGTGTAAGCAGTGATGTGGGCAGATGAACCAGTGGTGGTGGTTAGATGTTCGTTAGGTGGGCAGCGTCTTGTGTTTTAGTGGCCGATAGCGGGTTGGTATCGTGTATCATAGTTGGTGTACTCTTGTTGTTGTAGGATGTTTGCCCTTTAAGAGTCGGTCGGCAGTAAGGGTTATGAGGTTATGGGGTAGGTGAGATATATAGGTCGGCCGACTTGAGGTGTAGAGTTTCGTGCCGTCGGCTTCCTTTGAGATGTGGACTGTTCTGTCGCCCCGGGTATCTCTGACTTGTCGGCATTTCAAAGCCGACTTTATATAGGTTGTCGCGATCCAAAATCGGATCAACTGAAATCTTTTTCATTTCACCCGGGAATCGTTTGGATTGGATGAAAATGCGAACCTTATTTACAATATTATTTTCTTTATTGTTTAGGAATTCTTGTTTTCCAGCCGGAAGCTTTGCTGGAGCCTATGCGTAGAACCATGTTATTTTGGTCACTTCGTTTTAGGCTACCGTTGAGTTAACTTCCGTTTGGCGTCAGCAACTTATATTTTATTTTGTTGGCGAGTGTATTTCTTTATTGCGGTGTGTGCGCGAATTGAATTGCTGAATTAGTGAATCGGGAGATATCTATATTTGTGTATATAACAATATCAAGAACAATTCCAAGTTTATATGTTAAAAAAGAAAACAGCTTTCTGTTACATATAACGTACGTTTTCATTGTTTTAAATAAAGTTTTGATGAATTGATTATCATTTTTCCCCGCCAAAATATAAGGTAGGGTTATTTTCTATGGTTGATCATATTTGATATTTTTACCTCATTACCATCAGCAGCGGTACCAACTGCTGTCAGCACTAGAGATACAAATATGTGATGTTTAACGGCTTCCGTATAAAAAAGACATTGATTTTTACTTAATAAATGATTTTTCAATATTCTTTCATAAAGACTATCAAAATTTAATTTCATCATTTTTAGCTATATATATTTTTAATACAATCTTTCTTTTAATTAAATAATTACACCTTTGTCAGTCAGTCAATGCAGATGTATATTACATTTATACATTTTAAAACATCTCTAAAATAAAAACTATCAACGTAGTGAAGTTGAACTTTTAATATCAACATTCCTTAGAAAATAAGCTAACGATTAAAAAAAAAAGAAAAAAAGGATAAATATTTTTCTTATTTACAAGACTTAAGTGTCACAATGTAAGACGTCTTACCATCGACTTTACCAAAATATCGATTTTTTTTGTTTTACATATGTTCCATCATTGAATTATCTTTCAAAAAATGTTAAATTCATTTTCAGACACAAAAATTAGGGAGAAACTTATTTTTCTCTATATGGGGGATCAATATGCGAAACAAAAACTGACGAAAAAATAATTAGCCTTTTTAATTTAGAGTAAACATTTATTTAGAATAAAAGTTCTTTTAATTCTTCATATACCGAAACATTTTATCAAAATCGGATTATTAGTTTATTTTTGTTGATTTTTTTAAGAATTTTTTGTGATCCCCATTTTTGGAAGATGCGTGAATTTGTACATCCCTTACTCAGTAATGATAAAAATAGGTGTTGTGGGGTTTTAAGGGTCAAGAAGAAGACAAATGACTGGTAACAATGGATACAAATGTATTGAACAAAAAGGAGTAGAAATTACAGCAAAGAAAGTGGAGATTGCGTCCGACCATACAGTTACGAGCTGATTCGCATTTGCTTCGTCTCAAGCCACAATTGTTCCTGATACTTATAGTAATCGTCGGCGCATTCCATTTATGTCCATAGGTTATATCACCTATAACAATAAGCAAGACGGACTTAATACAAAAGAAATATCCAAAAATGAAAAAGATTGCAAGTAATTACACGTCTATAATCTACCTACGTCTGTGTTAAAACCCAAACTAGGATAATTTCAGAAGGAAATTTGTTATCTATATAAAGTGGTACCTTTTTATTATGTTTTTATACCATACTATTTTTCTTGAAAAAAAACGTAACAAAAAATTAGGGTGGTTTGAGCGGGGAGGCTGAAACGGATTCATATCATTTCAGTTTATTTCAATTGGGAACATTTGATTTTGATATACGAGAAAATTGAGTTACGAGTCAAAGTACGACTGAATATTCCATGCAAGCGACAATCGTATAATGCTTATCGTCGTAAGAAATTAACATGGCGACCCAATATCAAATCCTGAACGAGGCTGTTAGCATTTCAACATAGTTTTAATACCCTTGGGAGAGGTATGAATCCAACTATTCTCCCTCCAGCTATTGGTAAATAGTAGTGTAGAATTGGCTCTTTAACTTTTGGTTAAGCAACAGGTATGGGGAAAAGAAAACTCTGAATTTAGACCTTTTAAGCTCTGCTTGAAAATTGACCCTGTGTCACATCCTACTCGGTTGAGGGGTTGGGTAAATACATATACATAGAAAGAATAATGTAGTAATGGCATGGGCAGATTACTTTTTTTTTTTACTAATGAATTAGTCTATTCGCTAATAGAAAGCCGATGCGTAATAATAGGTTCTCTTCAGGTTTTATTTTAAGTCCACAATCGTGGTCTCTCTCTCTCTCTCTCTCTCTATATATATATATATATTATATAAGTAAAGAAATAACAAAAGACTTAGAGATTTAGCATTATAGTCTATTTCAGGGAGCTTAGACAAAGTGTCTAACTCTCCCGACTCATCAGATGCGAATATATATATTTATATATGTATATATTTGCTCTGTGACTCTAACATTAAGAGCACACATTGAGCTCTCAAACTGCGACAGTTTTTTTTAGATAAAACTCTTGTGTCGTAAGGAAGATTTCTTCTCTGGACTTTTGGATTATATATATATATATATATATATATATATATATATATATATATATATATAGTGTGTGTGTGAACAAAAAGTAATAAGACAATCAGGAATATTTCTTGTATGTTGTTTATTCTCAACTAGTTTCGACCTTAGGTCATCTTCAGGAGAAAATTTCTTATTTGAAGAAATTGTTGATAGATTATTAGAAAGGGAGCATTATAGAAGAATTCTAAAAGTTCAAGTGTTTTTGTGGGTTTAACATGCTGTTAAAATCCGGGTAGGCGAGTGAGTTTAATCGTAGCATGTCCATTTGTTCCGTGAAGAACCTCTCTATATATATATTACGCTATATGCGGTTGTGTTGCTCCAGTTTTAGAGCTCTGGAGAATGTGTAATCACATTTTTGCCATTACTCCTATGTCTACTCTGATCCAGAGTGATTGTGCCTATTAT
Organism: Doryteuthis pealeii; assembly: GCA_023376005.1. Classification (NCBI taxonomy): domain Eukaryota; kingdom Metazoa; phylum Mollusca; class Cephalopoda; order Myopsida; family Loliginidae; genus Doryteuthis; species Doryteuthis pealeii. The sequence continues at coordinate 143,866,060 of CM042138.1, read as the reverse complement.
GTCCCATCTAGATGTCAAATAGATCTGTTTGATAAATATCATTATTAGATAAAAATTATTAAAACTATCTAAATGCATGCAAATCATTTGTTTTCGGTATAGCCACTTGAAGTCATAGTTACTTGACGTTTTTGCTTATTCCTTTTTATTTGGTAATCAGAATTTTTTAAAACTTATTTAAACACGTTTTTAAACTCATTTTTATCTATTTTACCCATAGATGGGACTCTAACAGGTACTCCATCTCCAGGTCAGAGTGGACCTGGGAGTACTGTCAATGAAGGGGCACTCCACACTCACCAGAGCTCCAGAACTGGAACTTTAACATTAGATGCAATTTAACGACATACCCAGGACGCTAAGACCCTCAGCCACCGCCTTCTAGCACACAAATGATAAAATGGTTGGTATTGAAGTCAGTCAGTCTACTATTGGTTTGAACAACAGCAACTAGCCAAGCACAACTGAACCCGTGTCAAGACAACTGGTACTTATGGGAATTCAGAATAGTCCACTCATGCATTTGGGTGATTCCATTCCTTGAGTCCTGATTGACTGCTTGGTTTGTATTATGTTCTGAGGCTTCATAAATAACCTGCCATTTTGCAGTAGTCCTTGCAGCAAACCAGATTCGTATTGGGTTACGACTGCTTGCTGCCTTGTCTTACCAATTCGACGGTAATTGGAACTAGTATGATTATTCTACAGTTTGGGGTTGTCTTAAGAATAATGTAATCGGGACAGTCATATAGGTACAAGGACTTGGCTTGACAAGCCTATTGATTGGAGGAGCCACTCCTACCGCCCGTCTAGTCCACGTAAGTGCAGTGTTGCATGTCATGGACTACTTAGCCATCCGTAAACATCACGGGTTGCCAACCACGGCCAACTGGTTGTCCCATTAGGGGAACCTTGTACCTCTGCAGAGGTGCAGTTGGAGTATTCTACCGCCTCAGCCGACAGGGCTTTCTTTATTGTTGTGAGGCATGATCAGTTACAGCTTCCTGACTCGATAGAGAGTTTGAAAGTTCTCTGACTAAAAATAGAATTCTTGCAAGTAAGCAATTTCTCACACACAAGATAATTTAGCATTGGGAGGAGAATCAATGGACTGATATTAAACCACCTCCAGTTGATGACATTATTATATGTTCATCGCAAGAGCATAGAGACATGTAACCATTGTTTTTGAACAATGAGGGCTTAGATCATTTGGTTAATCCTGTTGGAAAGTAATATTTACTAAACTTAACTTTGTACAGGACAATGACATAATAAAGACAAATAGTAATATCTGCGTTATTCGGACTATTGTCCCCATCTTCATTGTTATTTGTACAATTGGACACATGGCCTAATGGATAAGGTAAGTTAGGTTGACAGTTCTAAGTAACAGTTATCTCTGGATTCCGGGTTCAATCCTGAGTAGACGCAGTAACATAGAAAAATAATTAACCCAACTCCTACCCCAGCTATGGTTAGCGGAATGAGAACAGGATACCCCCGAGGACTGAATAAAGGGCTAGGTTCAAAGTTCCGTGATGGCTCCCGATTACGACAAGAAAGTTCCCGAGTTCGAAAAGAAGGTTCCCGAATGAAGGTGGGGACAATAGTCCGAATAACGCAGATAATACTAATCATCAAGCCTCATCTCAAACATTCAGAGAGATAAAGAAAAAATAGGGATATTTACCTCATACCCCACTTGTATGGGCTGGGCACAAGGCCTCGTTTTAATGTGGGCCCACCCACAAGCCGAAGCTCATGAGTGGGAAAAACGAAAAATAGGTAGGAAGATTATGTTGCTCGAATTTCCAAATGGAAGTGAACCTTGAGAAATACAGAGACGTCTACCTGTCAATTTTTTCATTGCCTGAAACAAAAAGAAAGACGACAATCCAAAATGCGGAAAAGGTGTGTCTGTGTGATTCGCGCCAAAAATAGAATTCTCAATTACCGGACATGTGATTTAGCAGAACGTGCGTTGTTGATTATTCAAATATTCCGAAGTAGTAGCAGCAGCAGCAGCAGCAGCATCAGGCGGTGTTTCCCGACCGCAACAAATAATGAAAAGAACTTCATTCTCCCAGGGTTTCATCGTTATTTTTTTTCGTAAATTGACCTTTTTCCGGGTTTAAATTTCTTGGTTTTTGAAATTTACTCTAATTATACGTTTTTTTCTTGCAGTGTGTGAAACTGAATGAATTAAGGTTTATAAATGAAACCGGGAGTGTTTGGTATGACCTTTTGTTATTTCCTATTCTTTAAAAATACTCTTGATTATTTATTGTAAATACATTTGGGAGAAAAATTCTATCTTCATTGAGAAAATGCGAAGTCTTAAATTGTTGAATGAAATATCAGTGTATTCATGTCTCAGAAGAGAATAGGTAAAGACAGTGGGTGTATCCATGTTTTAATATTAGGGGTGTGAACACATATGAAAAAGGTAGCAAGACACGTACTAGATAATTTCGAATTCCTTATACATTAACAGAAAAAATCAAATTCGTTTTTGTAAATGTTAAAACTTATGAGATTATTCTCCCAGTTTAAAGTATTTTCTCGTTTCAGAAAATATCACATCCGAAATTTCACTTTTTGTTGAACTGATTAAGATGTTCCATCGGATAAAGAGAATATCCGATATTGTAGACTTCTTAAACTTCACAAAATTCTTCATTTACAACATTAAACTCACTATTTTGTCCATATTTCTAAAAACGTATAAACATTATTTGGTTCAATTGTACAGATGTGGTCCCATTTTTTATGTTCTCAATATTTGTCTCCCCTGTCGACTGCCAAGGTTGTCTCCCCCTAAGATCGTTTTTGAAAGTTAAAAGAGAAAACAAATGCAGAATTTCCCAAAATTAATTGAATAAAGTTTTTGTTATTAACTTTTAGAAAAATTGATAATGTAAAAAATGAGACCACTACTTTACAATTGTACCCTTTTTTTAGCCAGATAATTTTTGAAGAGGAAGAAATC
>CM042138.1:143798068-143858068 GCA_023376005.1 Doryteuthis pealeii | reverse complement strand
ATGGTAGCGAAGACATGGAGTCAAAGGCACTTGGTAACTGACAGTTTTACACCTTGGTTTGAAAATCGCATAGACGAAAAACTCACACTTACCAAGCGCCATTGAATTTATTTCTTTGCTACACTAACTTAGATATACATGCTCTATTAATGATATTGAGCACTTTTTACTTTTATATGTAACAAACTAAATATATATATGTATAGATATTCAATTTTAATTAATTTTCAAATTCGGCACGACTTCAATTAAGCACATATTCTCCCAAAAATTGACGGCTATCGCCATCTCAAACAGATTGTTTGTTTACTCTCATTCTGCCGTGCAGAAAGTCTCCAAAAAATGTAGGATACATCAGTTTAAAAACAAACGAGAAATCTGGATAAACCAGCTAGTGTAATGGTTAGAATCCCCGCCTGTCAGTCTGTCAGTTAGGGTTCGAATCACACACAAAGCAGCTTCCTGTCTATAACTCTGCTGATGAGGCATAATATGCCGAAATATACATACAGAGATCGACTTTTTCTCGATTTGTTTACGCCTTACATTTGAACAGATATATTCGCTTTAATTCATTAATTATCAACTAATTCATTTTCAAATTAGGTATGATTTCAATTAAGCACATATTCTCCCAAAAATTTGACGGTTATCGCCATATCAAACAAACTGTTTGTTTACTCTCATATATATATATATATATATATATATATATTATATATATATATATATTAACTGACCAAGATATAGAAAAATAAATGTGTTTGGATGAAATCGAAGCATGAAGAAATAAACATGAAAGAAATGAAAATAGAAGAGATTTAAAATTCAAAATACTTAAAGAAAGCAAACACTTAAAAATACGTTTTTTGGGAGAATATGTGCTTAATTGAAGTCATACCTAATTTGAAAATTAACTAGTTGATAATTAATGAATTAGGCGAATATATCTGTTCAGATGTAGAGCGTTTTATACATACAGAGAACGACTTTTTCTCGATTTGTTTACGCTCTACATTTTAACAGATATATTTGCCTAATTTATCAATTATCAACTAATTAATTTTCAAATTAGGCATGACTTCAATTAAGCACATATCCCCCCCCCCCAAAAAAAAAAAATTATATATATATGAATACAACTTTCAAAGAAAGAAAAACATATCTGATGAGTGTATATATATATATAAATATAAATATATATATATATATATATATATATATATATATATATATATATATATATATCGTAGGTGGGTTACCAAGTAATTTGGTACTAGGATGATTTTAAGCTGGCCCTTTCTTCCATCGGTAAAATGTTAGAGAGTTCGGGTACGATTTGAGAGCTCGATGTTTAATTTTTTTATAAGCATTATACAATTTCTGCAGATACCTGTCGGTGGAAATACCATAACCGCATAATAGCCGATTTTTAAGCTTTTTTTCTTGACTATATATATATATATATATATATATATATATATATATATATATATATATATATATATATATAATGTATTTGATAAATTCTAGTCCATAAATAATCATATTGGTTGATCCAAATAGTATTCTTGAAAATATTCTCTCTCTCTTTTCTTTGACGTATTATCTACCCAAGTCTTCTTTGATACAGATAAAACGACCTTGTAATTGTTATTTATTCAACCAGATTTGTATGCAAAGTCGTCTGCCTTAAATCTAATTCACACACCCACATCAAATTAGATACATTGTTAAATTAAGTCGTCTCTTATAATACAACGCGTGTTTTTCTGTTACGTTGCATGTTTGGGGCAAAGATACAAGACACGGTCACTTTCTTCGTTTCACCCGAAGATCACTGTCGCTTAAAAGGAAAAAAATGTATGTGAAAATCTTTCTCTGAATTTTTTAGATTAAAAAAATCAAATCTAGCCTTTTTAATTAAAAAGTGCAATATGAGTTAAGGTAAAAAAATCATATATGAAATATACATATAAAAGTAAATATTTTAGGTGAAAACAGGACATTAGTTTTATAAGTCCCCAAAATTCACTCTGAATTGTCCAGTTGATACATGGTAGAGGATATAGGCGTTGAGTTAATACAGGTCTAAATGACAGTTATTAATACTGGTAAAGGGAGACAGTAACATAGAATAATTAACACAGCTTAACACTTGTACCCAATCATGGTTAATGGAATGAGAACAGTCTATCACGTGGATTAAATAAAGGGTTCGGTTCGAAGTTCCATGAAGGCTTCCGTTTACGACAAGAGGTTACCGAGTTCAAAGAGAAGGTTCCCAAGTTTGAGGAGGGTGTTCCTGAGTTCGAGAAGGTTCCCGAGTCTGACAAGAAATACCTGAAGAAGACCGGAGGGCACATCGACCGAAACGTTGTGCAGACAACAATCACTGTAGCTTTAAAAGGAAAAAAATGTCTGTGAATATCTTTCTCCAATTCTTCTTCTTTGATGCGCGTATTAGACACAGCTTAGTAAACGTCAGTCTTTCCCTCTGATTAAACATTTTAAAATTTTAATCAACGCATAAAACTTTTTAATTATTCATTGTGTTATAGACATGTAATCCTTTTTAAGCCAAGCCCCCTATCGCCTGTAGCTGGTAGAATATGCCAACTGCACCTCAACAGAAGAGTAAGAACCTGAATCGGGTCACTCGATGCTTATAATTGAGCCCGGAGATATCCCCTGATCAATCAGCTGGTCATTCCTGTATTCCTGAATTGTTCTTATGGCAAACCCCAACCCTTTTTATCATGCGTGCTAGAAGCCGGTGTCTAAGGGTCTTAGGGTCTAAGTATGACGTTAAATTGCATCTATGGTGTGTTGTCATTCTAGAGCTCTGGGAAGTGTGGAGTACCCCTTCATTGACATTTATAACAGGGCCACTCTGGCCCGGAGTGGTAGTACCTGTTAGGATTCCATATATGGGTTAAATAGATAAAACAATTAGAAATAGGAAAAAGATTAAATGTATTTTCTAAATATGTATTATTTGGATTATTCGGACTATTGTCCTCATTTTTATTGTTATCTACACAACGTTTCGGCCGATGTGTTCTCTGGCCTTCTTCATGTATTTCTTGTCGAACAATAGTCTGAATAATCCAAATAATATGAAGTATCAAGCTTCATCTAAAAAATTCTGGGAAATAGTTAAGAAAAATAGTTTTAAAAAGAATTTGAATATCCAACAAGAATGAATAAAACAAAAACGTCTTTGACATAAAATAATCCAATGGTTGATATGACTTAAAATACAACCAACCCTTTTAAGCCGCTGTAGTGTGTGGTGATATCACGTCGGGGTCACCACTTGTAAGGTTCACGGTTATAACATTGTTATAACTAGTTGAAGCATAACAAACTCCGACACATTTGTGGGACAAAACATTTTATATTTATAACAGCACAGGAATATGACAAGATACAGAAAATAATAACATACATGTACATAACATAAAGAGTGGAGATAAAAGGACTGGAGAGTCCGTTACATGCAAAATCACTTACTAGTGATGGGGGAAGGCCGAAGCCCCCACGAGAAGGGGTCACATAAGTCTAACCCATGTGCTCGTACAGAAGATGTCGCTAAAAAAGGGCGAAGCGTTTGAACCAGGCGCTTAAATACCATAGCCCCTGGTGAGAACCAACGATAACCCAGCGGGAAGATAACTCTTCCAGGCCAATGTGAAGATAAATCCCAACGCCGCTTAAAATATCAAGCTTATGAGAAGAATTTTAAAAAACATCAAATTGTTCTTTGTCTATAAAAAAAATTCTAATTGATGAATTCAGAGTATTCCTTCTTCTATATGGGTTGCCTTACCAAATCAGAAGAGCCTATTTTTCCAATTGTACAGGTTTAGTATTTCAATAAATACAATCATTCTTTTCTTGAGTTTTACTTTTCTTTTTCCAGCCAATACACCGACTGCACCTCTGTAGAGGGGTAAGACCCCTCAATAGAGTCACATGTTGGTGGTGGGCGGCTATCCGTGATCCTTAAGGACGGAACCGTTGTGGCTGAGCAGTCCATGACATGCAAGACTCTACTTTGGCCATTGCTTTGACTAGACGGGCGGCCGGAGAAGCCCCTCCGATCAATCAGCTGGTCAGGTCAAGCCCTAGCACCTATATGATTGTCCAAAACCTATTGCCCTAATGGCAACCCCCAACCCCTTTTATCATATATGTGCTAGAAGGCAGTGGCTGGGGGTTTTAATGTCCTGGGTATGACGGTAAACTCTATCTGGTGGTAAGGTTCCAGTTTGGATCTCTGGGGAGTGTGGAGTACCACTTCATCACCATTACTCTCAGGTTCACTCTGACCTAGAGTGGTAGTACCTGTTAGGGTCCCATCTATGGGTTAAATAGAAAAAATGTTTTTAAAAATTTGTTTAGAAAATTGAGTACCCATCAAGAATGAATAAAACAAAACATCTTCGGTATAGAATATCCCAAGAAGGGTTGACATGCCGTAAAATCCAACCAATAACCATTATTCTTTTTCTTTTTTTCTTTTTTTTGGATTTAAATCTTACTTCCAGCTGCAAAGCAATGCACCAGTTATGTAGAGGAACGATGCTTAGTTGAATATTGTTTCTTGTATAGAATAAATGCGAGAACAATTGACGACGAAGTAGTAACAAGAAGATTTTATTTCCTGAGCAAACTTAACAGAATAGAAATACATGAGAATAAATGATAGGAATGTCGTTAAATGAAAGGAAGAGTCTTTCGTATAGTATGTAGCTGGTACAGAATAAGATTATGAAGATGTACATGTTAAGCATGTTATAGTTTGCTATGCGTCACGGGTTGTTGAGGGACTCAGATTCCCTTGTCCGTGGACAGGAACGCAACTGGTGTGTTGTTATTTCCGTCAAAGCCGAAGAAAGAAAAATAGAAAGAAAGAGCGATGACACTTATTGTCTGTTTCAATGAAATAGAAAAAAAAAGCAGAAAAGAAAGAAGGAAAAACAAACTTAGAAAAAATAAAGGAAAACAGAAGAGAAAAGAGAAAAAAAAGAAAGAATTTTGCCATAAATTATTAAACTTTTTACATATTTAACTATTACAACAGCTCTTAAATAAACATATCAAACGTTGAAATAGTGAAATTATCATACCGTGTATATCTACGGTTCCCGTTTGTTATCATTATTATGTTCATTCCAGTGAGTTTTTCACACCAGCGTTAGCTGGTGGTCTTTCACTGGAGTCTGAGTGACCAGTTTCCTCAGGTCTACAGGATTCTTCTGAGCATTCTAGCTGATTTCAGCAATGCTGTTGTCTGGATGGTCTTAATTCTTCCTCTGATTTCCAGTTCCTCCAGTCTTTTTTCCAAGCTTTTTGGGACCGTTCCAAGTGCGCCAACTACAATTGGTATCATTTTGATCCTCATATTCCACAGCTTTTTCAATTCTCTGGTAAGGTCCAAGTATTTCCATTTTCATTTTCTTTTATCTTCCCCTATGATCTGTTGGAACTGCAAAGTCTACACGTTGAGAAGTTCTCTCTTTTTGCTAATCAATACTAGGTCTGGTCTCCTGGCTCGGATAATGTGATCCGTCTTTATCTCGAAGTCCCAGATAATTTTATGTGTTTCATTTTCAAGAACAGATTCTGGTTTATGCATATACCATTTTGTTGTATGGTCAAAATTTAGTTTTTTGCATAATTTTCAGTGGATCACCTTCCCAACCCAGTCGTACCTAGCTTTGTATTTCCGCTGTGCTAGTTTGCTGCATTCGCTTATTACATGATTTATAGTCTCATCTCTATCACCACACAGTCTACATTTACTGTTTTGTTGGGTCTTATCAATTTTTGCTTTGATATAATTTGTTCTTATGTCATTATTTTGTGCAGCAATTATTAGTAATTCAGTTTCTCTCTTGAGGTTTTCTCTTCTTAACCATGTCCAAGTCTTTTCATGTGCAACCTCTCCAATTTGTCGCTTGATGTATCCATATAATTGTTTTTATTCCCATCGTTTTCTTGTTTTCGTTGTTTTTCTGTTTGTCCATATGTTGCATCTGCTGTTATTGGCTGCCATAAGTAATTTTTTTTGTACTTTTTGTGTAATATTCTTTGAGTCCTTGGGTTGTGGTATCTATGCAGTCCTCTATATTGGCAATACCTCTTCCACCTTCTTTTCTAGATACATATAGCCTATCTCTATCGTCTCTAGGGTGTAAAACCTTGTGCATTGTCATTAATTTTCTAGTCCTTTGGTTAATCTGTCTGAGTTCCTCTTCTGTCCATTTTAAGAATGGCCCAGACTATCTTATAATATGGACGGCCCAGGTATTTATTCCTTTAGTGAGATTACTGCTGCTGAGCTTAGTTTAGTGGCGTTTTTTGTTTGTTTTTTTTTTGTTTTGTTTTTTGTTTTGTTTTTTGTTTTTTTGTTTTTTTGTTGTTTTTTTTTGTTTTGCTTTGTTTTGTTTTTTTTTTTTGTTTTTTGTTCTTCTGTGGTATTCCTTTTTAACTTTTCCTTTCTTCTCTGCTTGATAGTGTCTGCTTCTAAAATTCTAAGTATTTGTAACTTTCTTTTTCTCCAGGTGTTTTTATAGTCTCCTGATTTGGTAGTTGTATTTCGTCCATTAATTTTCTTTCCCCTTTTTCATTACTAGCATAGCACATTTTTCAATTCCGAATTCCATTCCTATATCTGGGCTGTATATCCTAATGGTTTGTACCAGGGTCCTAGTTCTTTTTCATTTTTTTGCAAAAACTTTAATGTCAATGGTTTATTTTTTGCTGCGAGTTAGTGAATCTGTATCCCCCTGTGCATTTTCTAAGTATATAATTGAGTGGAATCATTGCTATAATAAATAGTAGTGATGATAATGAGTCTCCTTGGAAAATATCTCTTTGGATTTTTACTTCTGCCAGGGATTGCCCTCCTGCTTTTAATTGGACTCTCCGGTTTTCCACGGCTGTTTTGATGAAATTTATGATGTTGAATATTTTGTACATTTTTAAATATTCGATAATCCAGGTATGTGGGACCATGTCATAAGCCTTTTTGTAGTCGATCCATGCCATTGCAATATTTGTGCACCTATTTTTAACTTCCTTAAGGATGTATTGATCTATATAAAGTAAGTCTCTCTGCCGTTTCCTTTCTGTTCTCCTGGAAAAAGTTTACGCCAATTAAGTAAAAAATATGTTTCTTGTTTTATTACTGCAGTCAATATTTTCCACATCATGTCTGGACAGGTTATTGGTCTATAATTGCGGTTCCTTTTTGTGGGTCTTTCTGGATTAGGGTAATTATTCATTTGTCATCCATTCGGGTACATGTGTTTCTTGTAGGCATCTGTTCAGTTGTTGGGCTATTCTCTCGTGGATGGTATTATTATTATTATTATTATTATTATTATTATTATTATTATTATTATTATTATTATTTCACTCCATTCGAGTTTTTCACACCTGCCTTAGCCGGTGGTTCACTGGAGGCTGGGCGACAGCAAGTCTCCTCAGGTCTCCATGACTCTTCTGAGTATTTTAGCCGATCTCAATAGCTTTTGGGGTTGGCAACATCCACGAGACGACAAGTTCTCTTCTTCTTGTTAATCAACACTAGGTCTGGTCTTTTGACCGGGATTAGGTGATCCGTTGTACCTCGAAGTCCCAGAGAATTTTGTGCGTCTCATTCTTCAGGACAGATTCGGGTTTGTGCATATAATATTTAGTTGAAAGATAAAAATTGAATTTATTGCACAATTCCCAGTAAATTACCTTTCCCGCCCAGTCGTGCCTAGTCTTGTACTCTCTTTGTGCTAGTTTACTGCATTCGCTTATGGTGTGACTGCCTTTTTCTTCTTTTCCCCCACATATTCTACACTTGCTATTCTTTTGTGTCCAACCAATTTTTGCTTTTATATAATTTGTTCTTGTGGCATTGTCTTGTGCTACGATTATAAGAGATTCAGTTTCTCTCTTGAGGTTCCCCTTCTTAACCATGTCCGTGTCTTCTCGTGTGCTATCTATCCAGTTTGTCGCTTGAAGTGTCCAATTTCTTCCTATTTATGTTTTCTAGTTCTTGTGATATTTCTACAGGTCCATATGCTACAATTACTTTATCTGACTGCTTTTTCTTTGCCTTTCTTTGCTTTTATTAGTGTATTCTTCAAAATCGAATAGTTGCATCTACACAATCTTCCTCATTCTTTTCTTGATACGTATAGTCTGTCATTCGGGTGTAATGTTTTATGCATTGTCCTAAGCTTCCTTGTCCTTTGGTCCATCTGTCGGAGTTTCTCTCGTCCATTTTAAGAATGGTCCAGAGTATCTTACGGGGGGGGGAGCCCAGGTGTTTATTTCCTTGATCAGATTTCTACTGCAGAGCTTGTTTTTCTGGGGTATTCTTTTCTCACTTTTTTCTTTTATTTCTGTTGGTTTGATGGTGTCTGCTTCCGATATTCCCAAGTAGTTATAATTCTTCTTTTTTTCAAGTGTCCTAAATTCTTCTTGATTCGATTGTTCTATTCCCTTCACTGTTTCATTTTTCCTTTATTCATCATCACCCGGCACTCTTGTCGATGCTGAATTCGATTCCTATTTCCTGGTTATATATTCTCATGATTTGTATAAGGGTTTCAAATTCGTTTTCATTTTCATTATTTTACTCCTTGTGGGTTCTTTCTTTTTTCCTTTCCTTTTCTTTTTTTTACATCAGTTTTAACAGGTGGCTTTTCATTGAAGTAACAAGTTCCCTCAGGTCTCTAGAACTGGAGTCTCAACACCAGATATAGTTTAGTGTCATACCCAGGAGACCCCTTTCTGGGGGGTCTTTGACCTCTACAGAGGAAAAAGTCAACGTATTTTAAGCCCTACCGTCGTGGCGTAGTGGAGCATTTTGGTTAAGATTTGATTTTACCACATTAATTGAGATCAACAAGTTTTATTTGTTTTACAGAAGGAATTGAACGAAGAGGTGTAAAGAACTGAGTGTATTTGACAGTCAGTTGTTAGAAGAGTCGATTATAGTCCGGTTTAGCTCAATCGGTAGAACGTCCACCTAGGAACCAAAAGGTTCCGGGTTCGGTACCGGCCCTCACCAACTCAGCGCAAGAGTAGCACAGCTTCGATCTGTGCGGCAAATTGGGAGCTTATGGTAAGTGTGATGCTCCACCTAAGACGCAAAACGATATCCCTGGTCTAGCGCTACCAAAAAAGGGGATAGAGTCCCTCGTTGTCTGGGTGATACCGACAATAGAACACTCAACCGACTTAATTTTTAAGTAATTTACTTATAAAATCTACGTGACCCACGGGTTATAAATAACTGTGTTTGAAAGGAAAATGGAAGACGATGAAATTCTCTCACTGCATTTTTTTATCTTTATATATATATATATATATATATATATATATATATATATATAGCTTCTGTCTGTTCGCTGACTCCCAAGACTGGTTCGACCAGTTAGAAGCGAATTGTCTGGTTAAAAAAAGAAAAGAAAAGTTACTCTACACCAATGAGAACAAAATAGAAAGACAGAAAAGAAAGCGACATTATTTAGCAAACGCCTGCGCCGGCTCACGCAGATTCCCAGTGTCTCTGAAAAACTCTGAAATAGTAAAAGGCCGATTAATTATCGGATTAATTGACAGAAATGACCGGCCAAAAAACCCTAGCTGTTGAGAAGCAAGTCATTTTCGTTGGAACATGGAAATCGGTAAAACTGACAGATTTTTGCCTGAAAGAAATCCAAATGCAAGAAGGAAGAAATGAAGGATGCATGTGTCTGCTACAGTTATCACTGTCCGGTCTTTTTGTATTTTCCAAAGACGGAGCCTTCAAGACAGGCCTAGAGAAAGGAATATCATTGAACAGGATCTACACGATAGCCTCGAAGCGCAAAAGACCCCGGAATCTAATGTGTCTAATCGAGGAAGGTGGAAACAAATTCACAGTACTTGTATTTCGTTGTGTCTCGTCCGAAGACAGTATACTCATCCAGAACACGTTGAAACAATTGTGGGAGATAGAGTACTGCCCCGTGGTGTTGCTGAGCAAGAGGGGTCGCGCAACCAGCAGAAAATCCGTCCCAAGTCGGCTTTAAGACATCGCAGTAGCAGTCGCAACGAAAGCACTCACCAAGAATTGGATAAGACCGACCCGAAGGGCGGTCACCTGTTCGTCCAAAATGAGAGACAGAAACGCGCCTCGCGCTACGGTTCCCCGCCCAAAAGCAGCTTCTACCGACGCTCCAGAAGCCAGGATGGGTCGCAGCACAGAGTTCACTGGCGACCTGTAGCCCTGAGCTCTATTGGGGTGCAGTCGGAACCGTTGGAAGTTAGCAAATATGACGACGACCAGTCGAACATATCGATCGACGTCCTTAAAAAGGAACTAAAGTCGATTTTTACGGAGATACACGACATTCGACGTTTTTTGGAAAAATCGACCAGCGGATCGTCGTTAAATCAAGGAGACGACGAAGAGAATCACTATGGCGACGTTGGCTCTTTGCCCTTATTGGGAAGTGATGGTAATGACGAGGAATCGAACGGGGGTCATATTGCCGGATACGTTACCTCGGAAGAAGGATCAAGCCTGGAACTTGTGGGAGCTAGTGAACTTTCCGACACTGATGACGAATACATCATGGCGAGACGAAGTCTTATCAGTAAACCACACAGTGGTTACTTCTGGAAAAGTCAATGCGTTACGAGCCTGACTATTTGAAAAGTGATCCTCTCTACGGCAAACTGCGTAAAAATCGAAACAACGACGACCAGTTTGTTGATGAGGCCGGTAATTCAGGAGTTCTAGAGGAACTGTCAACTTCCAGGCGACACACGATCAGTATGAGCAACACACAGCGACGACATCAGGAGAGCAGTAAAAATATCCGTGATAGTACAGAGAGTTCCGGCTCGGATGGACTGAATCCGACCATCGCTACCCTAAAACGATCCAGAAAAGATGAATACTTCTATGTGCCTTACCGTACGAAACCAATCGGCATGGACTACTACACAGGGGTTCGGACTGTCATTCGGAAACCAATAGAACAAGTCTACGGAAAGAAGGATAAACTCGCATTCAGAGTCAGGAGTTTTTCATCATCGGACGCACGAAAGAAATCCAGCAATAAATAGAAAAAATACAATTAAACACGGATTTTTTAATTATCATTTCTTTAAATACGCACAAGTAAAACAAACTAAAAATTATGTAAAATAGATCTAAAATTGTTTATTTGTCTGTATGGTCAACCAACATGTGCCAAAAAAAAATTAATTATAAAATTCCAGATCGGAATTTGGATTTTATGAACAAAAGGAAAAAAAAGTACATAAAAAGTATTTGAATACCATTCTATTTTCTTTGAAAAAAAGAAAGAAAGAAAAAAAGAAAGAAAAGAAATATTCACCATTTATACACGTTTGTACTATTTTATTTTAAACTTTGTTTCCGTGCGAATGTTTAAATGACGTTAGTTTTATTCCTGGACGAATTGTTCTGTTGCTCAATCAAAAAAAAAAGAAAAGAAAAGAAAGAAAAGCAATGCGAATAAGAAAAAAAAAGAAGAAACATTTATCAACCATTATTCATTTATTCATTGCACGATAATAAAACTTGAAAGTGAAAAAAATCCTTTAAAACTTGTCGTGTCTTATATCTTGTACTGAACACTTTATATATATATATATATATATATATATATATATATATATATATATATATATAAGGTGTGTCAAAAAAGTATCAAGATTTTTTGTACTTTTGATACACCTTGTATTTTGAAAAATTAACGTTCCATTCTTCATTTCTATCTCGGTAAATACAGCTTTAAACTTGTTACTTTTTTGACACACCTTGTAGTCTGAAAAAATAAATGAACGGAATGTTTTTTTCAGAATACAAGGTGTGTCAAAAAGTACAAAAATCTTGATATTTTTGACACACCTTGTATGTATATACATATATATACGTGTGTGTGTGTGTGTGTGTGTGTGCAGAATTGAGTTTTAAAAGAAAATTTGTTTTCCGCAGCGTTTCTTCTGATTCAATAATGCAGTTAACCTTAAATCCAATGGTTCTCAACCGGGTCTATATAAGAATTTTGGGAGTTCAAACTAGCAAAATAATAAGTTGGGGTGTCCAAAATGATTTTTTAATATTTCATATTTACTCTCGTTATTTCGAGAAAAAAAAGGGTCAAAGTTTCCGTTCTCAAAACCATTCTTCTGGGAATTACAGAAATTGACGTTCATCAAAGTTAAGTTTCTCTCATCCAACAAATATCGATTTATATAAGGGGTGTCCATAAAGTCTTGCAAAAGGTTGAAAATCTATCAACAAAGATGGCGGTCATATTGAAGTGCTATAATCAAACAGTACATCAATAATAAAACTTCGAGTGTTGAACTTTTGTTCTTTACTGAAAGATTTTATCATTTGTTCAATGCGAGTTATTAAATGTTCAAATCTTTTTTATATTTTATATTTTTTGTTTTATCTTTGCTTCATACTTATTTAGACTTATTTATTTTTCATAGTTGTTAATTTAACTGACTACTGCCCCTAAAAAACTTTGCCCTGAAAAATATTTTTTTCTCATTTGCAATGACTTCCTGTCACCATAGTAACAGTCTTTTAATGTATACATTTTGTATTTAAAAAATTTTTGAGAGGGAAAAAGATTCTACATTGAGGAGAATTTTTCTGTTATGTAATTCAAATTATTGATGATTATCCATCTGATGAGACTTAAATTGGGGAGCTTTGTTAAATCAACTTAGATTTATAAAGTCCCCAATTTTGTTCGAAATAAATTCATTATGGAATAACGGTGTTGAGTTTTTCCTTCCTTTTAAAGATATCTATCTATCTATCTATCTATCTATATATATATATATATATATATATATATATATATATATATATCAGAACAATTTCTCTGATTTTTGGGGATGAGGCTTGATAATTTGTATTATTTGTATTATTCGGTCTATTGTCCTCATCATTTATTGTTATCTGTACAACTGAAGATGCCAGAGAGCACATCGGCCAAAACGTTGTACATATAACAATAAAGATGAGGACAATGGTCCGAATAATACAAATATATCAGAACAGTTTAAATATTTGAATGCAACTAATGCGCTATCTAGCGAGAATTTTGTTCTCGGTCTTTTTACACTTTCAATAATGTGATTAGTTTTTAAGAATATTCGTTGATGATGATGAAGATAATTATTTTCTTCGAGCGGTTAACAAGATATTTAGCCCATATGATGTCACACAAAAATATCCCGGTTCTTATTCATTAAAACTTCTAGGGAAACTGAAATGGAATGAAAATTGATATCACTTTCCTAATATTTTTTTAAAATTTCTCGAATGGTCTTCGGAATTACTTACGTCTATTCATTTAAACAAATTAATATATTTCATTCATCTCTCTCTCTCTCTCTCTCTCTCTCTCTCTCTCTCTCTCTCTCTCTCTCTCTCTCTCTCTCTCTCTCTCTCTCTTGCATCAGCCAGCAATTTTTTTTGTTTTTTCGTATCTTATTTATTAGGAAGTACGCATGCGTAAGGGTTGTCGTTCTAGGAATCGGTGACCCGGGTCCAAATCCAAATGTGGATATTTTTTGGATCACTTACTAGACAAAGAAGGTCGGAGAGCACATCGGCCGAAATGTGTATATAACAATAAAGATGTGGACAAAAGCCAAAAAAATCTAAAAAAACGATATCAAATTGTCACTTTTTTGTGTAGCAGGCTATGTTTCACGAAAAGATTGTGGAAAACAATAGGAAATAACTTTTTATTATCAAAAGTATGGAGATTTTTTTGTTTTTTTAAGAAATAGATCATGGTGGTTTAGAAATTCCACTGAATATCCCATTTCAGTGATCGATTTTGTTTTATAATTTCTGAATTAAAGACTTTTCAGAAATTCTTTAACAAATATCTTTCTGTAAGTTCTGGAAACTTACAGAAAGATATTTTGTTAAAAAATTTCAATGTGAATAAAAGAGCGTGGAATTATATTGTCATGTTTTTCAAGAATTATTGTATGTTTGAGTCTCTTAAGACAACTAAAGTAAAAGCAAAGTCGGTGGGGTGGCCTAATGTCGGTATCAGCCGCAAGGGAGTCTATCCCCTTTTCACTAGCACTAGACCAAGGAGATTGTTTTTGTGTCTGAAGTAGAGCGCCACGAAATACCATCAACTCCTCCCTTTACCGCACAGAACTGGGAACCTTGTGTTCCTAGGCAAACGTTCTACCGACTGAGCTGCATTAATTCTTTCGAATTTGTCATAAAAAGGTTTTATGGTAAGTATTTTTGTAACATTCCTTGCAAGGCAAATAATTTGTATGAAATTTAAGACTATAAATATTTTTTTAAATCGTAGAATAAAACTTTGAATATTATCAAATTTATTTTTTCTCTGAGTCTTATTATTCATTTTTCCTAAATCATTTTTATGCTTCATTCATTCATTTGTTTGTTTTGACTCCTTAGGCATCTCCCCTTTTTATTATTTTCTCACTTCAACCTTAAATAAGTTATGCATTTAAATAAAAAAAAAGAATCTTTACACATGAAATATACAATACTAATATAATATCTATATACCATTTAAAAAGATTTCATACGATCTGTGGCTGTCAGGCATTTTTAATGTGATTATCTGTCTCTTTCTTGATCATACACATGTCTCACATTATTATTATCATAATAATTTCACTCCTTATGAGTTTTTCACATCAACGTTAGTTGCTGGTCTTTCACTGGCGTGAGTGACAACAAGTCTCCACAGGTCTCCAGGACTATTATTATTTACTCCTTTCGAATTTTCACATCAGCGTCAGCTGATGATTTTTCACTGGAGTCTGAGTGACAGCAAGTCTCCTCAGATCTCCAGGACTCTTCTGAGTATTCTGGCAGATTGCAGCAGTGCTGTATTCTGAATGGTCTCAATCTTTGTCCAGATTTTCCAATCCCTTTTCCAATCCCTTTGGGACCGTTCCAAGTGCACCAACTACAATTGGTATCACTTTGACTTTCATATTCCATAACTTTTTTCAGTTCTCTGGCAAGGTCCAGGTATTTGTCCATTTTTCATATTATTATTATTATTATTATTATTATTATTATTATTAAATTCCATGAAAGTTCTTCATAGCCACTTTAGCTGGGGGTTTACTGGAAGCTGGGTAAGAGTTTTTGATTTTTAAAAAAGACATCTCAGTAATTGTATTTTATTATAGATTTACCAACCAACCCCTCTATCACGAGCAGGATGCGACACAATGTTATTTTTAGTGGGGGCAACTGGTTTGAATTCAAGGTTTTCCTTCTCCAATACAGACTGTTGTTTCCTTCTCTTATACCGGTTGTATACTTAGCCGGCCTCTGACCGGTAAAGTAATTAATGGCGTGATCCCAGGAGGCCACCCCAGCAATATCTGCCCCCTTGATTTAAAGGGGAAGGGCTGGGTTTATTGTCCAGTGTTTGAGGTGCCTCCTTGAGGGGAATTCCGACGGGACCTACGCATTTTTGTGCCTACCATCCCATGAGCTTCAGTTCGTGGGTGGTCCCACCTTAAACGACCTTGTGTCACACCCATATAAGTAGGATGCGAGGTAAATAAATACTGGTTGCCGTACCAAGGTTAAAGAACCCAGTTTGTCCTACTATTTATCCATAGCTGGAGGGGGTGAATAGTTAGGTGTATACCTTTTTCAATGATATTAGCGCAATTGGGTGCATACCTTACCCAAATGAAATACAAACAGACTCGTCCAGGATTTGAATTTGTCTCACCGTGTCCATTTCCTAAAACGATAACCATTACACCACGCGCATTGAATGTAGTTATAAGAAAGAAGAAAACAATTTTTAAACTTATATACTTGGTTAGGGATCTTGACCATTAGTTCCTTGACACCCCAGCCCACTTTTTTTTTTAATGAAATAAAATAATTAGAATCAAATAAACACAATATAGTGCTACTTGACTTACGAGTGCCCCAACTTGCGAGTTTTCCGAGTTACGAGCTGTTACTTGTCTTTTTTTTTTTTTTTTGCTTTTTGTTGAGAGTTAAAATTTGAGGTACGAGCGAGCTTCAGATATGCTCATGTTAATAAGTTTACTAAAATATTTAAATTTCTAAATTCATTACGCCAAAGGAAATATTATTCATAACAAAATAAACATTAAAACATATTGCAGCCAATAATTTATTACATTTTATTATGTTTTTATGCGATACAGTGAAATTTTTCTAATTTAAAAAAACAAAACATAACAATAAAATTAGGAGACGGCTGGTACGGATTAATGTCATTTCAGTTTAATTCAATGTGGAAAATTAATTTAATATACGAGTAAATTGAGTGTCGAGAGAACGAATTCAACTCGTAAGTGAAGGTACTATTGTATTTTTAGCTTGGAATAATTACTTCTTTTCGTTCTCACGTTATTCAGACAAACCCACATTGACGTATGCCACGGTTTCACGGTGATTATAAAAATATATTATTTGATCTGGCGATTGCATTGTCTGTGACTTTGTTCAACAAATGAATATTTATAGATTTTGATCGCGACCTCATGACGTCTGTTTTTAATCTTCTCACTTTCAAAAACAATTTTTGCGTCTGGGAATTGAAAATCTTTTTTCCCAATCAAATTATCACGGGGTTTATCTCCCTGAGATAAGTCAGGGGAAAAAACTAATCAAAATAGTACAATTTTGACTGTGCCAAACACTGGTATACAAAAAGACGACCTTGACCTTAGTCCACAAACTTGAGTACAGAGATAAAAGCCCTGTCAGTGGGGCTTTAGAATGCAGAGGGGTAAGGAGCTTCTAATGAACCACCTGTTGGCCGTGGGTGATGACCCGTGATGCTTAAGGACGAAATCCTAGTGGCTGAGCAGTCAATGAAATGCAACACTCCACCTATATGATTGCCCCAACTCTATTGTCCGTATGGTAAGCCCCAACCCCTTTTTATCATATGGGTGCTAGAAGGCGGTGACTGGGGTCTACATATCCTGGGAATGACGTTAAACTCTATCTGATGGTGAGGTTCCAGTTCTGAAGGTCTGGGGAATGTGGATCACCCCTTCTTCACTATTGCTCCCAGGAGAGTGGTTGTACTTGTTAGGGTCCAATCTATTGGTTAAATAGAAAAATGTGTTTATAAAAAAATTAAGTATCTGTTAAGAATGAATTTATTTCAAAACTTTATTGGCATTAAATGACCCACTGAGGTTTATATGCCGTAAAACAAAACAAATTACAATTTTGACTGTGCCACACACTGTTCTACGCATGGGCATAACAAATATTTTTTAAAAATACCTTGACCTTAGTCCACAAACCAGAGCACAGAGGTAAAAAAAAATGATGCGTTACCCATAGATTGATTGGTTGGTTGGTTTGTTTGTTGGTTGGTTGTATTTTACGGCAGGCCAACTCTTTTTTAAAAACTCATTTTTTATCTATTTAACCAATATATGGGACTCTGAACAGGTTCTACCACCCGGATCGGAGTAGAACAGGGAGCAATGGAAATTAATATGTACTCCAACATTCCTTGTTGGGTATTCAATTTTCTCTTTTAACTCATTTTTTATCTGTTTTAACCCATAGATGGGATTCTAACAACTACTACCACTCCGGGTTAGAGTGGACCTGGAGTAATTGCAATGAAGGGGACTCCACACTCCATAGAGCTCTAAAACTAGAACCTCATCACTAGATGCAGTTGAATGTCATACCTAGGACACCCATGGATTAATGTTGTTGAATCGGAAGGGGGGGGCTGTAGAATATACCGAGATGCGCCTCTACAGAAAGGTAAGACCTCCAATGGAGTCACGTGGGAGATGACCTGTGATGCTTAAGGACGGAATCCTGTTGGCTGATCAGTCTATGACATGCAACACTTCACTTTGATTCTTACTTGGACTTGATTATTATACTTACTAGTAAAAAAAAAAGACACACTCCGGGTGATGTCAACATTTATTTTTGAAACATATTGCCCGACGGGGAAGGTTAAAATTTCAATATCTGCGGGTTTGTATCATAAGTAAGTAAAATCATCAAATTTATTAAAAGAGTAAAAAAAATAATTTGAAATGGAATCTTATTTTTGTACCCCAAATAAAATATTGCGTGCATTATTAATTATTAATCAAATAATTATCTTGAATATTTTACACACAAATTTTACACAAAATTACAGGCATTTATTTATTTGTAAACTTTTTAGTTAATTTCTTGTTACTGAAAAAAAGGAAGAGAGTAAAAAAAATAATTCTTAAAATAGATTACAAATTTTGCAAATCATTTTTTCCTTTTAAGTAATAATATAACGGTTTAATTCATTTCATAGTTCATTTATTTAAATTGTCATGATTACAATGGAAATTATTCAAATGTTGAATTATAAGGAACAACTTTTATTTATTTTATTAGTATTAATATTGAATATTAAAAAAGATATATAATAAATATATATCTAATAAAAAGATATATAATACAGGGTTGTTCTATATTCTATGTATTAATGATTTTAACGAGTGACGTAAGCAATGACGTAGTTTCGATTACAGACCAATAGACACCGAATCTCCATAATTTATAGATTACGGCTGTTTATCCTCGAAATGCTTTGATGACGTCAGTGCAAGTAAGATACAACTAGGCAGCAAAATGTAATATTCTTATACTAGGCATTGCCAAAATCTTGTTTTATTTTTATTTTAAAAACGAATTAAAATTAATTAGATTGATTATTTAAAGTCAAATTTTTGTCAAAGTCGAAAAGTAGTAACATAATGAGCATCAGTAAAAAAAATTTTTTTTAAAAAAAAAAGGAAAAAGAATATTACACATGTAATTTATTTTTAAATCATTTTAAACTATTATTTTCGGACAATTTTTCTCAAATATATCGCAAACATGGCCGCTTTGTTTATGTATTTACGGAGTAAAAAAAAAACAAGCATATTATTTAGGATTTTAAAGCTTATAACAGTTTCTTCTTAGAAATCAATAAAAAAAAACAATAAATACACTCAATTACAGAAGAATTAATAACTCTTAAATGAAATATATTTTTCTTTTTGTCTAAATACGCAGAAAAAAAGACGCTCTAAAAAAATTGTGTTGAACAAAAATTTTGACCGGAAAAAAATGCCACGTGACCTCTCCTCGTATGGAAGGCCGTCGTGGATGAAAAACGATTATCAAAAATCAGGGAATTATCTGATTTTAATAGATAAACAAATTCTGTGTTGACTTATTAATCAACGAATTCTTTTTTTTAATTACTGAATTGTTTCAATCAAACTGATTCAATGAAAATAAATGGAAATTCTTTAAAATAAATATTACCATTGCTGCCTACCATAGCAGAAATAATTATATACCTAATTAATAATAAATTCAAAATATGAAACGCTTAATTTTAAGTTTTAAATTTCATATTTATAGATTCTAAAAACAAATCGTTATTTAATAAAGAGTCTACTTTAGTATTGTTATCTAATAATCTTTGGAGAAAACTCAGTTGAAAAGTTAGGCCCCTCATTTTTTTTCGAATGTGTCATTAATTACTTGAAAGGAAAATTTTTCTTCTCTTTCTTTTCTAATTATATGATATCAAATCTTCTATTTTGACGGATTTTCTTTTCTTACAAGTCTCATCAGAAAGAGTAGACCATATTGAATCGTAATTGTTAGTTGGGTTTGGTTGTGAAACCCAGAGGCTAGCGAAGGGGAATGCTATTGTCCATCAGGGCATACCAGAGAGCAGAGTTAGATGGTCAGGCAGTGTTCGTCTCATTTACAAAATAGGACAGTTAGTGTGTTATATGATACTTGTTGTAGGAAAAAGGGTGTCACATCTTGGTGTAATGGTTAACAAGCTACTCTCGCAATAGGCCAACAGGTTGGGTAAATACCGACTTGTTGTAGGAAAGAATACCTGACTTCCGTTATTCATCAAGATCTTTTATCAAATTTTTTGGTTTCTTCAATAACCGTTTCTTTCAATTGGAAAAATGAAAAAATAAACAAATTGTTCCCATATATATATTTACCAACCTCTCCGCACGAGCAGGATGCGACACAAGGTCAATTTCTTAAACGGAGTTTAACAGGTTTTGAATTCAGAGTTTTCCTTCTCCTAGACCGGTCGCCTAACCAAGGTTAAAGAGCTCAGTCTGCACTACTATTTACCTATAGCTGGAGGGAGAGTAGGATTCATACCTTTCCCAAGGGTATTAGCGCTAAGTGAAATGCAATTACCAAGTCCAGGATTTCAACTCGGGGCGACGAGTCCATTTCCCATGACTTTAACCATTACACCACTTGCTTCCTACAATTTATTCCCATATAAATTGGCAGTAAATTAGAAACTGTGTCGTTCTGTCCATGTCATTTCATACTTATAATAAAAACGAACAACTTCTGAATTTGGATTCTTAGAAAGGCATGAATCGATTTATTCTATAAAAATATCTGAGGTAGGATTATCGTCCTTGTTCTACGAGCTTCGCTTTCAACTAACCAATCACAGGCCGGCATTCTTTAGCGGCAAAACCAAAGAGACAAATTCTTCTTTTTCTGATAGAGCCTCCCCGAAGACAGACGTGCAACAAGGCGTCTCTTATATTCATCCGAGCGACCAGATAGCCGTAGCGAGGGCACCGATAATTCACCCTACCTCAGGCACTCAGTTAAGTGGACTGTGTTATTTATATAATCATTCCTGTAGACAAAACCTTTGTTTGCAAGTAATTAATTGTTATTTCTTTATGTATGATAATACAAGTCGTTTGAATTCTAAGTTGCGTTCATGTGCTTTCGCTCTTGATAAAGGGTCGAAACAGATTTCTGACAGCGAATTTTAACATCATGTGTTCGTTTTTTCTAAAATATTAATTTCATACTGTCGGATTCACTTCCATTCACTTTTTCATTCTGTCTTTTGAAAAAACAAAAATACATCTCCGGTGACTATCGTGGTTTGCAATGCTGGGATTTTTGAACTTTTTGATACTTTCTTATACACTTTTATACATATTTACATCAAACTCTTTTGAGTTTTCTTTGTGGACTACAATGCTTCTGATTTAATAAAATAAAATGAAATTTATTTCATTTTATTTTCAAAACAGAATATGCATTTTCAAAATTAAATTTTTTTTTTTAAATTCCGGCTATGAAATTGAACGTTTCATCTGTACCACTTTCGTCTTATAACGGTCCACTCATACCGTCTCTCTATCATACACACCGCGCTCTTGTTGAAGACCACTTCAATAAAGGGTCGAAACAGATTTCTGTCAGCGAATTTTAACATCATGTGTTTGTTTTTTCTAAAATATTAATTTCATACTGTCGGATTCACTTCCATTCACTTTTTTCACATATATATATATATATATATATATATATATATATATATATAAAGAAAATTTTGAAAAACAAGTGTTCCGAAAATGGATGCATTTAATTATCGATGTTTAAACATTTCGGTTACATTGAACCTTCATCAGGATGTATCTTGGGGTGAAGAAAATGATGGATGTTTTTATATGTGACAGGAGATGAAAATCTTTTTAGTTTTCTTTATATTGTTGGATTTATTTTCCATATTTACTCCCATATATATATATATATATATATATATATATATATATATATTGTAAACAAGGTTTGTTTAGAATGGCTTTTTGCCGATAATTTTTGGGAGAATAAGTGCTTAATTGGAGTCGGACCTAATTTTGAAAATTAATTAATTAATAATGAATTAGGCGGGAATACCTATTAAATGTATGGCTAAACAAATCGAGAAAAATCAATCTCTGTATGTACATCTCGGCCTATCAGGCCTCACCAGCAGAGCTATAGATCGGAAGACCGCCCTGTGCGTGATTTGAAACCGGACTGCCAAGCTGACAGGCCGATCCCATAACCCCTACACTAAACGGACCTCTTAGATTTTTATGATTTGTTTTAGAATGGCTAAACATCTGTACATCTCGGTCTATCAGGCCTCACCAGCTCTGCTGGTGAGGCCTGATAGGCCGAGATGTACATACAGAGATTGATTTTTCTCGATTTGTTTAGCCATACATTTAATAGGTATTCCCGCCTAATTCCTTATTAATTAATTAATTTTCAAAATTAGGTCCGACTCCAATTAAGCACTTATTCTCCCAAAAATTATCGGCAAAAAGCCATTCTAAACAAACCTTGTTTACAACTTATCATATCGTCGTGTAATAAAAGTCACTAGAAGAGGAATATTAACCTACTCTAAACAAATCATAAAAATCTAAGAGGTCCGTTTAGTGTAGGGGTTATGGGATCGGCCTGTCAGCTTGGCAGTCCGGTTTCAAATCACGCACAGGGCGGTCTTCCGATCTATAGCTCTGCTGGTGAGGCCTGATAGGCCGAGATGTACATACAGAGATTGATTTTTCTCGATTTGTTTAGCCATACATTTAATAGGTATTCCCGCCTAATTCCTTATTAATTAATTAATTTTCAAAATTAGGTCCGACTCCAATTAAGCATATATATATATATATATATATATATATATATATATATATAAAGTGTTGTTCCGGTTCCAACGGGAAAAAATTCAATATTCTATTAAAAAAAAAGAAGGTTCGCAAAATGGATTATGTTTTTAGAAAAATATTTTTATTATTTTTTAATAATGTAAGATAAAAAATAAAATGTTTTTTTCTAAAAACATAATCCATTTTGCGGACCTTCTTTGTACCCGTTCGCCACTGGTATGAAGTGACACTCGCAAATATGGAGCATATAGCAAGGATCGAAATCGCTATTCAGTTGTAATTGGTCTACGAGACTAGCCTGTGAACCATTATACCACGATGTGACACACCTTGTATATTCGTATATCTAAAAGGATGCCTTATATCAAGTATCTTGAATGTTTATAAAGTGGGTGTGTTCTTTTTTTCTGGAACATTCTGTCTGGACTAAAGACATACACATGAACTTTGACGTCATATCAAATCTGACAAATACAACAAACAAATCATGTCATTGAATGGCTAAAAATAAAAATGAAATATAAACTGGTTGATTTTTAATTCCTGATCAACAAAGTGAGAAAATTTCTCAACCAAAAGTTCTTGCTTCTTATTTTTGTTTTTTTGTTGTTTTTTTTTTTTTTTTGAAGGAAAAGAAAGAAAAAAACGAAAGTGAATCGCATTTGAAACATTTTGTGACGCAAGAGTTGATCATGTAGACAACTTGGTTTCGTTTGGTTTAATGGCATATCAACCCTGTGGGTTATTTAATGCCAATTCTATAATATTTATAAAATAATTATATATATATATATATATATATATATATATATATATAATAACAGTGGATAATATAACAACAAATAATAGATAAATAAATGATATAACAATGTCCATAATTTTTATTTCTCGCAAGAAGGAAAAATGATATCTATGTTAACATTTTCAAACAAATCTTTCATGTTATTTGCGTTGAAAAATCTTTTTTCTTGTAGGAGCGTAAACTTCATAACTTGGGAAAATGGATCCAATACTGAAAATCTTACTTTTTATAAACCAACTTGCAGAATTAATCGGTCCATGATCGAACTAAAAGGATTCGAGGAACATCAGGAAGTGAATGAGAAAGGGGAAAGAGGGGAATAAAAGAAGGAATAAGAGAAGAAGAATTTAGCAAATTCCGTATCATCTTTTCTTTCTTAATAAGCGCTAATACATAGTGAAAACGGAGCGATTTTGACGTGTTTTCATTAGATTTTAACATGCATAACCTTTTCACTTTCAAATCAAATTTATCAAGCTTGATACATATCAGATATAGTTCGTCCCTATGTATATCATCATCATCATCATCATCGTTATCATGTCGCACCAGCAGCATGGATATCCATGACAACCTCTCGCCAACCATTCCTATCACTCATTGTCTCTGGTAGGTCCTCCGCGCAGCATCCAGTATCTGCTTATAGCTGGTCTATGTAGGTCTTTGCTGAACGACCCGCACTAGAATATCCATCAGTATATAGTGGAATAAAAGGTATGAATTTTCACAAAGAAATTACTTAAGTAGAAATAACAGTTTTTCAACCGGTGTGCAAAAACATTAAAATAATAAAAACAAAAAATATATTAAAGCAAAATATTTAAATGTTAAAGTAAAATAAAAAAAAATTTTTTTAAAAACTGTTCTAAGAGTACAAAAATATCTAATTAAAACAAAAAATATTTAATTGTAACAAAAAATATTAAATTAAAACAAAAAATATTAAAGTAATTGAATAAAAAGTATAGTGGGGATGATCAACCGTCCTCAACACTCACGGAAGTTTCACGTTATACTAGTGTGCTGCGGCACCACTGGTTGAGAAGCTCTACTTTAGAGCAAAGTAAAAGACGTCCGTTTAACTCAGTGTTCAGTTCTGCTATGTATTCGATATATTGCAAATGTCTCGCCACACTGAAGAGACGTGATACGTCAAAACATGGGGTCTGTGGATGACTATATATATATATATATATATATATATATATATATATATATATATATAGTCATCCACAGACGTGTGATCAGGAAGACGTGAAGATGTGACTCCAAGAGGTAATGAAACAATGCTGCTAAAATGACAATTATGATTAACAAGTTGATTTGGCGAGTTTCGTGTGTGGCGTGTCCGGTTGGCCTAGGGGTAGAGTCTCTGACTCTGCATTCTGGGTTCTCCGGTTCGGTCTCTGTCGGGGGGAGATCGTAGGTATACACTGCTGATGAGACCAAATTAGGTCGAATCAGCTGTACAGTATTCATCACGTCGCACACGGTATTCACCGAATTTTCTTGTCGTGATTATTCCAATTATACACACACACACATATATATATATATATATATATATATATATATATATATGAAAGGTAAAATGGATATGAATCCGACAATATGTGTAGAAAGTTTGTAGAAAAAACAACAAGATGTTAAAAGTTTTGCTGACAGAAATAAATATATATATATATATATATATATATATATATATCTTTGAAATACGCTAGACTTAGCACAGGATGGCGTCGTCAGTTATGTTATTGGCTGGCTTCATAGGGGGGTTTCGGGTCTTTCAACATAATACCCCCCTCAGCCAGCCAGACCCCGTTGGAGCCGATCAAACTCCAACACGCCACCCTTGTGCAACGCTAACAAAGAAAAAAACTACGACAAACGCGAACTCTTTATATCTGAATGGCCAATCAATGATAAGAGTAGTTGTTATAAACAGGATCGCGCGATTCATATATATATATATATACCAACCCCTCCACACGAGCAGGAGTTTAACAGGTTTGAATTCAGAGCTTTCCTTCTCCTAGACTGGTTACCTAGCCATGGTTAAAGAGTCCAGTCTGCCCTGCTATTCACCCATAGCGGGGAGGGGGGGTTTAAATCTTTCACAAGGGTATTAGCGCTATGTGAAATGCCAACAGCTTCGTCCAGGAATTGAACTCGCGTAGACGAGTCCATTTCCTACGACTCTAACCATTAGACCAAGCGCACCCCCTCTCGCTCTCTCTCTCCCTCTCTCTTCTTATATATATATACTTGCAATAAACAACAGTCCCAATGTTATTATACTAGTTTAAATGTTGTAGACAAGTTTTTGACTTTCTTTTAATAAGCGCAAATGCCTTTTTAGCGTTTAGCGTTGGACGTGCACTCATGAAATTTTAAAATATATAATTTTCTAAATTATCCCAAAGGTTTTGAGCTTAACACTTATCAGGATACACTATCGTGTGGTGTATTAGTAATTAAGATAAACAGGATTAGAGCCGCGCCCTTAAGATTCGAAGCAAAGGTTGACCCAATATCTTCGATTTCAATTACAAATCAATTAGCATTATTTTCAATTCATCCACGGTTTAAAAATAATTTCAAACAATTTCTTAATCACAAAATATGTATCTAACTCTACTAACCGGTTCTCACCATTAGATTGACCAATCAGAAAACAGATACAAGATCAGCTCAAGGTGTAGCCTTGCCCATTATTTTACGAATATATTAACTCTTTATTTACAGAATTACAAGTTTTTGAATTCTACATTTACCGCACTTAATCAATAGACAACCTATGAATTATGTAACAACTAGAGTCTCACCATTGGATGCAATTTAGTGTTCTAGTCAGGATACATTATCATGCGGTGTATTAGTAATTAATATGGAGGCGCGTGGCATAATGGTTAGAGTCGTGGGAAATGGACTTGTAAACCCGAGTTCAAATCCTAGACAAGGCTGTTTACATTTCATATAGCGCTAATACCCTTGGAAAAGGTATGAATTCATATATTCTCCCTCCAGCTATGGATGAAATAGTAGACTGGGCCCTTTAACTATGGGTAAGTAACCAGTCTAGGAAAAGGAAAACTCTGAATTCAAAAATCCTGAGATCAATCGTTGATTGGGTTTGTCGCATTCCTTGTGCACCAATTCTTTCCTATCGACTGTGTCAAAAAGTGCGGAATGATGCGACACAAGCCTTCACCACTATAAACAAAACACTGTGTTGG
This sequence comes from Doryteuthis pealeii, assembly GCA_023376005.1. Taxonomy (NCBI): domain Eukaryota; kingdom Metazoa; phylum Mollusca; class Cephalopoda; order Myopsida; family Loliginidae; genus Doryteuthis; species Doryteuthis pealeii. Next base: position 143,831,422 of record CM042138.1, on the reverse strand, counting down.
TTGTTCATTGGATGAACACTCATGTATCGAAAATCGACGAGAGAGTCCATTTTTTTTAAGTTAGTAATTAAGAAAAACAGGATTGGAGTCGCGCTCTTTAGATTCGACGCAAAGTTTGACCCAATACCTTCGATTCCAGTTACAAATCAATTAGCATTATTTTCAATTCATCCACGGCTTAAAAATAATTTCAAACAATTTCTTAATCACAAAATATGTATTTCGTAAGTAATTATTTCCCTGACAAAGCATCTTCAAAGAGTTTGGTTTTCACACATGAATATTAAATATTGACACTGAGAATTCGTTCAGTTGTGACATTGACTTAATAAATATCCCGCATAGTTTGGTGTTAACTAGACTAACTGTCTATTATGTGTTTGGAGTAATTTGTAAAGTCGATTCATCGCGGCATCTGAAATGACTTGACAGACGAGTATATAGTCCAAACATTTATAACATGACTGTACCGACAATCTTTACAAATGCTAGACTGACCGCTAAGAAGCAAAACTACATTTGCTTACCTCAGATCAAAATAAACTTGTTGGATAATAATAATAAGAATAAGAATAAGAATTCATCAGCGTTAGAAGAAGAAGAAGAAGAAGAAGAAGAAGAAGAAGAAGAAGAAGAAGAAGAAAGCCCCTAGAAACCAAGCTATGTAGCAGAAACCTTATCAAGGGAATAAACACATGGACTGTCCCTCTCGTAAGATACTCGTGATCATTCATAAAATGGAGAAGAGAGGAGCTCCGGCAGCTGGACCAAAGGACAAGGAAACTCATGACCATGCACAAAACGTTACACCCGAGAGACGGCATAGACAGACTATATGTGCCAAGAAAAGAAGGGGGAGGGGTCTCGTCAAGATTGATTGACAAGAAGAAGAGAACAATAGTGTAGATACGACAATCCGAGCACTTGACTAATACACTAATAAAAGTAAGGAAAGTATTTTATTTGCTAATAAATATGCAATAATCTTCAAAAAGCCCTGTTGGCTGGGGCTTTAGAATACACTGACTGCATCTCTGCAGAAGGGTAAATCCCCCCCCCCTAATGGGGCCACCTGTTGGCCGTGGGTGGCAACATCTGATTCTTAAATGAGACACCACACCTTCCCTCACTCGCCGTTGGGGTCGCTTCTCGTCTTCCCAGTATTGATCAGATGGCCGTCTCTGGTCAATCGGCTAGTTGACTGGTCCTCTCCTCTTTGGGGTCGCTGATCCTGGTTGGTGATTCAACCTACAACCAACCCTTCACCTGCTACGTTGTGTTTTTGATCTTAAGTAGTTGGTTTGGTCAGGTTCGCTCCCGGACAGAGATTCTCTGTCAAATGGTTGAAGTGGTCTCAAAACAAAGTCAGTTACCATTTAAAAGGAATAAGGACAGGTGGTTAAATTGTATACACAATTTTATATATAACAAAAAATAAAAAACACAGTTTTATAATTCCCGTCCCATTTGAGTTCCAATGTGATGCAATTTAGTATTAGTGACTGGATATGTTTGGTTTGGTTGACGAAGAATAAATTCTAGTCAGGGTCTTACGAGGGGATTCTCAACTTAGTGACAATAACTTAAGTTCTGTTCTTGTCAACTAATACACTCTATGGAAGATCACTTTCTGCCACTGACTGGGCAATTGTCTCCAAAACTGACTCTCAGCAACTCTGCTCTCGAACTCCGCTATCTACTCTGCTCAGGAACTGACTAATATTAAAAAAATACTTGGCTTAAATAAAATTTTCTCTTCCGACTGTAATTCGGTCCTTCTGACCGCTTTACCCAGAAGTAGTTCTCAAGAAATAGTTCCTTTTCTAATTTTACTCCAACTCATTATAATTGTCATCTATTACTGACACTCACTATAGTTATCATATCTTACTGTCACTCTCAGGGGTTCATCTAGTACAACCCTCATAATTGGGTTTTTCCAAATCAATATTTTTGGCAATTCTCATATCTTATCTGCTAACACTGTCCAGAGAAGACTGTCAATATCTTTTGGTAGGCTATACTGACCTGATCCCCTTCGGGCACAAATAATCGTTTTGAATCATTTCCATTGTTCTTTGCACTTTAGGTTTTTCCTAACACGTGGGAAATTGTACTTTTATCATTTTCCACTTACAAAACTTTATAAGTTAATTTGGGTGGGTTAACCACTTAAAGACCAATGGGTTACCAGTCACTATTACATAAAGACGGAATCTGGTGGATGAGCAGTCCATGACATACAACACCCCACTTTGGCCCTTACTTAAACTAGATGGTCGGTCGGAGAGGCCCCTCCGATCAATCGGCTGGTTACATCAAGCCCTAGCACCTATATGATTGTCCCAACGCTATTGCCCTTATGGCAAGCCCCAACCTTTTATTATGATAAATGTACTAGAAGGCAGTGACTGAGGGTCTTATTGTTCTGGGAATGACGTTAAACTCTATCTGATGGTGAGGTTCCAGTTCTGGAAGTCTGGGGAATGTGGATCACCCCTTCATCACCATTGCTCCCTGGTCCACTCTGACCCGGAGTGGTAGTACCTGTTAGGGTCCCATCTATGGGTCAAATAGAAAAATGTGTTGATAAAAAAAAAATGAGTATCCATTAAGGATGAATTTATTCCAAAATTTGTCGGCATTAAATGACCCACTGAGGTTGATATGCCGTAAAACAAAACAATCTTCAAAAGACAAAAAAAAAAAAATCAATACATTTGCAAAATGGGGATCATTTATTCAACAAAAAAGTTTTCCTAAAAAAGGAAAAAGGGGAAAAAATGAATAAAAATAAAAAGTTTAATAACTTTAAATACAAAAAAAGTCTTCTTTTCTATAAACAAAAAAAAATGTAGAGACAAATCAAACAAATATTTTTGTTTCTTGTAACTGGTTCATGATATTGAATGATGTATGACATGGCACAATGGGTTAATCAAGTGATAACAAAATTTAATAACAACCTTGGAAGCTGCTTTCATTTTTAATGTTGGATAATTTGCATTTTAAAGACGTCTGTAAGAAGGATATGAAGACATGCCACATTAACACTAATACATGGGAGGTTGGTGCAGAAAACCGAGCGGCCTGGTGCCTCCTTGTCAAACAAGGGATGAAAAGGAGTGAAAAAGAGAGGAAAGCCGCAACAGAAAAGAGAGCCAGAAAGAAGGAGAAACAACAGCATCTCCAGCAAGCATCACTGTTTGTTTGCAGTCACTGCAGCAGAGATTGCCATTCAAAAACTGACCTGTTCAGCCACTTGCACAGATGCAGTTTAAAAAATGTTAAAAATGGACACTATGCCATTGTCTTTAGCAGATGTAAGGATGCCAACCAAATTTGCATTTTAAAAAGACTGATAGTAGATAAAGAGCAAAGAACAAAGATATGGAATCGGGTATAGATAAGATCTATCAGGAAAATATCCAACCATTTAATATTAATGAGCTTATCTAAGACAATCACGCCTTAGTCCCCTTTAAATACTCCACATGGGAGGAACACTTTGTGCAACAGTTATTGTCAAAATAAATGAAATTGGCAATTTGAGTTCAAATCTTGGACAATGTTGTTTGCATTTCACTTTGCAATACCCTCAGGAAAGCCATGAATCCAATTGTTCTCCCTCCAGCTATGGGTAAATAGTAAAGCAGATTGATGAGGCAATCAGTATAGGCAACGGAAAACTGACTTAAAAATAAAACTTTGTCACCATCCTGCCTGTAGCAGAGAAGGTTGCTTAAATACATACCCCAGTTCGGAGTTTGGACATCCCATCACGGTGTAATGGTTAGCAAGCTAGTCTTGCAGTTCTTGCATACATAACCTCACTTGGGAGTTTACAAACTTATCCTAAAACAGTCCGCAGGGCCATCTTTCAGGATTGCTATCAGCTACCTTATCATATTCCCCCATAATTTTGGACATGGTCAGAAATATTTCTTTCAACATTTCTAATTTTGGAAAAGGCCATAATCGACAGGCTACCAAATCTAGACTGGGAAGGGGGGGGCTTATAGACCAGGATAAAATGCACAAGACATCATTGTGAATGCAACAATCACACAGTATACAAGTTCACTTAATTACATCTAGTCCTGAATAACTCCACAGATTGGTTGGTTGGATTTTATGGCATGTCAACCCTTGTTGGGTTATTTTATGACAAAGATGTTTTTGTTTCATTCATTTTTGTTGGGTATTCAGTTTTCTTTTTTAATTCTTTCTTTTTATTTATTTAACCTATAGATAGGACCCTAACAGATACTACCACTACAATTCAGGGTAATCCTGGGAGTAATGGCAATGCAGGGGTACTTCACACTCCCTAGAGCTTCAAAATTGGAACCTCATCACTAAATGTAGTTTAATGCCACCCACAGGTGAGTATATGTTCATGCATGCACAGTAAAATTACCTGTTGATTGGTTGTCAAGGTATATCAAGGCCACACAACCAATTCTCAATATATTCAAAATAGGTGGATATTTTCTTAAACAGATCTTGTATCTCTATTGTATTTATATCACAGGATTCCATTTGTAAGTAGATATGAGCAAACATCAACATTTTTTTTTTAAATATCCTTTTTTGACAAAAGGATATGAAAATAAAAGTTAATCAGTGATTAAATAAAATCTATAACAATTGTTGTTGTTGTTGTTGTTGAGAGGGAGGGAGGGAGGGAGGGGGATGCTGGTAATTTTGAAAGACAATGACATGTTTCCCAAAATTTATGACATGGTTATAAAGAGGCTTTAATCATGATGAAAAATAATCAAAATACAGAGGAAATAAAAATAAGTCACAGGACAATTCTCTCAATTTATCAACTCATTTTCTATTTAATTCTAAAGGATCAAGGCTAAAGTTCCTTTCAAGTAATAAATAACAGAGAGAGAGAGAGAGAGAGAGAGAGAGAAAGAAAGAGAGAGAGAGAGAGAGAGAAAGAAAGAGAGAGAGAGAGAAAAAAAACCTAAATCTATGGTACAAAGAGGTCCGAAAGTCTTGTCACCCTATATATTGCTTTAACTTTCATTTTTTGTTTTAATATGTTATGTAATTATTTTACCACAAAAAAATATAATATAAGGTCACAAGACTTTTGGACCACCCTGTACATAGGGTGGTCCAAAAATCTTGTCACACTTACATGTTGTTTTCTTTCATTATTTTTTGTTTTAATAACATAATGTGTTATGTAATTATTTAACCTAAAAATAAATTGGAAGGTAACAAGATTGTACGGGTGGTCCAGAAGTTTGTTACCCCTACATATTGTTTTAACTTTCATTAAATTTTGTTTTAATAATATCATACATAAGTTATGCAATTATTTTACCTCTAAAAAAGATCTTTAAAAATTAAATCATTTTCTAGAAATTCGGGTTGTATTATTTAATTATTTTACCCCTAAAAAAAATAAGTAGGGGTGACAAAACTTTAGGACTACCCAGTGAGACAAACTGTGCTGGTAATAGTCACAAAATATTCCATCACAATGGATTTATAATGGGGGCAAAGGAGGCATTTGCCCCAGACCTACGACCAGAGGGGTACCCAGACTTCCTTTATAAAATCTGTAATAATTATGAAATTAGTTTTATCATTGAAAAAATAAAGAAATAATCACTTTGTCGTATAATACAAAATGAAAAATATAGTAAAAGTTATTCTTACAGTCAATATAATCAAGAAAAATAAAATAAGGTATTTTCTTTGGAACCTAACTTATGAATTTTTTCTTTTGATAAATTTGTTTTACTGCATTTTTTTTATTTATTTCTCACGTACCTAATTTAATTTCTAAATCAACTTGAGGAGTTTCCTAGCCAGAAGTGCTCCAGGTCCCCCACCCCTCCTAAGGTCTGAATCCAGCACTGTCTTTACATTTTGTCTGGTTCACAGTCAATTCTCTCAGACCCTTTTACAACTCCACTAACTTGTACTATTACAGCTGATTCCTCCGACACACACAGACATATCTTACCAATCTTCTTTCCAGGTCAAATACACACACCTAACTTTGTTCATCCCAGCAATTCTAACAATGTTTTCTATGTACTCTAGTTCCAAATCTTTCAGATAGATGGCAGTACTATTTTGCTACTATACGCTGCACCACTCTTATCACCACTTGTCACAGTAATCATGTTTTCTCCTATAATCCTTTTTTTAGTGGAGTGCAATGGTTGTTTATTGTTTAATGGCATATCAACCCTTGTGGGTTATTTAATGCCAAATCTTGTTTTTTTTTATGTATATGATTTGTTTAACTTTATGTGTATTAATAAATTGGTAGAAACAATTTTCAATAACTTCATACGTATTATAAATTAGAAGAAATAATTTCATATGTATTACTAAACATGTGGTTGACCTTCAGCCACTGCCTTCTAGTACCTTTACGATAAAAAGGGTTGGAGTGTTTGTTTGTAATAAGAGTAATTTGTAGAATAGGGTTAGGACTTAATCACATAGGTGCTAGGCTTGACATGACCAGCCAATTGATCAGATTGGGCCTCTCCAATTCCCAATCTAGCTCAAGGGTTGAAATGGAATGTAACCATTCAGCCACCAGGATCACTTTCTCAGGTTCTATGGGTCACTACCCATAACTAACAGCTAGCCCCATTGAGGGGGTGTTACCCCATTGCAAAGGTGCAATTGGTGTATTCTACAACCAACCCAAACGATGAGAGCAGGAGTGCAATGGAGGGGTACTGTCTGAAGGAAGGGAATTTTTTGTTTGTTTCCCTGTTCTGAGATTTAGTGAATCAATAAAGTAGAAATGGGGTCAGAATAATTCATTAAAAAAAATTCTGAAAAATCTAAAAGAATCTTTTACAAATAATCCATTAAAAAATAAAGGAAAATCTGAAGATAAAAATTTGAATATAATTCATTAATTAAAATAAAACTGATTTCAATTAAAAATTTATGGTAATCAAACAGAATTTAAATGATGTAATGCTATTTTAATTCAAATATTCAAATCCTTAGAACAATATAAATGTCTAAATTGATACATTTGAAAGAAGATGCTTGAACTGATGGGTTGGATGAGAATGCTCAAATGGTTTGGACAGGATATGTTTGAATTAAAAGGATAGATGGGAGATGCCTGAATTAATGGGTTGGATGAAAGATGTCCAAATTAATGGGTTGCATTTGGATGAGAGATGTCCAAATTAATGGGTTGGATGAGAGATATCTAACTTAATGGGTTGAATGAGAGATGCTCGATTTAATGGGTTGAATGAGAGATGCTCGATTTAATGGGTTGAATGAGAGATGCCGATTTAATGGGTTGAAGGAGAGATGCCAGAGTTAATTGGATGGATGGAAGATGCCACAAATTAATTAAATCCAATAGTAACAAAAATTATCAACTATATTTACCAATAGCAAAAATTAAAGTAGGCAGAGTGGCCTATTGTCAGTATCAGCCAGACACCGAGGAGTCTATTCCCTTTTTCACTAGAGCTAGACTAGGGAGATTGTTTTGCATCTGAGGTGGATCACCACATCTACCGTCAGCTCCCCACTTTACCGCACAGATCCAAGCTGTGCTACTCATGTGCTGAGTTGGTGAGGCCGGTATCAAACCCAGAACCTTGGGGTTCCAAGATAGATGCTCTACATTAGTCTGAGGCGGAGCATCACACCTACTATCACACACAGATCCATGTGCCACTCATACACTGAGTTAGCAAGGGCCAGTATTAAACCCAGAACCTTGTGGTTCCTAGTCGGACGCTCAACCAACTGAGCTAAACCGTCCCTATAGAGAGGCCACTGCTATAGATGACCATATTTATTACTAGTATATTACTAATATCCTTTTTAATAATTTAAGAATAAGAAGTTCATTTTTCTAAGAATCCACTACAGAAATCATGATATCATCAAATGAGAAACTTAAATTCAACATTTCTCTGCATTAAATATTTATACAAATCAAAAATGAATGTAGATATGTATAGATACATTATTCCATAAACTATTCTGACTAGTATCTTCATCTTATTGTTTTATTATTATATCTCACTTGATATATCCTTATTAAGTCCCTTAGCTCATCTGGTAAGCTTTTTGATTTTTAAATTTAATTGGTTGGATTTTACAACATGTCAACTCTTGTTGGGATCTTTTATGCCAAAGACATTTTTATTTTTTTCATTCTTGTTGAGTTTTCAAGTTTTTAAACTCATATTTTTAACGTTTTTAAAACTCATTTTAACCCATAGATGGGACCCTAACAGGTATTTCCAGTCCAAGTAAGAGTGGACAGGGAGTAATAGCGATGAAGGGGTACTCCACTCCGCAGAGCTCTAGAATGGAACCTTACCACTAGATGCAGTTAAACATCACACCAAGGACACTAAGTCCCTCAGCCACTGCCCTCTAGCATATATGATAAAAAAAGGTTGGGTGTTTGTCATAGGAGCAAAGGGTTGAGAAAATGATATGGGTGTTGCCCATCTCACCCAATTATGGGCCAAAGTGGAGTGTTTGCATGTCATGGACTGCTCAGCCAATAGGATTCCATCCTCAGGCATCAGAGGTCACCACCCATGACCAACAGGTGGCCTCATTGGGGAATTCTTACCAATCTGCAGAGGTGCAGTCGGTATATTCTACATCCCCAGCCAATAGGGCTGGGATTTTTAAGGTAATTATTTACTGGATATACTCGTGTAAAGTGCAAACCCTAATTTTTAAATTTTCAACTCCAAAAAGGTGTGGGCACTGGTGCTTTCAACATGACTTGACCATAAACAGAAAGGATGAGGATATTAGTCCAAATAACTTGCAGAATAAGAAGAATGATTTCTTCTCAGAATTTTACACTATATTTAACCCCTTGAGGACGGATGATGACTAAACACCCATGTCCACACTGGCCTAGATGATATGTTAACATACTAACAATGTTTTTATATAGTTTTTGTCAAAAATGCACTTTTACCCCAAAAATCCAGTCCGTGGAGGGTATTTTCAACTTTTGAAAATCCTGACCTCAAGGGGTTAAATATCTATCACAGACTTTGTGCACTAATGCGAGTGTTGCCCAGGGTGATTTTAAAAAAGTTTTTGCTTTTTAAAGATTAGATCATTGTAAAAGTAAAGTCGGCAGTGTGGCCAATTGTCAGTATCAGTTAGACAGTGAGGAAGTGTATCCCCTTTTCACTAGTACTAGGTCAGGAAGATTGTTGTTGCCCCAGGATGAGATTTTGCTTTTTAAAGATTAGATCATTGTAAAAGTAAAGTCAGCAGAATTGTTTATTGTCTGTATTAACCAGACAGTGAGGGAGTCTATCTCCTATTCACTAGCACTAGACCAGGGAGATTGTTTTGCATCTGAGGTGGATCACCACATCTACAGTCAGCTTCCCACTTTACTGCACAAATCCAAACTATGCTACTCATGTGCTGAGTTGGCAATGGCCGGTATCAAACCCAGAACCTTGTGGCTCCTAGGCGGATGCTCTACCGACTGAGCTAAACCAGCCTTTTTTGTAATCTAATTCTAATCTACTCGCTCTATTGTGTCAGCCCATTGCTAAATGAAATGAGTCAATAAAAAAAAAAAATGCTGTCAAGCAATTTTAAAAAAGATAAAAACTGACATTTTATAGAGACAAAAATAAACAAATTTGTATATAAAAATAAAAAAAGATACATGCAAATGAATGTGGAAATCAACTAATAAAATAAAATCTTTAAAACAATTTCTAGGGCGAGTCAAAAGTTTTTCAGTATTTTGGTACAAGATAGTTTGTGGATTATATAACACATGACTGAAGTAGTTCAACCACAGAAGGTGCAGGTACCTGCTGTTGTTGTCAGTATCATGCATTGCTGCACTTTGTGTGAGATTTCAAAGATGTCCAGATGAATATGCAACTTTGTCTAATTTGTAGTTTTGCAATATTTTAGGATGTGGCTATGGAAGGTTTGGTTTGGTTTGGTTTGGTTTGTTTTGTTTTACGGCATATCAACCTCAGTGGGTCATTTAATGCCGATAAAGTTTTGAAATAAATCAATTCTTAATGGATAATACAATTTTTTTTTATAAATACATTTTTCTATTTAACCCATAGATGGGACCCTAACAGGTACTACCACTCCGGGTCAGAGTGGACCAGGGAACAATGGTGATGAAGGGGTGCTCCACATTCCCCAAACCTCCAGAACTGACTATGGAAGGTACTTGCTGTTGTTGGCAGTATTGTGCTAGTTGGTGCACTAACACGTTGTGCGTTGATGCACTGTGTGGGATTTGAAAGATGCACAGATGAATGCAAAAAGTTTTCTAAAAGTTGGGAATTTATGTTTCATGAATTTGATCTTGGCCATAACACAATGGAAGAGACCAAAAAATAATCCTAGTGCAAAAGTTGAAGGTGCAGTTGATCACAGTACATTAACCAGAGAGTTCAAGAAATTTGCTCAACTTGCAAGAACCTGGACAATCAGGTAAGTCTAAAATCATGGATTCCGATGGTCATGCTCCAAACCATAGAGATGACTATCAAGAAATCTTGATATTTCACAGTCTAGTGTGATTTGTCACCTTGACAATGTCAAACTGGAAACTGCTGAATTGTACCTCAGGTTATCAAAATATTGTAAAACTTTTGACTCCTCCTAGAATTATACAGTCACAAGAATTTTGCCTTTGTTTAAAAATGATAAAATTGTTCGGATGTTTGTAGGAAATTTCCCTTTGCAGAGAAAGAAATATAAAAAATGGTTTTACATAAAAGTGCAATTAAAAGATGAAAATAGGGCAAATAAAAGTTGAATAAATTAAAAATAGCAAAAGAAAATGTTATTTTTAGCAACTAGTTGTAATTATTGTCATTTGAAACAAAAAGGAAAAAAAAAAAATGGAAAGTAAACAAGAAAAAAAAAATGAAAAAAATTGAAATTATACAATTTAGGTTCAAGTAAAATTGTTCATCATGAGTTTTCAGTTTAAAAACTGAACGGAAAAAAAAATTATTTTTTAATCCCAAAAAACAGTGAAATGAAAATAAAAATTTAAAAAAAAAAAAAATTCCACTGCATCCCAAGAAAATGTTTCTTATAGTTGCCTGAATTCATAGCTCAAATTTTTTTTTTTTTTTTTTTCTCGTGTAAGTTAAGTCAGCAGAGTGGTTTACTATTGGTATCAGCCGGACATCAAGGGATCCTGTCTCCCTTTTCACTAGTGCTAAACAAGGGAGATTGCTTTTGCGTCTGAGTTGGTGCTATCAGCTCCCCACTTTACCGCAAAGATTCAAGCAGTGTGACTCCTGTGCTGAGTTGGTAAGGACCGGTATCAAACCCAGAAGCTTGTGGTTCCAAGGTGGCTGCTCTAACCGACTGAGCTCTCATGTAGAAAGGTAAAAATCTTCTTTTATTCTGTCCTCATAGGTCGTGAGTTAAGTGGTTTCTTCTAGAGCAACACAACAACTGATTAAGAGTGTTATCGAATTAAAACGGATATATCAGATTCTGTCTACGAATGAGTATTGCCTTCTGAATGATGATGCACTCAATAATTTTTTACCTTCATTAACTCTTTTGCTGACAGAATGATGTTTTTTTTTTTTGGTCGCAGTACACAGGCAGAGTGACATTTTTTTTATAAATTATCTGCTGGCAAAAGGGTTAACAAGAATAATAGGGGAAAAAAAAGAAGAAAAAAAGGTGCTTTACTTGATCAAATATCAATTTTTAGTTTCATTGATACAATTCAAATGAGCAACACTGTCCGAGGTACTTAAAAAAGTGAGCAACACTGTCCGAGGCACTTAAAAAAATGAGCAACACTGTCTGAGGCATTTAAAAAATGAGCAACACTGTCCGAGGCATTTAAAAAAATGAGCAACACTGTCCGAGGCATTTAAAAAAATGAGCAACTCTGTCCGAGGCATTTAAAAAAAATGAGCAACACTGTCCGAGGCACTTAAAATACTACTTAAATACTATTCAAGTAAAAAAAAAAAAAAAGCAAAGTCAGTAGAGTGACCTATTGTCAGTATCAGCCAAACAGGTAGGAAGTCTATCCTCTTTTCACTAGTGCTAGACCAAGGAGTTTGTTTTTTGCATCTGAAGTGGAGCACCATATCTACCATCAGCTTCCCATTTTATTGCACAGACCCAAACTGTGCTACTCATGCACTGACTTGACAAGGGCTGTTATTAAATCCAAAACCTTGTGGTCCCAAGTCAGATGCTCTACCAACTGAGCTACCAAAATAATAACAATAATAATGATTAGTTATGGATATTTAGTAAATTCAGTTTGGTCAAAGTGAATATAAATGAGAAAAAGATTGTGTTGCACTGTGAAGGGTTTTTGTAAATGTTGGTTTTGCCTGCATTTGAAATATTAAACTCTGATTCTGGTGGAATATACACAACACTCTTAGCCATTAGGGAAGAAAATGAAGATGTAAAGATTGTGTTATAAGAATCCTTCAAGACAGAATTGAATTGTCTTGAATATCAAAATTCTGGCTTTTACCTTAAACATTGATTATTGGGTAATTCCATGTCAAATCATTCAGGCCATGTCACCCACACTCTTCAATTTTTCAGAAATTTTGTCCAAGTGTGGATTATGATAAAGTTTGACAATCCCCAAAATTTGAGCTTCAAATTCCAAAAATTGGTGGAGTTATGTCAATTTTTAGCTCTCCAAATTTGAGGGGGGTTGGCAAAAAATAGATTACAAAAAGTTGCCATTTTTCGCCAAACCCCACCAAATCTGGAGAGCTAAAAATCGACATAGCTCAAATTTTGGGGATCATCTAACATTAACATAGTTCACACCTGGAAAAATTTTCAGAAAAATTGAAGGAGGTGGGCGACAAATTTACTTTTTTCTGATTTGACATGGAATTATCCTATTGACACCTGTGAGAGATATACAACTACCTCAACCACAAGGCAAAACTTGAAATAATTAGTAATAGGTTAAATATGCTGTGTTAGCCTTCAGGTAAAAACTAAAAACATTCTTGTGGTTGCAAACAGAGTTTTTTTCTTTTTGTTCATATGATGAAAATAATGATATATATAACAATGAGATGTTTACAATGGAAGGCTTAATAATTCTTTTTTTTTGTTCCTTTTAACAACCACATTGTGGTAAAGATTTTGACTTGTGTTGAAGCATTCGTTCAAGACAATAGCGCCAAATGGTAAATATTTCAAGATGAAATCATGTTTCTCAATTTTTTATTTTTTTCTTCAGAATTTTTTTTTTTTTTTAAATCTTTAGATGATGTTAAAATGATATGAAGGCCTTTTTCCTTTTGTTTTTTTTGATTTTGAATTTGAAAATCTTTTTAATAATCTTGTAAACTTCACAAAGCTACAAAAAATAATATCAGCTAAACAGAGAGAAGAATTAATATATATTAATATAATTAATTAATCTATATATTAATATCATTAAACTAGAAAATTAAGCTTAAATATTTTGCAGTTACTAAAAACTCAATTTTACACGACTTTCTTACAGACAAAAGGAAAACTGTAGCATGGTTCCTTTGTTTAATGGAATATCAAACTTCATGGGTTATTTAATGCCAAAGTCGTCTTTCCGAAGAGTATTAGTCTGAAAGTGAACAAAATTACACGACAGATTCAAACTCATTTACTACTATGTCACAATCTAGCACATTAGCCACTACACCACAGGGGATTCCCACCTTGTAGAAGAACAGTAGTGACACTATTTAACCCACATGAGAAAGATATACCTTTCCCGGGGGTATTAGTCTGAAAGTGAAAAAAATAGCATGACTGAAATTCAAACTCACTTACTACAATATCACAATCCAGCACATTACCCACAACACCACAGGAAATCCCCACCTTGTAGAAGAACAGTAGTGGTACTATTTAACCCATAGCTGGGTAGATGAGAGGGCTCATACCTTTCTCAAAGGTATTAGTCCAAAAGTGAATGTAATAGCATGACTTGAGTTTGAACTTGTTTACTACGATGTCACAATCCAGCACATTAGCCACAACATCATGGGACCCCCACCTTCCAGTATGAGTAGGAGAAAACCCTTATGATCCACGTTTCACCACTTCATGTTTGATTACTAGTAGTAATATATATGAGAATTAAAATACATCTTGAGGTGATGGTTTAGTTTCTTTATTTAATGATATATCAACCTTTGTGGGTTATTTAATGCCAAAGCTATCCTTGTAAAAGAACAATAGTAACACTATCTAATGATAAGGGGATTCATACCTTTCCCAAGGGTATTAGTCTGAAAGTGAACATAATAGTGTGACTAGAGTTTTTTTTTTAACTCACTATGATGTTGTAGTTCAGCATGTTAGCCCCTATGTCACAGGGACTTCCCCTTTTTGTCTGTAAAGGTTTTATCTTTTTTTTTTTTAAATCATCTACCACTATACAAAATACAGACTCTTAAACCTCCAAGAATTAAAGAGAAAATTTGGCCTTTTTTTTTTAAGAAAGAATATTATCTGAAGATAAATAAAAAATCTTTTTTTTTTAAAGAGAAATTTGGAAAGTGACGGCAACTTTTATCAACCATTGAATGGCAATCATTTTTTTTTTCTGTAATTTGTGACTTCAATGATAAGACTTTGTGTTCAGGATGTCACAAAATTATTTCCACCAAATAAAAACATTTTTTTAAAAAGTGCTTAATAGTCTGTGAAAAAAAAAGCAATGAAGATATGTAAAACGTCCAAGTAATTAAAAAAAAAAAAAAAATGATATCCAATTTGTGTTTTGTGGCGGAAGAGTATCATCAGTCATAATATTACAAATGACCATTTGTTAAAACTTTTTATCTAATATAACGTTTCCATCCTTGTCTTTGATTCGGATTCGTCCATTGGAAAATTTAGTTTCCTGCCGTCCATCTGGATAGATCGTCTTTTGTGTTCCATCAGGATATTCACGTCTCTGTCAGGGAGAAGAAGAAGAAAAAATATTAAGCTGAATCTTTTTTTTAAAATGAATTGTAGATTAAAACTGATAAGATTGATAACAACTGAAGCTGACATCAGACATTTAACAAACTTTACATTGGCTGGTTAGGTTAGGTTAGGTTTTCTTGTTTAATGGCATATCAACCTCTGTGGGTTATTTAATGCCAAATCTTGTTTAGTTGTATATATGATTTGTAAGGGAATAGTTTGTAGATAAACAGAGATGATGATAGGTACACGTCCTGTGTCCATGACACACAAAAATCTAAAAGGACGCAATAAACTCTTATCCATGCATGTTTTTCCTTTTTCTTTCCTCATCATTTCAAGCTAACTGTAAATACATTTCAATAGTTTCTTAGAAACAAATTACACAGGATAGTTTACAAAGTAGGAGTTAGACGGCTTTAGTTGGGACTCCTTCAAAACAAATATGTGCGTCCCAGGACACACTAAATCAAAAAGCTATCAGCATCACTGGATAAATATTTTATTTTTAAACAAATTGTGAGAGTGTGAGACAAAAGTTAGAAATCAATTTTGCTTTACAGGTGAATTTTTGTAGATAGATGTAGGGTTGGATTTTATGGCATGTCAACCCTTGTTGGGTTATTTTATGCCAAAGACATGGCTCCTGATTACGACAAGAAGGTTCCCAAGTTTGAAAAGAAGGTTCCCGAATTCGAAAAGGTTCCCGAGTCCGACAAGAAATACCTGAAGAAGGCCGAAACATACAGATAACAATGAAGATGAAGACAATAGTCTAAATAACGCAGATAATATTAATCATCAAGCCTCATCTCAAACATTCAGAAAAATAACATTTTGTTTTATTCATTCTTGTTGGGTATTCAATTTTTTAAAACTCATTTTTTAATCTATCTAAAAGATAGATGGGACGCTAACATGTACTACCACACCAGGTCAGAGTGAATTTGGGAGTAAGGGCAATCAAAGGATACTCCACACTCCTCAGAGCTCCAGAATTGGAACCTCACCACTAAATGCAGTTTAACATCATACACAGGAGGCAATACCTTCTAGCACATATATGGTATAAAGGGTTAGGAATTTGCCATAAGGACAATAGGATTGGGACAATCATATAGGTACTAGGCTTTGAGTTGAAAACCAATTGATCAGGGTTCCACACAACCTGTCTAGCCTAAATATGGGCCAAATTGGAGTGTTAACATTGTCAGCCACAAGGCCAATGATAATGAGAGATAGAAAGATTGTCTTAGACCAATCACCCAAGAATGTTTCAATGTATAATGTGTGAGTTATGTAAAAGTTTTGATTGACGAGGGTGAGTCAAAAAGTAATGCCATTTTGTTTAGGACAGGTTTAATTACCTACGCAGGAACATGTATCATACATCAAAATGAAGCTGATCCTCTGCCCCGTAAAATTCTGTTGACTGTACTTTGAGCCACTTCTTCACTACAGATTTCACTTCCTCGTCACTAGAATAATGTTTGCCTCTCAAACCCTCTTTCATGGGGCTGAAGAGATGATAGTCTGAAGGCACTAAATCTGGTGAGTATGGAGGATGCGGTAAAGTTGTCCAGCCGAATGAGGCAATTTTCTGCCTTGTCCTGATGCTTGTGTGTGGTCATGCTTTTGTCATGCAGAAGTGGGACATTATCAATTGGCAAGTTGGGTCTTACTCATCAGATTCTTGTTCTGGCCTCGTTAGGGTCTCAATGTAGGCCTTAGTTTTATAAAAAACTTCACATGAAATAAAGAAAATGGCATTACTTTTTGACTCACCCTCATAGTTGCACTGATAAAAATGTAGATTATGTTGAAAGATAAATGTTTGTTCTGCCATTATCAAGCTACTTAGACATCATCTTACCTAACCATCCTCATCAATTTCAAAGAAAAACTCCTTTGAATATGGCCGCCACACTGTCTAGAGTTTCCATTCTTTACCTCATTTGTGTGTGGGATCCATCCATCTATCTATTGCCAAACTGGATTTAAGATTCTCAGTTGACCATGTCACCCTTTTTGATTATTTCTTGTTATCTTCCAACCATAACACCGTGACTTGAACTACTTCAGTCATATGATATACACATTGCAAACTGGCATGTACAAAAATATTGCAAAAACTTTTGACTGATTTGTTGGGAATAACGATATATTGCAAAAACCTGGTTGTAAGTTGACAGTAGGAGACTCATGCATTAAAATGATTTCTATGCAATATCATTGTGATAAACTGTCTTTTTTTTTTTTTTTTTATTAGAGATGCATTTCTGATATCAAAATTAGGTGCCATGGTCATGTGCCAAACTTGGCTGGATTAGGCAAATAATTTAAGAGAATGGAACATAAAAGCAAGAAAGAGAAGAGAAAGAAGGTGAGAGAAAAAGAATAAAAGTGGAAAGAAAAAAAGAAAAAAAACATTTTAAAAGAAAGAAAAACATTTTTAAAAAAGATGTACATCCCATATTGTAAAAACTTACTTTGAATTTTTCTGTATGAATTTCTCTCTGACCATTTGGAAATTCTAAAGTCCTCACTCCATTGGCATCAACTTTGATTACAGTGCCATCCTGACAATGACTTTCTTCGGAACCATCTGGTCGGAGATACTTGACTGTGTGATCAGGAAATGTGATTTCCTGAGTTCCATCAGGATAATGCTTCTCTATTTGACCCCTGAAAATAAAAAATATTTACAATACAAAAAAATATTTCCTCTAATTTTAAAGGCAGCTCAAAATATGAATTGCATCTAAGATAACTACAAATATATTATGCAGAAACAGTTATATAAGTATTTGAATATTAAACAGTTATATAACTACTTTAATCAATTGAAACAGTTTCTCTTTGTTTTAAGTTGTCTCCCCTTGGGTTGGGAGCTCTTTTTGGCGAGATTAACTCTTAATGTCCTATACCACCTTATTCCGCCCGGCCAGAAGCCACATTCGTTTTCCTAATCTGTCCCAAACGATAGCCTTTGTTTAAATGTAATATTAAACATATTTAGAAGTCTTTATTTTAAGGGAAATATCTCAGGTTAACTTTAAATGAACAGGCTATTTTTAGCCATGTTTTGATAAATCCTTATAGGAATGAGGATCTGGAATTCTCAACAGGATGTTAAGAGTTAAAGGAAGAAAGTAGAGAAGTATAAAAAGGTTTTCTCTCATTCTGCACTATCATGATGATGTAGTAAAAATTTATTTTCATGTTGGCATTCTTTTGCGTTTTTGTTGTTCAATTTCATATTACATGTTTTCTATGTAGCACTGTAGTTAAGAATTCTAGTATTGTTGAATAATAGAACTTACTTGGGGAATTCCAGCACCTCCAGACCATCTGGGTACGTTGTCACAGTTGTCTGAGATTCAGCATAATAATAAACCTGTAAAGAATAATGGGAGCAGAGTTTTAAAAAATAATTAACTTCAAAAATGTTTACACACAATTTATTACACAGACAATTTCTCTTTACCATTCCAAAACGCCAAATGTAACATGAAGCCAAAACAAAACGTATAATCTCGTTATGAATCATAAATTCTTCATCGCAGTAAAATGAATAATCACTAACTGGTGGACATAGTTGTGAGCAACTACGTGACCAGGAATTATACCTTTTTTAGCCAATCAGAATGCACTGCAGACTGAAGCTGTGAACATTTTCTTGATCTCTTCAAATAGCAGCCATACTCCATAATGGGCAGTTCTCATTTTTGCAGGCCCTATGTGAATTCAACAGGCAGTAGTTTCCTTGCTCATATCAACATATTTTTACAAAATAATTTCTATTTAGAATTGGTTCACAAATGGTGAAAAATTATTCTAAAAAATTTTCATATTACAATAAATTGGAGGCGTGTGGTATAATAATGGTTACTATCGTAGGAAATGGATATGGTGAGATGAGTTCAAATCCTGAATGAAGCTGTTAGCATTTTTCATAGTGTAAATATTTTTGGGAAAGATATGCATCCAACTATTCTGCCTCCAGTTGTGGGTAAATAGTAAGGCAGACTGGGCTCTTTAACCATGGTTAGGCAACAAGTCTAGGAGATGGAAAGCTCTGAATTCAAACCTGTTAAATGTGGAGGGGTTGGTTTAATATGTATATTGCAATAAATATTTGTATGTCTTTATCTAAATATTCTGAATGGTTGAGGCAGAGTGATATTTGGAAAGATTTTTCAGAAAAAACGTTTTTAAGCCATTTTTTTTTTGTTTAAACATCATGATTTTTTATTTATTTATTTATTTATTTATTTTTTGCTTTTGTTTAATCCTCCAAGAAACAAATGATTCTTACCACCGTTTGGTCCTCTGTTATTTGTTTAATATCTCCATTAAAGAACCAAAGAATTATGTATCTTCCATCTGAGGACATTTCTTTTCTGGTTCCATTGGAAAAAACAACTTCCCTTGCTCCACTTTGGTATCGTCTTTCAGTCTATATCAGAGGATACATAAAGAAAATCAAGAATTACAATTTAACACAAAACAGAATAATAATAATAATAATAATAATAATAATAATAATAATAATAAAGAAGAAAACATAGAAACTCTATGAAAAAACTGAAATAATTGCATATTACACTATTATGAATAAATGCTAATAATGAATAACTTTTTAAAATAATTAATATTGTTGTTGTTGGGGGAGTGGCCCATTGTCGGTATCAGCTGGACAGTAAAAGAGTCTACCCCCTTTTCGCTAGCACTAGACCAAAGAGACTTTTGTTATAGTGGAGCACCACATCTGCTATCAGTTTTCACTTGACCACACAGATCAGATTACCCAATTTGTGTTATTCATGCGCTGAGTTGGCAGGGACTGTCATTAAACCCAAAACTTTGCAATTCCTCTACTGATTGAGCTAAACAGGTCCCCTTTCAATTAATATACTTGAAGTTATTTATATATTAACAATTGAGTTTTATTCCTACACAAACTACAATCCCATCTATGGGTTAATAGAAAAATGTATTTTATAAAAAATTGTATTATCCATTAAGAATTGATTTATTTCAAAACTTTATCAGCATTAAATGACTACAATATAATCAGTAAAACATCTTAATCAGCAGAAGAAATAAATTAAATAAAAGTTTATGTACAAATCATGATAGAATTAATTTCATGACAATTTTTTTTAAATATATATCAAAGTTTTTTTTAAATAATAGAATAAAAAAAGAATACTACTGTTCTTTTTCAAGGATGGCTTTGGCATTAAATAACTCACATAGGTTGATATGCTATTAATAAAAGAAATCAATAATTAAATAAATGGTCACCTTTCCATCCGGATGTTGAACTTCTTCAATGACATCACCTTTGATAATGGGAGAGTGTTTCAATACATTCTGTTTTTTTCTTCGTTCTGATGATTTACGATTCAATTCTATTCGCACATCACCATTGCCGTTATTCAATCTGCAAAAAAAGACAAATGTTCATCACAGATGGTGAAAATCAATCCACATAGATATTTTACAAAACCAAAAAAATGTCATTACCAACAAAACTTCTTTTTTTTTCTCACTTGTTATAAAATGAAAGAAAACTTCCTCAAAAATATTTTCTTTCTGGATTTGTAGGGATTTTCAAAAGAATTGTTGAGAGAAAATCATTTTTATTAACATCAATACTTAAAGAATAATATGAGGAATCCACAACATGATGTAATGGTTAACAAGCTGTATTACTGATCCATTATTACTGAAAAGCAAGTTTGATCCTCACTGTGACCTTGTGCCATACTCTACCTGTCACGAATCAGTTGGGTAAATACCTTGAGCGTCCAATTGTGGTGTAATAGTTATCCATTACTAATGAAAAAGTGAGTTTAATCATTGCAGGATGTCCCATACTTGCAATCTTGTGTCATATGCTACCCATGGAGAACGTGTTGAATAATGAATTCGATCCTCACTGGATGCCCCTTACTTATGACCTTGTGTCATATCCTACCCATGATGAACAGGTTGGGCAAAAAAGCATCCCATTACGGTGTAATGGTTAGCAAGCTAATTTTGCAAATACATTACTACTGAAAAGCGAGTTCAATCCTTGCTGAATGCCCCATACTCACAACCTTTTGTCATATCCTACCTATGGCAAACAGGTTGGATAAATACCTGCTTAAAGAATAATATTAGTCCAGGTTAAAAGTATGGTAAGGATAACCCAAAGCCACTTTTTGGGATATTATTTTTCCAATGCAGGTATCATTGGAAAATGAGAAAAGGTTTGGTAAACCCGGCCAACGTTTGGACCATTTACCAAAATTTTGGCTTTAGGTTACTGTTACCACACTTTTAACCAGGACTAAATAGTGTCAAGTGTAATTGGTTATATTTAAATTAATAGTCAATTTTATTAAACATTTACATTACTAGGGTGAGGGTATATCATATCTTATTATAATGGAGGTGGGAGTCTCATGGTGTAGTGGCTAACATGCTGGGCTGCGATATCGTAGTAAGCAAGTTCAATATCCAGTTGGACAATTATGTTCACTTAGGAAAAGAATGAACCCCCTCATCTCTCCCAGCTATATTCATCAACAAGCATAGATTTAGTATTAAATAACCCACAAGGGTTGATATGCCATTAAACAAAGAAACCAAGCCTAAACAGCAGTTACAGAATTTAAACCATGAGTTATTTTTTTAATTTGTTTGCAATTTTTAATCAGTTATGAAATTTGAATTCAAAAATTAAATTAAATCAAACATTTTGATTTTGGTTGTTTTGTTTTATGGCATATCAACACTGTCGGGTCATTTAATGCCAAATTGAGTCATTTTGATAAACAAAGACTTAGATTGCTTACAATAGCTGCTGTCACTTAAGTGGTCACCCAATTAAGTATTGGACAGCCTCATCGCTGCTTAACTTCTAGTGGGAACCGGTGCTTTCAGCATGACTTGACCAGAATGAAAGATTTTGAAGTGTTAACCTATTGACATGAGGTTAATAAATGAGCTGGGTTGAATATAGTTGAGTATAATGATAAGAAAAAAAAAAAGATCAGTCTTACTCTTGGGGTGTGGCCAATACTGATGTTGGTTGCCTGGGCACAGCTTCAGAAGATGTCCTCACAATTTTACCACGATCAAACTGTTCTTTTTTCTTCCCTCCCCCAACAAAACGATAATCACCAGCAGGAGAAGCCATAAACATCTGATGGACTTTGATTTCATTTTGTCCAACATCTGAAATAGAACAGAACATCTTATGACATCATTTACTGAAAATCAAATTAATTATGTTTTGTCAATATAAAGTTGCTAAAGTGGCCTATTATCTGTATCAGCCAGAAAGCACAGGAGTTTATTCCCCTTTCACTAGCATTAAACCAAGGAGATTGTCTTGCTGAAATGGAGTGCCATACCTACCGTCAGCTCCCCACTTTACCGTAGAGATAAGATTACCCAAACTGTACTACTCATGAACTGAGATGATGGGGACTGGTGTTGAACTAGGCAGGGGATCTACTAACTGAACTAAACTGATAAGTTGTTCCCCCCCCCCAACCACCACACAATTGGAAATGAAAATTTAAAAAAAAAACAGGAAACTTTCAACAAAATGTCTCTTTCATTGCAATCTTTTTTTTTCCACATCTTTGTTGATAATAAAATGTTATCCTATGACTCTCTTCACCACCAATCCCTATCAATCATCACCTTGGAAGGTCTTACACACGGTATCCATAATCCACACAGAGCTGATTGATGTAGAATTTGGGGACCTTATTTTGGGGATTACCCTCATATAAATCTCCTTTCCAATCACCATTGCTGCACTAACCCCATTTCAGGAGGAACATTCAGAAAAAGAAAATGTTTAATTTACAGTAGACTAGGCAGTTGTCCTCAACCATTTTCTTTTTACCTCTGAACCCCTTTGATTCCTATTTTACTCTGGTGGACACCCCACCAACCTCAAAGCCATTCGATGTTTAAAAGTCCTATTGTATTTTTATAATTAGATATTCTTTGCTGGACCTAAAAAAATATTATATGGTTCCCGGGGGGGGGGGTCATATGGGCCTTGGTTGAGAAACACTGATCTAGGCTAATGGAAGAATTTCAACTACATATAAAAAAAAACATTTAAATAACTTATTTTCATTAAAAATTATATCCTGACTGCAATTAGCTTGACATTTAATGAATAAAGCCAGTTTATTTTTGGGGGGCACAGTAACATCTACATTCACTAAAAATCATTTTATTAATCTACTGATTAAATACCATTTCTAATTTCTCACATTATTTTTTTTCTCTTCTTTGGTTCATCGGTTTCTAGAAATCAAATCTTTTGGGGAAATTTTAGATTATAAAAAACAAATATCCAATTGTAGAAAAGTTTCTTGAAAACTCACCAGACTCTTGGCTATTATCAGTATTTACAGAATTTGATGCTAAACCACCAATTGTCTGAGATCTGCTATTTTTCTGAGACAATTCTTCTGATTCTGGGATAAAACAAAAAACAATTATTAAAAACTGAAAGAATTTTGTGAGGATTTGGTTGCAATACTATTAATCAATCCGTGTCCCAACAAAAAAAACAAAAAACCATCACAATATTCAGTGATGAAAAACTACAACACAGATGATTTACAAGAGAATAAAAATAAAAAATGTAATACACACAACTTTTAAGATATTGTTACATAATTCATAGGCAGCTTATGATTTATGTACATACTGTAGTAAGAATATTTTTGAATAAGATTTTGTTAGATTTAAAAATCAGAGGGTTAAGTGGAATTTCGGACCATATGACCTTTAGGCACCCCCTTTTGCTGATCTCATTTCATAAGACATTTTTTCATTTACACCGTCAACATCCGGTTGTTTCTACTCATCTGTCTCTCTCTCGCCAATCATATACTCAATATTGAGTGGGTATATAATAATATGCTCATTGAAAATCCGACTTTAAAAATAATAATGGTTTGTTTGGTTTATTTGTTTTACGACATATCAACCTCAGTGGGTCATTTAATGCCGACAAAGTTTTGAAATAAATTCATTCTTAATGGATACTCTATTTTTTTATAAAACATATTTTCTATTAAACCATAAATGAGACCCTAACAGGTACTACAACTCTGGGTCAGAGTGAACCAGGGAGCAATGGTGATGAAAGGGGTGCCCCACAATCCCCAAACATCCAGAACTGGAACCTCACCATCAAATAGAGTTAACGTCATTCCCAGGACATGAAGACCCTCAGCCACTGCCTTCTAGCACCCATATGATAAAAAGGGTTGAGGCTTGCCATAACGGCAATAGGGTTGGAAAATCATATAGGTGCTAGGGCTTGACGTTACCAGCTGATTGATCGGAGGGAGCCTCTCTGACCGCCTGTCACACCTAAGAAAGGGTCTAAGTGGAGTGTTGCATGTCATGGACTGTGCAGCCACCTGGGTGCCATCCTTAAGCATCACGGGTCGCCACCCACTGCCAACAGGTGGCCTCCTTGGGGGAATCTTACCCCTCTGCAGAGGTGCAGTCGGTGTATTCTAACACCCCAGCCGACAGGGCAGTTTAAAATAGTAATGGTTCTAAATCAACTTCAGAGTTAAATTCAACTATTTTGTTAATATTTATTGTTGTAGGAAAATGAACTTTGCTAATGAGTTCAAGTCGTGAATTTTAAGTTGAAAATCCATTTCATGTATGAAGCAACATAACAACAAAAGAAAAAAAAAAACTTTTCAAAGGAAAATACCTGAATCAGAGATTCCTTTTCTTGGAGCCATTCCAACCGTTTATTTCCATAAAATGTACTTCTTCTTTCAATTGTTTGTTCTCATCTTCTAAATCTTCAATTCGTTGCCTTAAACGATTTGTATGGAATTCCATCTTGTTTCTTTCCGCCTCATCTCCTCTTGAAATTCACTTAACTAAATCAAGAAAACAAAACAACAAAAACTTTAATTCGTCTCCACACAAAAAAAAACTTTAAAAGAAAAAAAAATTAAAACTGGCTGGAATGAAAAAAATGCAAAAATCAAAAAGAAACCTCAATAATGTTGAGTACAATGATTGATTGGTTTTAGTGGCATGTCAACCTGTCTGGAGTTATTTCCTGTCTGGAGTGTAGGAATCGCATAGATTGTATGTTTATATTTACATTTGATATATCCGGGTTAAGGGATATATTCTGAAGTTGGTATTTGGTATATTATCGCAGTAGTAATTGGTACGTCGAATAGCAAAACATCTGCCGAGCAGTCGTGGTGTCGTCTAGCGAGTAAGTTTAGCTTGTAGGCTAGGTATAGGTGCCTGTACCAACACAGTGTCGACTATTTATACATGCACTGTCCAATCAGATTATAGTGAGGGGGTACTAAGGTATTTACATATTCATTACATCAACATTGTTGTGTAGTCATTTAAGAGGGGTTTTTTTTAACAATATGTCAAAATCCTCTGGTAAAGTTTTTAATAATTACTTTGTATGGTATTGATTATGTTTATGTTTATACCTTTTGGTATAATTTGATTCTCTCAAGGACAAAATGTCATCCATGTCAAACATTTTCATATAGGTTTTTTTTTAAATTATTTTCCATTGGAAAAACATTGTCTAATGAGAGAATAAATCTCTACATTCCATGAGAAATATGTTTGACGGTGCAGGGGTTGACATGTTTCACACTGTGGTTGAACCATTTTTTGAGCATAAAAGAAGTGATAATAATTTGTTTAGTGCTAACTTAATTAAAGAAGACATAATGTAAGGGAATTTTCATGTACACTAATGTAAAATAAGAAAACTAATATTCATTTATTTTAAAGGTTGGTTGGTTGGCTTTATGGCATGTCAACACTTGGGTTATTTTATGCCAAAGACATTGTTTTATTCATTCTTGATGGGTATTGAAAATTCATTATTTTTAAACTCAATCTTTTTTTAAATTTATTTTTTCTGTTTAACCCATAGATGGGACCCTAATAGGTACTACCTAGGTCAGAGTGGACCTGGGAGTAATAATGATGAAGGGGGTATTCCACACTCCTCAGAGCTCCAGAATTAAAATTTCACCATTAGATGAAGTTTAACATCATACCCAGGATACTAACCCTCAGTCACCGCTTTCTAGCATGTATGACAAAGTGGTTGGGGATCTGCCATAAGGGAAATAGGCTTGGACAATTATCCACCAGAATTCTGTCCTTAAGCATCACAGGTCATCACCCACAGCCAACAGATGGCTTTATTGGGGGGGGGGGGTCTTACCCTTCTGTAGAGGTGGAGTTGGTCTTTTCTACAACCGCAGCTGACAGGACTTATTTTTAAATCAGAATGAAATTGATTTTCTTGTGAAAATTAAAGCCTATACTGCAATAAAAAAACAAAGGCCAAAAATGCTTTAAAAATAGCTTGCCTTTGTTGTATTGTTGAGGTGGAATGATACACAGAAGAAATTGAATGCTTAATATATTCATTCAGCACCAGTATCCGGTGCTAACGGATACATACCAAAACACAGAACAATAAGTTATAAAACAATTAACAAGACAAATTTACAAGAAATAGAGGAGGGTCAAATGCAGTATAGCCAAACACAGTAAGATCAGTCCGAATATTATTCAGCTTATTAATCCACTTAAATCGCAGGCTATTTCATGGCTATGAGCCAGTCCATCTAGTAGAGAGCTGAAGGGTGCTAACAGTTTTATACAATATTCAAGATCAATTAACATTTATTTTATTTCCTTACCATGACTTTTGAGTGTTTCAATTTCTTGCCGTTGTTCTTTAGTCGGAAGTGATCGAACTGCTTTGTGATACTTTTCAAAACACTTTCCGTTCATTCTGATTTTAAAAATCAATGTTTGTAAGTAAGAAATATTGTAAACAGTAAATAGGACAAAACTGAATAAAATGTCAAAAATTCATATTCTTTTGTGTTTATTATTACCGCAATTATTGGAATGCATTTAAAAAAATCTTTCTATGATTGTGAACTTTGCATCTCTGTGTAAATTGTGATCGTTTTAGCAGAAATGTTGTTACATAAGTATTAGTTTGTTAAATCCACAGATTTGTTTGTAGGTTTCTAGTTATTTTAGTCTAAAGCAAATCAACAAGAAGTTTAAATGCACAAAGAAAGAAAGAAAAAAAAGAATTTTGAAGCTAACATTTCTTACAACAGCTTTACTTTGGTACATATCACATAATGTGTCCTGCCCTAAAAACGCTAAGTGTGCCTGCTGAAAATCCAACCCACACTACTATTGAACTCTTTAGCTGATTGTTTTTTTTCAAAACTCATTTGTATTTATTTAAACATATGCAACAGTTTTTTTAATTAAAAATGAAAAAAATACAAAAAAAAAAGAGATTTTAAGGGGGGGGTAATATTTACACTTACTTGTCGATAAAAAAATCTGGTAGTGGCTTAACTTCTAATGGCTTCAAACCACTAAAAAATGTTATTTTCAATAAAGATGCCTTCAAACCGCTAAAAAATATCTTAAAGAGGGGGGGGGGATATTTACTTGTTGAGAAAAAACTTGTGCAGGCACCACTTAGTGTTTTCTAGGCAGAACGACATTTATGCAATAATACCCTTTACATCTTGTTGCAAAAGAAAAAATTTTTTCTTGTTTGTTCAGTCATATTTTCAATTTATTTAAATTTATCATTTCATTATCATCTCTAATAATACAGTGAGTCACATTTTTTCCAACTTTACTCCTAGAGACCATAGCCCAACATATCATACATTTTGGAATCAGGCCAATACCATGAGCAAATTAAAGAACATTCCATACTGAATCCAGGCACACAATTCTGAAATTTTGGATTCCCAAGTTTTAATTACTAAGATTGTTTTTCAGCAACCTTTTACATGATTTTTTGCAATAAATTTTTTGTATGATAACGTTTTTATAACTTGGAAATAAATTTGGGAATAATCAAATATGAAATCCAGAAAAAGTCACCCATGAAATAGAAATAATTGTTTGTACAGAAAGTACATCAAATTGTTATTGAATTAAGTGGCAGCAGCAGAATTATCATTGAATTTTTAAAAGGTACACTTAAATATTAATGCAATACTTAAATGCAATGATCAATTTTGAATTCTTCTGTAGTTTATTGTTGCCTATAAACACAGCAGCAGTTATGCCTTACAAAAAGAAATCTCCATCAATAGAGGACAAGATAGTCATTGTTAGACCAAAGGTCTAATCAAGAGCCCTCCACAGAAGTTAAATTGATTTTAAGCTTTAGAATAAACTAGACAAAACGTGACCCACTGGGTCACCCATTGAGCTATGGGTAGATAATTGGGATTAGGGAAAAGTGAGTTTGCAAAACAAATTAATTCTTTTTAAAAATAAATATGACCAGAGAATTTAAAAAAAAAAACATTAAAATTTCTAAGAAAGAAACTTTTGATCTAATTTAAATTTATTAAGAGCCAAGAATGTGGCCGGTTGGCAGATTATAAACTTAACATACAAATCCATTTCAAACTCCAATCTCTCTCTCTCTCTAAACTCTCATTGAGAAACTAACATGAGGAGGTAATCAAGATATACATAGGGAGGGGGGAAGTGATAGGTAGAATGTGATTGAGAGACTGGTCAGTTTTTGACTTAATTGCAAATTACAACTAATTAGAACCAATTAAAATGATTTTATTTCAAACATAACTCAATCCTAGAACCAAGGAATAATTTAGTATGATTTTCATGTCTTTAAACTAAACAGTAAAAAAAGATTTAAGGGGACAAACATTGATTCACTCCGCTTTAGTATAATAATAGATATCTCTGATTCCAATCATTTTCATAAATAGTGCAAGTATTGGTGCCTGGACCCCAAAAAAATGTTACAGGGACCCCAGGGGTCCATATGGACCCCAGTTGAGAACCACTGATATAAGTGAATGTCAAGAATATATTTGCATTGTTGATAGTAGTTATTTACTAAGTTTAGCTTAGTTGTGGCACCCAGTGAGAATTGAACTCACTAACACTTGTCTGCTAATCTAGCTTACTAACCACTACACCATGTGAGATACCCATGCATTGATTGATAGTATATAATATAAAAAGGTCATCATTTGTATTTCTTTAAACTAATTCATTAAGACATTACTTTCATTTTCTATCATCATAGAGTAATGGTTAGCAAGCTAGTCTTGCAGATCCATTATTACTGAATAGCGAGTTCAATTGTGGTGTAATGGTTAGCCAGCTAGTCTTGTAGATCTATTATTACTGAATAGTAGGTTCAATTCTTGCTGGAAGCCCATACTTACAACCTTGTGTCACATCCACCCATGTCAAACAGGTTGCGTAAATACCTACCTTAATTTTCTCATTTCTTCTTCTTTAATTCAGACAATTTTCCAATTCTACTTTTTTTTGCTGCCTCAAATTCACTCATTTCTTTTCAAAATTCTTTACACCCTACAATAAAAAATAATAATAATTCAAATCATTTTTTATTGTATTCTTTATTTTTTGAGAGAATGTACTTTTATCATTATTTAATTTTCAGATTTACTTACAGTTCTTACAATTCTTCACTAGACCTACTTTCCCTCATGCTAGGTCTTGAATGAAGACCTAGCATGAGGGAAAGTAGGGATTATGTATTTCTATGTATTTATGTTTTTTTTTCTGCCTTTTTTAAGTTACTTTTCTAATCATATTGATAGACGTTTCCTAAGGAAATGAGCAGTTCTTCAAAGTTAAAAAATGTCTATTTCAAGTGATTCTGATGAGACTTGGTTTATACAACTTTTCTTTTTTTAATTTACACAGGAAATGGCATGGGTTAAGAAATAAAACATTTTAGCTTCATAGATTCTGGTAATAAGGCTTACCAAATTTCATTTAAAACTTATTTTTAATCCTAGAAAGAAGAAGAAAGAAAGAAAAAAAGAAGAGAATGGTAAACTGTACCTCTTCTCTTTCTCGGTGCAGTTTCTCTAGATTTGCATTTTCCTTCTGAAAGCGACTAATTTCTTTTTCCCAGTTGAGCTAGCTTTTCGCGAAGTAATTTAGACTGCACTCCATCTCCAACAGGAACTTGTGTAGCTGCCTGCAGCTGACACTGTTGAGCCTGCAGAAAAGAAATTTTGTTTTCATGTTTTGGGGAGAAAAAAATGAATAAAAACAAAAATAATAAAAATTTATCCAGAAAAAAAGAAAATAAAAAAAAGGATATATAAATCTGCATAGCTGAATGGAAAACATTCATCTCAACTGGGCAACACAACAACAATTCTTAACAGACAAATCCGAAAACTGAAACTTATCCTCAATTTCCCATTATTACAAGTATTCTTTGTAAGGGAAGTAACTCTACAATAACATACGACGATTAGTCAAAAAGTAATGCCATTTTGTTTAGGACGGGTATAATTACCAACAGAGAAATATGTATCACATCAAAATGAAGCTGGTCCTCTGTGGATCACATCCCTACTTATGCACATAGTCATCGTTCCACTCAATAGCAATATTCTACCTTCGAATTAGAGTATGTATCCCTGCCCCGTAAAATTCTGCTGACTGTTCTTTGAGCCACTTCTTCACTACAGATTTCACTTCCTCGTCACTGGAATAATGTTGCCTTCAGACTCATCTTTCGGCCCCATTAAAAGATGAGTTTGAAGGGCAAACAATTCCAGTGACGAGGAAGTGAAATCTGTAGTGAAGAAGTGGCTCAAAGAACAGTCAGCAGAATTTTACGGGGCAGGGATACATACTCTAATTGGTAGAATTGCTATTGAGTGGAACGATGTACGTGCATAAGTAGGGATGTGATCCACAGAGGACCAGCTTCATTTTGATGTGATACATATTTCTGTGTTGGTAATTATACCCGTCCTAAACAAAGGCATAACTTTTTGACTCACCCTTTATAATAAATTTCGTGTTATACATTCAGAAGCAATAAATTTTATGACAGGATAAAGATAAATTCACATAACATTTAAGGTAAAATTATTTTTAAATTATTTTAAACTGTTGTTTATATTATCTTAGTAAGTTCATCACTTCAAATCTGTAGTTGTAGATTTTTCTTTTCCTCCAGTATCATGATTATGATCTATCCCATTCTTCATAAGCAAGTTACAGTCAACTCATCATCGACATCAACAAGGATAGATGTCCTATTGTCATCGCCCGCTAGTAATAGGTGCCTTCTATACGGATCCAGAATCCACAGCTGTTCACTGATGTAGGCTTTTGCTGGTCAGTCCATAACTGGTAATGTCCATGGTAGGATCCACAGGTACATCACTTATGAATTTCATCTTGCTTCTCTGTATGTCTTATTGAAGAGGATTGTGTGAATAGGAACAAGTGGCTGTACAGTTTGCTTTTTTGTGGGGAATGCTACTCCCAAGATTGTTCAAGATAGCATGCAGCATCTTTGTGTATAGTTCCCACTCTAGCTTTTTCTCTCAAGCATTCATTTAAAGTCTAAGTGTGCAGCCAATACAGTAGCACTGAATATAGCTACAGCTTGGAATGATTACTATTATTCACCTTGCCAATCCAATTATGCAGGTATGACCGCACTAGTCCTTGAAGTGAGACCACCCAACGAACTGAAGCTCATGGATGGCAGGCACAAAATGGTGTAGATCCTTGTCGGCATTCCCCCTCAAAGGTGGACGCCATCAGGCGCTGACACCATGAACAAACCCAGCTCTTGCCCCTTTCATACAAGGAGTGGAGGTGTTGTCTGGGGGAAATATCCACCGTGGACTCATACCAGTAATTACGTAACCGTCCAGGAGCCGGAAAACCACTGGTACACATTTCTGGAATTAAACCAGATTAAATTTATATTAAGAGGAACATTTTATAAAGTTATCTCTTTCTGCGTGCTTATGAATAAGTATTAATATCTGTTTTAGAGTGCATGTCTTTTTTTTTCTAGTAAGGTAATAAAGTCAATGGAGTGCCTACAGTCAGTACGTCAGACAGAAAAGGAGCCTATCCCTTTTTCACTATGCTGAGCTAGGGAGATTTTTTTTGCATCGAAGTATGAGCACAACTTATACCATCAGCTCCCGCACTTTACCACACCAGATCCAAGCTTGCACTACTCACATCGCTGTGTTTATGGGGTTGGTATCCTGAATCCATCCATTCCTTTTATGCAAATTACATACAACTACAGTCCAATATCATTACAACTACCTTAGATTATTTTCTGGGTTAAATAGAAAAAAATGTGATAAAGAATAAATTGAGTTAAAAAATTTTGAATACCCATTAAAGTAATGATAAAACAAAATCTCTTCTGCAAAAATAACGCCAACAAGGGTATGACTATGCCGGTAGAACAACAAACTAAACAAAAAATAATCAAGAAAATGTAAAAATAAACTACTTACCTCTTGATTTTAGTTTTCTTTGTTATTTTGTTTGGAAAACAGGAAGATGTCTGACAACGCCTTGGAAGTTGGAAGGAGATCAACTGAGAGACGTAACTTCATTGGCTATTGAAAAAAAAAAGTGTTTAATGACAGATGATTTTTGTATTGTCAAGAAAACATGATTGGATCAAGCTTGGAAAATTTGAGAAGCTCAATTCTTACAGTTGGTCCGAAATGGTCACCATTAACATATTGTTAACTCAAAGTAATTTGACTTCTAAAAAATGTAAGGGTGACAATCTTCGGACCACATATGGTGTATGTATATATATATTATATAATGATATTATATATAATATTATGACTGGGTGGTCTGAAGTCTGTCACCTTCATCATATTGACAACTGTTCATTATTGTCTTTTTAATAGCAATAGATATTAATTATTTTAACCTCTAAAGAAAATATGTGCGGTACAAGACTTTCGACCGTCTGTAACTGACAATGACGTAATCTATGACAGTAAATACAAACTTATAAAGTTCGTCGGGGTGGGATAAATATATCAGCCAAACGTGAGGGAAGTCTATCCCCTTCACACAACTAGCAATAATCAAGGAGATTGTTTGGGTGTCTGAGGTGGATGCCAACAACCTTAACATATTTTGGAGTATCCCATGGTGTAATGTTATCATCATATGAAATGGAACTCAGAGACCGATTTAAATCTGAACAAGGCTGTTGCATTTTAACGTGCGAATACTCGTTGGAAGGTAGGAATCAAACTAATTCTCCCTCTAGCTATGGTAAATAGTAAGGACACGGACTGTGCTATTTTAACATTGTACGTAACCAGTAAAGAAGAAACTCTGATTCAAACCTGTTGACTGTCTGCTTAAAAATTGAACCAATGTTGTCCACATTCTACTTGTGTGTGTGGGGGGGGGGGTGAATAAATTCAATACATGGAAAGG
>CM042138.1:143715881-143797968 GCA_023376005.1 Doryteuthis pealeii | reverse complement strand
GCTACCTATAAGTACAAGGTTGCTGACCCCTGCGCTAGAGTAGGCTACTCAAAGTGGTGTACGTGTCAAGTTTATAGTTTCACATCATAAATTATTTATAACATGTAAAGTAGAAATGAAATGCATATGATCTTTTTATTGTTTAATATATTCTTTTCATAAACAGCTGTGATACAATACAATAGAAACAAACACTTTGAACTTGGTCGGGAATGAAAGCTATACACACATTTGCTTGCTATAAATATGATACTCAAAATGGTGGTGCTGCACATATTGGTGCTGGTACACAAGTCTGCTGGTATGTGGCAGTTTTCCAGTTTCATTATACCATAACATGTAAAAATGAAAATGCATAAAATCTTTCTGTATTGTTTGGTATTATTCTTTTCACATCAAAATAGAAATAAGGCTAGTATAGATTTGTTGTATACTCACAGCAACCTTGAGCACCTTTTTGATCTCCATCTTTCCAACACATGTGGGCATGCCTACAAAGTCAGAAAACAGCACTGCTCACGTGACTTTCGGAAACATTTTTTCATGCTCAGAATTGTGGAGACATGGAATAAACTGCCTGCGTCTGTTGTAGGCTGCCGAACCACTGAATCTTTCAAAGCCTCCATGCTTCCTGTAGTCCACCGACACTATACCTGATGCCACTCTCCACATACATATGCACACACGCATATTACTACTGTAAACTGTTCATGTTCCTGACACTATATTATTCTGTGTACTTGACATGAGACTTTGATGAGTGGTGCACCTGAGCACTGTACACAATAAATTTCATTTCCTATATTCACATAATACATTGGGTATATAATCAAGAGAGAGACAGACAGACAGATAATAGATGATGATAGATGATTAGATGATGGTCTTACTTTTTAACTCTCCTGTTTCTACTGGTTCTTGCTAATTCGTCTGGCCGCCATGTTCTTCTTTTTGATCTGTTGGGCTTATTGTTAAGGGTTGGTTTTCTGTGTTGATTTCTTCTTCATGATACAATACAATTATTAGAATGCCCCAATGATGATCATAATAGATCTACTTTATTAATTTGATTGCTTTCTATATTCTGCTTTCCTCTTTATCCCCACTTTGATCAGCCAAAATGTTTTAGTTTTCAAAGAACAAAAAAACAAAAACAAAAAGATTAATCTGAATGAACCAATTTGGTTGGCATCCTTTCGTCTACAAGAGACGATGGAGTAGTGTCAAGGTTTTTTATTTATTTCTTTTTTTTGTTAACTTGAACTACATAGCCTGGGTGGGTTCATACGGAGGATGAGCTGTTGCCCATGCAGCAAATCCCCCCTCTCCAAACTGCCGCTGTGATCCAAAGGAAAGGTAAGGTACCAATGCAGTTTGGCAACGGTAGTGTCGCAGGAGTTGATGGGTAGCACTGGATTTCAGCATCACACCACCTTAGGGACTCCGGCTCCTGAATGAACCAATATATACTGATTATCAGGTGAAAACATTAGTAGTATATTTTGGAGTAAAAAGGTTTAAATTTAGAGTTTTCCTTCTCTTAGATTGGTTGCTTAATCATGATTGAAATGCACATCTTAACCTACTATTTATCTGTAGCTGAAGGGAGGAACAGATAGATGAATAACCATTAGGCCAAAAGAACCTCCATGTATGAATTTATTCACCCCCCCCCCCCACACACACAAGTAGAATGTGACACATGGTCAATTTTTTAAGCAGAGTTTAACAGGTTTGAATTCAGAGTTTTCCTTCTTGACTGGTTACTGTACCAATGTTAAATAGCACAGTCTGTCCTACTATTTTACCCATAGCTAGAGGGAGAATAGTTTTGATTCCTACCTTTCCCAAGAGTATTAGCACTGTTAAATGCAAACCTTGTTCAAGATTTTAAATTCGGGTCTCTGAGTCCATTTCATATGATGATAACCATTACACCATGGGTACTCCAAAATATGTTAGGTGTGGTGCTCCACCTCAGACACCCAAACAATCTCCTTGATGTAGTGCTAGTGAAAAAGGGATAGACTCCCTCACAGTTTGGCTGATACTGACTTTATCCCACCCCGACGACTTTTATAAGTTTATTCTACTGTCATAGATAGTCATTTCAGTTTACAGACTGGTCCGAAAGTCTTGTCACCCCCACATATTTCTTTAGAGGTAAAATAATTATATATTATGCTATTAAAATAAGAAATAATGAAAGTTGAATCAATATGATGAGGTGACAAGACTTTCAGACCACCCTGTATATATATATATATATATATATATATATATATATATATATACATACACATATGGTGGTCCGAAAGACTTGTCACCCTTACATTTTTTTAGAAGTAAAATACTTACTGGTTAAAACAATATGTTATGGGTGACAAAACTTTCGGACCAACCTGTAGAATTGAGCTTCTCAAATTTTCCAAGCTTGATCAATCATGTTTTCTTGCAATACAAAAATCATCTTCAATTTAAACATTTTTTTTTTAATAGCCAATGAAGTTACGTCTTCAGTTGCATCTCCTCCAACTTCCAAGCTTGTCAGTAAATTATTTCCTGTTCTCCAAACAAAAGTAACCAAAGAAAATAAATCCAAGAGGTAAGTAGATTTATTTTACATTTTCTGATTATTTTTTGTTTAGTTTGTTGGTTTTACGGCATGTCAACCCTTGTTGGGTTATTTTATGCAGAAGAGATTTTGTTTTAATCATACTTGATGGGTATTCAAAATTTTTTAAAACTCAATTTTTTTTATCACATTTTTTTCTATTTAACCCAGAAAAATAATCTAAGGTAGATTGTAATGATATTGGACTGTAGTTGTATGTAATTTGCATATAAAGGAATGGGATCGGATTCGATACCAGACCCCATCAACACAGCGCATGAGTAGTGCAGCTTGGATCTGTGTGGTAAAGTGGGGAGCTGATGGTAAGTGTGGTGCTCTACTTCAGATGCAAAAAAAAATCTCCCTAGTCTAGCACTAGTGAAAAAGGGATAGGCTCCTTTTCTGTCTGACTGATACTGACTGTAGGCCACTCCACTGACTTTATTACTTACTAGGAAAAAAAAGGACATGCTACTCTAAACAGAATAATTTACTTACTCATAGCACGAGTAAAGATAACTTTTAAAATGTTCCTCTTAAATATAATATTTATCTGGTTTATTCAGAAACTTGTGTCCAGTGGTTTCGGCCTCTGGACCGGTAAAGTAATTAATGGTATGAGTCCAGGGGGATATTCCCCCAGACAACACCTCCCTCCTTGATATAAAGGGGCAGAGCTGGGTTGTTTATTGCTCAGTGCCTGAGGCGTCCACCTTGAGGGGGAATGCCGACAGGATCTACACATTTTTTGTGCCTGCCATCCCATGAGCTTCAGTTCGTGGGTGGTCTCACATTAAAAGACCTTGTGTCATACCTGCATAAGTGGGATGCAAGGTGAATAAATATAATCATTCCAAGCTGTAGCTATATCAGTGCTACTGTATGGCTGCACCACTTAGACTTTAATGAAATGCTTAGAGAAAAAGCTAGATGGGAACTATACAAGGATGCTGCATGCTATCTTGAACA
Source organism: Doryteuthis pealeii (assembly GCA_023376005.1). Taxonomy (NCBI): domain Eukaryota; kingdom Metazoa; phylum Mollusca; class Cephalopoda; order Myopsida; family Loliginidae; genus Doryteuthis; species Doryteuthis pealeii. The sequence continues at coordinate 143,794,385 of CM042138.1, read as the reverse complement.
AATCTTGGAAGTAGCATCCCACAAAAAAGCAACTGTACAGCCACTTGCTTCCTATCACACAAATCATCTCAATAAGACATACAGAGAAGCAAGGATGAATTCATAAGTGATGTTATCCTGTGGATACCTACACATGGACATACCAGTATGGACTGACCAGCAAAAACCTACATCAGTGAACAGTGTGGATTCTGGATACCGTATAGAGCACCTACTAGGGGCGATGAACAATAGGGACATCTATCCTTGTTGATGATGATGATGAGTTGTATGTAACTTGCTTATGAAGGAATGGGATAGATATAAATCATGATACTAGGAGAAAAGAAAATCTACAACTACAGATTTGAAGTAGAATAACTTACTTGATAATATAACAACAGTTAAAATAATTTAAAAAATATTACTCTTAAATGTTATGTGAATTTATCTTTAATCCTGTCATAAAATTTGTTGCTTTGAATGTATAAACAGAAAATTTATTATACAAGGGTGAGTCAAAAAGTAATGCCATTTTGTTTAGGACAGGTATAATTACCAACACAGGAACATGTATCATACATCAAAATGAAGCTGGTCCTCTGTTGATCACATCCCTTACTTCTCCACGGTCACCGTTTCTCTCAATAGCAATGTTCCACATGAGAGCATATATCCCTGCACTGTAAAATTCTGTTGACTGTTCTTTGAGCCACTTCTTCACTACAGATTTCACTTCCTCATCACTGGAATAATGTTTGCCCCTCAAACTCTCTTTTAATGGGGCCGAAGAGATGATCGTCTGAAGGCAAACATTATTCCAGTGACGAGGAAGTGAAATCTGTAGTGAAGAAGTGGCTCAAAGAACAGTCAGCAGAATTTTACGGGGCAGGGATACATACTCTAATTCGAAGGTAGAATATTGCTATTGAGTGGAACGATGACTATGTGCATAAGTAGGGATGTGATCCACAGAGGACCAGCTTCATTTTGATGTGATACATATTTCTCTGTTGGTAATTATACCCGTCCTAAACAAAATGGCATTACTTTTTGACTAATCGTCGTATGTTATTGTAGAGTTACTTCCCTTACAAAGAATACTTGTAATAATGGGAAATATTGAGGATAAGTTTCAGTTTTCGGATTTGTCTGTTAAGAATTGTTGTTGTGTTGCCCAGTTGAGATGAATGTTTTCCATTCAGCTATGCAGATTTTATATCCTTTTTTTTATTTTCTTTTTTTCTGGATAAATTTTTATTATTTTTGTTTTTATTCATTTTTTTCTCCCCCAAAAACATGAAAACAAAATTTCTTTTCTGCAGGCTCAACAGTGTCAGCTGCAGGCAGCTACACAAGTTCCTGTTGGAGATGGAGTGCAGTCTAAATTACTTCGCGAAAAGCTAGCTCAACTGGAAAAAGAAATTAGTCGCTTTCAGAAGGAAAATGCAAATCTAGAGAAACTGCACCGAGAAAGAGAAGAGGTACAGTTTACAACATTCTCTTCTTTTTTTCTTTCTTTCTTTTCTTCTTTCTAGGATTAAAAATAAAGTTTTAAATGAAATTTGGTAAGCCTTATTACCAGAATCTATGAAGCTAAAATGTTTTATTTCTTAACCCATGCCATTTCCTGTGTAAATTAAAAAAAAAGAAAAGTTGTATAAAACCAAGTCTCATCAGAATCACTTGAAATAGACATTTTTAACTTTGAAGAACTGCTCATTTCCTTAGGAAACGTCTATCAATATGATTAGAAAAGTAACTTAAAAAAAAGGCAGAAAAAAAAACATAAATACATAGAATACACATAATCCCTACTTTCCCTCATGCTAGGTCTTCATTCAAGACCTAGCATGAGGGAAAGTAGGTCTAGTGAAGAATTGTAAGAAACTGTAAGTAAATCTGAAAATTAAATAATGATAAAAGTACATTCTCTCAAAAAATAAAGAATACAAATAAAAAATGATTTGAATTATTATTATTTTTTATTGTAGGGTGTAAAGAATTTGAGAAAAGAAATGAGTGAATTTGAGGCAGCAAAAAAAGTAGAATTGGAAAAATTGTCTGAATTTAAAGAAGAAGAAATGAGAAAATTAAGGTAGGTATTTACGCAACCTGTTTGACATGGGTGGGATGTGACACAAGGTTGTAAGTATGGGCCTTCCAGCAAGAATTGAACCTACTATTCAGTAATAATAGATCTACAAGACTAGCTGGCTAACCATTACACCACAATTGAACTCGCTATTCAGTAATAATGGATCTGCAAGACTAGCTTGCTAACCATTACTCTATGATGATAGAAAATGAAAGTAATGTCTTAATGAATTAGTTTAAAGAAATACAAATGATGACCTTTTTATATTATATACTATCAATCAATGCATGGGTATCTCACATGGTGTAGTGGTTAGTAAGCTAGATTAGCAGACAAGTGTTAGTGAGTTCAATTCTCACTGGGTGCCACAACTAAGCTAAACTTAGTAAATAACTACTATCAACAATGCAAATATATTCTTGACATTCACTTATATCAGTGGTTCTCAACTGGGGTCCATATGGACCCCTGGGGTCCCTGTAACATTTTTTTGGGGTCCAGGCACCAATACTTGCACTATTTATGAAAATGATTGGAATCAGAGATATCTATTATTATACTAAAGCGGAGTGAATCAATGTTTGTCCCCTTAAATCTTTTTTTACTGTTTAGTTTAAAGACATGAAAATCATACTAAATTATTCCTTGGTTCTAGGATTGAGTTATGTTTGATAAAAATCATTTTAATTGGTTCTAATTAGTTGTAATTTGCAATTAAGTCAAAAACTGACCAGTCTCTCAATTCACATTCTACCTATCACTTCCCCCCCCCTCCCTATGTATATCTTGATTACCTCCTCATGTTAGTTTCTCAATGAGAGTTGAGAGAGAGAGAGATTTGAGAGTTTGAAATGGATTTGTATGTTAAGTTTTATAATCTGCCAACTCGGCCAACATCTTGGCTCTTAATAAATTTAAATTAGATCAAAAGTTTCCTTTCTTAGAAATTTTATAATGTTTTTTTTTAAATTCTCTGGTCATATTTATTTTTAAAAAGAATTAATTTGTTTTGCAAACTCACTTTTCCCTAATCCCAATTATCTACCCATAGCTCAATGGTGACCCAGTGGGTCACGTTTTGTCTAGTTTATTCTAAAGCTTAAAATCAATTTAACTTCTGTGGAGGGCTCTTGATTAGACCTTTGGCTAACAATGACTATCTTGTCCTCTATTGATGGAGATTTCTTTTTGTAAGCATACTGCTGCTGTCTTTATAGGCAACAATAAACTACAGAAGAATTCAAAATTGATTGCATTGCATTTAAGTTTGCATTAATATTTAAGTGTACCTTTTAAAAATTCAATGATAATTCTGCTGCTGCCACTTAATTCAATAACAATTTGATGTACTTTCTGTACAAACAATTATTTCTATTTCATGGGTGACTTTTTCTGATTTCATATTTTGATTATTCCCAAATTTATTTCCAAGTTATAAAAAACGTTATCATACAAAAAATTTATTGCAAAAAATCATGTAAAAGGTTGCTGAAAACAATCTTAGTAATTAAAACTTGGGAATCCAAAATTTCAGAATTGTGTGCCTGGATTCAGTATGGAATGTTTTTAATTTGCTCATGGTATTGGCCTGATTCCAAAATGGTATGATATGTTGGGCTATGGTCTCTAGGAGTAAAGTTGGAAAAATGTGACTCACTGACATTCTATTTATTATTAGAGATGATAATGAAAATGATAAATTTAAATAACAGTAATGAAAATATGACTGAACAAACAAGAAAAAAAATTTTTTTCTTTTTTTCTTTTGCAACAAGATGTAAAGGGTATTATTGCATAAATGTGTCCTGTTCTGCCCTAGAAAACACTAAGTGGTGCCTGCTTACCCACACAAAGTCTTTTCTCAACAAGTAAATATCCCCCCCCCCTCTTTAAGATATTTTTTTTAGCGGTTTGAAGGCATTTTTATTGACAAATAACATTTTTTAGTGGTTTGAAGCCATTAGAAGTAAGCCACTACCCAGATTTTTTATCGACAAGTAAGTGTAAATATTACCCAACCCCCTAAAAAAAAGAGTTCAATAGTAGTGTGGGTTGGATTTTCAGCAGGCACCACTTAGCGTTTTTAGGGCAGGACACATTTATGTGATATGTACCAAAGTAAAGCTGTAAGAAATGTTAGCTTCAAAATTCTTTTTTTTTTCTTTCTTTCTTTTGTGCATTTAAAACTTCTTGTTGAATTTGCTTTAGACTAAATAACTAGAAACCTACAAACAAATCTGTGGATTATAACAAACTAATACTTATAGAACAACATTTCTGCTAAAACGATCACAATTTACACAGAGATGCAAAGTTCACAATCATAGAAAGATTTTTTTAAATGCATTCGATAATATTGCGGTAATAATAGAAACACAAGAATATGAATTTTTGACATTTTATTCAGTTTTGTCCTATTTACTGTTTACAATATTTCTTACTTACAAACATTGATTTTTAAAATTCAGAAATGAACGGAAAGTGTTTGAAAAGTATCACAAAGCAGTTCGATCACTTCCGACTAAAGAACAACGGCAAGAAATTGAAACCCTCAAAAGTCAGGTAAGAAAATAAAAAAATGTTAAATTCATCTTGAATATCTTGTATAAAACTGTTAGCACCCTTTCAGCTCTCTACTAGATGGACTGGCTCATAGCCATGAAATAGCCTGCGATTTAAGTGGATTAATAAGCTGAATAATATTCGGACTGATCTTACTGTGTTTGGCTATACTGCATTTGACCCTCCTCTATTTCTTGTAAGTTTGTCTTGTTAATTGTTTTATAACTTATTGTTCTGTGTTTTGGTATGTATCCGTTAGCACCGGATACTGGTGCTGAATGAATATATTAAGCACTCAATTTCTTCTGTGTATCATTCCACCTCAACAATACAACAAAGGCAAGCTATTTTTAAAGCATTTTTGGCCTTTGTTTTTTTTATTGCAGTATAGGCTTTAATTTTCACAAGAAAATCAATTTCATTGATTTAAAAATAAGTCCTGTCAGCTGCGGTTGTAGAAAAGACCAACTCCACCTCTACAGAAGGGTAAGACCCCCCCCCCAATAAAGCCATCTGTTGGCTGTGGGTGATGACCTGTGATGCTTAAGGACAGAATTCTGGTGGATAATTGTCCCAAGCCTATTTCCCTTATGGCAGATCCCCAACCACTTTTGTCATACATGCTAGAAAGCGGTGACTGAGGGTCTTAGTATCCTGGGTATGATGTTAAACTTCATCTAATGGTGAAATTTTAATTCTGGAGCTCTGAGGAGTGTGGAATACCCCTTCATCATTATTACTCCCAGGTCCACCTGACCTAGAGTTGTAGTACCTATTAGGGTCCCATCTATGGGTTAAACAGAAAAAATAAATTTAAAAAAAAGATTGAGTTTAAAATAATGAATTTTCAATACCCATCAAGAATGAATAAAACAAAATGTCTTTGGCATAAAATAACCCAAGTGTTGACATGCCATAAAAGCCAACCAACCAACCTTTAAAAATAAATGAAATATTAGTTTTCTTATTTTACATTAGTGTACATGAAAATTCCCTTACATTATGTCTTCTTTAATTAAGTTAGCACTAAACAAATTATTATCACTCTTTTATGCTCAAAAAAATGGTTCAACCACAGTGTGAAACATGTCAAACACCCTGCACTGTCAAACATTTTCTCATGGAATGTAGAGATTTATCTCTCATTAGACAATGTTTTTCCAATGGAAATAATTAAAAAAAAACCTATATGAAAATGTTTGACATGGATGACATTTTGTCCTTGAGAGAAATCAAATTATACCAAAAGGTATAAACATAAACATAATCAATACCATACAAAGTAATTATTAAAAAACTTTACCAGAGGATTTTGACATATTGTTAAAAAAAACCCCTCTTAAATGACTACACAACAATGTTGATGTAATGAATATGTAAATACCTTAGTACCCCCTCACTAGAATCTGATTGGACAGTGTCATGTATAAATAGTCGACACTGTGTTGGTACAGGCACCTATACCTAAGCCTACAAGCTAAACTTACTCGCTAGACGACACCACGACTGCTCGGCAGATGTTTTGCTATTCGACGTACCAATTACTACTGCGATAATATACCAAATACCAACTTCAGAATATATCCCTTAACCCGGATATATCAAATGTAAATATAAACATACAATCTATGCGATTCCCTACACTCCAGACAGGAAATAACTCCAGACAGGTTGACATGCCACTAAAACCAATCAATCATTGTACTCAACATTATTGAGGTTTCTTTTTTTTGATTTTTTCATTTCCAGCCAGTTTTAATTTTTTTTCTTTTTAAATTTTTTTTTTGTGTGGAGACGAATTAAAGTTTTTGTTGTTTTGTTTTCTTGATTTAGTTAAGTGAATTTCAAGAGGAGATGAGGCGGAAAGAAACAAGATGGAATTCCAATACAAATCGTTTAAGGCAACGAATTGAAGATTTAGAAGATGAGAACAAACAATTGAAAGAAGAAGTACATTTTATGGAAAATAAACGGTTGGAATGGCTCCAAGAAAAGGAATCTCTGATTCAGGTATTTTCCTTTGAAAAGTCTTTTTTTTTTTCTTTTGTTGTTATGTTGCTTCATACATGAAATGGATTTTCAACTTAAAATTCACGACTTGAACTCATTTAGCAAAGTTCATTTTCCTACAACAATAAATATTAACAAAATAGTTGAATTTAACTCTGAAGTTGATTTAGAACCATTACTATTTTAAACTGCCCTGTCGGCTGGGGTGTTAGAATACACCGACTGCACCTCTGCAGAGGGGTAAGATTCCCCCAAGGAGGCCACCTGTTGGCAGTGGGTGGCGACCCGTGATGCTTAAGGATGGCACCCAGGTGGCTGCACAGTCCATGACATGCAACACTCCACTTAGACCCTTTCTTAGGTGTGACAGGCGGTCAGAGAGGCTCCCTCCGATCAATCAGCTGGTAACGTCAAGCCCTAGCACCTATATGATTTTCCCAACCCTATTGCCGTTATGGCAAGCCTCAACCCTTTTTATCATATGGGTGCTAGAAGGCAGTGGCTGAGGGTCTTCATGTCCTGGGAATGACGTTAAACTCTATTTGATGGTGAGGTTCCAGTTCTGGATGTTTGGGGATTGTGGGGCACCCCTTCATCACCATTGCTCCCTGGTTCACTCTGACCCAGAGTTGTAGTACCTGTTAGGGTCTCATTTATGGTTTAAATAGAAAAATATGTTTATAAAAAAAATAGAGTATCCATTAAGAATGAATTTATTTCAAAACTTTGTCGGCATTAAATGACCCACTGAGGTTGATATGTCGTAAAACAAAATAAACCAAACCAAACCATTATTATTTTAAAGTTCGGATTTTCAATGAGCATATTATTATATACCACTCAATATTGAGTATATGATTGGCGAGAGAGAGACAGATGAGTAGAAACAACCGGATGTTGACGGTGTAAATGAAAAAAATGTCCTTATGAAATGAGATCGCAAAAGGGGGTGCCTAAAGGTCATATGGTCCGAAATTTCCACTTAACCCCTCTGATTTTAAATCTAACAAAATCTTATTCAAAAATATTCTTACTACAGTATGTACATAAATCATAAGCTGCCTATGAATTATGTAACAATATCTTAAAAGTTGTGTGTATTACATTTTTTTTTTTATCTCTTGTAAATCATCTGTGTTGTAGTTTTTCAATCACTGAATATTGTGATGTTTTTGTTTTTTTTGTTTGGGACACGGATTGATTAATAGTATTGCAACCAAATCCTCCAAAATTCTTTCAGTTTTTAATAATTGTTTTTTGTTTTATCCCAGAATCAGAAGAAATTGTCTCAGAAAAATAGCAGATCTCAGACAATTGGTGGTTTAGCATCAAATTCTGTAAATACTGATAATAGCCAAGAGTCTGGTGAGTTTTCAAGAAACTTTTCTACAATTGGATATTTTGTTTTTTATAATCTAAAATTTCCACAAAAGATTTGATTTCTAGAAATTGATGAACCAAAGAAGAAGAAAAAAAAATAATGTGAGAAATTAGAAAATGTCATTTAATCAGTAGATTAATAAAATGATTCTTTTTTAGTGAATGTAGATGTTACTGTGCCCCCCAAAAATAAACTGGCTTTATTCATTAAAAGAAATGTCAAGCTAATTGCAGTCAGGATATTTTTTTAATGAAAATAAGTTATTTAAATGTTTTTTTATATGTAGTTGAAATTCTTCCATTAGCCTAGATCAGTGTTTCTCAACCAAGGCCCATATGACCCCCTCCCCCCCCGGGAACCATATAATATTTTTTTTAGGTCCAGCAAAGAATATCTAATTATAAAAATACAATAGGACTTTTAAACATCGAATGGTTTTGAGGTTGGTGGGGTGTCCACCAGAGTAAAATAGGAATCAAAGGGGTTCAGAGGTAAAAGAAAATTGTTGAGGACAACTGGCCTAGTCTACTGTAAATTAAACATTTTTCTTTTTCTGAATGTTCCCTCCTGAAATGGGGTTAGTGCAGTAATGGTGATTGGAAAGGAGATTTATATGAGGGTAATCCCCAAAATAAGGTCCCCAAATTCTACATCAATCAGCTCTGTGTGGATTATGGATACCGTGTGTAAGACCTTCCAAGGTGATGATTGATAGGGATTGGTGGTGAAAGAGAGTCATAGGATAACATTTTATTATCAACAAAGATGTGGAAAAAAAAAGATTGCAATGAAAGAGACATTTTGTTGAAAGTTTCCTGTTTTTTTTTTAATTTTCATTTCCAATTGTGTGGTGGTTGGGGGGGGAACAACTTATCAGTTTAGTTCAGTTAGTAGATCCCCTGCCTAGTTCAACACCAGTCCCATCATCTCTCAGTTCATGAGTAGTACAGTTTGGGTAATCTTATCTCTACGGTAAAGTGGGGAGCTGACGGTAGGTATGGCACTCCATTTCAGCAAGACAATCTCCTTGGTTTAATGCTAGTGAAAGGGGAATAAACTCCTGTGCTTTCTCGCTGATACAGATAATAGGCCACTCCACCAACTTTATATTGACAAAACATAATTAATTTGATTTTCAGTAAATGATGTCATAAGATGTTCTGTTCTATTTCAGATGTTGGACAAAATGAAATCAAAGTCCATCAGATGTTTATTGGCTTCTCCTGCTGGTGATTATCGTTTTGTTGGGGGAGGAAGAAAAAAGAACAGTTTTGATCGTGGTAAAATTGTGAGGACATCTTCTGAAGCTGTGCCCAGGCAACCAACATCAGTATGGCCACACCCCAAGAGTAAGACTGATCTTTTTTTTTTTTTCTTATCATTATACTCAACTATATTCAACCCAGCTCATTTATTAACCTCATGTCAATAGGTTAACACTTCAAAATTTCATTCTGGTCAAGTCATGCTGAAGCACCGGTTCCCACTAGAAGTTAAGCAGCGATGAGGCTGTCCAATACTTAATTTGGTGACCACTTAAGTGACAGCAGCTATTGTAAGCAATCTAAGTCTTTGTTATCAAAATGACTCAATTTGGCATTAAATGACCCGACAGTGTTGATATGCCATAAAACAAAAACAACCAAAATCAAAATGTTTGATTTAATTTAATTTTTGAATTCAAATTTCATAACTGATTAAAAATTGCAAACAAATTAAAAAAAATAACTCATGGTTTAAATTCTGTAACTGCTGTTTAGGCTTGGTTTCTTTGTTTAATGGCATATCAACCCTTGTGGGTTATTTAATACTAAATCTATGCTTGTTGATGAATATAGCTGGGAGAGATGAGGGGGTTCATTCTTTTCCTAAGTGAACATAATTGTCCAACTGAATATTGAACATGCTGGGCTGCGATATTGTAGTAAGCAATACTACAATATCGCAGCCCAGCATGTTAGCCACTACACCATGAGACTCCCACCTCCATTATAATAAGATATGATATACCCTCACCCTAGTAATGTAAATGTTTAATAAAATTGACTATTAATTTAAATATAACCAATTACACTTGACACTATTTAGTCCTGGTTAAAAGTGTGGTAACAGTAACCTAAAGCCAAAATTTTGGTAAATGGTCCAAACGTTGGCCGGGTTTACCAAACCTTTTCTCATTTTCCAATGATACCTGCATTGGAAAAATAATATCCCAAAAAGTGGCTTTGGGTTATCCTTACCATACTTTTAACCTGGACTAATATTATTCTTTAAGCAGGTATTTATCCAACCTGTTTGCCATAGGTAGGATATGACAAAAGGTTGTGAGTATGGGGCATTCAGCAAGGATTGAACTCGCTTTTCAGTAGTAATGTATTTGCAAAATTAGCTTGCTAACCATTACACCGTAATGGGATGCTTTTTTGCCCAACCTGTTCATCATGGGTAGGATATGACACAAGGTCATAAGTAAGGGCATCCAGTGAGGATCGAATTCATTATTCAACACGTTCTCCATGGGTAGCATATGACACAAGATTGCAAGTATGGGACATCCTGCAATATTAAACTCACTTTTTATTAGTAATGGATAACTATTACACCACAATTGGACGCTCAAGGTATTTACCCAACTGATTCGTGACAGGTAGAGTATGGCACAAGGTCACAGTGAGGATCAAACTTGCTTTTCAGTAATAATGGATCAGTAATACAGCTTGTTAACCATTACATCATGTTGTGGATTCCTCATATTATTCTTTAAGTATTGATGTAATAAAAAATGATTTTCTCTCAACAATTCTTTTGAAAATCCCTACAAATCCAGAAAGAAAATATTTTTGAGGAAGTTTTCTTTCATTTTTATAACAAGTGAGAAAAAAAAGAAGTTTTGTTGGTAATGACATTTTTGGTTTTGTAAATATCTATGTGGATTGATTTTCACCATCTGTGATGAACATTTGTCTTTTTTTGCAGATTGAATAACGGCAATGGTGATGTGCGAATAGAATTGAATCGTAAATCATCAGAACGAAGAAAAAAACAGAATGTATTGAAACACTCTCCCATTATCAAAGGTGATGTCATTGAAGAAGTTCACATCCGGATGGAAGGTGACCATTTATTTAATTATTGATTTCTTTTATTAATAGCATAAACCTATGTGAGTTATTTAATGCCAAAGCCATCCTTGAAAAAGAACAGTAGTATTCTTTTTTTATTCTATTATTTTAAAAAAAACTTTGATATATATTTAAAAAAAAATTGTCATGAAATTAATTCTATCATGATTTGTACATAAACTTTTATTTAATTTATTTCTTCTGCTGATTAAGATGTTTTCTGATTATATTTGTAGTTTGTTGGTTGGTTTGGTTTGTTTACGCATATCACCTCAGTGGGTCATTTCAATGCTGATAAAGTTTGAATAAATCAATTCTTAATGGATAATACAATTTTTTATAAATACATTTTTCTATTTACCCATAGATGGGATTGTAGTTTGTGTAGGAATAAAACTCAATTGTTAATATTAAATAACTTCAAGTATATTAATTGAAAGGGGACCTGTTTAGCTTAATCAGTAGAGGAATTGCAAAGTTTTGGTTTAATGACAGTCCCTGCCACTCAGCGCATGAATAACACAAATTGGGTAATCTGATCTGTGTGTCAAGTGAAAACTGATAGCAGATGGTGCTCACACTATAACAAAAGTCTCTTTGGTCTAGTGCTAGCGAAAGGGGTAGACTCTTTTACTGTCCAGCTGATACCGACAATTGGCCACTCCCAACAACAACAAATTAATTATTTTTTCAAAAGTTATTCATTATTAGCATTTATTCATAATAGTGTAATATGCAATTATTTCAGTTTTTTCATAGAGTTTCTATGTTTCTTCTTTATTATTATTATTATATTTATTATTATTATTATTATTATTATTCTGTTTGTGTTAAATTGTAATTCTTGATTTTCTTTATGTATCCTCTGATATAGACTGAAAGACGATACCAAGTGGAGCAAGGGAAGTTGTTTTTTCCAATGGAACCAGAAAAGAAATGTCCTCAGATGGAAGATAATAATTCTTTGGTTCTTTAATGGAGATATTAAACAAATAACAGAGGACCAAACGGTGGTACAAGAATCATTGTTTCTTGGAGGATTAAACAAAGCAAAATAAATAAATATAAATAAAAAATCATGATGTTAAACAAAAAAAAAATGTTGAGGCAGAGTGATATTTGGAAAAGATTTTTCAGAAAAAAACGTTTTAAGCCATTTTTTTTTGTATTAAACATCATGATTTTTTATTTATTATTTATTTATTTATTTTTTGCTTTATGTTTAATCCTCCAAGAAACAATGATCTTACCACCGTTGGTCCTCTGTTATTGTTTAATATCTCCATTAAAGAACCAAAGATATTATGTTGCTTCCATCGAGGACATTCTTTTCTGTTCCATGAAAAACAACTTCCCTTGCTCCACTTGTATCGCTCTTTCCATCTATATCAGAGCGATACATAAAGAAATCAAAGAATTACAATTTAACACAAAACAGCAATAAATAATAATAAAATTACATAATAATAATAATAATAATAAAGAAGAAAACTAGAAAACTCTATGAAAAAACTGAAATAATTGCATATACACTATTATGAATAAATGCCTAATAATGAATAACTTTTTAAAATAATCAATATTGTTCTGTTGTCTGGGGGGTGGCCCATTGTCGGTATCAGACTGGGAAGTAAAAGAGTTCTACCCCTGTTCGCTAGCAGCTAGACCAAGAGACTTTTGTTATAGTGGAGCACCACATCTGCTATCAGTTTTCACTTGACCACACAGATCAGATTACCCAATTGGTTATTCTGCGCTAGTTGCAGGACTGTCAAAATTAAACCCAAAATTGCAATTCCTCTACTGATTAAAAGCTAAACAGGTCCCCTTTCAATTAATATACTTGAGTTATTTATTAATTAACAATGAGCTTATTCCTACACAAACTACAATCCCATCTATGGGTAAATAGAAAAATGTATTTATAAAAAAAATTTGTATTATCATTAAGATTGATTATTTCAAAACTTTATCCAGCCATTTAAATGACCCACTGAGTTGATATGCCGTAAAACAAACCCCAAACCAACCAAACAAAACTACAAATTATAATCAGTAAAACATCTTAATCAGCGAAGAATAAATAAATAAGTTTATGTAACAAATCTGATAGAATTAATTTCATGACAATTTTTTTAAATATTATATCCAAAAGTTTTTTTTAAATAATAGAATAAAAAAGAATACTACTGTTCTTTTTCAAGGATGGCTTTGGTGCATTAAATAACTCACATTGGTATGATATGCTATTAATAAAAGAAAATCAATAATTAATAAATGCGTCACCTTTCCATCCGGATGTTGAACTTTCTTCGAGATACATCACCTTTGATAATGGGAAGGAGTGTTTCCAAATACAATTTCTTATGTTTTTTTCTTCGTCTGTGATTAACTGATTCAATTCTTTCGCCACATACCATTTGCCGTTATTCAATCTTTTATGCTAAAAAAAGACAAATGTTCATCCAGATGTGAAAATCAATCCACATAGATATTTACAAAAACCAAAAAAAAAATGTGCATTACCAACAAAAACTCTTTTTTTTTTCTCACTTGTATAAAATGAAAGAAAACTTCCTCAAAATATATTCTTTCTGGATTTGTTAAGGGATTTTCAAAAGAATTGTTGAGAGAATCATTTCTATTAACATCAATACTCTAAAAATAATATAGGAATCCACAACATGATGTAATGGTTAACAAGCTGTTTTACTGAATCCATTATACTGAAAAGCAAAAGTTTGATCCTCACTTGACCTGGTGCCATACTCACCTGTCACGAATCAGTTGGGTAAAGACCTTGAGCGTCACAATTGTCGGCTGTAATGTTATCCCATTACTAATGAAGAAAAGTGAGTTTAATCATTGCAGGATGTCCCATACTGCAATTCTTTGTGTCATACTTGCTTACCTCCATGAGAACGTGTTGAATAATGAATTCGATCCTCACTGGATGCCCCTACTTATACCTTGTGTCATATCCTACCCATTGATGAACAGGGTTGCCGGCAAAAAAGCATCCCTTACGGTGTGTAATGGTTAGCAAGCTATTTGCAAATAACATTACTACTTGAAAAAAGCGACGTTTCAAATCCTTCGCTGAATGCCCCATATCACAACCTTTGTCATATCCTACCTATGGCAAACAGGTTGGATAAATACCTGCTTAAAAGATAATATTAGTCCAGGTTAAAAGTATGGTAAGGATAACCAAAGCCACTTTTGGGATATTATTTTTCCAATGCAGGTATCATTGGAAAATGGAGAAAAGGTTTGGTTAACCCGGCCAACGTTGGACCATTTACCAAAATTTTGGCCTTTAGGTACTGTTACCACACTTTTAACAGGACTAATAGTGTCATGTAATTGGTTATTATATTTAAATTAATAGTCAATATTTAAACATTCACATTACTAGGTGAGGGATATCATATCTTTTATAATGGAGGTGGGAGTCTCATGGTTTGTAGTGGCTAACATGCTGGCTGCGATATTGTAGTATGCTTACTACAATATCGCAGCCCAGCAGATTCAATATTCAGTTGGACATTACTGTTCACTTAGGAAAAAGAATAACCCACCCATCTCTCCCAGCTACTATTCATCAACAAGCACTAGATTAGTATTAAATAACCCACAAGGTTGATATGCCATTTAAACAAAGAAACCAAGCCTAAACAGCCAGTTACAGAATTTAAACATGAGTTATTTTTTTTAATTTGTTCTGCAATTTCTGCTTTAATCAGTTATGAAATTTAATTCAAAAATTAAATTAAATCCAAACATTTTTGATTTTGGTGTTTTTTTAGGCATATCAAACACTGTCGGGTCATTTAATGCCAAATTGAGGTCATTTGGAAAACAAAGACTTTAGATTGCTTACAATAGCTTGCTGTTCACATTACTGGTCACCCAATTTAAGTATTGGACAGCCTCATCGCTGTTAAACTTCTAGTGGGAACCGGTGCTTTCAGCTGACTTGACCAGAATGAAAGATTTTAGTGTTAACCTATTGACATGAGGTAATAAATGAACGGGTGGATATAGTTGAGTATAATGATAGAAAAAAATAGATCAGTCTACTCTTGGGGTGTGGCCATATGATGTTGCGTTGCCTGGGCACAAGCTCCAGAAGATGTTCCTCACAATTTACCACGGATCCAAACTGCTTCTTTTTTCTTCCCTCCCCCAACAAAAACGATAATCACCCAGCAGGAGAAGCCATAAACATCTGATGGACTTTGATTTCATTTTGTCCAACATCTGAAATAGAACAGACATCTTATTGACATCATTACTGAAAATCAAATATAATTATGTTTTGTCAACTATAAAGTTGCTAAAGTGGCTATTATTGTATCAGCCAGAAAGCACAGGAGTTTATTCCCCTTTCACTTAGCATTAAACCAGGAGGATTTGTCTTGCCCCCCTAAATGGAGTGCCATACCTACCGTCAGCTCCCCACTTACCGTAGAGATAAGATTACCCAACTGTTACTACTCATGAACTAGATGGATGTCGGACTGGGTGAATAGGCAGGGATCTACTAACTGAACTAAACTGATAAGTTGTTCCCCCCCAACCACCACACAATTGGAAATGAAAATTTTAAAAAAAAACAGAAAACTTTCCAACAAAATGTCTCTTCATTTGCAATCTTTTTTTTCCACATCTTTGTTGATAAATAAAATGTTATCCTATGACTCTCTTTCACCACCAATCCTATCAATCATCAACCTTGGAAGGTCTTACACACGGTATCCATATCCACAAGAGCTGCATTGATGTAGATTTGGGGACCTTAATTTGGGGATTACCCTCATATAAATCTCCTCTTCCAAATCACCAATTGCTGCACTAACCCCATTTCAGTGAGCGAACATCAGAAAAAAAAAATTGTTTAATTTACAGTAGACTAGGCCAGTTGTCCTCAATCCATTTTCTTTACCTTCTGAACCCTTTGATTCCTATTTTACTCATGGTGGACACCCCACCAAACCTCAAAGCCATTCGGATGTTTAAAAGTCTATTGTATTTTTATAATTAGATATTCTTTTGCTGGACCTAAAAAAAATATTATATGGTTCCCGGGGGGGGGGGGTCATATGGGCCTTGGTGAGAACTACTGACTAGGCTAATGGAAGAATTTCAACTAATATAAAAAAAAAAAACATTTAATAACTTATTCATTAAAAAATTATATCCTGCTGCAATTACTTGACATTTCTTTTAATGAATAAAGCCAGTTTATTTTTGGGGCCACAGTAGGTTGGAAGAGGTTTAGTGGGGTGGGGGGTAAGGGTGGTGGTAGAGGGGGTGTGAGAGGTGGGGTGGGGGGGTGGGGGGGGGTTGAGGGTGGTTGGTTAGGGGTAAGGGGTGGGTTTAGGGGGTGGGGGGGTTGGGTTGGAGGGGTGTGTTGTAGGGTGTGGGTGGTGGAGGGAGGGGGGGGGTGTGGGGGGGTGGGGGGTAAGGTAGGGTTATACGGGGTGTTTGTGGTGGGTAGAAGTTATGTAGGGTGGTGGGAGAGGTGAGTAGTTGTTTGGGGGGAGGGGGATAGGTGTGTGGGTGTGGGTAAGTTAGGTGGGGGGGGCGGGGTGAGGGTGTGGGTGGTAGGGGAGGGTTGGTGGGGGGGTTGGGGTGGGGTGGGGGGGAGGTGGGTTGGTTTGGGTGGAGGGTAGCAGAGGTAGGGGGTGGGGTTAGGGTAGGTAGTGGGCAGGGTGGGAGGGTAGGGGTGCGGGTAGTAGTAGTGAGAGCAGGGTGAGTGGTGGGTAGGGGTGAGTGGGGGTGGGGGTAGGGGGGGGGGATGGGGTTGGTGGGGGGGTGTGGGGGGGGGGTGGGGGGGGGAGGTAGTGAGGGGTGGTGGGGTGTGGGGGAGGGGTAGGGGTGTGGGGGGGGGAGTTTAGAGGGTGTGCTGAGGTAAGGTTGTGTAGAGTGTTAGGAGGGGTGAGGGGAGGGTTGGGAGTAGGTGGTGGGGGGGGTGGGTGTGGGTAGGTTGGAGGGGGGGTGGGGCGGGGGAGGGGGTGGTTTAGGGGGAGACGGGAGGTGGGGGGTGGGCGGTGGGTGGTAGGGGGGTGTGGGGGGTAGGTTAGGTTAGGGGTGGGGGGGTGTGGGGGGGGGGTCAGTAGGGGGAGGGTCGGGGGTGTAGAGTGGGTATGTGGGGTGGGGGTGTGGGGGGAGTAGGGGGGTGGTTGGGGGAGTGGGGGGGGTTAGTGTGAGGGTGTAGTAGGGTGGGGGGTGGAGTGGTAGTGGAAGGGGGGGGGGCGCGGTTTGTGGTGTGGGGTGTGGGTAGGCGGGGGGGAGGGGGGGGGGTTGTGGGTGGGTGGGGTGGGGGTGGTGTGGTGGTGAGGTGGGGGTGGGAGTTGTGGTAGGGGGGTAGGTGGGGGGGGAGGGGGTGAGGGTGAGGTTGGGTGGTTAGGGGGGGGTAGTATGGTGGGGGGGGTGGGGGGTGGTGGTGGTAGCGGGTGGTAGTTGTGGAGTAGGGGGGGGGCAGTTAAGGGGGGAAGTGAGGGGGAGGGGGGGGGGGTGGTGAGGGGGGTAGGTGGGCGTGTGGGTGGTGCGGGGTGTGGGGGGTATGTGGGGGGGTGTGTGGGGGGGGGGTTGGGTAGTGAGGGTTGGCGTGTGGAGTGTGGGGGGGGGTAGAGTGGGCGGCGGTTGGGGGGGGTGGGTGGTAGGGGGTGGGGGTGTGTGGGTACGGTTGGTGGGGTAGGTAGGGAGTGGGGGGGGGGTGGGGGTGGGGTGTAGTGGGGTGGGGAGGGGGTAGGTAGGGTTGGTGGGCGGGTTGTGTGGGGGTCGGTGGTGATGCGGGTTTGTGGTGGTGGTCCGGTTAAAGGGGGGGGGGGGTAGTGTGAGGGGTGGGGTTGGGAGGGTGTAGTCGGGGTGGGGGGGGGAGGGTCAGGTTAGTGGGGTGGTAGGGTTGTAGGGTAGGGGGGTAGGGAGGGGGGAGTGTGGTGGGGGGGAGGGTGTGGGTGGGGGGTGGGGCTGGGGGGAGGGGTGGGGGGGTGGGTGGTGGTGGGGGTGAGGGGGGGGGTGGTCGCGGGTAGGGGGTGTGGAGGAGTAGTAGGTAGGTGGGGGTGGGGGTGGGAGTGGGGTAAGTGATGGGTAGGGGTAGGCGTGTGGGTGGGGTTGAGGCGTTGGGGGAGGGTGTGGGGGTTAGGGTGGTGGTGTGTAGTGGTTAAGTAGTGTGGTGGGTTAGGGGGAGGGGGGTGGGGTGGTAGGTGGTTTTTGTGGTTGTGGGGGTGGGCTTAAGTGGGGTAACATCTAACATTCACTAAAAAGAATCATTTTATTAATCTACTGATAAATGACCATTTTCTAATTTTCTCACATTATTTTTTTTTCTTCTTCTTTGGTTCATCAATTTCTAGAAATCAAATCTTTTGTGGAAATTTTAGATTATAAAAAACAAAATATCCAATTGTAGAAAGTTTTTTTGAAACTCACCAGACTCTTGGCTATTATCAGTATTTACAGAATTGATGCTAAACCACCAATTGTCTGAGATCTGCTATTTTTCTGAGACATTTCTTTCTGATTCTGGATAAAACAAAAAACAATTATTAAAAACTGAAAGAATTTTGAGGATTTGGTTGCAATACTATTAATCAATCCGTGTTCAAACAAAAAAAACAAAAACCATCACAATATTCAGTGATTGAAAAACCACAACACAGATGATTTACAAGAGATAAAAAAAAAAATGTAATACACACAACTTTTAAGATATTGTTACATATTCTAGGCAGCTTATGATTTATGTACATACTGTAGTAAGAATATTTTTGAATAAGATTTTGTTAGATTTAAAATCAGAGGGGTTAAGTGGAAATTCGGACCATATGACCTTTAGGCACCCCTTTTGCTGATCTCATTTCATAAGGACATTTTTTTCATTTACACCGTCAACATCCGGTTGTTTCTACTCATCTGTCTCTCTCTCGCCAATCATATACTCAATATTGAGTGGTATATAACAATATGCTCATTGAAAATCAACTTTTAAATAATAATGGTTTGGTTTTGGTTTATTTTGTTTTACGACATATCCCTCAGTGGGTCATTTAATGCCGAAAAGTTTTGAATAAATTCATTCTTAATGGATATTCTATTTTTTTTATAAACATATTTTTCTATTTAAACCATAAATGAGACCCTAACAGGTACTACAACTCTGGGTCAGAGTGAACCAGGGAGCAATGGTGATGAAGGGGTGCCCCACAATCCCCAAACCTCCAGAACTGGAACCTCACCATCAAATAGAGTTTAACGTCATTCCCAGGACATGAAGACCCTCAGCCACTGCCTTCTAGCACCCATATGATAAAAAGGGTTGAGGCTTGCCATAACGGCAATAGGGTGGGAAAATCATATAGGTGCTAGGGCTTGACGTTACCAGCTGATTGATCGGAGGAAGCCTCTCTGACCGCCTGTCACGCCTAAGAAAGGGTCTAAGTGGAGTGTTGCATGTCATGGACTGTGCAGCCACCTGGTGCCATCCTTAAGCATCACGGGTCGCCCACTGCCAACAGGTGGCCTCCTTGGGAATCTTACCCCTCTGCAGAGGTGCAGTCGTGTATTTCTAACACCCCAGCCGACAGGGCAGTTTAAAATAGTAATGGTTCTAAATGAACTTCAGAGTTAAATTCAACTTTTTGTTAATATTTATTGTGTAGGAAAATGAACTTTGCTAAATGAGTTAAAGTGTGAATTTTAAGTTGAAAATCCATTTCATGTATGAAGCAACATAACAACAAAGAAAAAAAAAAAGACTTTTAAAGGAAATACCTGAATCAGAGATTCCTTTTCTTGGAGCCATTCAACCGTTTATTTTCCATAAAATGTACTTCTTCTTTATTGTTTGTTCTCATCTTCTAAATCTTCAATTCGTTGCCTTAAACGATTTGTATTGGAATTCCATCTTGCTTCTTTCCGCCTCATCTCCTCTTGAAATTCACTTAACTAAATCAAGAAAACAACAACAAAAACTTTAATTCATCTCCACACAAAAAAAAATTTAAAAAGAAAAAAAATTAAACTGGCTGGAAATGAAAATGAAAAAATCAAAAAAGAACCTCAATAATGTTGAGTACATGATTGATTGGTTTTAGTGGCATGTCAACCTGTCTGGAGTTATTTCCTGTCTGGAGTGTAGGGAATCGCATAGATTGTATGTTTATATTTACATTTGATATATCCGGGTTAAGGGATATATTCTGAAGTTGGTATTGGTATATTATCGCAGTAGTAATTGGTACGTCGAATAGCAAAACATCTGCCGAGCAGTCGTGGTGTCGTCTAGCGAGTAAGTTTAGCTTGTAGGCTTAGGTATAGGTGCCTGTACCAACACAGTGTCGACTATTATACATGACACTGTCCAATCAGATTCTAGTGAGGGGTACAAGGTATTTACATATTCTTACATCAACATTGTGTTAGTCATTTAAGAGGGTTTTTTTAACAATATGTCAAAATCCTCTGGTAAAGTTTTAATAATTACTTTGTATGTATTGATTATGTTTATGTTTATACCTTTTGGTATAATTTGATTTCTCTCAAGGACAAAATGTCATCCATGTCAAACATTTTCATATAGGTTTTTTTTCATTATTCCATTGGAAAAACATTGTCTAATGAGAGCTAAATCTCTACATTCCATGAGAAATGTTGACAGTGCAGGGTGTTTGACATGTTTCACACTGTGGTTGAACCATTTTTTGAGCATAAAAGAGTGATAATAATTTGTTTAGTGCTAACTTAATTAAGAAGACATAATGTAAGGGAATTTTCATGTACACTAATGTAAAATAAGAAAACTAATATTCATTTATTTTTAAGGTTGGTTGGTTGGCTTTTATGGCATGTCAACACTTGGGTATTTTATGCCAAAGACATTTTGTTTTTCATCTTGATGGGTATTGAAAATTCATTATTTTAAACTCAATCTTTTTTTTAAACTTATTTTTTCTGTTTAACCCATAGATGGGACCCTAATAGGTACTACCGCTCTGGGTCAGGGTGACCTGGAGTAATAATGATGAAGGGGTATTCCACACTCCTCAGAGCTCCAGAATTAAATTTCACCATTAGATGAAGTTTAACATCATACCAGGATACTAAGACCCTCAGTCACCGCTTTCTAGCATGTATGATAAAAGTGGTTGGGATCTGCCATAAGGGAAATAGGCTTGGGACAATTATCCACCAGAATTCTGTCCTTAAGCATCACAGGTCATCCCCACAGCCAACAGATGGCTTTATTGGGGGGGGGTCTTACCCTTCTGTAGAGGTGGAGTGGTCTTTTCTACAACCGCAGCTGACAGGACTTATTTTAAATCAATGAAATTGATTTTCTTGTGAAAATTAAAGCCTATACTGCAATAAAAAAAACAAAGGCCAAAAATGCTTTAAAAATAGCTTGCCTTTGTTGTATTGTTGAGGTGGAATGATACACAGAAGAAATTGAGTGCTCAATATATTCATTCAGCACCAGTATCCGGTGCTAACGGATACATACCAAAACACAGAACAATAAGTTATAAAACAATTAACAAGACAAATTTACAAGAAATAGAGGGGTCAAATGCAGTATAGCCAAACACAGTAAGATCAGTCCGAATATATTCAGCTTATTAATCCACTTAAATCGCAGGCTATTTCATGGCTATGAGCCAGTCCATCTAGTAGAGAGCTGAAAGGGTGCTAACAGTTTTATAAAGATATTCAAGATGAATTTAACATTTTTTTATTTTCTTACCTGACTTTTGAGGGTTTCAATTTCTTGCCGTTGTTCTTTAGTCGGAAGTGATCGAACTGCTTTGTGATACTTTTCAAACACTTTCCGTTCATTTCTGAATTTTAAAAATCAATGTTTGTAAATAAGAAATATTGTAAACAGTAAATATGACAAAACTGAATAAAATGTCAAAAATTCATATTCTTGTGTTTCTATTATTACCGTAATATTATCGAATGCATTTAAAAAAAAATCTTTCTATGATTGTGAACTTTGCATCTCTGTGTAAATTGTGATCGTTTTAGCAGAAATGTTGTTCTATAAGTATTAGTTTGTTATAATCCACAGATTTGTTTGTAGGTCTCTAGTTATTTAGTCTAAAGCAAATTCAACAAGAAGTTTTAAATGCACAAAAGAAAGAAAGAAAAAAAAGAATTTTGAAGCTAACATTTCTTACAGCTTTTACTTTGGTACATATCACATAAATGTGTGCCCTAAAAACGTGGTGCCTGCTGAAAATCCAACCCACACTACTATTGAACTCTTTTTTTAGGGGGGGGGTGGTAATAACACTTACTTGTCGATAAAAAATCTGGGTAGTGGCTTACTTCTAATGGCTTCAAACCACTAAAAAATGTTATTTGTCAATAAAATGCCTTCAAACCGCTAAAAAAAATATCTTAAGAGGGGGGGGGGGATATTACTTTGTTGAGAAAAGACTTTGTGTGTAAGCAGGCACCACTTAGTGTTTTCTAGGCAGAACAGGACACATTTATGCAATAATACCCTTTACATCTTGTTGCAAAAGAAAAAAAGAAAAAATTTTTTCTTGTTTGTTCAGTCATATTTTCATTACTGTTATTTAAATTTATCATTTTCATTATCATCTCTAATAATAAATGTGAATGTCAGTGAGTCACATTTTTCCAACTTTACTCCTAGAGACCATAGCCCAACATATCATACCATTTTGGAATCAGGCCAATACCATGAGCAAATTAAAAACATTCCATACTGAATCCAGGCACACAATTCTGAAATTTTGGATTCCCAAGTTTTAATTACTAAGATTGTTTTCAGCGACCTTTTACATGATTTTTTGCAATAAATTTTTTGTATGATAACGGTTTTTATAACTTGGAAATAAATTTGGGAATAATCAAAATATGAAATCAAGAAAAAGTCACCCATGAAATAGAAATAATTGTTTGTACAGAAAGTACATCAAATTGTTATTGAATTAAGTGGCAGCAGCAGAATTATCATTGAATTTTTAAAAGGTACACTTAAATATTAATGCAATACTTAAATGCAGCAATCAATTTTGAATTCTTCTGTAGTTTATTGTTGCCTATAACAGACAGCAGCAGTATGTCTTACAAAAAGAAATCTCCATCAACAGAGGACAAGATAGTCATTGTTAGGCCAAAGGTCCAATTAAGAGCCCTCCACAGGAGTTAAATTGATTTTAAGCTTTAGAATAAACTAGACAAAATGTGACCCACTGGGTCACCCATTGAGCTATGGGTAGATAATTGGGATTAGGGAAAAGTGAGTTTGCAAAACAAATTAATTCTTTTTAAAAATAAATATGACCAGAGAATTTTAAAAAAAACATTATAAAATTTCTGAGAAAGGAAACTTTTGAACTAATTTAAATTTATTAAGAGCCAAGATGTTGGCCGAGTTGGCAGCTAGTGAAACTTAATATACAAATCCATTTCAAACTGTCAAATCTCTCTCTCTCTCTCAACTCTCATTGAGAAACTAACATGAGGAGGTAATCAAGATATACATAGGGAGGGGGGGAAGTGATAGGTAGAATGTGAATTGAGAGACTGGTGAGTTTTTGACTTAATTGCAAATTACAACTAATTAGAACCAATTAAAATGGAATGTTTTTCAAACATAACTCAATCCTAGAACCAAGGAATAATTTAGTATGATTTTCATGTCTTTAAACTAAACAGTAAAAAAAGATTTTAGGATACAAACATTGATTCACTCAGCTTTAGTATAATAATAGATATCTCTGATTCCAATTATTTTCATAAACAAAATAGTGCAAGTATTGGTGCCTGGACCCCCCAAAAATGTTACATGGTCCCTGGGGGTCCATATGGACCCCAGTTGAGAACCATTGACATAAGTGAATGTCGAGAATATATTTGCATTGATGATAGTAGTTATTTACTAAGTTTAGCTTAGTTGTGGCACCCAGTAAGAATCGAACTCACTAACACTTGTCTGCTAATCTAGCTTACTAACCACTACACCATGTGAGGTACCCATGCATTGATTGATAGTATATAATATAAAAAGGTCATCATTTGTATTTCTTTAAACTAATTCATTAAGACATTACTTTCATTTTCTATCATCATAGAGTAATGGTTAGCAAGCTAGTCTTGCAGATCCATTATTACTGAATAGCAAGTTCAATTCTTGCTAGATGGCCCAATACTTACAACCTTGTGTCACATCCCACCCATGTCAAACAGGTTGGGTAAATACCTACCTTAATTTTCTCATTTCTTCTTCTTTAAATTCAGACAATTTTTCCAGTTCTACTTTTTTGGCTGCCTCAAATTCACTCATTTCTTTTCTCAAATTCTTTACACCCTACAATAAAAAAAAAAATAATAATTCAAATCATTTTTTATTTGTATTCTTTATTTTTTTAGAGAATGTACTTTTATCATTATCTAATTTTCAGATTTACTTACAATTTCTTACAATTCTTCACTAGACCTACTTCCCCTCATGCTAGGTCTTGGGTGAAGACCTAGCATGAGGGAAAGTAGGGATTATATGTATTCTATGTATTTATGTTTTTTTTTCTGCCTTTTTTTTTCTGTTACTTTTCTAATCATATCAGGAAATGAGCAATTCTGCAAAGTGAAAAATGTCTATTTCAAGTGATTCTGATGAGACTTAGTTTTATACAACTTTTTTTTTTTTTTTATTTACACAGTAAATGGCATGGGTTAAGAAATAAAACATTTTAGCTTCATAGATTCTGGTAATAAGGTTTACCAAATTTCATTTAAAACTTTATTTTCACTCTCCAGAAAAAAAAAGAAGAAAAAAGAAGAGAGAATGTTGTAAACTGTACCTCTTCTCTTTCTCGGTGCAATTTCTCTAGATTTGCATTTTCCTTCTGAAAGCGACTAATTTCTTTTTCCAGTTGAGCTAGCTTTTCCCGAAGTAATTTAGACTGCACTCCATCTCCAACAGGAACTTGTGTAGCTGCCTGCAGCTGACACTGTTGAGCCTGCAGAAAAGAAATTTTGTTTTTATTTTTTGGGGAGAAAAAAATGAATAAAAAGAAAAATAGTAAAAAGTTATTCAGAAAAAAATAAAATAAAAAAAAGGATATAAAATCTGCATAGCTGAATGGAAAACATTCATCTCAACTGGGCAGCACAACAACAATTCTTAACAGACAAATCCAAAAACTGAAACTTATCCTCAATATTTCCCATTATTACAAGTATTCTTTGTAAGGGAAGTAACTCTACAATAACATACGACGATTAGTCAAAAAGTAATGCCATTTTTAGG
Organism: Doryteuthis pealeii; assembly: GCA_023376005.1. Lineage (NCBI taxonomy): Eukaryota > Metazoa > Mollusca > Cephalopoda > Myopsida > Loliginidae > Doryteuthis > Doryteuthis pealeii. Next base: position 143,768,940 of record CM042138.1, on the reverse strand, counting down.
ACAGGTATTATAACTGTCCTAAAACAGAGAAATATGTATCATGTGACTATGTGGAGAAATAAGGGGTGTGATCCACAGAGGACCAGCTTCATTTTGATGTATAATACATGTTTCTCCGTTGGTAATTATATATGTCCTTACTTTTTGACTCACCCTTGTATAATAAATTTTCTGTTTATACATTCAAAGCAACAAATTTGATGACAGGATTAAAGTTAAATTCACATATATTTTAAAAATTATTCTAATTGTTATTATATTATCAAGTAAGTTATTCTACTTCAAATCTGTAGTTGTAGATTTTCTTTTCTCCTAGTATCATGATTTATATCTATTCCATTCCTTCATAAGCAAATTATATACAACATCATCATCATCATCAGGGATAGATGTCCCTATTGTTCATCACCCCCTGGTAGGTGCTCCATACGGTATCCAGAATCTACACTGTTCACTGATGTAGGTTTTTGCTGGTCAGTCCATACTGGTATGTCCATGTGTAGGTATCCACAGGATAACATCACTTATGAATTCATCCTTGCTTCTCTGTATGTCTTATTGAGATGATTTGTGTGATAGGAAGCAAGTGGCTGTACAGTTGCTTTTTTGTGGGATGCTACTTCCAAGATTTGTTCAAGATAGCATGCAGCATCCTTGTATAGTTCCAATCTAGCTTTTTCTCTAAGCATTTCATTAAAGTCTAAGTTGTGCAGCCATACAGTAGCACTGATATAGCTACATCTTAGAATGATTATATTAATTCACCTTGCATCCCACTTATGCAGGTATGACACAAGGTCATTTAATGTGAGACCACCTACGAACTGAAGCTCATGGGATGGCAGGCACAAAAAATGTGTAGATCCTGTCGGCATTCCCCCTCAAGGTGGACGCCTCAGGCACTGAGCAATAAACAACCCAGCTCTGCCCCTTTATATCAAGGAGGGAGGTGTTGTCTGGGGGAATATCCCCCTGGACTCATACCGTTAAATTACTTTACCGGTCCAGAGGCCGAAACCACTGGACACAAGTTTCTGAATAAACCAGATAAATATTATATTTAAGAGGAACATTTTAAAAGTTATCTTTACTCGTGCTATGAGTAAGTAAATTATTCTGTTTAAAGTAGCATGTCCTTTTTTTTCCTAGTAAGTAATAAAGTCAGTGGAGTGGCCTACAGTCAGTATCAGTCAGACAGAAAAGGAGACTATCCCTTTTTCACTAGTGCTAGACTAGGGAGATTTTTTTTTGCATTTGAGGTAGAGCACCACACTTACCATCAGCTCCCCACTTTACCACACAGATCCAAGCTGCACTACTCATGCGCTGTGTTGATGGGATCTGGTATCGAATCCGATCCCATTCCTTCATATGCAAATTACATACAACTACAGTCCAATATCATTACAATCTACCTTAGATTATTTTTCTGGGTTAAATAGAAAAAAATGTGATAAAAAAAATTTGAGTTTTAAAAAATATTGAATACCCATCAAGTATGATTAAAACAAAATCTCTTCTGCATAAAATAACCCAACAAGGGTTGACATGCCGTAAAACCAACAAACTAAACAAAAAATAATCAGAAAATGTAAAATAAATCTACTTACCTCTTGGATTTTATTTTCTTTGGTTACTTTTGTTTGAAGAACAGGAAATAATTTACTGACAAGCTTGGAAGTTGGAGGAGATGCAACTGAAGACGTAACTTCATTGGCTATTAAAAAAAAAATGTTTAAATTGAAGATGATTTTTGTATTGCAAGAAAACATGATTGATCAGCTTGGAAAATTTGTGAAGCTCAATTCTACAGGTTGGTCCGAAAGTTTTGTCACCCATAACATATTGTTTTAACCAGTAAGTATTTTACTTCTAAAAAAATGTAAGGGTGACAAGTCTTTCGGACCACCATATGTGTGTATATATATATATATATATATATATATATATATACAGGGTGGTCTGAAAGTCTTGTCACCTCATCATATTGATTCAACTTTCATTATTTCTTATTTTAATAGCATAATATATAATTATTTTACCTCTAAAGAAATATGTGGGGGTAACAAGACTTTCGGACCAGTCTGTAAACTGAAATGACTATCTATGACAGTAGAATAAACTTATAAAAAGTCGTCGGGGTGGGATAAAGTCAGTATCAGCCAAACTGTGAGGGAGTCTATCCCCTTTTCACTAGCACTACATCAAGGAGATTGTTTGGGTGTCTGAGGTGGAGCACCACACCTAACATATTTTGGAGGTACCCATGGTGTAATGGTTATCATCATATGAAATGGACTCAGAGACTCGAATTTAAATCTTGAACAAGGCTGTTTGCATTTAACAGTGCTAATACTCTTGGGAAAGGTAGGAATCAAACTATTCTCCCTCTAGCTATGGGTAAATAGTAGGACAGACTGTGCTATTTAACATTGGTACAGTAACCAGTCAAGAAGGAAAACTCTGAATTCAAACCTGTTAAACTCTGCTTAAAAATTGACCATGTGTCACATTCTACTTGGGGGGGGGGGGGCTTGAATAAATTCATACATGGAGGTTCTTTTGGCCTAATGGTTAGTCGTCTATCTGTTCCTCCCTTCAGCTATAGATAAATAGTAGGTTAAGCTGTGCATTTCAATCATGATTAAGCAACCAATCTAAGAGAAATAAAACTCTAAATTTAAACCTTTTTACTCGAAAATATACTACTAATGTTTTCACCTGATAATCAGTATATATTGGTTCATTCAGGAGCCGGAGTCCCTAAGGTGGTATGATGCTGAAATCCAGTGCTACCCATTAACTACTGCGACACTACCGTTGCCAAACTGCATTGGTCCCTTACCTTTCCTTTGGATCACAGCGGCAGTGTGGAGAGAGGGGATTTGCTATATGGGCAACAGCTCATCCTCCGTATGAACCCACCCAGGCTATGTAGTTCAAGTTAAGAAAAAAAAAAAGAAATGAATAAAAAACCTTGACACTACTCCATCGTCTCTTGGAGACAAAAGGATGCCAACCAAATTGGTTCATTCAGATTAATCTTTTTGTTTTTGTTTTTGTTTGTTTGTTCTTTGAAAACTAAAACATTTTGGCTGATCAAAGTGGGGATAAAGAGGAAAGCAGAATATAGAAAGCAATCAAATTAATAAAGTAGATCCATCATCATCATCATCATCATCATTGGGGCATTCCAATAATTGTATTGTATCATGAAGAAGAAATCAACACAGAAAACCAATCCTTAACAATAAGCCCAACAGATCAAAAAGAAGAACATGACAGCCAGACGAATTAGCAAGAACCAGTAGAAACAGGAGAGTTAAAAAGTAAGACCATCATCTAATCATCTATCATCATCTATTATCTGTCTGTCTGTCTGTCTGTCTCTCTCTCTTGATTATATACCCAATGTATTATGTAAATATATGAAATGAAATTTATTGTGTACAGTGCTCAGGTGCACCACAACTCATCAAAGTCTCATGTCAAGTACACAGAATAATGTAGTGTCAGGAACATGAACAGCATACAGTAGTAATATGCGTGCGCGTGTATGCATATGTATGTGGAGAGTGGCATCAGGTATAGTGTCGGTGGACTACAGGAAGCATGGAGGCTTTGAAAGATTCAGTGCTTCGGCAGCCTACAACAGACGCGGGCAGTTTATTCCATGTCTCCGCAATTCTGAGCATGAAAAAATGTTTCCGAAAGTCACGTGAGCAGTGCTGTTTTCTGACTTTGTAGGCATGCCCACGTGTGTTGGAAAGATGGAAATCAAAAAGGTGCTCAAGGTTGCTGTGAGTATACAACAAATCTATACTAGCCTTATTTCTATTTTGATGTGAAAAGAATAATACCAAACAATACAGAAAGATTTTATGCATTTTCATTTTTACATTACATATATATTATGGTATAATGAAACTGGAAAACTGCCACATACCAGCAGACTTGTGTACCAGCACCAATATGTGCAGCACCACCATTTTGAGTATCATATTTATAGCAAGCAAATTTGTGTATAGCTTTCATTCCCGATCAAGTTCAAAGTATTTCTTTCTATTGTATTGTATCACAGCAAAAATGAAAACAATAATATTAAACAATAAAGAAAGATCATATGCATTTTCATTTCTACTTTACATGTTATAAATATTATGAACTTGACACGTACCACCACTTTGAGTAGCACTACTCTAGACCAGGGGTCAGCAACTTTGTACTATATAGGAGCAGGGGCTATATCTGTGAGAGAATGGCGGACTACATCTATCACCATAGTCCTTGTAGCATACAGTAATGATTTATCGCATGGGTTAGGGTCAAGCAGCATAATTGTAACATTGTATGTCTTATAAACCAGATGGTTTCATGGGCTTATTACCAGATTTCACTTTACTCATTACCAGATTATATAATCTAGCAATACCTATGAGAGGAATAACAATTCTTACCTGAGAAATAGTACGTGACATGGTGTTTATGACTTCTGTGTATGTTTAAAAATTAAAAAAAGAGCATCTACGCCACAGTTTGCAGGTCGGATTAATATAATATTTCTAAATAATGTTTACATCAGGGGTTGGCAACCTTGGACTAAATAGGGACCATGTCTGTGAGAGAATGGTGAGCCACATCTATCACCGTAGTCCTTGTAGCATACAGTAATGATTTATCATGTGTGGTGGGGTCAAACAGCATGATTGTAACATTGTATAAGTCTTATACACCAGATTCATTCGTGAGCTTAATACTAGATTTTGTTCAACTCATTACCAGATTTTAATAATCAAGATTATATAATCTAGCAATACCTATGAGAAGAACAATTCTTACCAGAGAAATAATACGTGACATGGTGTTTATGACTTTTGTGTACGTTTATAAAAAAAAAGAAAGAAAGAAATGAGCATCTAAGCCACCGTCTATTTCTCTGTGGGTCGGATTAATATAATATTTCTCTTAGGGACTGCGGGCCAGATGATTATGGATTGTGGGCCAGATCTGGCCCGCAGACCATAGGTTGCCAATCCCTGCTCTAGACAATCCCATGATGAAAAATTTCACTCATCATAATGCAGAATGGTAAAAACTATTCAATATTCTTAGAGGAGATAATACTTCCCTAACCAGGAAGGAGACAGAGAAACAAAACTAGCTGCATGACGACACATGTGTAACAGCAAATGTCTTATCCTTATAAATCCTCCTGTACCATGGTCAGTGAGAAATAAAAACAAATATTAAGTTTAAAAATACATTTAACTGTTTTCTATATTTTGTTGTTACTAATATTTAGGGTTATAATAAATATCAAGAAAAAACAACAACAAAAAACAAATACATACCAGAATTTTTTCCAGAGTTATCCTCAGTTCCAGAAGGATCTTTTAAAGAGACATGTTCAAGATTCTTTTTCACAGACTCACACGTATCATTCCATTCATCATAGTCATCAAACTCGTCAATAACAGATGAAGATCGAGAACTGCTTCCACTGGAATTTTCAACCGTTCCACAATCGGTAAAATAGTCATCAGATGAATGGATATCAGAATTTGTTGCCGTTTCCACACTGTTAGCTCGACAGTCCCGACTTTCAAATTCTTTCAGAGTTTCAGCACTTGAAGAGCTCATCGCAGAGTTGGTGTCGCGTATAATTTTCTGATTCTTCTTCATCCAATCGTCCTTGGGAGCGATCTTCCTTGTAAGACCTTTAGGAGGGAAAACTACATCAGATCCTTTCATAGCTTCAAAGTCAAACTGAGAAGCAACAGTTACTTTACGAGTTAGTTTGGCCATATCCTTATTTGGTAGTTGGTCACTCTGCCGGTTTGAATTTGAGTTTTCAAACAGGTGATCGATCTGGTTCTGAAGGACAGTGTTCTTTTTCTTATTGTCAGGGAGAAAATTAGTCTCATCGACATCAGACTCCTCATACTCAAGCAAAGACTGATTGTCACTCACTTCATCATTTTCGTTGCATTTTTCTGGTGAACCTGTCAATGTTTCCGCATCAGAACTTACTAGTGTATCATCTTCATCTTTAGAAATAGAATCCAAACTATTCTGACTGGCACTTGAAGATGGTCTTACTAATATCCTCCTGAAAAAAAGATCAGAAATTTTAACTTTTTTAGTTTGGAATATAGATTGTTTGCATCTGCTAAACCACACAAATATAAAAAAAAAAAAACATAAGCACGTCATTTCTGAAATCCGTCTCTGACGATAAAGCTTCGCTTTGAAATCGATTAGACATATAAAGACATATAAACATCTTTTTGTCTTTATTTTTTACGCATTGTATTGCCTTCGAATTTTATTATTTTATATATATATAAGTTAAGAGAAAGGAAATGAATCCAACGGTATAAGTATAGATAAAAGGATATGAAAACAACACAATATGCTGTTAAAGTGAAAAGATTTTATAGCATATTCATAGCTAATATTGAACAATATTTCGATTTATAAAAATCATCGTCAGAGCTTGTTTATACTCCAGACTTATCAATAGCAGAGAAAAAAAAATAATCATTATTATTTTCGTCTCTGCTATTGATAAGTCTGGAGTATAAACAAGATAATTCCCTGATTTTTGGTAAATTATTTTCTGTAGGGGGGCTAAAGTCATTTTGTCAAAAACGCATTTTAGGCTCATTTTGCCACTAGCTATATATATATATATATATATATATACCAATCTGTCCGCACAATGTAGAATATGACGCTTTATTAAGTGGAGTTTTCCTTCTCCTCGACTGGTTGCCAAACTAAGGTTAAAGAGCTCTGTCTGCCCTACTATTTACGCATAGCTAGAGGGAGAATAGTAGGAGGCATACTTTTCCCAAGAGTAATAGCACTATGTGAAATGCAAATAGCCTTGTCCAGAATTTGAACTCAGGTTGCTGATTCCATTTCCTATAATGATAACCATTACACCAAGTGCCTCCACTATGACTGCACCACTTGTAGAAAAAGCTAGATGAGAACTACGTAAGGATGCTGTGTGCTGTTTTGAATAAATCCTGGAAGTAGGATAATCTGAACATTAGCTACATATGTGAGAGTAACCTCCCCTTGTTTATTTCATTTTGAGAAAGCCATATGTTTTGGTTGGCAATTTTCATTTCACTGTAAAACTACACTGAAAATACAAATTTGTTTGAATCAATATAACTGCATGTTTTAACACAAAAATATCATAAAATGTTCTTAATTGTGTTTGCGCGTTATTTGAAATGAACTTAATTGTTATTAAGAACACATTTTATGATATTTTTGTGTTAAAACATGGAGTTGTATTCATTCGAATAAATTTGTATTTTCAGTGTAGATTTATGGTGAAATGAAAATGGCCAACCAAAACATATGGCTTCCTCAAAGTGAAATAAACAAGGGGAGGTTACTCTCATTTATGTAGCTAATGTTCAGATTACCGGAAGTAGTATCCCACAAAAGAGCAGCTGTACAGAGACTTGTGATGCTAGTTCATTCTTCAACCTTCATCAGTTGTCAGGTGCTTAAAAAAGATTTTAATTGAATTTCAGAGAATGAAATGAAGGAACAAAACAAAAACACAAATATGAAGATAGGGCCAAAAAATTAATTGGGAATATATTACCTTTGGGCACCCCTTTTTGATCTCGATTAAGAAAGGACATGTTTTTCATTTACACCGTCAATATTCGGTTGTTTGTAAGGGATTAGGGTTAGGGGTTAGTTTTATTTTTATTTTTTAAATCTAAAAATCGGCTGTTAAAACAACCGGATATTGTTAATGAACCGGTGTAAATGAAAAACATGTCCTTTCTTAATCATGATCAAAAAGGGGTTCCTAAAGGTAATATGGTCCCAATTAATTGAATATATAAATCATCAGATATAATTCTTATAAGTACACAAACTCTTTTAATGTATGAGGGTAATCCCAATGGTAAGGTCTGCAAAATAAACATTTATTGTTTATTGTCAATGATGTTTACACCATTTTAAAGTTCCAACATATATCTATTTTTGGACAATGCCTTTTAGTAGGTGCTGTGGCAGTTTTTGTTGTTTGTTTTATACCAGCTCACCCCTATATGATTGAGGAAGTGTTGAACCTTGTATTAGTTACAAGACTTTACTTTTGGGATTACCCCCATAGTAATCGATCTCGGTCAAGGTTTAACTAGGAAGTAATTTGTTCTTGTTGTTGGCATCCTTCTGTCTGTGAAAGACAATGGCAAAGTATATATATATATATATATATATATATATAATATATATACATATCGTTGTATATATATATATACATATCGTTATATATATATATATATATATGAAGAGATGGAAGTGAATCCAATGGTATGTAGTATATTAAGAAAATTGAAAAAACACAGGTTTAAATAAGTTGAGTGGTAAGTTTATTGCCTGATGCTGCAGTGTTTCGATCTATTAATTAGATCATCTTCAGGGCATTTGTTGGTATAAGGAAGGTGATAAAAAAATTTTTATCACAGAATAACAAGAAAAGCAAACGATAGTCCTTGTTTATCAATCTGTTCAAAATTTGAAATCTGAAGAAAGGACGCTGAAAGATGTACGGTTTGAAATGTGACGTCAAATTGCCAAAGGTGTATGTGTGTGTGTGTGTGTATATAATATATATATATGTTGAAAAAATGAATAAAGAAAGTATAGAATGGTTTTTTTTTACATTGTTGTGGTGAAAAAACAATAAATTGAAATGTTGTGTGCACATAAAAAATTGCCTCTTCGATATTATATATAGCCAGTGGGTTGATTTGGAAGATGCTGTTAGCAGCAGACCTTATCCTTACTGTTGGAGGGAACAGATTTGGGTTGTGGTATCACCAATTTTTATTACTGTTTATTTTGGATGATAAAGTTGTGTAAAAGAAAGAAATATTCAGAATTACCTTTTTTCCTTGGAATGTTTGCCAAAATGGCTTTTTTGTTTGGGTGATGACATTTTAGGGTTTGAGGAATCAGATCCCTGAAAATAAAAACAAAAGTTGTTATATGTATATCATGTGACCAAAGAAATTCAAGCTATGGTGGGTACTCATTGTGGTTGGTAGTATCACATTGGATGGTAATTGAAATGTACTTTGAAAGCTGATCAGGTGAACATGCAATGTCATTTAATTTGAGAACTTATTCTTAAAGGAGGCTATAAAGCTGTGGTTTGGTTTGGTTTGGTTGGTTGGTTGGGTTTTACGGCATGTCAACCCCTTGGGTTATTTTATGCCGAATACTTCTAATGTTTAATGCTAACAAAGTTTTTAAATAATTTCATTTTTAATGGATAATACAATTTTGTTTATAAACTCATGTTTTCTATTTAACCCATAGATGGGACCCTAACAGGTACTACCACTCCGGGTTAGAGTGGACCAGTGAGCAATGGTGATGAAGGGGTGCTCCACATTCCCCAAACCTCCAGAACTGGAACCTCACCATCAGATAGAATTTAACGTCATTCCCAGGACATGTAGACCCTCAGCCGCCTCCTTCTAGCACCCATATGATAAGAAGGATTGAGGGTTGCAATTGGGTTGGGGCAATCATATAGGTGCTAGGGCTTGACGTGACCAGTCGATTGATTGGAGGGGGCCTCTCCGATCACTCGTCTAGCCCAAGATAGGGCCAAAGTGGAGTATTGCAAGTCATGAACTGCTCATCCACCTGGGCTCTATCCTTAAGCATCACGGGTCACCACCCACGGCCAACAAGTGGCCCCATTGGGGGAGTCTTATCCTTCTGCAGAGGTAGGTACTCATTGTGGTTGGTAGCATCACATTGGATGGTAATTGAAATGTACTTTGAAAGCTGATCAGGTGAACATGCAATGTAATTTAATTTGGGAACTTATGCTTAAAGGAGACTATAAAGTTGTGAATGCAACCAAAAATATTTGTTGTGCAAATGGTGCAGTTAATCACAGTATAGTAACTAAATGATTCAAGAAATTTCAATCAAATTGCAAGAACCTCAACAACCAAGCAAAGTCAGGTAGGTCTAAAACTGTGGATTCAGAAGCTGTGCTCCAATCCTTAAGGACAAATCTGGCGAGTAACACTTGGAGAGTATCAGGTGAGTTCAGCACCAGTGTCGTTCATCACTTTCACAACCTTAGCAAAAGCGGTTCTGGCTGCCGAATTGTGCCTTAAGTTACCAAAATATTGCAAAACTTTTGACTCAACCTAGTATATTCCATTATATATAAGGGTAATCCCAAAGGTAAGAGCTCCAAAATATTTAGAAATCACAGAAACATTTAATGTTTATTGTTAATGATGCTTACATCATTTTAAAGTTTCAACATGTATCTGTTTTTGTCAACATTGCAGTCGATGCATTTTTGTATGTATGTATTTTTTTTAACTCTGTCATTGTTGTAAACTCCCTACACTACTTGTGAACGTTTTTGACATCCATGCAAGACTCACCATACATTTCCATTAATAGGAGATGAATTTGAATCAGCTTAATACCTTATGTGTTCAAAAACTGAATAACTGCATAAACTTAACACTTCGCAGTAGTATCAATCAGGAGCTACATCAGAAACAACTGCCAAGCCAAGACTAAACGTTACAGTAAGGCACATGCACAACAAACACAACAATGTTGCCAATAGTTGCACGAACAGTTTCCCTGCATCCCCAGCATTTTGGAGACCTTACTTTTGGGATTACCTTCATATTTTCAGTTTTTGTTTCTTTTAAGCCAATTGATATTGAAAAACTGACCTGAACTGGAAGACGTCGGTTCATAAATTTAATGACCACTGAAGTATCACTACAGAATGACATATCATCAGCCATTTGTTCCATGTACTCAAATTCATCCAAATCCGATTTTTCTATCTGGAATTTAAAAAAATTATTTTATGAATTTAAAATTTATAGAAAAGCAAATTTAAATTTAATCGTTAGTTCAATTAAAATATTCAATGTGTTGTATTCAACAATTCAAATGACACATATTTAAAATTTCAACAGAACAATTTTTTTTAAATTGGCAAAATATTTTCAATTTGAATTATTGAACAATTAATATAAACATTCATTAATTTTTTTCTAAATAAACTTTCACTTAAACATCTGGATCATGATAATAAAATTTGTTGGATTCTCTGTAAATTTATTATCGGTAAATTCATTGTATGGTAAGTTTATTGCCCATCAATTTATTGTAGGTAAATTCATTATATAAGTTTAATTGCTCTTATAATATAGGGTTACCCCAACCCTTTAGATTTTTTATGAAATTCTTAAAAGTAATGATTAAATTCTGAAATTAGCTGCAAATAAAATTTACCAGAAATACTCTCGTTAATTGATGAAGAGGAATAATAATAATAACTAGCATTATTCGGACTATTTATTGTTATTTGTACAACATTTTGGCCGATAGGTATTTCTTGTCGGACTCGGGAACCTTCTTTTTGAACTCGGGAACTTTCTTGTCATAATCAGGAGCCATCACAGAACTTTGAACCCAACCCTTTATTTAGTCCACGGGGGTATCCTGTTCTCATTCCGCTAACCATAGCTGGGGTAGGAGTTGTGTTAATTATTTTTCTAACTGCCTCTACTCAGGATTGAACTCAGGATCCAGAGATAACTGTCACTTAGAACTGTCTTAACCCAACTACCTTATCGACTAGGCCATGTGTCCAATTGGACAATTGAGTGTGAATTTTGGGAACTTATAAACCTAATGTCTTGATTTGGCCAAAATATCTACCTATTTACTTATGTATGATTTTTTACCTAGACTCATACTGTTTTTTTTTGTTTGTTTTTTTTTCTCAATCTGATCTAGCCTTCTTAATTATGGGTTCCCATATTGTATTCATTTCTATGCTAGGTCTACTTAACAGCCCAGTACAGCCTATGATATGTGCTGATTCTTTGAGGCGTCTTCTCTTCCAATGTTCTTCTCTATCTATTATTCTAACTTCATCCCATAAGGTTTCCCTTTTCATTCCATATATGGTCAGCCATACCCGACTTTTCTATTTCTCCTCGGACCACTGCTTTACGATGTTCTTCTAGTCTTACTTTCAGTGGGTGCATGTTTCACCTTTGTATTCTTTGCCACAGCTGCATGGGATGGAATACACACAATTTTTGGTCATGTTGTATTCTGTTGGGGGCTTGACTCGGACGAGATGTTTACGAAGAATTGAGTCACTCCTGAATGTTGTCCTGATGTCAAAGGGATTACATATCTTTTGAATCTTTTCATCCAAGCCTTTCACATAGAGCAGACAGACTGTGGTGAGAAATACCTGAAGAAGGCCGGAGGGCATATCGGCCGAAACGTTGTACAGATAACAATGAAGATGAGGACAATAGTCCGAATAATGCAGATAATACTAATCTTCAAGCCTCATCTGAAACATTCAGAGAAATAATAATAACTAGTTGGACCGGTAGAAATTCCATCCTTACCTCAACACTGCTAGTGGGACTGAGCCTCTTTGAAGTTTTCTGTTGTTGGTTTGAATCATCTTGTTCATTAATTGGTTTGCCATTATAAATTGCCCTCAAGATATTCTCTACTTCTTTTGAATTGGTAGGGACAGCAGTGGGGAGAGATGAGAAACTGACTGTAGACTGGTCACTGTGGGAAGAGGAGGATAAACTGACAGCTTTACTTTGGTCATCACAGCTGTTAGGGGCAGGGGTGACGGAAGGCACAGGTTTGGGGACTGCTCCCAATTTGAGCTTTTGACGATTGGTTGGATATTTTGGTGGTTTCATATTCAACTTTGCAGATTCAGCTTTAGCGGCCTAAAAATGAAAAGAAAAGAAAATCTATTTAATTTATTTTCATTTCTTCAAGGATTTTTTTATTTTTTAAATTATATATTGAATTTATTCATTCTGCCTTACAAATTAGAAATTCCCAAGTGTAAAAATTCAACAGGCCAATTATGTAATAAAAACAGACTGCTCTTCCAATCTTGTCTGTTCTCACGTTAATATTACTAACATGAAACTGTAACACTCAGTGATTCTGTTAGATTTTGGTATTCTAATTAATGAAATAAAAAAGAATACCAAGCAACTTCTAAAGACCATGAAATATAGCATACACCCGAGTGAGATCAAAAACACATCAGCAAAAATAGTGATAAAAACAATAAAGATGAAGATAATAATTCGAAAAAAAATTGAAATTTAGGAACAGAATACAAATTAATCTATTCTAATAATAGATGATTAATTTTAACAGCATGTCAACCTGTCTAGGTTTATTTCATGCCAAGAGGATATGGAATCGCATTCATATTTACATTTTTTGTATTGTTGTTTAGGAGTTTGGGTTTTTTTTTGCACATGGTTCTATAGAATATAAATAATCTTTAAACAGATCTATTTGACCCATAGATGGAACCCTAACAAGTACTACCACTCCGGGTCAGAATGGATCTGAGAGTAATGGTAATGAAAGGCTACTTTAGACTTCCCAGATCTTCAGAACAGGAGTCTCACCATCAGATGCAATTTTGGAGGGGAGGAAGGGAGCTTACCCCTCTACAGGGGATACAATCAGTGTATTATAATCCCTACAGATAGAGCATACAAAGCAAAAGAGACACTGGAATTGTATAGAGTTTGAGTTTGAGTTTTGTTTAACGGCATATCAACCCCTGTGGGTCATTTAATGCCAAAAAGGTTATTTTGGATTTCAGACTTTAAGGTAGTGGTTCTATGGAGATAATTGGTTATGTTCTGTTATATTTTGTTGAAAAGGTTGCTTTTTTTAATAAAGTTTAAAATGTTTTCAGGGTTTGTATTCTTGAAGATGTCTTTCAGGTTTCTAGCTTGATAGTAATTTGCGCGGATATGTTTAAGTCTGTTACAATTTAGAAGGATATGCTTGGTTGTAAGTTGTACTTTGCATGTTGGGCACACTGGGCACCCTCCCCTTTTAACAGGTACGAATGGGTAATGTGGGTGTGCCCAATACGCAATCTGGCGAGTATTACTTCTTCTCTTCTAATACTTCTGTGCCCGTCGGCCACTCTCCAATAACTTCTTGTATTTCGTGAGCTTGTTTTGAGTCAGATTGTCCCATGATTTCTGCCATTTGTCTAATATAAATTTGTTTATGGTTGGTTTCAGATCTGTATATGGGATTTTAGATTTGCTCATATGTGTCTGAAGTGCCTTTCTTGCGGCTTTGTCTGCCTTTTCATTTCCTTGGATACCAATGTGACTTGGTATCCAGAAGAATATAATGTTATTATTTTCAGAGAGGGTGTTTAGTTTGTTTAGGAGCTTCGTGATCAGAGGAGATGATGTGTTTGTTATGTAGTGCTAATAGGACTGATTTAGAGTCCGTGCATATAATAATTTGGAAGCTTTGTGATTTGCTATGATATTCATAGCTAGATCAATGGCTGAGTTTCTGCACTGTAGATTGAGGCTTCATTTGGTAGGCGTTTTAAGGATTCTTGTTTTGAGAAATAGCGGCACAACCAACTTTTTTTCCTTGTTTGGATCCATCTGTATAGATGTGATGATGATCTGGGTACTTATTTTGTATTTTAATGAATTTCTCTTGGTAAGTGATAGGGTGTGTTTTTGTTTTAGGTAATTTAGTCAGTTCTAAGTTTATAGCTGGTTGCTTTATGGTCCATGGTGCCGTGTTGGAGAGTATGGTATGGTGTACTATATTGGTTGATTTTGATTTCATTGAGGAGATCACTTATTCTTAAGTTAAAGGGTCTGATTTTTTTTTAGTTATTTTGGTACAAGTCTTTGTATTTTGTTTTGGTGGTGCAGTCATAAGCAGGATTTTGGGGACAGGAGATGAGTTTGATGTAGTATTGTAGTGCTAATTTTTGTCTTCTTAAATAGAGAGGGGGTTCATTTGCTTCAGTGTACAGACTTTCCTTTGGAGAAGTAGTAAAGGCTCCTAATGTGAGGCGGAGTCCTTGATGGTGTATGGTTTCCAGTCGCTGTAGGTAGGATTTTCTGGCTAGGAATTGTATAGACCTGGGATCACCAAACTTTTTTCATGATGGACCGGATAATTGAAACATTATTATTGTGTTCAATACTTGCTACCCAGAACAAAGATCTGAGAAAAAGATGTAAAACAAAATTTATCTTTCCATGTTGTATTCATGTATGAGTGGCGTAAGAAGAATAAAAACAAATTTAACCAACATATTTATTTTCAAAACATTATCAAAGAATGCAACATTAGCAGAAAGGTTTATTGAGATTTGTGAAACTGAAGTTTGCCTTTCAAGATATCGTCAATTTTTGGTTTGGAATTGCTACATCCAATCAAGAGAATTGCTTTCAAATGTTTATCAGACAATTTCGTTCGTCCATGAAAATTTAGTAAGCTAAACATGATATTTAAATGGTATCAGAACATCTCGCATTCCATATGTTTTAACAAACAAATTCAAGTACCATCGGCGGCCTGATAAAATGCCTTCATGGGCCAGACCCAACCAGCAGGCCATAGTTTGGTGACCCATTGTATAAAAGAACAAAATACAAATCTTTTATGATTAAAAATTTAGCAAGAAGTGTTTTTTTTTTTTTTTTTTAAAGTGTGAGAAAGAAAGAATGAAGCTCACTGACTTTGGATTTGTTTGATGCCACGGGTTGAGACATCGGTCTTCGACTGGTTTCCTTAGGTGGAATAATGGCCGGTGGGACACTTGACATGGCTCTTTGATTCTTCTTCGCCCTTTGAATTGATTTCTCATCTGGGGGAGGATTAAAACGAGCAATGCCTTGACCTCGACGAAGAAATGGCTTTTTTACTGGGATGTTTTGGGTTGCATTGGATTCTGGTTTCTGTCAAAGGAAAAATTTTACAGCTTTTATAAACAGAGAATTTTCTTTCTATGCAAATTGAATAGGAATCTGTAAAATTGGTTTTCAGATAAATGTCTGTCAATACTAAAAAGGGATATAATCAAATGAAGAACATCTCAGAGAAAAAGTTATTGTTACATAATGGATAGGCAGGGCCTATCATTTTTAGCAAGTAGTGTAGGGTAATTTGAAATAATGGTAAAACAGTGGAAAAATACAGTAACAAAGTCATATAGTTTGATCTGCAAAGTGTCACCTCAGGGTTATCTGAAATGAGGCTCTTCACTGGTTTAGAGCAGCGTTTGTTAATGGGGACCATATGGCCTCCATGGGAGCCATGAGATTGGAGGAGGGCCCCCTAGGACAAATTTGAAAAATGGGGGCTACAAGGAGCCAATAGGAGGCAACAGAAAACTTAGGACTTACAAAATATATATATATGGAGTATTTTATAATTAATAATTATTATTTGAAATAAAATATTAAACTCATTATTTAGTTAAAATGTTGAATAAATCTAAGCCATTTTGTTAAAATAAATATTTATTCATTGCATTTTTAAATCACATCTATACAAAGTCATGTTTTACAATCTTTAATATTCCTACTTCCCTTGATATATTAAGTTGACTAACGGAAGAGAAGGAGGGATAAAAACTCAAGTTGACATGGGGTGCCACAAAGAACTCATTGGGTTGAAGGGGACCACGGCCAAAAAAAGGCTGAAAAAAACTGGTTTAGAGTATCACATGATCAGGCGACACTGGGAAAGTAGAATTAGAAGTTAGGGCATCGAGTCTAATGGCCTCTTTAAGCAAGATATTTTTTCCATCTTTGAAACTCTCTTCCCTATGTACATGTAGTCAACAATTTATTGGGAGAATAGGTATTGGGAGAAGGGTGTAAAGTTGAGTGTACACAAGAAAATGTCTCAGTGTTGTTTCCTGATAAAAGAACACAAGATCGAACCTGTTGTATGTGTATCTTGTATTCTTTTATCAGTAAACAACACTGTTAGGATCCGTCCAAACAAAAAATATATAGAATTGCTCCCCTTGATCAGTAGGAGACAGTTACCTCTCATGACAGGTGCACTGAGGGTCAGACAGACTGAAAGAAGAGATTCTGCCATGACACTATGGACCACACAACCTGAACTTGAAGTAACTGTTTTTGGGTCGAAGCATTTCTCTACCCTGTATTAAATAAAATCTTGTTTATTTCCAACACGAAGCTCCATATTTTCATTCAGTTTTCCACATTTATTTATATGTATAAACATAACAAATACTGAGACATTTTCTAGTGTACACTCAACTTTATTCCCCCCAAATGACTTTTCTTCCCATACAGTTTTTCCCACTTAGTCCAACTTCACCCCTTCAATATACTTGAAATTTGAAAATGCTCAGTACCAGTGATTCCATATTTTCTGTGCCTCGGGGGTCTTGCTATCTAAATTTTAGGTTTTAATACCATGTCCATTTCATTATATCTGATCAAAGGAGTTTTGTGGTGAATAGAACGTTGTAAACTAGGATTTACTAAAAATATTCACCATAAGAAAAAATAAATAGAAATATAATTTTCTTATAGAAAATCACGGGCAAGAACTTTTTAACCCACTCTTGTACAAAAATAGGGTGTGGATTTTATTGAAACTTTGGTCATTTCTAGTCTCTACCAATTTTCCTTTATAAAAGAACATGCACTTGGTCATTGTACCAACAAACATACAGATAGTCATACAGAATCTTTCTTTTATATATATTTTCATATTCTATTTCACGATACTGTTAAAATATTCATCAATGATTTTTAAAACAAACAAAAAAGACTTTTTCCCACCCCCAAAATAATTATTACACCAATCATTCTGCTCTTACCATGCTTTTTCATGGGTAAAAAAAAAACAATATCATATTCTATATATTATTATAACAAATCCATATGTCTGTTTGGTCAAAATGGATAAAATAAAAAATATAAAAACCTTTTCCTCTTTTAGTTGTTCCTCAACTAACTGCTCAAATGTCTTCTTCCCTAAATGAAAAAAAAAAAAAAAAAGAAAAATAACATTTGTACATTTTGAGAATTCAAAGTACATGAATTTGATAATATAAAATACAACAAAATCAAGACAATCTGTCCCCCACCCAACACCACATGAATTCAGATATTAGCATTCCCAGTTGATTAGCTGAAATCTGGAGACATTGACAAATTTGCACCTTAAACTGTTCAACTCGCAATTTCTTAAATATTTCTGTTCCAATCTTAAATATATTTATATAGCTGGAAAGAAAAGAAAATAATCTTTCTAAATATGTAATTTGTATGTGCTTTTACCCATTGAATTATTTTTAACAGCGAGTTAAAACAGTATTTTGCTTCAAACAGTCAAAAATGTGAAATATGAATTTTTTTCAAGGTTAAATTTTATATGATACATTGTTTTGCAAAAACAGACTGAGCCATCTTTAACAATATTCTTGACATTGTACAATCAATTAGAGGACACCTTAAACTACAACCAGGAAGTTGTTTGTTTTCTTCAATTTGTGGAAGTGAAAACACAACTGAGCAAAGTTGATGGAGGTTCCTTCAAAAATTATAAAGTAAGCAAAAAAAGAGCAATGTCTCATTAATAGAAGAAAATCTTAGAATTATTTTGATATATAATGTGTGAAATTTTGATAATGTTCTAACATCAGACTTTTTTATGAAACTTTCAAATCTTGGAAAAAAAAGACTTAAAATTATGAACTATAAAAAACTGTAAACAAAAATGTCAGCAGGACAGCTTTTTCATTACATTCTCTTTATTACAAACTTTGCTTAAATATTAAGAACAATTTTGTGCTAAATGGTTTTAAAAAACGTTAAATTGTAAAAAAATAACTTTCTATTTTTAAAAGAATTTTGTCTGACATTTATTTTGAAAAATAGTACTTCTTTAAATGAGGTTCCATATTATTTGATTGTGGTGGAGTAATTCTTTGATAGTGATGTTTGAGTAATTCTTTGACTTATTTGTATTATTATATATAGAATTGTGATTTTAAAATAACTTGATATATATTGAAATATAGATATTATGAAAAGCTAGCAAAAAAAAAATAATAAGTGACATTTGAAAATTTAAAATGAACAAAATGTGTAAATGTACATTCCAAAATGTTTACAGAAGAAATTACGGGTAATTCCATGTCAAATCATCCAGGCCATATCACCCACCCCCATCAATTTTTCTGAAATTCTGTCCAAGTGCGGATTATGATAAAGTTAGCCAATCCCCAAAATTTGCAGAGTTATGTCGATTTTTAGCTCTCTAAATTTGAGGGGGGTCGCAATAAATGGTGACTTTCTGTAAAATGAGTTCTAGAGCTTCCCTACACCTAAAAACTGGTTTATAAAAGCACTTTTGCACAAGGAATCCAAAAATGCTATTAAAAAAGTCTTAAAGTCAACCAATTTTAAGTTATTGATTTTTTCTGATTTTTTATAACAAGATCAATATCCTGATGTGGCACTGCATCTACGACAACAATTTTTTCTATTATTATTTCACATATATTGAACATTATTTGTACCAAAAAGATTGTTTGATATTTGCTCAGAACCAAAACTGCATTCCCAACACTTTGGAGACCTTACTTTTGAGATTATCCTTGTATCTTGCCTCTGAATATTTTTGAAAACCTAATGAAAATCAAGAACATTTCCCATGGGTTTCATGTTTCAAGCCAAACAAATTCAAGATGGCTGTGCCTATTGTGTTACAAATGACACAATAGAGCAGATTGTAAATTTAAAATCTTTATTGCATCTTTGACATTTTGTTGATACAATCATCTCAAAAGAAATCTAAAAGATTTCTATGATAATTCTAAGCTGTAAATATCAGAGATATCAAAATAGAATCTGACACAAGACTAATTTAATGTCCATCAACTGTTAATATGCTAGTGTTTAATGAAGAAAAAACAGAAAACAGGCCTTACTCCTTCCCCAAATGAATATGTGATATGCATTGAGCGTTGCATAATATACAAGGTGTGTCATAAAAGTGCTGAGTTTGAAGCTGTATTTACCAAGATAGAAATGAACAATGAATGGAACATTAATTTATTTCAGAATACAAGGTGTGTCATAAAAGTACCGAGTTTGAAGCTGTATTTACCAAGATAGAAATTAACAATGAATGGAAGGTTAATTTTTTTCAGAATACAAGGTGTGTCAAAAAGTTTTAAAAATCTTGATACTTTTTTGACAAACATTGTATATAAAGCAACTTGAAAGAGACTCAAAAAATCCCAGTCTTCTTGTTTTTAAGTTATTTATTTTTATTACCATTTTTATTACCATTTTTATCTTTCATTTGTTTTTTATGTTTTATTCTTTACACCGGCACAGGCTGAATCACTGCTACATAGCTTAGAGGAGGCAGCAAAGAATATAGGCCTCTATGTGAACTCCGGTAAAACAGAGTTCATGAGTTTCAAAAATAAAGGAAACATCTCCACACTCAACAGCAAGCCTCTTAAGCCAGTAGAACAATTCACGTACCTAGGTGGCAATATCTCCTCCACAGAGAGCGATGTTAATACATGGATAGCAAAGGCATGGTCAGCCACAAATAGTTTATCAGTCATATGGAGGTCCGATCTCCCTGGCAAGCTGAAGCAACAGTTCTTCCAGGCTGTGGTTGTGTCGGTGCTGCTGTATGGCTGCACCACCTGGACCCTAACAAAGCGTCTTGAGAATAAACTAGATGGGAGCTGCACAAGAATGCTGCGTGCAGTCATGAATAAGTTGTGGAAACAGCACCCCACAAGGAAACAGCCGTACGGTCACCTGCCCCCCTCTCACAAACTATCCGAGTGAGACGGACAAGGCATGCAGGACACTGCTGGAGAAGCAAGGATGGACTCATAAGCATCGTTCTCCTGTGGAAGCCAACACATGGACATGCAAGTGTGGGGCGCCCAGCAAAGACCTACATTGACCAGATATGTGAAGATGCTGGCTGCTCCGCAGAGGAGCTTCCAGGTGTAATGAATGATAGGGAAGGTTGGCGAAAGATTGTCATGGATACCCGTGCTGCATGCGCAACATGATGATGATGATGATCCTTTATTAATTTGTTTTATTCTTTAATCATTTTTAAAAATTAATTTCTTAATATATCATTGATTTGTACCCTTATTTTTTTATTTCTATTTATCTTTACTTATGGAAAATGAGGGGTAATAAGATTTTTTTAATCCCCTCTTGGACAAAAATAGTTTGGATTTTATTTAACTTTGGTTTTTGCTAGTCTCCACCAATTTTCCTTTATAAAAAGACATGCACTCGGTTGTTGTATAAACTAACATACAGAATCTTTCTTTTATACACAACTGAAAATATAACAAATCTAAAATGTTAGTTTCAAGATTATTACTTACGTCCCATGTTTGAAGATATTGGTCGATCATCCAATGGGTTACTCGTATTTGCCCGCTGCAACAAAAAGAAAATAATATCAAACATTTAATTGAAATTATGACATTTGTCAGCATATAAGATGTACTAAGCACCTCACCAAGAAAATAATTTGCCATTCTACAATCAACATCAATGTAAACAGAGCTTGTCACCATAACCAGAAATTACAGAAATCTTATGGTTGGTTGGTTGGATTTTATGGCATGTCAACCCTGGTTGGGTTATTTTATGCCAAAGACGTTTTTGTTTTATTCATTCTTGATGGGTATTCAATTTTTTTTAAATTCATTTTTTCTATTTAACTTATAGATGAGACCCTAACAGGTACTACCACACTGGGTCAGAGTGGAGCAATGGCGATGAAGAGGTACTACACACTCCCCAGAGCTCCAAAATTTGAACTTAACCATTAGATGCAGTTTAACGTCATACCTAGAACGTTAAGACCCTCAGTCACTGCCTTCTAGCACATATATGATAATAAGGGTAATTGGGTTGGGACAATTTATAGGTGCCACGGTTTAACATGGTTGCATTTCACATAGTGCTAATACCCTTGGGAAAGGTATGCCTCCTACTATTCTCCCTCTAGCTATGGGTAAATAGTAGGGCAGACTGAGCTCTTCAACCTTGATATGGCAATCTGTTTGGAGAATGAAAACTCTGAACTCAAACCTATTAAATTCCACTTAAAAATAGACTTTATGTCACATCCTACTCATGCGGAGGGGTTGGTAAATGCATACACTGATCTTTAAGTGTAGATGAACTTAGTATCTTGAAATTCAGAATCCATGCTTTTCAGACTTGAAAATAAATCCCTGGTATTATTTTGAAATAGAAAACACTATCAGCCACAAAGAATGACCTAAATGTTTTTAGTTTAGGCGAAATGATAATGTGGTGTTTAACAGGAAAGAGAAAAATTATTTTTCTACAATTTATTATACAGTAAATAAAATGCATGACTTGAATATGATATCAATTAAAATCTTTTTAGTATTATCTGCGTTATTCGGACTATTGTCCCTATCTTCATTGTTATTTGTACAACGTTTCAGCCGATATGCCCTCCGGCCTTCTTCAGGTATTTCTTGTCGGACTCGGGAACCTTTTCGAACTCGGGAACTTTCTTGTCGTAATCGGGAGCCATCACAGAACTTTGTACAAATAACAATGAAGATGGGGACAATAGTCCAAATAACGCAGATAATACTAATCTTCAAGCCTCATCTCAAACATTCAGAGAAATAGTAAAATCTTTTTTATCTAACATCTGCCCATCATCCATTTTTTAAACTTTATTTTTAATCAAAGAAATGTTACAGTGTTGTTTTACCTGTGATAAATGAGTATTTTCTGTAAGCTGCTCTTCTGTATGCATTCTATCAGGAGGAAGATTTTTGTTAGATGAATAACGCAGATAATACTAATCTTCAAGCCTCATCTCAAACATTCAGAGAAATAGTAAAATCTTTTTTATCTAACATCTGCCCATCTTCCATTTTTTTAACTTTTTTTTTTAATCAAAGAAATGTTGAAGTGTTGTTTTACCTGTGATAAATGAGTATTTTCTGTAAGCTGCTCTTCTGTATGCATTCTATCAGGAGGAAGATTTTTGTTAGATGAGGAAAGTTTAGCTTTGACATGAGATTCCTTTGTGTGAACATTTTGTCTTGGAGATAATGCCCCTTGGCCAGCCAAATGATTTATTTCTTTTCTGTCAACATAAACTGATTCTGTCCCCGGTTCATATTCACAGTCACTCAATGGACGGATACCATCAAGATCGTGATAAGGAGACAAGTGTGATGCTTCTTGAGGGTCATCATCTTCAATACTGGAAATATCATCATCATCATCATCATCATCTTCTTCAAGTTGGTAATAAACAGTTTGCTGTAAATCTTCAGGAATCTATGAATGAAATAAAAAAAAATCTTCAGGAATCTATGAATGAAATAAAAAAAATCTTTCAGGAATCTATGAATGAAATAAAAAAAATCTTTCAGGAATCTATGAATGAAATAAAAAAAATCTTTCAGGAATCTATGAATGAAATAAAAAAAAATCTTCAGGAATCTATGAATGAAATTTAAAAAGATCTTCAGGAATCTATGAATGAAATAAAAAATGAATAAATAAAAAACAGAAACCTAAGTGTTATTCTCCTGTTTTGGGGTTTCTTTTTCATTTGTATTATCTCGATATTTTAGAATATTGTTCTTATCTTCACTGTGATATACACAAGGTTTCAGCTGATTTGTCCTCTGGCTTTGTTCAGGTGTTTCTTGTCAGAATTAGGAGCATTCATGTCATAATGCGGAACCTCCAGAGTATATTGAACCAAACCCTTTAATTTAATCTATTAGGGTAGATTGCTCTCGTTCCATGAACCATGACTGGGTTAAAATGTAAAGCTATGTTAAGAATTCTGTTATTTTCACCTATAGTCAGGATTGAACCTCCAGATGATTATCACTTAGAACTGTCACTTAACTCAATCCTTATATCTGTTGCACCATGTGTCCAACTGAAGATGTTCAGATGGCACATTGGCTGAAACATGTATATAACAATAAAGATGAGGATAACAGTAAAAAAAAATCTAAATAATACAAAATATCAAGCCTTATCTTTTTTATTTGTTATAAAGTTATGTGGTCTTTAGACAAACAATTTTTAAGAAGTGTGACAAAAAAGTGTGACAGGTATGCTACAATAGTTTAGTGGAATAATGACAAATATGAGGGTATTCCCAAAAGTAAGGTTTCCAAAGTACTGGGGATACAGGGAAACTGTTTGTGTGGCTATTGGCAACACCTTTGTGTTTGTTTTTCATGTGCATGTACCAGCCATGCTCAGTTTTGGCTTAGCAGTCATTTCTGAAGCAACTCTCAATTGACGCTACTGCCAAGTGTGAACTTAGCACAGTTATTCATGGATGAACAAAATTGACGGATAAAGCAATTCCAAATCAAACATTGACGATATCTTGAAAGGCAAACTTCAGTTTCACAAATCTCAATAAACCTTTCTGCTAATGTTGTGTTCTTTGATAATGTTTTGAAAATAAATATGTTGGTTAAATTTGTTTTTATTCTTCTTATGCCACTCATCCATGAATACAACATGGAAAGATAAATTTTGTTTTACATCTTTTTCTCAGAGCTTTATGTTCTGGCTAGCAAATATTGAATACAATAATAATGTAGCACACGCTCGTTATTTTTCCAATTATTTGGCCCACTGTGGAAAAAAGTTTGGTGATCCCTGTAATAGAACATGTCATCTATCAAATTCTTGTTAGTCACACAAAAAAGAGATTAACTTTATTCATTACCTGCTGGACAGCCATTGATGACACTTCTTCTGATCTGTGAGATCTTTTGATTGGTGGAGTCTGCATTTTCTGAAATTCTTTCTCTTTCCAAACATCTGCAAATAAAAAAAAAAAAAACAGAAATGAAAATTTCACTTCTAAATAATTTAGGCAGCAAAAAAACATACTTAAAACTTAACTCCAGAAAAGGCAACATATCATGGCAACTTGTAAAAGCACAACCAATTTTGATGCCAAGCATAAGGGTCCTGTGTATGTCGTTAAACTACATCTAATGGTGAAATTCAAATTTTGAAACTCTAGGGAGTGTGGAGTACCATTTCATTGCCATTAATCCAGGTCCACTATAAATATCTAAGTAAGTAAAAAAGTAAAGTCATCGGAGGCCTAAAGTCGGTATCAGCCAATCAGCTCCACTAGTGCTAGACCAAGGAGATTGTTTTGCATCTGAGGTGGAGCGCCACAACTAACATCAGCTCCTTATATATAAAGGCAACCAATCTTGAGGTTTCTCATAAAAGCAACACATCCTGATGCCTCATATAAATACAACATATGTTGAAGCCTCAAGTAAATGTAAGGTTTATGCCTCATGAAAAGGCGTCCTATTAATTCCTCTCATAAAAGTAACCTATCATGATACATAGTATAAACACAACCCACACTGATGCCTAGGGTTAAGGCAACCTATCTTGATGCCTAGCATAAAGTGATTAGTAAACTAGTCACCTGTTATATGTTCAATGCTGATGAATTTTTCAGCCTAAAAGTTAGGGGGGGGAGGTGTATTATACACAAGGACTAAATATTAACTTTTTCTTTATTCAGCCAAATGTGTCATAATATTCAAGATGACATAACCGAAAGTAATTTATATCTATGGTCCAAACTAATTAATGTGTAATAAACCCATCCTGTTTTTTGTTCTAAATTTTTGAGATGAGGCTTGATAATTTGTATTATTTGTATTATTCAGACTATTGTCCTCATCTTTATTATTATCTACACAATGTCTCTATGTGCCCTCCGGAGGCCGAAACATTGTGCAGATAACAATAAAAATGCGGACAATAGTCCAAATAATACAAATAATACTTCCTGTTTTATACTACTACACAGAAATAGCCACTGGAATGTGTGTTTTTTCATAATTTGTTTCTTCTATTAAGAAATTATTTTTGAAAAAAATTTGTTACATTTTCATGTGAACATGTCCCTGCCTTTTCCCTAAATACTGTGTGAAATTTTGTGTTTCAAAACATTATATCAACCTTATAAATTGTTATCTTTATTTGATACAACCAGATAAAAATTTGAACATGTCAAATTTATTTTAAATTTAGTTGCAACAAATTCCAAAAAGTTAATGCCTATTATATACAAGTGATATTTCTTCCAGAATTTCAGAGCAGAAAGTTAAAGATGCATGTTATTCACAATTAATCATTGTAAATTATGATAAGGTGCATCTGAAAAAATAAAAGAATGAAAAAAAAATAAAAGAATGAAAAAAAAATAAAAGTGATATTTATTTTCCACTAACCTAAATGTGGTTGCAGAGTGGTTACCTGCCTCTGACGTTGCTTCATTTCCTGTCGCAGCAGTGCCAGCTGCTCTGCTCTTGCTTGCATGAGGATTTCCTGTTGTTGAATTTGATGTCGACGCAGTTTTTTATGCAGTAAACGCATCTGCATATTTCAGTCAAAATCCACAGTGTGCCCATCTGTATATAAAAAACACATAAATAGAAATAAAGAATAAAAGTTGTGTCAATGATGGTTCTTTAATTTAGCGCATCTTGGGATGCATGGATCTAATTTGAATGCAGTAATACTAATAGCTTTTTGATTCAGTGCATCCTGGAACGTACATATTTGCTTTGAATGAGTCCCCAGGAAAATTTATGGGTCCAAACTAAAGTTTCTTAAGAGATTGTAGGGTTTTTATTTATGATCTGGGGAAACAACTAAAGCCATTTAACTCCTACCTTGTAACCCATCCTGTGTAATTCATTTATAAGAAACTATTGAAATATATTTACAGTTAGCTTGAAAATGTGAGGGAAGAAAAATGAAAAACACTGGGGCGCATGGATACGATTTTACTGCGTCCTTTTAGATTTTTGTATATCAGGGACGCAGGACGCATACCTATCAGTATCTCCGGAATGAATACCTGAGAAATTCTAAAGTTCCTTAATAAATTGTAGGGTTTTATTTATAAATTGGGGAAAGGTAACAGCAAAATTTTCTTTGATGAAACAACTGAAGCCGTCTACTAACCCCTTCCTAGCCCATTCTGGATAATTCGTTTAAGAAAATATTGAAATGTATTTACAGTTAGCTGGAAATGGTAGGTGTAGAAGAAAAAACCCTGAACTGTTAGGTGTTGTGTGTAATGTATTGGGATTTTTTTAATGGAAAAATTGTGTCCCTACTATGCATGAATATAATTTTACTGTATCCTTTTAGATTTTTATGCGTCAGGGATGCAAGACATATATGTGCTGTGTAAACAAAGATTTTTTTTAAATAATGCTCAATAGAAGCTGCTTTGTGGTTGAGGTAGATGTATACAGTCTATCAGAGGTCAAAAGTTCAAGCCCAGGTAAATGCCATGATTCTGAATACTCATTTTAAGGGAAGGAATCAGTCTGTTCCCACTTTAAAAACTAGAACAATGGAATCTTTCTATCATGCTGGACTAAACTAAGATTTATCAAATTTCATGAACAATAGATTTTATTTATGTTGTTTTAAAGAAATAATATAATGATGTTTGGAGGCGCATGAAGTAATGGTTATCATAGTAAGAAACAGAATTGACAACCTAATTTCAAATCCTGGATGAGGCTGATTACATTTCACATAGCGCTAACACCCTTTGTGAATGGTGTGCATCCAATGGATTTTACAGTATATCAAGCCTTGGGTTATTTTATCCAAAAACTTTTTGTTTTATTTATTCTTGTTGAATACTCAAAGTTTTTTTAAAAACACATTTTTTGTAAACTCATTTTTGGATCTATTTAACCCATAGATGGGACCCTAACAGGTATTACCACTCCAAGTCAGAGTGGACCTGGGAGTAATGGCAATGAATGGGTACTCCACACTCCCTAGAGCTTTAGAACTGGAACCTCACCACTAGATGCAGTTTAGCGTCATACCCAGAACACTAAGACCCTAAGCCACTGCCTTTAAATACATATATGATAAAAAGGTTTGGTTTGGTTTGTGTTGTTATACGGCATATCAACCTCGGTGGGTCATTTAATGCCGACAAAGTTGTGAAATAAATTAATTCTTTATGCATAATACAATTTTGTTTATAAACTCATGTTTTTCTATTTAACCCATAAATGGGACCCTAACAGGTACTACCACTCCGGGTCAGAGTGGACCAGGGAGCAATGGTGATGAAGGGGTGCTCCACATTCCCCAAACCTTCAAAACTGGAACCTCACCATCAGATAGAGTTTAACGTCATTCCCAGGACATGTAGACCCACAGCCGCCTCCTTCTAGCACCCATATGATAAAAAGGGGTTGGGGCTTGCCATAAGGGCAATAGGGTTGGGAAAATCATATAGGTGTTAGGGCTTGACGTGACCAGCCGATTGATCGGAGGGAGCCTCTCCAACCGCCCGTCTAGCCTAAGATAGGGCCAAAGTGGAGTATTGCAAGTCATGAACTGCTCATCCACCTGGGCTCTATCCTTAAGCATCACGGGTCGCCACCCATGGCCAACAGGTGGCCCCATTGGGGGAGTCTTACCCTTCTGCAGTAGGTGCATTCTAACGCCCCAGCCGACAGGGCGATGATAAAAAGGGTTTGGGGATTGCCATAAGAACAATTGAGGAATAGGGTCAGAAAAAAACAAAACAAAACAAAAAACAATGTGTAATAAGAAAAAAGAAAAAGTTTAAATTCAAAGTTTGATTTAAGTTTGGCCACAAGTTTCTTTGTTTAATGACATATCAACTTTTGTGGATTATATAATGTTAAAGCCATCCTTGTAGAAGAACAGTAGTGGTACTAATTAACCCATAACTGGGGAGGGATGAAGAGGTTTACACCTTTCCCAAGGGTATTAATCTATAAGTTAACATAATATTAATAGTGCGGCTAGAATGCAAGCTTGCTTACTACGATGTCCCAGTCCACAGCGACTAAAAGTTGGAATGATAAGGTACTTTTTTTAACATGTTTGATAGGTTTGAATTCAGAGTCTTCCTTCTCCTAGAACAGTTGCCATACCAAGAGTAACGAGCACAATCTGCCCTAGTATTTACCCATAACTGGAGGGAGAATAGTTGGATGCATACCTTTCCCAAGGGTATTAGTGCTATGTGCAATGCAAACAGCCACAGCCAGGAATTGAACTCATCTCCCCACGTCCATTTCCTACGATGATAACCATTGCACGACGCTCCTCCATACATATATATATATTTATATATATATATATATATATATATAGTTTATGTGGAGGCACATGGTGTTTTATATATATATATATATATATATATATATATCCCATGGTTATTAGTGCTATGTGAAATTCAACCAGCCTTGTTCAGGATTTGAACTCGTATTATCATATCCATTTCCTACAACAATAATCATTAAACCATAGACACACATCCACTTCTGATCCCTGCTGATTATGATCTCAAACTGTCCTCATGCCAGACTTGGTTTAATAGAAACAATTTTATCACAAATAAAAGTTCATTTCTATTCTTTTTCTTTTATGAAAAAAAATTAAACTGTTATTCATAAGATTTTCTTCCACTTTTTGTCTTCGTCTTTGATCAAATTATTGAAAAGATTTCCCACTGATATTTTAGATTAATTAAAAGATATGATAAAAATAAAAGAAACTATATTTTCAGTCTGGTCTCTATGACCCCCTACCAACACCTTCAAACCATCAAAGCAAATCTTTATAAAACATGAATTAAGATAAATATATCTGTCTAAACTTGATGAAAAAAGGAATGGAAAAAAGGACCTTGACAACATGAATTTTTATAAAACCTATTATATAATAAATCTAGCTTAATTGCTGCCTGATAGGGCGGTCTTTAAGCTAGTTGACTAATAATTATAGTTGGAATAATTCTAGTTATTTTTTTGTCATAGATAAAATGTCTAAATTAACCAAATTTTACGTTGGATTTTTTGTTGATTTATGTTTAATAGAAAAAACCTGTGATTTCAAAACTCAAGTTAAGGGCTTCCAAAATTTCCACTATTGGGGGTTTAACCCCCAATAGGGTGTCTTAATATTATTGAAATTTTCTGAAATTTTGTGACGTGGCACCATATTTTGACATTTACCTTGTTTCAATTTCACATAAATGGTTGTTGTTGTTTTGTTGTTTTGTTTTACAGCATATCAACCTCGGTGGGTCATTTAATGACAACTAAGTTTTGGTTTGGTTTGGTTTTACGACATATCAACCTCAGTGGGTCATTTAATGCCGATAAAGTTTTGAAATAAATCAATTCTTAATGGATAATACAATTTTGTTTATCAACTCATCTTTTTCTATTTAACCCATAGATGGGACCCTAACAGGTACTACCACTCCGGGTCAGAGTGGACCAGGGAGCAATGGTGATGAAGGGGTGCTCAACATTCCCCAGACCTCCAAAACTGGAATCTCACCATCAGATAGAGTTTAACGTCATTCCCAGGACATGTAGACCCTCAGCCACTGCCTTCTAGCACCCATATGATAAAAAGGGGTTGGAGCTTGCCATAAGGGCAATAGGTTTGGGAAAATCATATAGGTGCTAGGGCTCGACGTGACCAGCCAATTGATCAGAGGGGGCCTCTCTGACCGCCCGTCTAGCCCAAGATAGGGCCAAAGTGGAGTATTGCAAGTCATGAACTGCTCATCCATCTGGGCATCACAGGTCGTCACCCACGGCCAACAGGTGGCTCCATTGGGGGAGTTTTACCCCTCTGCAGAGGTGCAGTCGGTGCATTCTAACACCCCAGCTGACAGGGTGGACTAAGTTTTGGATTCGTAGCAGTAGTTTGGTCGAAAAAAAATGTATATATGTATAGATTTTAACTATTGTTCAATTATTCATATTTTTGAATACAATCCCACTTCTTTTAGGAAATGTAAAATCCTGGATGGTCTTATTTTCATGAAAAGTTTTTTTAAATTACTTGCTTGGTAGTATTTTGTTCGCACAAAGTCTACACACTCTAGCAGTATATGTTTCACTGTAAATCTCTCTTGGCATGTAGTGCATATTGGGGATTCTGTGCCCTCTAATAAATGATGATGGGTGTCAAAGGAAAAAAATTTTCAGCAGGAGTTTGTGTCCCCCCAGGTAACCCCCTTTGATCAAAATGAAATATACTTATCCAAACACTCTGGATAATGTAGTTTTAATGAGAAATATCTTCTATTTTTTGGTGTATAAAATTGAGATATAAAAAAATATGGCAACTGAATCCCTTGCAGAGAAGTAAAATACCCCCCTAAAAAAGGGGGTCTTTGGGTATGACACTAAATTAAATCTGATGGTAAAGCTCCAGTTCTGATAATCCGGGGAGTGTAGAGTATCTCTTCATTGCCATTATGCCCAGATCCACTCTGACCTGGAGTGGGAGTACCTGTTAGGGTCCCATCTCTGGGTCAAATAGACCTGATTGTAAATTATTTGCATTAGATAGGAATACTTAATACCATATAACAGTAAATTATTTATATTAAAAAGGTAAAGTAAAGTAGTCGGGGCGGCCTAAAGTCGGTATCAGCCAATCAGCGAGGGAGTCTATCCCTTTTTCACTAGCGCTAGACCAAGGAGATTGTTTTGGTGTCTGAGGTGGAACGCCACACCTACCATCAGCTCCTTACTCTACCGCACAGATTCCTGTGCTACTCATACGCTGAGTTGGTGAGGACCGGTATCGAACTAGGAACCTTGTAGTTTCTAGCCGAACGCTCTACCGACTGAGCTAAACCAGCCCCTATTAAGAATAGTTAATTGAAGTTATAATTGTTTACTAAGGATTATTATCATTAATTAGTTGAAACCATGTAACTGTATTCAAACAAATGATCATCTATACATATATAAAGGAGAGTTGGTGAGTATGTATGTTCGGATGAAACTATGAAAATAAAATAATTAATGACAAAGTAAATATAAAAATACACATTCACTATCACTAGAGCTTGCTTTTTGTGCAAAAATAATGAAGATTTTATTATATTTATGAAGATATTTGAAAATTAGGATTTGAATAGTAAAAGAAGGGAAAGTCATTGGTGGCATTCATGATTAAAACATAAACAAATCAATTATGGAAGACCAAAACAATCAATGGATCTGTGAGACTAATCTTTTTTACTCCATCCCACTACCTACCCAGGAAACACTGGGTAGCCACTTCTAGTTATTAAATAAAGATAATTGCTTTAAACCATATAATTATTAGTATTAGATAGAAATATTTAAACCCATACAGCTGTGTGCAAATTATTTATATATAATTGCAAATTATTTGTATTAAGAATAATTACTTGAATCTATAATTGTTAACTAAGGATTATTAATCACTGTAAACTATATAACTGTTTGCAAACAAATAATTGTTAATAAAAAAAAATAATTACTTGAAACCATATAATTATTAGCATTAGATAGGAATACTTGAAACCATACAACTGTGTGCAAATTATTTGTATTTGATGGGAATACTTAATATCATATAACTGTGTGCAAATTATTTGTATTAGATAGAATACTTGATATCATATAACTGTGCAAATTATTTGTATTAGATAGGAATAATATCATATAACTGTGCAAATTATTTTGAGATAGGAATATTGATATCATATAACTGTGTGCAAATTATTTTTATTAGATAGGAATACTTGATATCATATAACTGTGTGCAAATTATTTGTATTTGATGGGAATACTTGATATCATATAACTGTGTGCAAATTATTTGTATTTGATGGGAATACTTGATATCATATAACTGTGTGCAAATTATTTGTATTGATGGGAATGATATCATATAACTGTGTGCAAATTATTTGTATTAGATAGGAATACTTGATATCATATAACTGTGTGCAAATTATTTGCATTAGATAGGAATACTTGAAACCATACAACTGTGTGCAAATTATTTGTATTTGATGGGAATACTTGATACCATACAACTGTGTAAAACTTATTTGTATTTGATGGGAATACTTGATACCATACAACTGTGTGCAAATTATTTGTATTTGATAGGAATACTTGATATCATATAACTGTGTGCAAAAAACTCTTAAGAAGCAACTACAATAAAAAATGTAAATATGAATGTACACTGACTGCAATTCCCTAACCTCTCGACATAAAATAACCCAAACAAGTTGACATGCAGTTAATATGAAGTAAAACTTTAATATTTAGCTTTACAAATAGCAGTTTTTATGTCAGATTTTTTGTCTTAATTAAAATAGCATCGACCATGTTCAAAAACTCATCTTATTTTCTTCACATGTGACGGCTTTTGTTTGATTTCTTTTTTGTTTTGTTTTTTTCTAAGATGTCTATGTCAGTGTGACCTCCTTTGTATTATTTAATCTTAACCCTATGAAAAGTCAAGTGGTAATAGAATTAACCCTTTGTCGTCCACAACTACACCTGATTATTAACTCTCCTAATTTTGTCCCCTTTCATGACTCAGCATGTCAACTGTGCAGTGTGACATGTCTCATATTCCTTAATTTCAACAAAACTGACAGCAATTTCTTTGCACAGGTTCATCATCATCATCATCAACAACAACATCCTCATCCCATCCCCAACCCAATCCCCATCCTCCTCCTTTTCTTAATTTCTCAGAATTTGATAAGACAAATAAAGTGCTGTAACAAAATAAGCCTACCACTAAATAGTCAGCAGAATGGCCTACTGTCAGTATCAGCCGAACAGTAAGCGAGTCTAACCCCTTTTTGCTAGCACTAGACCAGGGAGATTGTTTTGGGGTTTGTTTTTTTGGGTTTTTTTGCTGAGATGGACCGCCACACCTACTGTAAGCTCCCAGATGCTTTTTTACTGCAGAGATTACCCAAGCCGTATTACTCATGGACTGGTATCAAAAAGAAAACCTTATGATTCCTAGGTGGATGTTCTACCAACCCCTTAATCAATTTGATAACAAACTTTTAATTTTGTCAAATCAAGTGAATTTTTATCTTAAAATGAAGGTGTTCAAAAAAATAATACCGTCTTACTGAATATATAAAAACAAATGTAAGTTAACTATTTAAATATCCTCATCAAAAACAGTTGTAATCAGCTTTAACAGGGATTTAGTTTAAACCCGGAACGTTGCAATCCCTAGGCAGTTGATCTACCAACCAGGATTGGGGGAGTCTGACTTATGGAGTCAGAGTTAGAAGCAATTGAGATTCCAGTTGAATTTAAAACTTTATATGGCCTTAGTTTAGTCTTTAAGTTACACAGTGCACACTACAATGAAACATTAAAAATATAGTTATGATTACAGTCAAGGCTATGGGTCGGAGTTGGAGTTGGAAGCAATTAACGGGTTACTGGAGTAAAACTATACTAGAGTTGAATTTACATTTTAATATGGCCCTAATTTAGTCTGTAAAGTTATACAGTGCACACTATAATGAAACATTAAAAATATAGTTTATAATTACAATCAGGGCTATGGAGTCAGAGTTGGAGTTGGAAAGCAATTAGAAGATTACTGGAGTAAAACTATACTCAAGTTGAATTACATTTTATATGGCCCTAATTTAGTCTGTAAAGTTATACAGTGCACACTATAATGAAACATTAAAAAATATAGTTATAATTACAATCAGGCTATGGAGTCAGAGTTGGAGTTGGAAGCAATTAGAAGATTACTGGAGTAAAACTATACTCAAGTTGAATTTACATTTTATATGGCCCTAATTTAGTCTGTAAAGTTACACAGTGCACACTTCTTATAAATAGATTATTAAAAAAAAACATGGTTTTACATTTATCTGTAGGCCATAATCACTTAATTATATAAAGAAGAGTCGGAGTTGGAGGTGCCAAAAAATAGAGGAGTCAGAGTCAGAGGTTTTGTGCTATAACTCCACAGGCCTGCTACCAACTGAGCTAAAGCAGGCCTTTACTAAATAAAGGAGGAGCCCATGTTGTCAAAAGAAATGAACACAGGGACATGAGTTCAACCCTGGACAAGGCTGCTTGCATTTCATTTGGCACTAATACACTTGGGAAAGTATGAATCTATTCTCCCTCCAATTAAATAGTATGACAGACTAAGCTCTCAATCTTGGTACAGCAACTGGTCTAGAATGTAGAATAATTATACTAGTTTCCAATTACCGTCGAATTGATAAGACAAGGCAGCAAGCAGTCATAACTCAATACGAATCGGTTTGCTGCAAAGACTACTGCAAAATGGCAGGTTATTTATGAAAGCCACATCATACAAAGCAAGCAGCCAATCAGGATCAAGGAATGGAAATCACCCAAATGCATGAGTGGACTATTCTGAATTCCATAAGTACCAGTTGTCTTGACACTGGTTCAGTGTGCTTGGCTAGTTGCTGTTGTTCAAACCAAAGTAGACTGACTGACTTCAATATAGAAGGAAAACTCTGAATTCAAATATGGTAAAATCCACTTAAAAATTGACTATGCAGAGAAGTTGGTAATATGTATTAAATAAAGTAAAGTCAACGGGTGACCTAATGTCAGTATCAGCCAACAGCGGGGAGTCTATCCCCTTTTCACTAGCACTAGACCAGGAGATTGTTTTTGCATCTGAGGAGTTGCATCACACCTCATTTTTACCGCACAGATCCCTGTGCTATTCATACACTGAGTTGGCGAGGACTGGTATCGAAGGAAAACCAAAGTTCCAATTACCGTCAAATTGGGAAGACATGGCAACAAACAATTGTAACCCAATACAAACCCGAAATAGTCGCAAAGTCTACTGCAGAATGACAGGGTATTTATAAAAACTCCACATATCATTCAAATCAAGCAGCCAATCAGAACTCAAGGAATGGAATCACCCAAATCACCCAAATTCATGAATGGATCATCTTGATTTTCTATATATACCAACGTCTTGGACACTGCTTCAGTTGTACTTAGTAGCTGCTGTTATTCAACCAACAGTAAACTAAACTGACTTCAATAGGAACCTTGCGAATTACCTAGGAAAGTTGCTTACATCTGAGCTAAACCAGCCCTTTTACGTACTAAATAAAGACTCAAAATTCATTAATTAAAATGATAAGAGAAAAAGAAAAATGAATAAATAATACCAACCAGCATTAGAGGTAGATTTTTGTGTGTGTTCCATTGTGATAAGGCCCACTGTTGCTGACAGCTCTTGAAGGTAAACTGTTTAAACTGTCCTTGCTGACCAAAGAAGCCTGGTTATGGTAAACACCTGACTCATTTTTGCCTTTCCAGGCTAAGGGCCGATCCATTCTGCAAATTTATAACCATTCAGTAGCTTTGTGTTCTGCAGGGTAGTGATACTTTACCTTTCCACCTATAAGCGCCCTGCTGCTGCTGGTGGAAGGTTACCATCTGCTGGGTACAATGGTAACATTACTCCCATGAGCGCTGGTTCTGGAGGAGGCTTGCTGGTACCGCTGTTCCAGGCAAGCCAACTCCAGCATTTAATTATATGATTCACATTCTGTCTGTCTTATCATTATCCTTACAACTGTAGAGAATCCTCTTCACAGCATCTACAGAAAATTAAATACAAAAAGAAAACAATTAAAATTGATGCAAAATGAATAGACAACGATAAAAAGATATTTTTCAAAGGTTTACCACATTATAAATTTTTTTGTTTTTTTTACAAAAGAGGTCAGTGAAGCTTTTTTAATTTAATGCATCCTGGGACGTACAGATTTGATTTGATGATCCCTGGGAAATTTGATGGTCCCAACTAAAGTTTCTTAATAAATTGCAGAGTTTTTTATTTATGAAATGGGGAAAGGAAATGGAACGTTTCTTTGTTGATAAAAAAAACAAAGCCATTTAACCCTTAATGTCACATAATGTAAATAACAGAACAACTTATCACAAATTAGATACCTTAAGGAAAGAGAAATAAAGTAAACAAAGATTATTACTTATCTGTAATACACATTCTTCTAGGAAAAATACAGGGATCACTTGATACACACAGTGTGCACTGGCCCAATCTATTGATTGTAAGTCCTTTAATTTAAGCAGGCACGGCACCCTCTAATTTATCACAAATGGAAGTCAGCCATTTTAATTTTCTGGTGATCAGTTGTTTCAGCTCAAGTGTCGGCAATGACTCTCTTTCATATATGAGCACCCTTACATTGTACTTTATCCCATGTAATTCATTTCTAAAACATATAGGAATACATTTATGGTGTGACATTGTTACAGCTTGAGGAACCAGCATTAAAACAAAATATTCCTGTAGCGACACCGTATTTGGGTTTCAAAGTGGATAAGCCCGATTGAATTCACCTTGGTCAGTGAGCCTTGCAGCTGGTTGAAAGTACTTGAGATTTACTTTTGTATTGTTTTGGTCAGAATTTATTTTGGGCATAAAAAAGAAAATGATCTTTCCACATAAATGCAATACAGATTAAAAAATGTTTTAAAAAGGGGGAAACTAGATAAAAATCAAAACAGACTTTTTTTTTTTTCTGAGGCTTAATTCTTTGTTGAAAACTACTTGGGTGGCCGTAAGTGATAACCGACGATTTTAGGATAGGGAGAAAAAAGGGGTGGTACTTTAGAAGATGAAAGTCAGAGATGCTGAAGAATTGAAGTTAAAATTGATTGGCGGATAGCACTAAGAGGGTTGGACTTTTGCCCAAATGCCGGGAAATCCAGTTGAAACAAAGGAATTGCTAATATTTCGTATGCCAACCGGAAACCTACTTAGTTCCGGGGTTTAGGAGATTTTAAGCTGGGTGTTTTAAGGCTTCATACAGACAGAGGCAACAGAGCCAGTGAGTGGTTTAGTGAGAATGAAGGAGGGAGCCGACAGACCAACTGACTTCAGCCAAAGAACTTAGAGAGAAAAAAGATTCCTCACTTAAATTTGATTGGAGCAGAAAAACCTGGCCAACAAAATAACTACACCCATGGTTGTATTCTACCGAACCATTGATTAGACATCCATCACTCCCACAACTTTAGTAAGATTGACCTCTGTATTTTCTTTTTAATATATAAATGATTTTTGTTGAATTGTTATTTGTTATAACTATTAAGCCACCATTAACCATGGTGTATCAGCTTCTGCAACAGATTTCTGGTCGTTTGAGATCAAAGACAATGGGCATTCAACCAGACTTTTAGCAAGTGTAGAAAACACTGCAACCCATGGTGGACAGAGAGAATCCGATATTGATGGCCATATTTGGATATTCAGTGAGCTCTTTAGCTCATCAGGCTGACGGGTTTATAATAGTTAACTTGAAAATAATGATGGAAGAAAAAAGAAAAACATTGGCATGCATAGCTATGATTTAGCTGTGTACTTTTAGATTTTTATGTGTCAAGGGTGCAGGACATGTACCTATGAGTATCTCTGCAATTTATTCAGACTCTACAAAATACTACGATATTCACATAGCGCTAATACCCTTGGGAAAGGTATGAATCCAACTATTCTCCCTCTTGCTATGGGTAAATAGCAGGGTAAAATAGGCTCTTTAACCTTGGTATGACAACTGGTCTGTGAGAAGGAAAACTCTGAAATCAAACCTGTTAAACATGTGTCACATCCTGCTCATGCAGAGTGTAACACTATGGTTATGACATATAACCATTTTGTTGGATTGATGATTTGTTAGGAAAATTTATGACTAGCGGAAAAGTTTAAATGCTGATTCAGCAAATACGCATGGATAGATTTGATTGGATGATTGGAATGTTGACGTGGCGAAGGGGAGAAAGGAAGAGTAAGAGGTGATAGTTAGAAGTTAGTAAGGATTTTTTTGAGTCTAGTCATCGACGGGCTACGGCCCTGATCTTCCCCGTGCAGTGAACATAGATGAAGTTAAAATAAATAATTACTTGATCAAGTCGCAAAATGGATGTCTTGTCTTTTATATTTCCTTTTATTTTGACGAAATCAGCCTTATCTAGAAGCACAATCAGAAGAAGCCAGTGGACATGGTAGAAGCTCTGCAAGTAAGTCTAATTTCTCTCTAATATCTTTCATAAAAAGTCTCTCTCTCTCCCTAAAAAAAGTTCTTACCAAAGAATACTCATTCTCACCAGTGCGTATGTGACATGTATCACATTTGGTACTATGGACAACATTGTATCAGTGGGGTACGTACGCGAAGCGTATAGGGTCACATTCCTCATACGTTTACACTGGGTGCCGTGCCAGGACCTAATGGTGATCACATGAGGTGTGTGAACCTTATAGTTTCACAGAGGAGTTGGTTGGTTGGATTTTACGGCATATCAATGCATGGGTTATTTAATGCTGAAGACGTTTTTGTTTTATTCATTCATGTTGGGTATTAAATTTCTTTTTTTCAACTCATTTTTTTCATTTTTTTTAACCCATAGATAGGACCCTAAAAGGAACTACCATTCAGGGACAGAGTGAAGCTAAGAGTAATAGCAATGAAAAGGTATTCCACACTTCCCAGAGATCCAGAATTGGAATCTCACCAATAGAGGAATTGGTAAATACATATAAAATACAAAAGGTTATTCAAAATCTTTTTGCAATACTGCAAATAGTACATGCTAGTTTGCGACGTGTATATCACATAACTGAAGCTGTTCAAGCAGTACCTTCTCTGGTTGGTAGTATCATGATAGGAAGTGCGCTGACACGTTGTGCTTTGCTTTATTCCATGTGTGATTAGAAAGTCACATAGATGAACATGCAATGTAGTCGAATTCGGGATTTTATGCTTTATGAGTTCAAACTGGGACGATGATGCTGTGGGTGGTTCAAGAAATTTTGAAAGAAACTCGTCAATCAGTCAAGGACAGGTAGTTCTAAGACCATGGTCTAAGCCAGTGCTTCTCAACCTTTTTCGGCTTATGGACCATTTTTTATTCAAAAAATTCCCATGGACCAATCCTACTTTTCTTGAATGTTGCTGCGGGCAGCTAGTACGCGTGTTAAAGTAAGACAAGACAATTCATTTTCTGCCAATCATCGATATGCGCTTAAATAGAGATTTTTAACTGGGGAGGTTCATTATAAGAAGCGCTAAATTAGTTAAATTTTTGTGAAATGGCTAAAACATTTTTTGGCTTCAAACGCTCAGTGGACCACAGATGGTCCAGATGGACCACGTTGAGAATCACTGGTCTAAGCCATAGGCAAATTTTGCAAGTAGCTCTCAGAGAGTATCAGGCGAGCTAAGTATTTCACAGTCCAGTGAATTCATGACCTTCATAACCTCGGTAAAAAGTAGTTGACCCTCAACCATTGCCTTCTAGCACATGGTGTAATGGTTATCACCATAGAAAATGGACTCAGTAACTAGAGTTCAAATCCTGTACAAAGTTGTTTGCATTTCACATAATGCTAATACCCCTGGGAAAGGAATAATAGCTATGGGTAAATAGTAGTGCAGACTGGGCTCTTTAACCTTGGTATAGCAACTAGTCTAGGAGAAGGAAAATTGAATTCAAACCTGTTAAACTCTGCTTAAGAAACTTGTGTCACATCCTGCTCATGCAGAGGGATGGGGGTAAATATATGATAAAAGGGGTTGGTGTTTGCCATAAGAGCAATTTGAATATAATTGGGTCTTAATCTATAAGAGCTAGGGCTTGACATGACCAGCAAATTAATTAGATTGAGCTCTCCAACTGGCCTGTCTAGTGCAAGTAAGGAGTGTTGCATGTCATGGACCACTTAGTACTCAACTCACCACAATCCTGTCTACAGGTATTACGGGTCACACCAGCTCCATTGGGGTAGGGAAGGTCTTACCCCTCTGCAGAAAAGGATTCATTTATTTATAAACTATATTAAAAAAAAAAGTAAAGTCAAAGGAGTGGCCTATTGTTGGTATCGGTCAGACAGCAAGGGAGTCTATCCCTTTTTCACAAGCACTAAACCAGGGAGATTGTTTTTGCATTTGAGGTGGAGCGCCACACCTATCATCAGCTCCAAACTTTACCACACAAATCCCTGTGCTACTCATATGCTGAGTTGGCGAGGACCAGAATTGAACCCGGAACCTTGTGGTTCCAAGCCCGATGCTCTACCGACTGAGCTAAGCCGGCCCTTTAAAATAAACAAGAAAGAATTAATACAAAGTAAGAAACCAACAAATATCTTCTAAAGATAGAATAGATTGACATCTCTATGGAAAAATCTTTCTTTTTTTTTATTATGATAGGTTATAAAGATCAAAACTCTAACAATAAAACATGATTGATGTTTATTGCAAAGAAAAAATGTCTCCACCTGTTTTATTCCTTCAAAATGGATTTTATATGAACTGTTAAGACAGTAAGCCTCTGAAATTAGTAGACAAGTTCATATACCAAGGTAGCAATATCTCATCTATAGAAACGTCATGGACTGTTATAGACAGATTATCTATCATATATGGAAATCTGATCTTACTGATAAGATAAAGTGAGAATACTTTCAGGCTGTAGCCATGTCAGTGCTACTCTATGGCTGCACACTGGAACCCACAGAGAACTTAGAAAAAAGCTGAGATGATGTATGCTGACTTGAACAAATCTTGGAAGCAGTTCCACAGTGTACAGTTACTGCCTCTTATTATACAAACCATCTAGGAGAGATGAACCATAGAAGCTGGACACTGTTAGAGATCAAGGACGAACTCAATAAGAGATGTTCTTCCATGGACACCTACACATGAACATAGCTATATAGGCCAACCAGCAAAAATCTGCAACAATCAGCTGCGTGCAGATTCTGAATGTGGCTGAGGTGGAGTGCCACACCTACCATCAGCTCCCTTCTTTACCACACAGATCCAAGTAGTGTTACTCATGCACTGAGTTGGTGAGGGATGGTATCAAACCCAGAACTTGTGGTTCCTAGCCGGAATCCTTAGTAAACTATTATAACTTCAAGTATCTATTTATGCCAGATTCTGGTTTCGTTTCGTTTCATTTGTTTTACGGCATATCAACCTCTTTGGGTCATTTAATACAGACAAAGTTGTGAAATAAATTCATTCTTAATGAATAATACAATTTTGTTTATTAACTCATCTTTTTCTATTTAACCAGTAGATGGGACCCTAACAGGTACTACACTCCGGGTCAGAGTGGACCCGGAGCAATGTGATGAAGGAGTGCTCTACATTCCCCAAACCTCCAAAACTGGAACCTCACCATCAAATAGAGTTTTAACGTCATTCCCAGGACATGTAGAACGCCTGCAGTCCACTGCCTTCTAGCACATATGATAAGAGGGTTGGGGCTTGCCATAAGGGCATAGGGTTAGGAAAATCATATAGGTGCTAGGGCTTGATGTGACCAGCTTGATTGATCGGAGTGGGCCCTCTCCGCCGCCCGTCTAGGCCGAAGATAGGGCCAAAAGTGGAGTATTGCAAGTCATGAACTGGGCTCATCCACCTTGGGCTCTAATTCCTTAAGCATCATGGGTCGGCCACCACGGCCAACAGGTGCCCATTGGGGAGTCTTACCCCTCTGCAGAGTGCAGTCAGTGCACTTCTACGCCCACCGCAGGGCAGGCCAGAGTTCTTGTGTCAAATTTGATAAGGGAGTTCGTTTTTGACCGGAGAAGAGGGCATAACTTTTTGAATCTTATTTTTGATAGATATGAGGATATTTTTTAAAAAAGATTGTCATGTTTGACAATACAAAAAAAAAAGAAAATAAGTTGCTATTGCAAAAAATTAGGTCCTTCAGTAATATGAGAAGTACTTGCAATATATCTGACTCAGCAAAAACCCAAAGGAAAAGTTTTTATCCTCTATTAATAATATTTGGGTGAAAAAGCTTTGTCCAATTTCAATGCAAGGTGGCAATGCTAAAACTATTTTAAATAAAAAAAAATAAAAAAATATAATAAAGACATGTCAAAAAATAAATGTTGATTTTGATTTGGTGAAATGTGGTCATCATTACTTTTGGTCACTCCTATTCTTTTGTCCCAAACTCTTTCTTCCTAAGATAAGAAGGAGGAGGAGTAGACTGTTTCCATTTAAAACTACCTTGTAATTAAATTCTGTTCAGATTAACGTCTTCTTCACCTATGAATCTTGTTCATGTGTTATGTACAAGGGTAACCCAAAAGTAAGGTCTCCAAAGTTACTGGAGAATGCAGGAATGTTTATATCAGCTTATCGGCAACACAGTTGTGTTTACTGTGCATGTGTCTGCACCTTCACATACCCTGTGCATACCTCACACCGCACTCATCTTGAAGTCGTTTCTGATGAAACTCCTGATTGATCTACTGCAAGTGTGAAAAATTTGCACAGTTAATTTGGTTTTTGAAGCCCAAAAGACATTAAATCAATTGAAATTATACCAATTAAATGTAAGTGTATGGTGGAGTTGTTTATGGATGTCAAATCATCCAGCAAGTGATGTAGGGAGTTTGATGAGACAACAAGGTTGCACACTCGCTCAATGATATGGCAGCGCCTGGTGTGACATGAGCATACAAAAACTGTCCACAACCCCTACAAAAATGCAGAAAATAGATACTTGTTCAAACTTTAAAAATGATGTAAACATCAATTAATAATAAATGATTTTTAATATTTTTGGAGATTTTACCTTAGAGAGTACCTTCGTAATCGGGTACCATGAAATTTACAAGAAAGTTGTAAGTACCTTTTTGCATGCCAATTACAATAATAACAGGTCATTATTTACATCAATGAATTAAGAGAAGAACATCCCAGTGACAAGGTTTGCTTTTTTTGTTTAATGGCATATCAAACTCTTGGGTTATTTAATGCCAAAGCCTTCCTTGTAGATGAACAGTGGTACTATTTGATCTAAAACTGAGGGGATGAGAGGGGTTGTACCTTTCCCAAGGGTATTAGTCTGAAAGTGAAAAAAATAGCATGACTGAAACTCGTAGAAGAACAGTAGTGGTAGTATTTAACTAATAATTAAGGGGAAGAAGGGGTTTATACCTTTCCCAAGAGTATTAGTCTGAAAGTGAACAAAATTACACGACAGATTCAAACTCATTTACTACAATGTCACAATCTAGCACATTACACCACAGGAAATCCCCACCTTGTAGAAGAACAGTAGTGGTAGTATTTAACTCATAATTAAGGGGATGAGGGGATTTATACCTTTCCCAAGAGTATTAGTCTGAAAGTGAACAAAATTACACGACAGATTCAAACTCATTTACTACTACGTTACAATCCAGCACATTAGCCACTACACCACAGGGGATTCCCACCTTGTAGAAGAACAGTAGTGGTAGTATTTAACCCATAGCTGGGGGTGGGGTGAGGAGCTTTATACCTTTCTCAAGGGTATTAGTCTAAAAGTGAACAAAATGGCATGAGTGGAATTCAAACTCAATTTACTGTCACAATCCAACACTTTAGCCATTATGCCAGAGGGACTTCCTCCTGCCCATAGTGTACAGTTTTTGAATGTAAAATTAATAATAAAATGTCATAAACAGCAAGGTGATGTTGCTATGGTTTTTTGGTTTGACAGATTGGTGATTAGAAATAGAATAATGTTTCAATTTAAGAAATTTAAAGGCAAATGTGTGGAGAGCTGGGTGATTAGCAGGTGTCATTGAAAATAACAATAAGAAATTTGATAA
Organism: Doryteuthis pealeii; assembly: GCA_023376005.1. NCBI lineage: Eukaryota > Metazoa > Mollusca > Cephalopoda > Myopsida > Loliginidae > Doryteuthis > Doryteuthis pealeii. Next base: position 143,724,397 of record CM042138.1, on the reverse strand, counting down.
TGGAATTTACATTATTTATGTCAAGATAGAAAAGAGAAAAACAGATCAAGATCAAAAGGAGCGTTTTGGTTGAGGGTTAAGAGATGAGCTGAGTGGAATTGGGGAAAAATCAATCAAAAATTCAAGACAAAAGTTTTCCACCCCCCCACCCGCCCAATCCACTACCCTCCCCAGTTTTTGTTTGCAAAAACCATATACAATTGCCACAAATTCACTTTGTTGACAGTAGTATCATTGTGAATATTTGTCCTGAGAGTTTGCTTTTTCAGTCTTAACATTTGGTAGCAGAGCATAGTTAGGATTGCATTGAGCTAGAAGAATCCACCCAAATTCAAAAGAGGAGGAATATGATTCCTAGAACAATGAATTGATATGACACCTGCCAGTAATGCAATATAGCTTTTTAATTTAAGTATGTCCTGGATGCACGATTTGATTTTGAATGAGTCCCTGGAAAATTTGATGGTTCCAACTAAAGTTTCTTAATAAATTGTAGAGTTTTTATCTATGAACAACAACAGCCATCTAACCCCTACCTTGTACCTCATACAGTGTAATTCGTTTCCGAGAAAATATTGAATGTATCTACAGTTATCTGGAAATGGTGGGGGGGAAGAAAAAAAAAAACACTGGGGACGCATGGATACGATTTTCTACGTCCTTTAGAGAGTTTTTATTCAAATCCTGGACAAGTCCTATTTACATTTCACAATAGCACTAATACTCTTGGAAAGGTATGAATCACCCCAATTCTTCCTCCAGCTATGGATAAATAGTAAAGGGCAGACTGGGCACTTTAACCTTGGTATGGCAACCAGTCTAGAAGGAAAAGTCTGAATTCAAATCTGTTAAATCTCACTTAAAAACTGACTTTGCGTCACATCTTGCTCAAGCAGATGGTGTGGTAAATACATAATAAAAAGTTAAAATAGAACTAAAGATTCGTTTAAATGTATTTCTCTTGAAAACAATTTCAAAAAAGATTACAAAAGGCAATTTACACATGAGGAAGGTTGAAAAACATATTGACATATCCCATAACCTGATTTGGTTGTCAGGGTGCTACTCAAAAATGTCTTTGGACATGAATAGCTTGGGCGAAGCAATCCCTCTCCAGAAATGGTTTGAATTCAGAATATTCTTTCTCCTAGACCGGTTTCTTATAAAAGGTTAAAGACAACCATTTTACTCTAGTATTTACCTATAGCTGGGGGAGAATAGTTGGATCATACGTTTCCCAGGGGTATTAGTACTTATGAAATGCAAACAATCTCATTTGAAGATTTGATTGGTTTGGTTTGTTTTGGGTTTTATGGTATATCAACCTCAGTGTGGTCATTTAATGCCAATAAAGTTTTGAAATAAATTCATTCTTAATGAATACTCAATAATTTTTATAAACATTTTCTATTAACCCATAGATGGGACCCTAACAGGTACTACCACTCCGGGTCAGAGTGGACCAGGGAGCAATGGTGATGAAGGGGTTTGCTCCACATTCCCCAAACCTCCAAAATGGAACCTCACCATCAGATAGAGTTGAACATCCATTCCCCAGGACATGAAGACCCTCAGCCACTGCCTTCTAGCAACCCATATGAATTAAAAATGGTTGGGAATTGCCATAAGAGCAATAGGGTTGGGCAATCATTAGGTGCTAGGGCTTGACATGGCCAGCCAATCGATTGAAGATTTGGAACTCAAATAACCAAGTTCACTTCCTACGACAACAACAACAATAAACACCTCCTTGACCTAAATAACAACAATGATAAAAACAACTAAGATGAAGATATCAGGAATGGTCTTTTTAGGTATTTTTAAAATTTAATCACCACATCTCTTGGATAGAATCTAAATTCCATCTTAAATAAAAGGACTTATATAATCAAAAATCAGAGAAGTATAAAAATAGATATGACAGAGTATGAATAATAATACACTGAGAAGCGTGTGCAAACAATTTGGGTTCAAACATGTAAACAAATGGTACCAGTACAAACCAGAAGCTGTTCATAAACAAGATAAAGGATAAGAAGATACTCTGGGACTTCTTGAAATCTAGACTGACCACCTCATTTAAGGGAGAAGTCCAGACTTCATAGTTATAAACAAGGAAGAAGGAAAAATTGACAAATCACAAATGTGTTTGGGCAAGTGACCAAAGGGTGAAGACAAGGAAGAAAAAAAATACCAGGAAAATATGAATCTTGATGGTTAAACTCTTGGAACTAATGCAAAACAAAAAAAAAACTAGAATTGATATTGAATGGGTTTTGTAATTCAAGTTCAGGTAGAATTGGAATAGAGAGAAAAGCAGGAAAACATCTGGACCTAGCCTGAGGACTAAAATCAAATTTTGGAATATGGTTGGTTTTACAGCATTTCAACCATTGTGGGTTATTTAATGCTGAAGTCAATCTTTTCTTCTTTTTTCCACAAGTAATTATAAATTTTCAAATAATAATGATAATAAATCATTTGTAAACAATCAGAGCTTCAAGTAACTATTCTTTAATTGGCACACAGTTATATGGTTTTAAGTATTCTTATCTAATACTAATAATTTATGTACAATATTGGTTTCAAGTAACTAATCCAATTTAATAATAATCACTTTCTTGCAAACAGTTATATTTTCAAGTAATAATCTATAATTTTCAGTTAAATGGTTTCAAGTGTTTCCGGGTAATAATAATAATAATAATAATAATATAGACATGACTGGGTTGGGAAGGTGATTCCACTGGAATTATGCAAAAATTAAATTTTGACCACACAAACAAAATGGTATATGCCATAAACCAGAATCTGTTCTTGGGAACGAAACGCACAAAATTCTCTGGGACTTTGAGATAACGGATCACCTTATCCCAGCAAGAAGCCGACCTAGTGTTGATAAACAAAAAGAAAAGAACTTGTCAACTGGTGGATTTTGAAGTGCCAGAAGATCACAGGGTGAAGTTAAAAGGAAAATGAAAAAATAGACAAATATCTGGACCTTGACAGAGAACTGAAAAATTATGAATATGAAAGTGAAAGTGATATCGATTGTTGTTGGTGCACTTGACAGTTCCAAAAGGATTAGAAAAGGGCTTGGAAAGTTTGGATATCAGAGGAAGGATTGAAACAATTCAGAACACTGCACTGCTGCAATCTGCCAGAATACTCAGAAGAGTCCTGGAGACCTGAGGAGACTTGCTGTCACTCAGACTCCAGTGAAAGACCATCAGCTAACACTGATGTGAAAACTCAAAAGGAGTAAATAATAATCCCTTGGAACAGTCCCTAAGAGTTTAGAAAAAAGAGTAGAAGAATTGAAAATCAGAGTAAGATCGAGACATCATGACAACAGCATTAAGATTAGTTAAAATACTCAGAAAAGTCCTGGAGACCTGAGGAAACTTTGTTTGTCACTCAAGCCTCCTATGAACAACCATCAACTTACACTGGTGTAAAAAAACTCACCAAAGAGTGAAATAGAATAATAATAATAATAATCTGGAAATCAGAGGAAGAATTGAGACCATCCAGTATACTGCACTGTTGCAATCTGCCAGAATACTCAGAAGAGTCCTGGAGACCTGAGGAGACTTGTTGTCACTCAGACTCCAGAGAATACCATCAGCTAATGCTGGTGGCGAAAAACTAAATAATAATAATAATAATGAATAATCAAGACCATTCAAACTACAGCACTGTTGGGATCGGCTAGAATACTCAGTAGGGTCCTGGAGATCTGAGGAGACTTGCTGTCACTTCACGCTCCAGTGAACCACCGCTACGGGCAGGTGTGAAAACCATATAATAATAATAATAATCCTTTGTAAACAATTGTAGCTTCAAGTAACTATTCTTAATACAAATAATTTGCACTCAGTTATATGGAAATCTGATTTTCTGATAAGATAAAATGACAATTCCTTCCAAGTAGTAGCATGTCAGTGCTACTATATTGGTTGCACCATTTGACTCTATTAAAACGCTTAGAGGAAAAGGTAGATGGGTGAAGAATAATTAAAAGTTCAATTACTGTCGAACTGGAAGACAAGGCAACAAACGATTGTAACTCAATACAAACTCGAATGCTACAAGTCCACTGCAAAATGACAAAGTATAATATAAGACTCCACAATGTCATTCAAATCAAAGCAGTCAAGCAGCCAATCAGAACTCAAGGATGGATCACCCCCAAGTCAACCTGATTCATGAATGGATCATTCTTGATTCCTATTTATAACCAGCTGTCTTGGACACTGCTTGAGTTGTACTTACTTAGCTTGCTGTTATTAAAACCAACAGTAGACTGACTTCAAATAGATGGAACTATAAATCTTGGAAGCAGCACCTCACAAAAAAAGCAGCTGTACCTGCCATTACCTCCTATCGACACAAACCATCTGAGTAAGACAAACAAGAACATGTTGGTTTGGTTTGGTTGGTTGGGTTTTATGGGCATGTCAACCCCTTGGGTCTTTTATGCCGAATACTTTTAATGGTAAAAAAAAAAAAATGTTTTAATGCTGAATAAAGTTTTAAATAATTTCATTTTAATGGATATACAATTTTTTGTTTATAAACTCGTGACTTCTATTTGACCCATAGATGGACTCTAACAGGTACTACCACTCCGGGTCAGAGTCGACCAGGGAGCAATGGTGATGAAGGGGTGCTCCACATTCCACAAACCTGCAAAACTGGAACCTCACCAGCAGATAGAGTTTAACGTCATTCCCAGGGACATGTAAAATGCAGACCCACAGCCACCACCTTCTAGCACCCACATGATAAATAATGATCGGGGCTTGCCATAAGGGCAATAGGGTTGGGAAAATCAATATAGGTGCTAGGGCTGACGTGGTCAGCGATTGATTGGAAGGGGCCTCTCAGACGCGCCCATCTAGCTCAAGATAGGGCCAAAGTTGATATGGCAAGTCATTGAATAACTGCTCATCCAGCCTGGGTTCCTATCCTTAAGCATCAAGGGTCGACACCCACTCAACAGGTGGCCCCATGGGGGGGGGGGTCTAAACCCCTCTCCAGAGGTGCAGTCAGTGCATTCTAACGCCCAGCCGACACATGTTGGACACTGCTGGAAAGCAAGGGCAAACTCTTTGGTGGACACCTACACAGCAGTGTAGGCCGACAGCAAAAACCCACATCATCAGCTCTGGTACGGATTCTGAATGATGGCATGTAGGAACCTGCCAGGTGCAATGCACCGATAGCGAGAGGTAGCAAGAAAGTCAGGGTATTCCTGTTATCAAAGTGATGTCGTAATGACAGTATTCCTATCTAACATAAATAATGTTCAAAAACAGAACTATTTGCCGCTATAATAGGACCCTAACATGTACTAACCAACGCGGATAAAGTGTGCCTCAGAATAATAATGGGTAACAAACGAAAGGGGTGACTCATGCTACTCAAAGCTCAAGAACTGGAGCTCACCATAGGCTGAATTTAGTTCATACAAAGACACCCGGTAGAGTCTTCTTACCCCTCGACGGGGGTGCAGTGCAGTGTATTCTAGGCAGCTGTTCACTAATGCAGTAATATGAAGGGGATATGTACGCAGTGATGTAATGTAGCTCCGCCCAACGGGTGGGAGAATTGCTATAATTAACAGGCGGTCGAATCCCAGGGGGCCATCCCCACGGCAACAACCTGCCCCCTTCGATTTAAAGGGGCAGGGCTGGGTTTATTGACCGAGCGCCTGAGGCTGCCCTCCTTGAGTTGGGAATGCGACGGGAGCGACGCCAATTTTTCTATCCGCCACCCATAGTTTCCGGGTTTGTGGTGTCCACGTAAATAGGGCCTTTGTGCCTGACGCTTGTCAAGTGTAGTAGAGGAAATACCATGTACGCGGTGATGTAATGATTAGCAGGCTAGATTTTGCAGACTGTTGTTAGTGAGTTCGCTTACTCATTAGGCGCCCCTTAATTTCTGGCCTTGGTGCCAAACAGCTAAGGCTAGCAAATAACTTATGTACCGATCCTACGTGAGGCACATGCTTTTCATGGAACAACATTACAAAAAGACTGAAAGAACTAGAAATAAACACTGGCCTTTCTTTACTAGGAAAGAGCAGACTTATTGCACTTGATCCTCGCAGCGATAGTCGCCAATGGTGTGTAAAACTCAGCGAAATAAAATCAATTCAATAATACACAAACAAGTTTACAGGTCATTAAAAAAAAAAATCAGTGTTTCTATGGAAGCAGTCATTTCATTTTTTCTTACTAATTTACTTTTTCCCAGTTCGCCTTCCTTTCCTTTAATAGTCTGACACAAGGTCACGTAGAGTGGAGCATCTAACGAGGATCGATCTTCACTAGCATAACCTGTGGGAATACTATTTATCAAACCATCGCTGTTTTAACATTTTGGAAAGTGTTATTTCAGTTTTATGAATGATATAACAAAGAAAATGAATTTAAAATCTTCATTGAGGGAAATTTCAAAAAATTTAATAGGTTTTCAAAAAAGAATAAAAAAAAAAAGAAAAAATAAAAAAAAAAAAAAAAAAAAAAGAAAAAGAATAAAAAAAAAAAAAAAAAAAAAAAAAGAAGAATCTACAAAAAATAAACCTTATTTATAACCGTTCGTATCAATTTATATATTTTTAAGAAATTTCCTTTTAATTTTAAAAGAAAATGTTGACTGAAGTGAATAGTTAACTTTAAAGCAACGGAAAAAGAGACAAAGAAGAATAAACTCGACAATCTTTTTTCAAATGTTAAATTGACAGTTTATAGTAGTAATAACAGTTATAACTTTCTTTCGTTTTCAGACGTTCCTGATCACGAAACAAATCAGGTGTGATTTAAAATTGCAAAGATCATCATTATCATCATTAATTAAACATTTTGTAATCATTTCTTCTTATAACTATATCAAAAGAAGGGAAAAAAACGCATTTTAATATATAATTAACTCGTTATTTGATGCGGGTACATCTCTGCAATTAACTCTTTCATATTGAAAGTTGGAACGGCGTTTGTTAAAAATCGATTTATTTTTTTTTTATATCCGCAATTTCTTTACATCTTGTTAAATAAGTGGAGAATTTAAAAAATTGTAAAAGTTTTTTGGTTTTTTTTAATAATTTGTGTTGATCATGCGACAATGCAATGAACATACAACAAATTTTAGTATTTTCATTGCAAAACTAACTCGTCTTTGCCATTCTAAAACACACAAAAAAGTTTTGTAACAATCTTTCTTGCATTAATGAACTGATGATAAATAACGTTTATTTAATTAACACATTAATAAGATTCTTTTAATATCAAAAAATAATTAGGTATGTCTAAAAAAAACAAAAATGACGCCGTTTATTGATCCAAACATAAATAAGATTTTTAAAAGTATAATATGAAGTTAAAAAAATAAATACAAATAATTGTCCGAAAAGTAATAAAATTGTTATTTTCTAACTTTTAAATAAATTAGTTTGTTTTTTTTAATACAAATAAAAAAACATCCAAAAATAGAGAAAAATAATATCATCTAATAATAGAATTGCTATTTTATCAATTTTTAAAGCAAATGTTTTAGAAAAAAATTATTTGTTTTTAGCGCTTTTTATTCCAAGACTTTTCGTTATAATTGTTTTTAATTTGTTTTCTTTCGGTCAATATTTTCAAGAGTCATGTTAAATCCGAGTGTATCATTTTAAAAAATAAAAAAAAACACATCGAACGTAACTAACTTAAAAGATGAAGATATAAACAGTGAAGATGCTATAGAGAACTTTAATTAAGTACATCCGGTAGAAACCGGCAAGTAAGTAAAGTAATATATTTTACATAATATTTGTCTTTGTTGTTGACAAAGAAGAGAGAAAAGAAAAGAAAAAAGAAAGAAAAAAAAGTTATTAGGTGGACGCTGGCCCACCCTGTTTTAGCGAAAACTGTCCCAACGTGTTTATACACGCTTTTTGTCGCACTAACTGATCATGCTACCATTCCGATCCATTTGACACGGTTCGATTAGCTTACGCTTCCGGTCAACGGGCTATGCAGATTAGGCATAACCATCAGATCCGAACGATAATATGCGCTCAGTAATATAAAAATAACGTTAAGAAAATCATAAAGAAGTAGAGTTGTTTGTTTAACATGCTAAATATACCGCCATTTTGATTTGACGCTGATTCTCGCGAGCACCACGGAGATTTCAAACTTTTTGTTGTTGTTGTTGTTGTTGTTGGTTGAGAACTGACCAACTTTTGCTTTTGTATCAGTAACTTTCTTTTTCATCTCAAAAATACGAATATGAATGAGTAGAGAATAAGGATCTGTGAAACAGAAACTTTTTGTGGAAATAATAACCATTTTGGTAATCTGAGCCCCAAATTTAGTTACATAAATGGTTCAGATTTAGACTACTATGAACAGACTAGAAACTTTTTCTTTTCCTGGGAGGGGGGGGGGTAAAATGGCAAAAGCTTCCTCTTCAAATCCCAAAACAGAAATAATAAAAATAATCTTGTGACTGAAAAGAAAGCAGTA
>CM042138.1:143705440-143715781 GCA_023376005.1 Doryteuthis pealeii | reverse complement strand
TTCTCACTGGGTGTCCCATACTTCTGGCCTTGTGACACAACCAAGCTAAACTTTGTAAAAAACGTAATTTATCCAACTTTACATTACTTTGAAAAATGATGTTACAAACTGAAGATTGCCGTAAAGAAAGTATTAAAAAAAATAATTTGTTAAAGGACTTACCCCCTCAATCGACCACCTATTGGTCATTGGTGACGACCCGTGATGCTTAAGGACAGAATCCTGATGGATGAGCAGTCCATGATATCCAATACTTCCCTTTGACCCTTACTTTGGCTAGACGGGCAGTCTGAGTGGCCCCCTTCGATCAATCGGTTGATCACATCAAGCCCTATCACCTATAGGATTGTCCCAACCCTATTGCCCTTATGGCAGGCCCCTAACCCTTTTTATCATATATATGCTAAAAGGCAATGGCTGAGGGTCTTAATGTCCTGGGTAGGACATTAAACTGCAGATGCCGTTATAGTATGTGGCCTACCTTTTTGTTTCTGTTATAGTATAGCCTACTCAGTTTGAATATGTCCCACCTCAGTAAGAGTATATTTATAGATATAAGTAGTAGGCAATTTACTGAAACTAATTATTTTTCACATATATTCAATTTCAAGAAATGCAATTCAGTCATAGAATAATTAAAAAAGAATTTATCTATAATGTACATGAATCAGAGATCTATTTAATTCTAAAATATTCTAAAATTCTGAAATAGGGCTAGGGTTAGGGTTAGCAGTTATTATTATAACCTTATAATATGCTTTTTATGGTAGGCCACATACTATAAATAGGCCGGGTTAGCTCAGTCGGTAGAGCGTTCGGCTAGAAACCATAAGGTTCCTAGTTCGATACCGTCCTCGCCAACTCAGCATATGAGTAGCACAGGGATATGTGCGGTAAAGTAAGGAGCTGATGGTAGGTGTGGTGCTCCACCTCAGATGCTAAAACAATCTCCTTGGTCTAGTGCTATTGAAAAGGGGATAGACTCCCTCGCTGACTGGCTGATACCGACTTTAGACTGCCCCGTCAACTTTACTATTTTACTTACATACTATAGAGAGACATGATTTTATAGGCCACATTTAAAAGGTCACATACTATGATGGTACCAAACATCATTTAATGAAGTTCCAGTTCTGTAGCTCTGGGACAGTGGAGTACCCCTTCATCGCTATTACTCCCAGGTCCACTCTGACCTGGAGTGGTAGTACCTGTTAGGGTCCAATCTATGGGTTAAATAGAAAAAAATGAGTTTTAAAAAATGTGTTAAAAATATTTTGAATACCCATCAAGCATGAATAGAACAAAATGTCTTTGGCATAAAATAACCAGACAAGGATTGACATGCCGACAGATTTCATTTTCTCATCACTTGGATAATGTTTGCCTCTCTTCAGCCCCATGAAAGGTTTGAGAGGCAAACATTATTCCAGTGACGAGGAAGTGAAATCTGTGGTGAAAAGGTGGCTCAAAGAACAGTCAACAGAATTTTATGGGGCAGAGATAAATGCTCTCATTCGAAGGTTGAACATTGCTATTGAGAGAAACAGTGACTATGTGGATAAGTAGGGATGTGATCCACAGAAGATCAGCTTCATTTTGATGTATGATACATGTTCCTGTGTTGGTATTTATACCTGTCCTAAACAATATGGCATTAGTTTTTGACTCAACCTAATAGTAGGATGGACTGGACTCTTTAACATTGGTTAGGCAACTAGCCTAGGAGAAGGAAAATCAATGAGCCAATGTAAGCTTTAGTTTTTATAAAAAAACTTCACATGAAATAAAGAAAATAGCATTACTTTTTGACTCAACCTCGTAGTTTCAAATTAGTGAAATAGATCACTAATTAGGACTGAGCCTATTCTAGTAGTGACCACCCCAAGTGGATTTAACAGGTTTGAATTCAGAGTTTTCCTTCTCCTAGACTGGTTGCCAAGGTTAAAGAGCCCAATCTTCCCTACAAATAATGTTCAATATATGTGAAATAATAATAGAAAAATTATTATCGTAGACACAGTGCCACATCAGGATATTGATCTTGCTAGGAAAAAATCAGAAATCATCAATAACTGAAAATTAGTTGACTTTAAAACTTTTTTCCTTGGGCAAAAATGCTTTTATAAACCAAATTTTAGAATTAGGGAAACTCTAGAACTCAATTTACAGAAAAAAATAGGTTACAAAAAGTTGCCATTTTTGCTACCCCATTCAAATTTGAAGAGCTAAAAATCCACATAACTCCGCCAATTTTTGGAATTGGAAGCTCAAATTTTTGGAATTAGCTAACTTTATCATACTCCACACTTGGACAAAATTTTAGAAAAATTGAAGGGGGTGGGTGACATGGCTTGGATTATTTGACATGTCACCCCCTTCAATTTTTCTAAAATGTTGTCCAAGTGTAGAGTATGATAAAGTTAGCTAATTCCAAAAATTGAGCTTCCAATTCCCAAAAACACTGACCGGGAGTGGTAGTACCCCATAGTTAAACTTGGAAACAAAAACATAGCTGAACAGGTACTACCACTCCCGGTCAGAGTGGACCTGGGAGTAATGGCAATGAAAGGGTGTGCTCATGCCTTTTTCAAGTAAATACAAACAGCTTCATATTTATATTTAGGTTAGAATAAACTTGGAAAATAAACTTGTTTTTTTATCTGAATTCTTAAAAAATTTTGTTTTACAATAAATTATTTTGGGCATTTTTCAATAGATATGTCTCAATAATTTTTCTTTTTTACTATAAGTTAACATTTTTTTTTTCAATAATAAAATTTGAAAACTTTTTTTTAACAATGAATTGTAAACAAACCGAAAATTATTTAAGAATTCAAATGGAAAACAAAAAATTCCAAGAAATAGGAAAACAAAAAGTTTATTGTATTATTTGGATAATTCGGACTATTGTCCTCATTTTTATTGTTATCTGCACAAGGTTTCAGCCAATGTGTCATTTGGTTTCTTCAGGTATGTAAATTCTCAGAAATCTATGAGTTAAAAAAAAAACAGAAACCTAAATGTTATTCTTTTGTTTTTGTGTTTATTTTATTTTTATTATTTAGATTTTTCAGAATATTGCTCTTCTTTATTGTGATATACACAAGGTTTCGGCTAATGTGCCCTCTGGCTTTCTTCAGGTGTTTCTTACCAAACTTAGGAGCATTCATGTTATAATCAGAAACCTTCAGGATACTTTAAACCAAACCCTTTAATTTAATCCATTGATATAGATTGTTCTCATTCTATTAACCATGACTGGGTACAAGTGTTAAGCTATGTTATCTATTCTATGTTATTTTTGCCTGTAATCAGGATTGAACCTGCAATCTCCAGAAGATTGTCACTTAGAACTATATCAACTCAACCCTTATATCCATGTGTCCAACTGAAGATGTCCAGAGGACACATTGGCCAAAACGTTGTGCAGATAACAATAAAGATGAGGACAATAGTCTGAATAATACAAATAATCGAGTCTCATCTAAAAAATTCAGAGAAAAAGTTTATTTTCCTGAAAAGAGCAGATCAAAAGATTGTATGAGGCTCCTGCTTTTATAAACCAATTTTTAGTAGTAGGGAAGCTCTAGAACTCATTTTACAGACAAAAATAAGTTACAAAAGGTCGCCATTTTTTGGCCAACCCCACTAAATTTGGAGAGCTAAAAATCCACATAACTCCGCCAATTTTTGGAATTGGATGCTCAAATTTTAGGGATCGTTTAATGTTAACATAGTCCACACCTGGAAATAATTTCAGAAAAATTGAAGGGGGTGGGTGACAATTTTACTTCTTTCTGGAGGATTTGTCATGGAATTACCCTGTGGGTAAATATTAAGGTAGACTGGATTCTTTAACTTTGCTATGGTAACTGGTCTAGGAGAATGAAAACTGAATTCAAACCTGTTAAAATAAGTTAACAAAAATTGACCTTGTGTCACATCCTGATCATGTGGAGGGGTTTGATAAATGCTAATTATGGTCAAATCACACTGAAAGCACTGGTTACTGTTAGATCACTGAAATTAAGCAGCAATGAGCTTGTTCAAAACTTAATTGGGTTTGGTAACCACTTAAGCAACAGCAGCTACTGTAAGCAACTGAAGTGCTTTGTTTATCAACAATGACTTGATTAAGTGATTAAATGGCATTAAATGATCTGAAAAAGAGGTAATATGCTGTAAAACAAAACAACCAACCAACCAACTACTCCTTCTCTATTATGGTCAAGTCATGCTGAAAGCATCAGTTCCCGCTAGATCACTGAAGTTAAGCAGTAACAAGCCTGTTCAATACTTAATTGGGTGACCACTTAAGCAACAGCATTAAGGTCAAGTCATGCTGAAAGCATCAGTTCCTATTTGATCACTGAAGTTAAGCAGTAACAAGCCGGTTCAATACTTAATTGGATGATCACTTAAGCAACAGTAGGTACTGTAAGCAACCAGAGCCCTTTGTTTATAAAAAAAATGGCATAATTTGACATCAAATGACCCAAAAGAGTGTTGATATGCCATAAAACAAAACAACCAGCCAATCCCTTCATTATATACCCCTTATGTTGGGTATATGAATACAAGAGAGAGACACATGCAGGATGATGATGCAGGGATGATAGATTGAACCGTTTTTCTTTTGTCTACCTCATCGGCCGCCATCTTCTCTGGGCTGATTCTGTGGGTTGCTTTCTTCTTTTTTGTTCGGACTGGCTGTCTATGCATTTCTTATGGATTAATTAATACGCAAAGAATTAGTTGTTTTTCTATATAGCCTTTATTAAAACAACCCCAGCCCAAAACCACACAGTGAGAAGCTACTCTTGAGAGAACATCCTCTCTAGCTGAGTAACTGGTCACAATTAACTAAAACTAAAAACTGTTTCATGCTTCTACTGGCGCGTTTTTCTGGAAGGGGTTAAGCAAAGATCATTACCTGTCAATAACAGTCGACAGTAATTTTCCACCTAACTCTCTCCGATTTTGCATTTTCTAACAAACTCTGATTCCAAATTTTATACTAGCTACAGTATTTACATAATTCATAGGCTATCCATGAATTATGTAACACCTTTTGCTAAGTCTCATAACTCAATATCTTAACAAAGATCCCATCACTGGTATGCCACTGAAAATTGTCCACCAGTTTCTCTTTCTCTTTCTCTTCTTCTTTTTCCTCTTCTTCCTCTTTTTTCACTTCCTCTTTCGCTCCCTCGACACTCTGTTACTGAAGAACAAAAATGCAGTGTGCTGTTCAGGCCAAAATAGGTCGCTTTTATAGTCAAATAAAAGTTGCAATGCACCATGGGTAGTCACCCATAATGCCTCGCAACCTCTATAAAAAAGTCTATTCTGCTCCCTCCAATTTCTTGACACTTCTTACTCAGAGTGGGTATAATGGCGTACCACATTCCTTCTTCCCCCGACCACATTCCTTTCCTTGCCAGGGACAGTTTCGCAGGCTAGGCATCAAGGACGCTTTGAGTCAGGTAAGTTCGACTCGTTACTACAGCCACATTGGTTGATGAAGAAAAGAGCTTAGATCAGAAATTATTCCTGTTGCTCATTATTATGTGAAAGCTGGAGAGGTGATGGACACTGCCAAGTAATGGCTCTTACCTTCTAACATGATAAACAAGCTGTTGTAGAGGAGTTAACACCCCTACAGGATGGACTGGCTCATAGCCTTATAATAGTCAACATAGCAGTGATAGAAATGGAAAATTATATTCGGACAAAATCACTGCGTTTGACTACACACATTTGACCCTCCTCATTCTTGTAAGTTTGTCTTTGTGAATGGTTCTACTTTTTTGTTTTTATGTAATAACTATCTGTTAGCACCAGATACAAGTGCTGAATAGAATATATCTCAAGCACACTATTTCTCTGTGTATCTTTTACCACCTCAACGATATAACACAAGCAGTATTATCTGCGTTTTCGGACTATTTTCCCATCTTTATTGTTATTTGTACAACATTTCGGCCCAGCTATGGTTAGCGGAATGAGAACAGGATACCCCCGAGGACTGAATAAAGGGTTAGGTTCGAAGTTCCGTGATGGCTCCCGATTACGAGAAGAAAGTTCCCGAGTTCGAAAAGAAGGTTCCCGAGTCCGAAAAGAAGGTTCCCGAGTTCAAAAAGAAGGTTCCCGAGTCTGAGAAGGTTCCCAAGTCCGACAAGAAATACCTGAAGAAGGCCGGAGGGCATATTGGCCGAAACATTGTACAAATAACAATAAAGATGGGGACAATAGTCCAAACAATGCAGATAATATTAATCATCAAGCCTCGTCTCAAACATTCAGAGAAATATTATAACCCAAGCATTCAACATGAACTCTCCGTCACTGAACCAACTGACCCACCATTTCAATATTTTGGTTCTAACATACCAACGTTTGACATTGATATGAAAAGTATTAACCAAATGTAGAATTTAGAGCTTAAAGTCTTAGAGTCGACTTATTTGGAAACTTGACTTATATCCTATAATTTATGGCTTATGCATATCCAAGTTGATATGCATAGAACAAAATATTGATAAATAAATATAAACCATAAATTTTATATAGTATATAAATCAGTTTAAAAAGGATGTGTGTGTGTGTGTGTGTACTGTGTGTGTGTGTGTGTGTGTGTGTGTGTGTGTGTGTGTGCGCATTCAAACAGCTTTCACAGCTACTTCCTATATTACTCATAGTTCTTTTCTTCTTCTTCTTCTTTTTTCTTCTTCTTCTTCTTCTTCTTCTTCTTCTTCTTCTTCTTTTTTCTCTTCTTCTTCTAATACAGTTACTTCCTATTCTATTTATAGTCCTTCTTCTTCTTCTTTTTTTTTCTTCTTCTTTTCTTCTTCTTCTTCTTCTTCTTCTAATACAGCTACTTCCTATACTATTCATAGTTCTTCTTCTTCTTCTTCTTCTTTTCTTCTTCTTCTTCTTCTTCTAATAGCTACTTCCTATACTATTCATAATCCTTCTTCTTCTTCTTCTTCTTCTTCTTCTTCTTCTTCTAATACAGCTACTTCCTATACTATTTCATAGTCCTTCTTCTTCTTCTTCTCTCTTCTTCTTCTTCTTTTGTTGCTGCAGCTTCTATTTTCTTCTTCCTATATGTCTCATACTCTTCTTGTTTCTTTTTTTTTCTCTCTTTTTCTTATTGGTATGCTTCTCTTAAAATCTTTCTTCTTCTTCTTCTTCTTCTTCTTTCTTCTTCTTCTTCTTCTTCTTCTTCTTCTTCTTCTTCTTCGAAATGAAGGCACATGCGTCTAATGGTTATCATCATAGGAAATGGCTTTGGGAAACTCAAGTTCAAATCCTGGATGAGACTGTTTGCATTTCACATAGTGCTAATACCTTTGGGAAAGGTATGCATCCAAATATTCTCCTCCAGTTATGAATGAAATGTAGGGAAGACTAGGATCTTTAACCTTGGTTAAGCAACCCGTCTAGGAAAAGGAAAACTCTGAATTCAAACCTGTTAAACTCTGCTTAAGAAATTGATCTTGTGTCACATCCTACTCGTGCAGAACGGCTGGTAAAAAATATATATACAAACCAAAATACTAAAAAACTTAGAAACAGATACCAAATAACATATGACCTGGCATGGTATCTATAATATACTGGAGTCATTGCGTCGGTATATCTATCCAGGAACATTCCAGGTCATCCATATCCAAGTTGTAATTTATTTTGTAGCTGCACGGGATTTAGTTATATATGCTCAGTAATTCAAATCTGGTAAGTGTGAGGGTTTTGCATTATTTTCAATGCGGAATATTGAAAGATCTGTAGCATAGCAAGGGGTGACGTGGAGCTATAAGTGTTATAAAAAATTTTGAGGTAGATGAGAATGGAAAAGTTTAATGATGACTCAGCTTAGCCACATGGCATTATTTCATTGGACAAGCCGATGAGACATGGCGGAGGTAGCAAGGGGGAGGTGTGAGAGGTCAGGATGTGAAATTGAGTTGGAATTATGTGCTGGGAGAGTAAGACAAGAATTTCTTGCTCTCGGCAGTTCTGACTTTGGAGGAAATAAAATTCTCATGAGAAAAAGAAGAGGCCTTGTGTTATTATTACTAAAATCTCTAAATGGCAATAGGCAAGATATCCCTCAGCCCACCAGGCTGGTTTCCAGACTCCAAACATCATAGAACTGCCAGTCAACTGAACAGCAGCCCAGCAACCAGGATTCCAGCCTCTCCCAATGTAATACCAGATAAGTATATGTAACGGAAATGACCGGCATGGCGAACAGCAAGCCATTCCGTTTTCGTTTGTTCAAAATGGATTAGAGTTCACATCAGACTAGACGCTGCCTATATATGCTGCACGTCACTCCTTGTCTTTTTGAAAGACGAAGACAGGCTGACTCATTGAAAATAGCTTGCTGTTCGCCATGCCGGTCATTTCCGCTACATATACTTATCTGTATTACATTGAGAGAGGCTGGAATCCTGGTTGATGGCTGCTGTTCAGTTGACTGGCAATTCTAGATGTCAGTCATTTCCGCTTCAGTATACTAAATATTTCTACTATCAACACATAATCCCCCCCATTCAAAATAAGAGCCCAAAATGTAACAAAAATTTAACGGCTGACTTCTGATTTAGGTCGGAAAATTAAAACGGAAAGTTTTTTTGGTGGTCCCAATGACTTTTAACTACAGTCTATGAATTAACATTTTGCAAATTGGGTTACGGTTTAAGGAGATTAAGGTTGTTTTTAATACGTATTGCTTAAAAAAATAAACAAAAAAACCCAAATTACTATATATTTAATTAACCATTGAAATTGATTATTGAATCTACTATTTGAGACAGTTGTTTGTGTTAGTATGCAATGTATGATTTCAATTAAACTTAGTTTAAAAAATATTTTTCAACATTTAAATGTATAGTAATTTGGTTTTTTGTTGTTTATTTTTTTTAAGCAATACGTAATTAAAAACAACTTTAATCCCCTAAAAACCGTAACCCAATTCACAAAATGTTAATCCATAGACTGTAGTTAAAACTGTCATTGGGTTTACACCAAAAACCTTTCCGTTTTAATTTCTGACCTAAATCAGAAGTCAGCCCATTTAACATGTCATCTCTCCATTCAGAAATAAGTGCCAGAATGTAATGAGTGTTGACACATTATCTCTCCATTCCGACAAGAAGAGCGTAGTATAACAGATTCATGCTGGAATATTATTGTGTGTATTTACCCAACCCTCCATCACGGGCAGGATGTGACACAAGGTCAATTTTTAAGCAGAATAAAGCTGGTTTTCCTTCTCCTATACTGGTTGCATTACCAAAGCTAAAGAACTTCAGTTTGCTCTAATATTTATCCATAGCTGGAGGAAGAACAGAAGGATTCATACCTTTCCAAGGATATTAGTGCAAAGTGAAACACAGTATTTCTAATTCTATTTTCTATGATGATAACCATTACACTAATCAAATATTGTTGTGTGAGCACATCCAAAGCAAAGTAATTCAGGAGAGGAGTGGAGAGAAGGATGTGATCATGAAATACTAAAAGCAGAAGTTCAACACATCGTAAGTATGAGAATTCTGGGGTATTCGTCCTTGTCTGCGAGCCTCTGTTTCAAACCAACCAATCATGGGCCAGCATACTTTGGCGGCAAAGCCGAATAAGCAAACTCGTGTCTCTTCTGATCCAGCTAGCACTGGGACAGACCTAAAACAGGTCCTCCATCTCTTCCTCAACCAACCAGAATCCGGAGTCGGACATCAAACAGAAAGTCTATCATATCCGAACTATCAGAAGGCCGTAGCAAGGGCTCCGATAAAACCCTTATCTTAGGACTCAGATAAGTTTATTACAAATTATATTTCTGCAGACGAACTAAAGTTTGCAATCCTTGTTATTCTGTAATACAAGTCTTTTATCTATTTCTAGTTGTTTGGTTATTTCTTTAACTCTCAACCTGTCTGACACACTCATGGTTAACTCCATACTTCAAACCTTGGAGTATTGCCGTTTGTGTCTAATTTTCTTTTATATAAGTTTTCAAAGATAATATTGCATTATCATATAATGCTTCATTTTGTCTTTACTTACATTAGAAATCTTCATATTTAGATAAGTTATAACTTATAATTTAACTGAATACAGGTCAACAATGACGCAATTACAATGTCCGCCGTCTATTGCATTTAATAGTCCCGATCAATGGGAAGATAACCCCCGCCACTTAAAAGGGAGGTAATCACGTCTTCTAATATTACATTTCTCCCTTCCTGTTTTATGTCATATAAGTCCAGACGCTGGGGGAGGTTTTACCTTTTCTGGAGATCTGTGGAGACATCTGGCCGATCTCCTCTC
>CM042138.1:143653054-143705430 GCA_023376005.1 Doryteuthis pealeii | reverse complement strand
AGACCACCTGGCTCTATCTAAGCATCCACGGCTCACCACCACGGCGCAACAGTGCCCCATCTTGGGCGCTGAGTCTTATCCTTCTGCAGAGGTAGGTACTCATTTGATGGTTTTAGCGATTACATTGGCTGGAATTGACAATGATACTTGAAAGCTGCATCAGGTGAACATGCATGTAATTTAACTTTGCCGGAACTTTATGCTTCA
Source organism: Doryteuthis pealeii (assembly GCA_023376005.1). Lineage (NCBI taxonomy): Eukaryota > Metazoa > Mollusca > Cephalopoda > Myopsida > Loliginidae > Doryteuthis > Doryteuthis pealeii. The sequence continues at coordinate 143,705,223 of CM042138.1, read as the reverse complement.
AAGGAGACATAAACGTTGTGAACTGCAACCCCAAAAATATTGTTTGTGCAAATGCGATGTCAGTTTAATCACAGTAATAGTAACTAACCATGATTCAACGAAATTTCCAATAAATATGCCAGAACTCAAACAACCAAGCAAAGTCTCAGGTAGTCTAAAACTGTGGATTCAGAAAGCTGTGCTCCAATCCTTAAGGGACACAATTCTGGCGAGTAAACACTGGAGAGGATCAGGTGAGTTCAGCACCAGTGTCGTCATCACTTTCACAACCTTAGGCAAAGCGGTTCTGGCTGCCGAATTGTTCCTTAAGTTACACCAAAATATTGCCAAACTTTTGAACTCAACCCTAAGTATATTCCATTATATATAAGAGTAACTCACAAAGGTAAGAGCTCCAAAATATTTAGAATCACAGAAACATTTAATGTTTATTGTTAAATGATGTTACTCATTTTAAATCTTTCAACTGTACTGTTTTTGGCAACATTGCAGTCGATGCATTTGTTGGTATGGAGTATTTTTTAACTCTTGCCTTGTTGAAACTCCCTACACTACTTGTGAACGTTTTTTGAATCCATTGCAAGATCACCATACATTTCCATTATAGGAGATGAATTTTGAATCAGACTTAATACCTTCTATGTGTTCAAAAAACTGAATAACTGCATAAACTTAACACTCTCAGCACTAGTATCAATCAGAGCTACATCAGAAACAACTGCCAAGGCCAAGACTCGTTACAGCTAAAGGACGATGCCACCAACAAACACGAAACAAGTTGCCATAGTTGCACGAACAGTTTCCCTGGCCATCCCCCAGCATTTTGGAGACCCTTACTTTTGGGTCTGAAGTTACACATTCCTATAATTTCCAGTTTTGTCTCTTCCTGCGACACCGTTGATATCTGCATATGATAAATCACTGACCTGAGAACTGGAAGACGATCGATGCTTCATAAATTATACTGCAGCCACTTGATCGTAAGCACTATCCAGATCCATGACCATATCGACAGGCATTTGCTTCCATGTAACTCAATCATTCCAAATCCATGTTTTCTATGCTGGAATTTAAAAAATTATTTTATGATTAAAATTTATAGAAAGGCAAATTAAATTAATCGTTAGTCCAATCTACAAAATTCAATGGTGTTGTATTCAACAATTCAAATGACACATATTTAAAATTTACAACCAGAACAACTTTTTTTAAAATTGGCAAAAATGATTTTCAATTCGATTATGAACAATTAATATAAACATCATTCAATTTTTTTCTAGAATAAATCTTTCACCTTAAACATCTGGATCATGATAATAAAAAATATTTGTTAGGATTTCTCTGTAGAGTTTATACTCGTAAATTCATTGATGGTAAGTTTTATGCCCATGCTAATTATTACGTAAGTGGTACAATTTCATTATATAAAGTTTAATTTGCTCTATAATATAAGGGTTACCCCAGACCTTTAGATTTTTTTATGAAATTCTTTAAATAGTTAATGATTAAATTCTGAAAGTTAGCTGCAAATAAAACTTACCCAGAAATTCTCTCGTATAATTGAGTTTTCCAAGGGAAAATAATTAATAACCTAGCATTTATTCGGACTACTTATTGTTATATTGGTTTTAAAACACACATTTTGGGCGATAGGTTATTCTTCTTGTCGGACTCTGGGAACCTTCTTTTTGAATCGGGAACTTTTTGTCATAATCAGGAGCCGATCACAAACATTTGAAACCCAACCCTTTATTAGTCACGGGGTATCCTGTTCTCATCTCGCTAACCATAGCTGGGGTTAGAGTTGTGTTAATTAATTTTTCTAACTGCCTCTACTCAGGGATTGAATCAGGATCCAGAGAATAACGTCACTTAGCAAACTGTCTTATACCCAAACTACCTGTGACTCGACTCAGAGGCCATGTTCCAATTGCGCATCAATTGAGTTGTCAATTTTGGAACTCCTATAAACCTAATGTCTTGATTTGGCCAAACTATCTACCTTATTTTACTTATGTATGATTTCTCCTAGACTCTATGTTTTTTTGTTTGTTTTTTTTTTCTCAATCTGATCTAGCCCTTCTTAATTATGGGTCCCATATTGATCATTCATTTCTATAGCTAGGTCTACTTCTAACAGCCAGTACAGCTATGATAAGTGCTATTCTTTGAGGTCTTCTCTCCAATGTTCTCTCTATCCTCTTATTCTAACTTCATCCCAATAATAGGTTCCCCTTTCATTCCCATTATGCGGTCAGCAATACCCCGACTTTTCTATTTCTCTCGGGACACTGCTTTACGATGTTCCTTCTAGTCTTCTTTCAGTGGCGTGGCATGTTTCACCTGATATTCTTGCACCAGCTGCATGGGATGATACACATCACCTTTCTGGGTTCATGTTGTATCTTTGTTGGGGGCTTCGACTCGGGGACGAGCATGTTTACGAAAAGAACTGAGTCGACTCCTGAATGCCTTGTGTGACTGTCAAACGGATTACATACCTTTGAATCTTTTCATCCAAGCTCTTCACATAGAGGGCAGACAGGCTGTTGGTGGAACACATACCTGAAGCCAAGCCCGGATGGGCATATCGGCCGAAACGTTGTACAGATAACCAACTGAAGACTGAGGATCAATAGTGCGAAAATGACAGAATAATACTAATCTTCAAGCCTTCATCTCGAAAACATGCAGAGAATACTAATACACCTAGTTGCGACCGGTTAGAAATTCCATACTTACCTCACACTTGCTAAGTGCGGACTGGACCTCTTCTGAGTTTTCTGTTGTTGGTTCTGAATCATCTTGTTCCATCTAATTGGGTTTGCCATCTGATTCAAATTTGCCTCCAGATCATTCTCTACCTTTCTTTTGAGTATTGTAGGCGACAGCTAGTGGGAGAGATGAGAAACCTGCACTGATAGACTGCCGTCACTTGTGAAGAGGATGGCATAAAACTCGACAGCCTTTACTTTGGTTCATCCAACAGCTGTAAGGGGCCAGGGGTGACGGAAGGCAACGGTTTGGGACTCGGCTCCCAATTTTGACTTCTGACGATGGTTTCGGATTCTGGTCGGTTTCATATCAAAGCCTTTGCAGACTTCCCAGCTTTAGCGGCCCTGAGAAAATGAGAAAAGAAAATCTATTTAATCTTATTCGTTCATTCTCTTCCAAGGCATTCTTTCGCTTTATTTTTTACAATTATATTGAATTTATTCATTCTGGCCATGACAGAATTAGAAATTCCCAAGTTAAAAATTCAACAGGCAGATGTGAATAAGAAACAGACAGGCTCTTCCAATCTGTCGTTCTCACGTAATTTATACTAACAGAAAAGCTGTAGAACCTCAGTGATCTCGAGTTTAGATTTTGGTATTCTAATTAATGAAATACAAAAAGAATACCAAGCAACTCTAAAGACATAAATAAGCATACACCCGAAGTAGATCAAAAACACATCAGCAAAAATAGGATAAAACATAAAGATAGAAGATAATAATAACTAGCCCAGGAAGCACCACAATTGTTGAAACTTCTAGAAATGAGAATCACAATTACAAATGATTATCTTCAGCATGTCTAACTATCAATAGGTCTGATATCGTGAAACGACGGTATGTAACCCTGCAGTATATTCATGCAAGATACCGTCATAACATTTTGTATTCGTGTTTATGGAGTGGCGTTTCTTTGCACATGGCTATAGAAATACTAATCTGGAAACGCAGATCTATATTGACACCATAGATGGACCCTAACAGAACGTACACTGACCGGAGGTCAGAATGGGATCTGAAGTAAGTAATGAAAGGCACTCAAGACTCCCAATCTCAGAACAGAAGTCTCACCATCAGATGCAATTGGAGGGAGAAAGGAGACTTACCCTCTACAGGAGCTACAATGCAGATGTATTATACATCCTTAAGATAGACGAGCATGACAGAAGCCAAAAGAGACCACTGGATATGTATAGCAGTTTGAGTTCCGAGTCTCTTGTTTACACGGCATACTCCACCCGCTGTGGCCTCATATTAACGCCAAAAAGGTCTTTGGCATTCCAGACTTTCAGGAATGCTTCTCATGGGAGTATAGATTGGTTAGTTGGTTATTCATTTGAAAAGGTGCTTCCGTTTTTTGAATAAAGCTTAAAATGATCTTTCAGGGTTCGGTTTCTTAGTAAGATCTTCAGGTCTCTAGCTTGATCAGTAATTTGCCGCGGATACTTTAAGCGTCTCGCTACAATTGCAAGAGGAGATGCTTGCGTTCGTAAGTTGTACTTGCATGTTGGCACACTGCAGGCGACCCCCCTTTAAACAGTACGAATGAGTAATTGTGGGTGGCCCAATAGCGCAATCATGGGAGTATTACTTGCTTCTCTTCCTAATACTATCTGTGGCCCACGCACACTCTCCCAAAACCTTCTTGTATACCGAGGAGCTTGTCTATTGCAGTCAGACTTGTCCCATGATTTTACTGCCATTTGTTAATATAAACGTTGTTTATCGAGGATTTCAGAACTGTATATGGCGATTACTGATTGCCATAGTGTACTGCAAGTAGCCTTCCGTCTGGCGCTTGTCTCCTTTTCACTTCCTTGGATACAATTGACTTGTACCAGAAGAATATAATGCTTCATTCATTCAGAGAGGGTGTTTAGCCTTGGTTAGCAGCTTCGCTGGAACTCAGAGAAGATGTCGGGTTTGTAGGACTCAAAGGACTGATTTAGGAAGTCCGCTGCATATAATAAAATTTGGAAGCTTTGTCGATTTGCATGAATATCACTAAGCTTAGATAATGTGCTATTCTCAACTGTAGATTGAAGGCTTCAGTGCTTGTAGGCGTATTATATACGTCTGTTTGAGAAATAGCGCACAAACCAACTTTTTCCTTGGTTGAACTCCATTACTGTGATAGATATATATTGATCTGGTAATATCATTTGTATTATAATGAATCTCTTGGAACGGATAGGGGTGTTTTGTTTAGGTAATTTACGTCAGTCTCAAGTTTATAGGCGTGGGTCTTTCATGAGCCATTTGCCGTGTCCGGAGAGCTATGTGGTATGGTGGACTATCATTTGCTGTTGGATTATGATTTCCAATCTGATGGAGAACTCCTACCTCTTAAGTTAAAGGTCCTATCTTTTTTAGTCTATTTTGGTACCAAGTCTTTGTATTTTGTTTTCATGGTGCCAGTCAAAGCAGGATCTTTGGGTATCATAATGAGTATTGATGACGTTATTGTAATATATACTTTTTCTTCTTAAATAGAGAGGGGTCATTTGCTTTCAGTGTACAGACTTTCCTTTGAAAGTTAGTAAAGGCTCCTAATGTGAGCGGAGTCCTTTGATGGTGAGGTTTTCCAGTCGCTGTAGGTAGGATTTTCTGGCTAGGAATTGTATAGCCTGGATCACCAAACTTTTTTTCATGGATGGACCGGATAATTGAAACATTATTATTGTGTTCAATACTTGCTACCCAGAACAAAGATCTGAGAAAAAGATGTAAAACAAAATTTATCTTTCCATGTTGTATTCATGTATGAGTGGCGTAAGAAGAATAAAAACAAATTTAACCAACATATTTATTTTCAAAACATTATCAAAGAATGCAACATTAGCAGAAAGGTTTATTGAGATTGTGAAACTAAAGTTTGCCTTTCAAGATATCGTCAATTTTGGTTTGGAATTGCTACATCCAATCAAGAGAATTGCTTTCAATGTTTATCAGTCACAATTTCGTTCGTCCATGAAAATTTAAGTAAGCTAAACATGATATTTAAATGGTATCAGAACATCTCGCGTTCCGTATGTTTTAACAAACAAATTCAAGTACCATCGGCGGGCCTTGATAAAATGCCTTCATGGGCCAGACCCAACCAGCAGGCCATAGTTTGGTGAACCCTTGTATAAAGAACAAAATACAAATCTTTATGATTAAAAATTTAGCAAGAAGTGTTTTTTTTTTGTTTTTTTTTAAAGTGTGAGAAAGAAAGAATGAAGCTCACTGACTTTGGATTTGTTTGATGCCACGGGTTGAGACATCGGTCTTCGACTGGTTTCCTTAGGAGGAATAATGGCCGGTGGGACACTTGACATGGCTCTTTGATTCTTCTTCGCCCTTTGAATTGATTTCTCATCTGGGGAGGATTAAAACGAGCAATGCCTTGACCTCGACGAAGAAATGGCTTTTTTACTGGGACGTTTTGGGTTGCATTGGATTTCTGGTTTCTGTCAAAGGAAAAATTTTACAGCTTTTATAAACAGAGAATTTTTCTTTCTATGCAAATTGAATAGGAATCTGTAAAATTGGTTTTCAGATAAATGTCTGTCAATACTAAAAAGGGATATAATCAAATGAAGAACATCTCAGAGAAAAAGTTATTGTTACATAATGGAAGGCAGGGCCTATCATTTTTAGCAAGTAGTGTAGGGTAATTTGAAATAATGGTAAAACAGTGGAAAAATACAGTAACAAAGTCATATAGTTTGATCTGCAAAGTGTCACCTCAGGGTTATCTGAAATGAGGCTCTTCACTGGTTTAGAGCAGCGTTTGTTAATGGGGACCATATGGCCTCCATGGGAGCCATGAGATTGGAGGAGGGCCCCCTAGGACAAATTTGAAAAATGGGGGCTACAAGGAGCCAATAGGAGGCAACAGAAAACTTAGGACTTACAAAATATATATATATGGAGTATTTTATAATTAATAATTATTATTTGAAATAAAATATTAAACTCATTATTTAGTTAAAATGTGAAAAATCTAAGCCATTTGTTAAATAAATATTTATTCATTGCATTTTTTAAATCAGATCTATACAAAGTCACCGTTTTACAATCTTTAATATTCCTACTTCCCTTGATATATTAAGTTGACTAACGGAAGAGAAGGAGGATAAAACTCAAGTTGACATGGGGTGCCACAAAGAACTCATTGGGTTGAAGGGGACCACGGCCAAAAAAAGGCTGAAAAAAACTGGTTTAGAGTATCACGTGATCATGGGATACTGGAAAGTAGAATTAGAAGTTAGGGCATCGAGTCTAATGGCCTCTTTAAGCAAGATATTTTTTCCATCTTTGAAACTCTCTTCCCTACGTACATGTAGATCAACAATTTATTGGGAGAATAGGTATTGGGAGAAGGGTGTAAAGTTGAGTGTACACAAGAAAATGTCTCAGTGTTGTTTCCTGATAAAAGAACACAAGATCGAACCTGTTGTATGTGTATCTTGTATTCTTTTATCAGTAAACAACACTGTTAGGATCAGTCCAGTGATTCCATATTTTCTGTGCCTTGGGGGTCTTGCTATCTAAATTTTAGGTTTTAATACCTTGTCCATTTCATTATATCTGATCAAAGGAGTTTTGTGGTGAATAGAATGTTGTAAACTAGGATTTACTAAAAATATTCACCATAAGAAAAAATAAATAGAAATATAATTTTCTTATAGAAAATCACGGGCAGAAAGGTTTTAACCCCCTCTCGGACAAAAATAGGGTGGGGATTTTATTGAAACTTTGGTCATTGCTAGTCTCAACCAATTTTCCTTTATAAAAGAACATGCACTTGGTCATTGTACCAACAAACATACAGATAGTCATACAGAATCTTTCTTTTATATATATTTTCATATTCTATTTCACGATACTGTTAAAATATTCATCAATGATTTTTAAAACAAACAAAAAAGACTTCCCACCCCCAAAATAATTATTACACCAATCATTCTGCTCTTACCATGCTTTTTCATGGCTAAAAAAAAACAATATCATATATTATATATATTATTATAACAAATCCATATGTCTGTTTGGTCAAAATGGATAAAATAAAAAATATAAAAACCTTTTCCTCTTTTAGTTGTTCCTCAACTAATTGCTCAAATGTCTTCTTCCCTAAATGCAAAAAAAAAAAAAATAGAAAAACAATATTTGTACATTTTAAGAATTCAAAGTACATGAATTTGATAATATAAAATATAACAAAATCAAGAAAGTCTGTCCCCCACCCAACACCACATGAATTCAGATATTAGCATTCCCAGTGGATTAGCTGAAATCTGGAGACATTGACAAATTTGCACCTTAACCTGTTCAACTCGCAATTTCTCAAATATTTCTGTTCCAATCTTAAAAATATTTATATAGCTGGAAAGAAAAGAAAATAATCTTTCTAAATATGTAATTTGTATGTGCTTTTATCCATTGAATTATTTTTTACAGCGAGTTAAAACAGTATTTTGCTTCGAACAGTCAAAAATGTGAAATATGAATTTTTTTCAAGGTTAAATTTTATATGATACTTTGTTTTGCAAAAACAAACTGAGCCATCTTTAACAATATTCTTGACATTGTACAATCAATTAGAGGATAAACTACAACCAGGAAGTTGTTTGTTTTCTTCTCTAATTTGTGGAAGTGAAAACACAACTGAGCAAAGTTGACGGAGGTTCCTTCAAAAATTATAAAGTAAGCAAAAAAAGAGCAACGTCTCATTAATAGAAGAAAATCTTAGAATTATTTTGATATATAATGTGTGAAATTTTGATAATGTTCTAACATCAGACTTTTTTATGAAACTTTCAATCTTGGAAAAAAACAAACTTAAAATTATGAACTATAAAAAAATGTAAACAAAAATGTCAGCAAGACAGCTTTTTCATTACATTCTCTTTATTACACACTTTGCTTAAATATTAAGAACAATTTTGTGCTAAATGGTTTTAAAAAATGTTAAATTGTAAAAAATAACTTTCTATTTTTAAAAGAATTTTGTCTGACTTTTATTGTGAAAAATAGTACTTCTTTAAATGAGGTTCCATATTATTTGATTGTGGTGGAGTAATTCTTTGATAGTGGTGTTTGAGTAATTCTTTGACTTATTTGTATTATTATATATAGAATTGTGATTTTAAAATAACTTGATATATATTGAAATATAGATATTATGAAAAGCTAGCAAAAAAAAAAAAAAAAAAGTTACATTTGAAAATTTAAGATGAACAAAACTTGTAAATGTACATTCCAAAATGTTTTTTGAAGAAATTACGGGTAATTCCATGTCAAATCATCCAGGCCATGTCACTCACCCCCTTCAATTTTTCTGAAATTTTGTCCAAGTGTGGATTATGATAAAGTTAGCCAATCCTCAAAATTTGAGCTTCCAATTCCAGAAATTTGTGGAGTTATGTCGATTTTTAGCTCTTTAAATTTGAGGGGGGGGGTCGCAATAAATGGTGACTTTCTGTAAAATGAGTTCTAGAGCTTCCCTACACCTAAAAACTGGTTTATAAAAGCACTTTTGCCCAAGGAATCCAAAAATGCTATAAAAAAGTCTTAAAGTGAACCAATTTTAAGTTATTGATTATTTCTGATTTTTTCATAACAAGATCAATATCCCAATGTGGCATTGCATCTATGACAAAAATATTTTCTATTATTATTTCAAATATATTGAACATTATTTGTACCAAAAAGATTGTTTGATATTTGCTCAGAACCAAAACTGCATTCCCAATACTTTGGAGACCTTACTTTTGAGATTATCCTTGTATCTTGCCTCTGAATATTTTTGAAAACCTAATGAAAATCAAGAACATTTCCCATGGGTTTCATGTTTCAAGCCAAACAAATTCAAGATGGCTGTGCCTATTGTGTTACAAATGACACAACAGAGCAGATTGTAAATTTAAAATCTTTATTGCATCTTTGACATTTTGTTGATACAATCATCTCAAAAGAAATCTAAAAGATTTCTATGATAATTCTAAGCTGCAAATATCAGAGATATCAAAATAGAATCTGACACAAGACCAATTTAATGTCCATCAACTGTTAATATGCTAGTGTTTAATGAAGAAAAAACAGAAAGTAGGCCTTGCTCCTTCCCCAAATGAATATGTGATATGCATTGAGTGTTGCATAATATACAAAGTGTGTCATAAAAGTGCTGAGTTTGAAGCTGTATTTACCAAGATAGAAATGAACAATAAATGGAATGTTAATTTTTTTCAGAATACAAGGTGTGTCAAAAAGTACAAAAAATATGGTGCTACCCCAGAACAGTGGAAAACTGCTAGTGTAATTCCACTGTTCAAAAAGGGCGACCGCACATCACCTGTCAACTATCTGCCAGTCAGTCTTACAAGTTGCATTGCTAAGTTGATGGAGTCCTGCATCAGAGAGAGACTTTGGAATTTCTGGAACTCTCACAGTCTTATCCAACCATCCCAGTTTGGATTTGTCCCAAAATCTAGCTGTTGTGATCAACTTGTGGAGTTCCTAGAGGACATCACCCGGATCACTGATGGGGGCTCATGGGTAGATGTTGTCTACCTTGACTTTGCTAAGGCCTTCAACTCTGTGCCGCACAAAAGACTTTTGGCAAAACTCTCTGCAATGGGGGTGAAGGATGATCTTTTTGACTGGTTAAAGTCCTTCATACTCAACCGGAGAGAGGTAGTTACAGTTCTTGGGCAACACTCCTCACCATATGAGATGTCATCTGGGGTACCACAGGGCTCAGTTCTTGGCCCCCTTTTGTTTGTTGCGTATATCAATGATATAGATGCTAACTTAAGGAATACCATAGTCCTGAAGTATGCCGATGACATCAAGTTGTACCTTGAAATAAAAAGACAGATCCTGAACGCTGCAGATCGTTACTACAATCAGACCTGGACACAGTGCAACAATGGATCACTGACTGGCAACTGAAGCTGGCTGTGGACAAATGCACCACCATGCATTTTGGGAGGAAAAATCCATCATACATATACTCCCTCCACAACACTAATATCAAGGAATCTTCTTGCGAACGTGATCTGGGTATTACTGTCAGCAATGATTTACGTTGGACAAAACACATCTCCAAAATTGCCAAAAAGGCCGAGGGCGTCCTGGCGTCACTCAGCAAGACCTTTGTCAGCCGCTCACCGGCTATCTATTTGAAGCTGTACAAAGCTATGGTACAGCCACACTTGGAGTTTGCATCACCAGTCTGGAACCCCTACCTTTCTCAGAATATTAACCTCCTAGAAACTGTACAGAGACGTGCAACCAGGCGAGTACCCTCCACCAGGAATCTGCCATACTCTGAACGTCTCGCAGCCCTGGGAATGGATTCGTTGAAACTTCGGCGTCTGGCAACTGACCTGGTAAATGCTCATAAGGTCATTAATCATCTGAACAACAGCAACCTGGAGCACCTTTTTGATCTCCATCTCTCCAATACATGTGGGCATGCCTACAAAGTCAGAAAACAGCACTGTTCACGTGACTTTCGGAAACATTTTTTCACGCTCAGAATTGCGGAGACATGGAATAAACTGCCTGCATCTGTTGTAGGCTGCCGGAGCACTGAGGCTTTCAAAGCCTCCATGCTTCCTGTAGTCCGCCAACACTATACCTGATGCCACTCTCCACATACACATGCACACGCATACATCCATATTACTACTGTGAACTGTTCATGTTCCTGGCACAACATTATTCTGTGTACCTGACATGAGACTTTGATGAGTTGTGGTGCACCTGAGCACTGTACACAATAAATTACATTATTATTATTATTATTTTTTGATACACGTTGTATATTAAAGCAACTTGAAAGAGACTCAAAAAAATCCCAGTCTAACATATTCTTGTTTTTAAGTTATTTATTTTTATTAACATATTTATTTGTATTTTTGTCTTTCATTTACTTTTTATGTTTTATCCTTTATTAATTTGTTTTATTTTTTAATCATTTTTAAAAATTAATTTCTTAATATATCATTGATTTGTACCCTTATTTTTTTATTTCTATTTATCTTTACTTATGGAAAATGAGGGGTAACAAGTTTTTTTTAATCCCCTCTTGGACAAAAATAGTTTGGATTCTATTTAACTTTGGTTTTTGCTGGTATCCACCAATTTTCCTTTATAAAAGGACATGCACTCGGTTGTTGTATAAACTAACATACAGAATCTTTCTTTTATACACAACTGAAAATATAACAAATCTAAAATGTTAGTTTCAAAATTATCTGGCAAGGTTTGAGATATCATGTAATAACAGTTAATAGAATACAATGTGATAAAAACACAAATAATAATTTTTTTAATAACTGTATAATCTATTTATTACTTACGTCCCATGTTTGAAGATATTGGTCGATCATCCAATGGGTTACTCGTATTTGCTCTCTGCAACAAAAAGAAAACAAAATCAAACATTTAATTGAAATTATGACATTTGTCAGCATATAAGATGCACTAAGTACCTCTCCAAGAAAATAATTTGCCATTCTACAATCAACATCAATGTAAACAGAGCTTGTCACCATATAAGAAATTACAGAAATCTTATGGTTGGTTGGATTTTATGGCATGGATTATTTTATGCCAAAGATGACTTTGTTTTATTCATTCTTGATGGGTATTCAATTTTTTTTAAATTCATTTTTTTCTATTTAACCTATAGATGAGACCCTAACAGGTACTACCACACTGGGTCAGAGTGGAGCAATGGCGATGAAGAGGTACTACACACTCTCCAGAGTTGGAACCTCACCATTAGATGCAGTTTAACGTCATACCTAGAACATTAAGACCCTCAGTCACTGCCTTCTAGCACATATATGATAATAAGGGCAATTGGGTTGGGACAATTTATAGGTGCCAGGGTTTAACATGGTTGCATTTCACATAGTGCTAATACCCTTAGGAAAGGTATGCCTCCTACTATTCTCCCTCTAGTTATGGGTAAATAGTAGGGCAGACTGAGCTCTTCAACCTTGATATGGCAATCTGTTTGGAGAATGAAAACTCTGAATTCAAACCTATTAAATTCCACTTAAAAATAGACTTTATGTCACATCCTACTCATGCGGAGGGGTTGGTAAATGCATACATTGATCTTTAAGTGTAGATGAACTTAATATCTTGAAATTCAGAATCCATGCTTTTCAGACTTTAAAATAAATCCCTGGTATTATTTTGAAATACAAAACACTATCAGCCACAAAGAATGACCTAAATGTTTTTAGTTTAGGCGAAATGATAATGTGGTGTTTAACAGGAAAGAGAAAAATTATTTTTCTACAATTTATTATACAGTAAATAAAATGCATGACTTGAATATGATATCAATTAAAATCTTTTTAGTATTATCTGCGTTATTCAGACTATTGTCCCCATCTTCATTGTTATTTGTACAACGTTTCGGCCGATATGCCCTCCGGCCTTCTTCAGGTATTTCTTGTCGGACTCGGGAACCTACTCAGACTCGGGAACCTTCTTTTCGAACTCGGGAACTTTCTTGTCGTAATCAGGAGCCATCACAGAACTTTGTACAAATAACAATGAAGATGGGTACAATAGTCCAAATAACGCAGATAATACTAATCTTCAACCCTCATCTCAGAGAAATAGTAAAATCTTTTTTATCTAACATCTGCCCATCATCCATTTTTTTAACTTTGTTTTTTAATCAAAGAAATGTTACAGTGTTGTTTTACCTGTGATAAATGAGTATTTTCTGTAAGCTGCTCTTCTGTATGCGTTCTATCAGGGGGAAGATTTTTGTTAGATGAGGAAAGTTTAGCTTTGACATGAGATTCCTTTGTGTGAACATTTTGTCTTGGAGATAACGCCCCTTGGCCAGCCAAATGATTTATTTCTTTTCTGTCAACATAAACTGATTCTGTCCCCAGTTCATATTCACAGTCACTCAATGGACGGATACCATCAAGATCGTGATAAGGAGACAAGTGTGATGCTTCTTGAGGGTCATCATCTTCAATACTGGAAATATCATCATCATCATCATCATCATCATCTTCTTCTTCAAGTTGGTAATAAACAGTTTGCTGTAAATCTTCAGGAATCTATGAATGAAATAAAAAAAAATATTCAGGAATCTATGAATGAAATTAAAAAAAAAATCTTCAGGAATCTATGAATGAAATAAAAAAAAAGATCTTCAGGAATCTATGAATGAAATAAAAAAAATATTCAGGAATCTATGAATGAAATAAAATAAAAAATCTTCAGGAATCTATGAATGAAATAAAAAAAAATCTTCAGGAATCTATGAATGAAATAAAAAAAGATCTTCAGGAATCTATGAATGAAATTTTAAAAAATTTTCAGGAATCTATGAATGAAAAAAAAAATTTTCAGGAATCTATAAATGAAAAAAAAAATTTTTCAGGAATCTATGAATGAAATAAAAAATGAATAAATAAAAAACAGAAACCTAAGTGTTATTCTCTTGTTTTGGGGTTTCTTTTTCATTTGTATTATCTCGATATTTTAGAATATTGTTCTTATCATCATTGTGATATACACAAGGTTTCAGCTGATTTGTCCTCTGGCTTTGTTCAGGTGTTTCTTGTCAGAATTAGGAGCATTCATGTCATAATCGGGAACCTCCAGAGTATATTGAACCAAACCTTTTAATTTAATCTATTAGGGTAGATTGCTCTCGTTCCATGAACCATGACAGGGTTAAAATGTAAAGCTATGTTAAGAATTCTGTTATTTTCACCTATAGTCAGGATTGAACCTCCAGATGATTATCACTTAGAACTGTCACTTAACTCAATCCTTATATCTGTTGCACCATGTGTCCAACTGAAGACATCCAGATGGCACATTGGCTGAAACATGTATATAACAATAAAGATGAGGATAACAATAAAAAAAAATCTAAATAATACAAATTATCAAGCCTTATCTTTTTTATTTGTTATAAAGTTATGTGATCTTTAGACAAACAATTTTTAAGAAGTGTGACAAAAAAGTGTGACAGGTATGCTACAATAGTTTAGGGGAATAATGACAAATATGAGTGTATTCCCAAAAGTAAGGTCTCCAAAGTACTGGGGATACAGGGAAACTGTTCGTGTGGCAATTGGCAACACCTTTGTGTTTGTTTTTCATGTGCATGTACCAGCCATGCTCAGTTTTGGCTTGGCAGTCATTTCTGAAGCAACTCTCAATTGACGCTACTGCCAAGTGTGAACTTAGCACAGTTATTCATGGATGAACAAAATTGACGGATAAAGCAATTCCAAATCAAACATTGACGATATCTTGAAAGACAAACTTCAGTTTCACAAATCTCAATAAACCTTTTTGCTAATGTTGAGTTCTTTGATAATGTTTCGAAAATAAATATGTTGGTTCAATTTGTTTTTGTGCATCTTACGCCATTCATCCATGAATATAACATGGAAAGATAAATTTTGTTTTACATCTTTTTCTCAGAGCTTTTGTTCTGGCTAGCAATTATTGAACACAATAATAATGTTGCTCACACTCATTATTTTTTCAATTATCCGCCCCAACGTGAAAAAAGTTTGGTGATCCCTGTAATAGAACATGTCATCTATCCAATCCTTGTTAGTCACACAAAAAAAAGAGATTAACTTTATTCATTACCTGCTGGACAGCCATTGATGACACTTCTTCTGATCTGTGAGATCTTTTGATTGGTGGAGTCTGCATTTTCTGAAATTCTTTCTCTTTCCAAACATCTGCAGATAAAAAGAAAAAAAAAAAAAAAACAGAAATGAAAATTTCACTTCTAAATAATTTAGGCAGCAAAAAAACATACTTAAAACTTAACTCCAGAAAAGGCAACATATCATGGCAACTTGTAAAAGCACAACCAATTTTGATGCCAAGCATAAGGGTCCTGTGTATGTCGTTAAACTAAATCTAACGGTGAAATTCAAATTTTGAAACTCTAGGGAGTGTGGAGTACCATTTCATCGCCATTAATCCCAGGTCCACTATAAATATCTAAGTAAGTAAAAAAGTAAAGTCATCGGGGAGGCCTAAAGTCGGTATCAGCCAATCAGCTCCACTAGTGCTAGACCAAGGAGATTGTTTTTGCATCTGAGGTGGAGCGCCACAACTAACATCAGCTCCTTATATATAAAGGCAACCAATCTTGAGGTTTCTCATAAAAGCAACACATCCTGATGCCTCACATAAATGCAACATATGTTGAAGCCTCAAGTAAATGTAAGGTTTATGCCTCATGAAAAGGCGTCCTATTAATTCCTCTCATAAAAGTAACCTATCATGATACATAGTATAAACACAACCCACACTGATGCCTAGGGTTAAGGCAACCTATCTTGATGCCTAGCATAAAGTGATTAGTAAACTAGTCACCTGTTATATGTTCAATGCTGATGAATTTTTCAGCCTAAAAGTTAGGGGGGGGAGGTGTATTATACACAAGGACTAAATATTAACTTTTTCTTTATTCAGCCAAATGTGTCATAATATTCAAGATGACATAACCAAAAGTAATTTATATCTATGGTCCAAACTAATTAATGTGTAAATTCATCCTGTTTTTTGTTCTAAATTTTTGAGATGAGGCTTGATAATTTGTATTATTTGTATTATTCAGACTATTGTCCTCATCTTTATTATTATCTACACAATGTCTCTATGTGCCCTCCGGAGGCCGAAACTTTGTGCAGATAACAATAAAAATGAGGACAATAGTCCGAATAATACAAATAATACTTCCTGTTTTATACTACTCCACAGAAATAGCCACTGGAATGTGTGTTTTTTTATAATTTGTTTCTTCTATTATGAAATTATTTTTGCAAAAAATTTGTTACATTTTCATGTGAACATGTCCCTGCCTTTTCCCTAAATACTGTGTGAAATTTTGTGTTTCAAAACATTATATAAACCTTATACATTGTTATCTTTATTTGATACAACTAGATAAAAATTTGAACATGTCAAATTTATTTTAAATTTAGTTGCAACAAATTCCAAAAAGTTAATGCCTATTATATACAAGTGATATTTCTTCCAGAATTTCATAGCAGAAAGTTAAAGATGCATGTTATTCACAATTAATCATTGTAAATTATGATAAGGTGCATCTGAAAAAAATAAAAGAATGAAAAAAAAAAATAAAAGAATGAAAAAAAAAATAAAAGTGATATTTATTTTCCACTAACCTAAATGTGGTTGCAGAGTGGTTACCTGCCTCTGACGTTGCTTCATTTCCTGTCGCAGCAGTGCCAGCTGCTGCTCTTGCTGTTGCATGAGGATTTCCTGTTGTTGAATTTGATGTCGACGCAGTTCTTTGAATTTATGCAGTAAACGCATCTGCTCCATATTATGCGCAACACCTTCAGGGGGTAAATCCACAGTGTGCCCATCTGTATATAAAAAACACATAAATAGAAATAAAGAATAAAAGTTGTCTTGTGTCAATGATGGTTCTTTAATTTAGCGCATCTTGGGATGCATGGATCTAATTTGAATGCAGTAATACTAATAGCTTTTTGATTCAGTGCATCCTGGAACGTACATATTTGCTTTGAAGGAGTCCCCAGGAAAATTTATGGGTCCAAACTAAAGTTTCTTAAGAGATTGTAGGGTTTTTATTTATGATCTGGGGAAACAACTAAAGCCGTTTAACTCCTACCTTGTAACTATCCTGTGTAATTCATTTATAAGAAACTATTGAAATATATTTACAGTTAGCTTGAAAATGTGAGGGAAGAAAAATGAAAAACAATGGGGTGCATGGATACGATTTTACTGCGTCCTTTTAGATTTTTGTATATCAGGGACACAGGACGCATACCTATCAGTATCTCCGGAATGAATACCTGAGAAATTCTAAAGTTCCTTAATAAATTGTAGGGTTTTATTTATAAATTGGGGAAAGGTAACAGCAAAATTTTCTTTGATGAAACAACTAAAGCCGTCTACTAACCCCTTCCTAGCTCATTCTGGATAATTCGTTTGTTAAGAAAATATTGAAATGTATTTACAGTTAGCTGGAAATGGTAGGTGTAGAAAAAAAACCCTGAACTGTTAGGTGTTGTGTGCAATGTATTGGGATTTTTTTAATGGAAAAATTGTGTCCCTACTATGCATGGATATAATTTTACTGTATCCTTTTAGATTTTTATGCGTCAGGGATGCAAAACATGTATGTGCTGTGTAAACAAAGATTTTTTTAAATAATGCTCAATAGAAGCTGCTTTGTGGTTGAGGTAGATGTATACAGTCTATCAGAGGTCAGAAGTTCAAGCCCAGGTAAATGCCATGATTCTGAATACTAATTTTAAGGGAAGGAATCAGTCTGTTCCCACTTTAAAAACTAGAACAATGGAATCTTTCTATCATGCTGGACTAAACTAAGATTTATCAAATCTCATGAACAATAGATTTTATTTATGTTGTTTTAAAGAAATAATAAAATGATGTTTGGAGGCGCATGAAGTAATGGTTATCATAGTAAGAAACAGAATTGACAACCTGATTTCAAATCCTGGATGAGGCTGATTGCATTTCACATAATGCTAACACCTTTGTGAATGGTGTGCATCCAATGGATTTTAAAGTTTATCAAACCTTGGGTTATTTTATCCAAAAACTTTTTGTTTTATTTATTCTTGTTGAATACTTAAATTTTTTTTAAAAACATTTTTTGTAAACTCATTTTTCGATCTATTTAACACATAGATGGGACCCTAACAGGTATTACTACTCCAAGTCAGAGTGGACCTGGGAGTAATGGCAATGAATGGGTACTCCACACTCCCTAGAGCTTTAGAACTGGAACCTCACCACTAGATGCAGTTTAGTGTCATACCCAGGACACTAAGAGCCTAATCCACTGCCTTTGAATACATATATGATAAAAAGGGTTTGGAGATTGCCATAAAAACAATTGAGAAATAGGGTCAGAAAAAAAAAACACTGTGTAATAAGAAAAAAGAAAAAGTTTAAATTCACAACTTTCCCGAGGGCATTAATCTATAAGTTAACATAATATTAATAGTGCGGCTAGAATGCAAACTTGCTTACTACGATGTCCCAGTCCACAACGACTAAAAGTTGGAATGATAAGGTAAATTTTTTAACATGTTTGATAGGTTTGAATTCAGAGTCTTCCTTCTCCTAGAACAGTTGTCATACCAAGAGTAAAGAGCACAATCTGCCCTACTATTTACCCATAACTGGAGGGAGAATAGTTGGATGCATACCTTTCCCAAGGGTATTAGTGCTATGTGCAATGCAAACAACCACAGCCAGGAATTGAACTCATCTCCCCATGTCCATTTCCTACGATGGTAACCATTGCACGACACTCCTCCATATCTATATACTTTATTTATTTATATATATATATATATGAATAAGATATAATGAAAAAACAAACGATGTTTACAACTGAAATAGGCTCATCAGAAGAGAAAGTGTGCAAACCGTTTCGGGGCCCAATTCTCTTGACGGTTTAAAAAGCAACACTCGGCCCATCCTCAACTAATATGAGGACCCTATTGCATTATAATATATATATATATGCCATGGTTATTAGTGCTATGTGAAATTCAACCAGCCTTGTTCAGGATTTGAACTCATATTATCATGTCCATTTCCTACAACAATAATCATTAAACCATAGACACACATCCACTTCTGATCCCTGATGATTATGATCTCAAACTGTCCTTATGCCACACTTGGTTTAATAGAAACAATTTTATCACAAATAAAACACAGTTCACTTCTATTCTTTTTCTTTTATGAAGAAAATTAAACTGTTATTCATAAGATTTTCTTCCACTTTTATGTCTTCGTCTTTGATCAAATCATTGAAAAGATTTCCCACTGATATTTTAGATTAATTAAAAGATATGATAAAAATAAAAGAAACTATATTTTCAGTCTGGTCTCTATGACCCCCTACCAACACCTTCAAACCATCAAAGCAAATCTTTATAAAACATGAATTAAGATAAATATATCTGTCTAAACTTGAAGAAAAAAGGAATGGAAAAAAAGGACCTTGACAACATGAATTTTCATAAAACCTATTATATAATAAAACTAGCTTAAATGCTGCCTGATAGGGCGGTCTTTAAGCTAGTTGACTAATAATTATAGTTGGCATAATTCTAGTTATTTTTTGTCATAGATAAAATGTCTAAATTAGCCAAATCTTACGTTGGATTTTTTGTTGATTTATGTTTAATAGAAAAAACCTGTGATAATAGATTTCAAAACTCAAGGGTTGCCAAAATTTTCACTATTGGGGGGTTTAACCCCCATTAGGATGTCTTAATATTATTTAAATTTTGTGACGTGGCACCATATTTTGACATTTACCTTGTTTCAATTTCACATAAATGGTTATTGTTGTTTTGTTGTTTTGTTTTACGGCATATCAACCTCGATGGGTCATTTAATGACAACTAAGTTTTGGATTTGTAACGGTAGTTTTGTAGAAAACAAATGTATATATGTATAAATTCTAACTATTGTTCAATTATTCATATTTTTTAGTACAATCCCACTTCTTTTAGAAAATGTAAAATCCTGGATGGTCTTATTTTTGTGAAAAGTTTTTTTTCAAATTACTTGCTTGGTAGTATTTTGTTTGCACTAGATCAAAGTCTACACACTCTAGCAGTCTATGTTTCACTGTAAATCTCTCTTGGCATGTAGTGCATATTGGGGATTCTGTGCCCTCTAATAAATGATGATGGGTGTCAAAGGGAAAAAATTTTCAGCAGGAGTTTGTGTCCCCCCAGGTAACCCCCTTTGGATTAAAATGAAATATACTTATCCAAACACTCTGGATAATGTAGTTTTAATGAGAAATATCTTCTATTTTTTGGTGTATAAAATTGAGATATAAAAGAATATGCCAACTGAATCCCTTACAGAGAAGTAAAACACCCCCTTAAAAAGGGGGTCTTTGGTTATGATACTAAATTGAATCTGATAGTGAAGCTCCAGTTCTGATAATCTGGGGAGTGTAGAGTACCTCTTCATCTGACCTGGAGTGGGAGTACCTGTTAGGAGTCCCATCTCTGGGTCAAATATACCTGATTGTAAATTATTTGCATTAGATAGGAATAGTTAACACCATATAACAGCAAATTATTTATACTAGCAAAAGAAAACACCCTCCAGGCGTCGTAAAAATTAATTTTTGAAAGACATGGCCTGAGAGGGTGAGAGTTAAAAATTCAATGTCAGAGGGTTTGTGTCATAAGTAAGACAAATCCTCATATTTATTAAAGGAGTAAAAAAATAAAAAATAAAACAATTTGAAGAGAAAACGTCCCTCTCAAAGAAAATGTTGCGTGCATGTAATAATCAAACAATTATTTTGAATATTTTCCTCATAAATTTTACACAAAATCGTAGGTATTTATTTATTTGTAAACTTTTTAGTTAACTTCTTGTTAATTTTTTTAAAAAAAGGATGAGAGTAAAAAACAATTTTTAAAATTGCTTACTCAAATTTTGGGTGTATATAGCATAAGAATATTGTGACGTGAGTTTTGACGTAGTTTTTATTACAGACAATCTCCATTATTAATAGATTAAGAATAGTTAATTGAAGTTATAATTATTTACTAAGGATTATTATCATTAATTAGTTGAAACCATGTAACTGTATTCAAACAAATGATCATCTATACATATATAAAGGACAGTTGGTGAGTATGTATGTTCGAATGAAACTATGAAAATAAAATAATTAATGACAAAGTAAATATATATGTACACATTCACTATCACTAAAGCTTGCTTCTTGTGCAAAAATAATGAAGATTTTATTATATTTATGAAGATATTTGAAAATTAGGACTTGAATAGTAAGAGAAGGGAAAGTCATTGGTGGCATTCATGATTAAAACATAAACAAATCAATTATGGAAGACCAAAACAATCAATGGATCTGTGAGACTAACTTTTTTACTCCCTCCCACTACCTACCCAGGAAACGCAGGGTAGCCACTTCTAGTTATTAAATAAAAATAATTGCTTTAAACCATATAATTATTAGTATTAGATAGAAATACTTAAACCCATATAGCTGTGTGTAAATTATTTATATATAACAGCAAATCATTTGTATTAAGAGTTAACTGTAAACTAACAAACAAATAATTGTTAATAAATAAAAATAAACCATATAATTATTGCATTAATAATAGGATTATTGAATACTTGATATCAACTGTGTGCAAATTATTTGTATTAGATAGGAATACTTGATATCATATAAATGTGTGCAAATTATTTGTATTTGATGGGAATACTTGATATCATATAACTGTGTGCAAATTATTAGATAGGAATACTTGAAACCATATAACTGTGTGCAAATTATTTTTATTAGATAGGAATACTTGATATCATATAACTGTGTGCAAATTATTTGTATTAGATAGGAATACTTGATATCATATAAATGTGTGCAAATTATTTGTATTTTATGGGAATACTTGATACCATATAACTGTGTGCAAATTATTTTTATTAGATAGGAATACTTGATACCATATAACTGTGTGCAAATTATTTGTATTATGGAATACTTGAGAATACTTGATACCATATAACTAGATAGGAATACTTGATATCATATAACTGTGTGCAAATTATTTGTATTAGATAAGAATACTTGAAACCATACACCTGTGTGCAAATTATTTGCATTAGATAGGAATACTTGAAACCATACAACTGTGTGCAAATTATTTGTATTTGATGGGAATACTTGATACCATACAACTGTGTAAAACTTATTTGTATTTGATGGGAATACTTGATACCATACAACTGTGTAAAACTTATTTGTATTTGATGGGAATACTTGATACCATACAACTGTGTGCAAATTATTTGTATTTGATAGGAATACTTGATATCATATAACTGTGTGCAAAAAACTCTTAAGAAGCAACTACAATAAAAAATGTAAATATGAATGTACACTGACTGCAATTCCCTAACCTCTCGACATAAAATAACCCAAACAAGTTGACATGCAGTTAATATGAAGTAAAACTTTAATATTTAGCTTTACAAATAGCAGTTTTTGTGTCAGATTTTTTGTCTTAATTAAAATAGCATCGACCATGTTCAAAAACTCATCTTATTTTCTTCACATGTGACGACTTTTGTTTGATTTCTTTTTTGTTTTGTTTTTTTTCTAAGATGTCTATGTCAGTGTGACCTCCTTTGTATTATTTAATCTTAACCCTATGAAAAGTCAAGTGGTAATAGAATTAACCCCTTGTCGTCCACAACTACACCTGGATTATTAACTCTCCTAATTTGTCCCTTTCATGACTCAGCATGTCAACTGTGCAGTGTGACATGTCTCATTATCCTTAATTTCAACAAAACTGACAGCAATTTCTTTGCACAGGTTCATCATCATCATCATCAACAACAACATCCTCATCCCCATCCCCAACCCAATCCCCATCCTCCTCCTCTTTCTTAATTTCTCAGAATTTGATAAGACAAATAAAGTGCTGTAACAAAATAAGCCTACCACTAAATAGTCAGCAGAATGGCCTACTGTCAGTATCAGCCGAACAGTAAGCGAGTCTAACCCCTTTTTGCTAGCACTAGAGATTGTTTTGGGGTTTGTTTCTTTTGTTTTTTGCTGAGATGGACCGCCACACCTACTGTAAGCTCCCAGATGCTTTTTTACTGCAGAGATTACCCAAGCCGTGCTACTCATGGACTGGTATCAAAAAGAAAACCTTATGATTCCTAGGTGGATGTTCTACCAACTAAGCTAAATCAACCCCTTAATCAATTTGATAACAAACTTTTAATTTTGTCAAATCAAGTGAATTTTTATCTTAATATGAAGGTGTTCAAAAAAATAATACCGTCTTACTGAATATATAAAAACAAATGTAAGTTAACTCTATTTAAATATCATCATCAAAAACAGTGTAATCAGCTTTAACAGGGATTAGTATTAAACCCGGAACGTTGCAATCCCTAGGCAGTTGATCTACCAACCAGGATTGGGGAGTCTGACTTATGGAGTCAGAGTTAGAAGCAATTGAGATTCCAGTTGAATTTAAACTTTATATGGCCTTAGTTTAGTCTTTAAAGTTACACAGTGCACACTACAATGAAACATTAAAAATATAGTTATGATTACAGTCAAGGCTATGGAGTCGGAGTTGGAGTTGGAAGCAATTAACGGGTTACTGGAGTAAAACTATACTAGAGTTGAATTTACATTTTATATGGCCCTAATTTAGTCTGTAAAGTTATACAGTGCACACTATAATGAAACATTAAAAATATAGTTATAATTACAATCAGGGCTATGGAGTCAGAGTTGGAGTTGGAAGCAATTAGAAGATTACTAGAGTAAAACTATACTCCAGTTGAATTTACATTTTATATGACCCTAATTTAGTCTGTAAAGTTACACAGTGCACACTTCTTATAAATAGATTATAAAAAAAAAAACATGGTTTTACATTTATCTGTAGGCCATAATCACTTAATTATATAAAGAAGAGTCGGAGTTGGAGGTGCCAAAAATAGAGGAGTCAGAGTCAGAGGTTTTGTGCTATAACTCCACAGGCCTGCTACCAACTGAGCTAAAGCAGGCCTTTACTAAATAAAGGGAGGAGCCCATGGTGTAATAACTGTTGTCAAAAGAAATGAACACAGCGACATGAGTTCAAACCCTGGACAAGGCTGCTTGCATTTCATTTGGCACTAATACACTTGGGAAAGGTATGAATCTATTCTCCCTCCAACTAAATAGTATGACAGACTAAGCTCTTCAATCTTGGTACAGCAACTGGTCTAGAATGTAGAATAATCATACTAGTTCCAATTACCGTCGAATTGATAAGACAAGGCAGCAAGCAGTCATAACTCAATACGAATCTGGTTTGCTGCAAAGACTACTGCAAAATGGCAGGTTATTTATGAAGCCACATCATACAAAGCAAGCAGCCAATCAGGACTCAAGGAATGAAATCACCCAAATGCATGAGTAGACTATTCTGAATTCCCATAAGTACCAGTTGTCTTGACACTGGTTCAGTTGTGCTTGGCTAGTTGCTGTTGTTCAAACCAATAGTAGACTGACTGACTTCAATATAGAAGGAAAACTCTGAATTCAAATATGGTAAAATCCACTTAAAAATTGACTATGCAGAGAAGTTGGTAAATATGTATTAAATAAAGTAAAGTCAACGGGTGACCTAATGTCAGTATCAGCCAGACAGCTAGGGAGTCTATCCCCTTTTCACTAGCACTAGACCAAGGAGATTGTTTTTGCATCTGAGGAGGTGCATCACACCTCATTTTACCGCACAGATCCCTGTGCTATTCATACACTGAGTTGGCGAGGACTGGTATCGAAGAATAACCAAAGTTCCAATTACCGTCAAATTGGGAAGACATGGCAACAAACAATTGTAACCCAATACAAACCCGAATAGTCGCAAAGTCTACTGCAGAATGACAGGGTATTTATAAAACTCCACAATATCATTCAAATCAAGCAGCCAATCAGAACTCAAGGAATGGAATCACCCAAATTACCCAAATTCATGAATGGATCATTCTTGATTTCTATATATACCAACTGTCTTGGACACTGCTTCAGTTGTACTTAGTTAGCTGCTGTTATTCAAACCAACAGTAAACTAACTGACTTCAATAGGAACCTTGCGATTACCTAGGAAAGTGCTCTACCATCTGAGCTAAACCAGCCCTTTACGTACTAAATAAAGACTCCAAAATTCATTAATTAAAATGATAAGAGAAAAAGAAAAATGAATAAATAATACCAACCAGCATTAGAGGTAGATTTTGTGTGTGTTCCATTGTGATAAGGCCCACTGTTGCTGACAGCTCTTGAAGGTAAACTGTTAAACTGTCCTTGCCTGACCAAAGAAGCCTGGTTATGGTAAACACCTGACTCATTCTGCCTTTCCAGGCTAAGGGCCGATCCATTCTGCAAATTATAACCATTCAGTAGCTTGTGTTCTGCAGGGTACTGTGATACTTTACCTTTCCACCTATAAGGCCCTGCTGCTGCTGGTGGAAGGTTACCATCTGCTGGTACAACGGTAACATTACTCCCATGAGCGCTGGTTCTGGAGGAGGCTGCTGGTACCGCTGTTCCAGGCAAGCCAACTCCAGCATAATTTATATGATTCACATTCTGTCTGTCTTCATCATTATCCATTACAACTGTAGAGAATCCTCTTCACAGCATCTACAGAAAAAATAAATACAAAAGAAACAAATTAAAATTGATGCAAAAATGAAATAGACAACGTAAAAAGTTAATTTTCAAAGGTTTACCACATTATAAATTTTTTTGTTTTTTTTACAAAAGAGGTCAGTGAAGCTTTTTAATTTAATGTATCCTGGGACGTACAGATTTGATTTGAATGAGTCCCTGGGAAATTTGATGGTCCCAACTAAAGTTTCTTAATAAATTGCAGAGTTTTTATTTATGAAATGGGGAAAGGAAATGGAACGTTTTCTTTGTTGATAAAAAAACAAAGCCATTTAACCCTTAATGTCACATAATGTAAATAACAGAACAACTTATCACAAATTAGATACCTTAAGGAAGAGAAATAAAGATAAACAAAGATTATTACTTATCTGTAATACACATTCTTCTAGGAAAAATACAGGATCACTTGATACACACAGTGTGCACTGGCCCAATCTATGATTGTAAGTCCTTTAATTTAAGCAGCACGGCACCTCTATTTATCACAAATGGAAGTCAGCCATTTTAATTTTCTGGTGATCAGTGTTCCAGCTCAAGTGTCGGCAATGACTCTCTATTCATATATGACACCCTTACATTGTACTTTATCCCATGTAATTCATTTCTAAGAACATATAGGAATACATTTATGGTGTGACATTGTTACAGCTTGAGGAACCAGCATTAGAACAAAATATTCCTGTAGCGACACCGTATTTGGGTTTCAAAGTGGATAAGCCCGATGAATTCACCTGGTCAGTGAGCCTGCAGCTGGTTGAAAGTACTTGAGATTCTTTTTGTATTGTTTTGGTCAGAATTTATTTTGGGCATAAAAAAGAAATGATCTTTCCACATAAATGCAATACAGATTTTAAAAAATGTTTAAAAAGGGGGAAACTTGGATAAAAATCAAAACAGACATTTTTTTTTCTGAGGCTTAATTCTTTGTTGAAAACTACTTGGGCGGAAGTGATAACCGACTGATTTTAGGGAGGCAGGAGAGAAAAAGGGGTGGTACTTAGAAGATGAAAGTCAGAGATGCTGAAGAACTGAAGTTGGAATTGATTGGCGGATTAGCACTAAGAGGGTTGGACTTTTGCCCAAAATTGGGAAATCCCAGTTGAAACAAAGGAATTGCTAATATTTCTATGCCAACCGGAACCTACTTAGTTCCGGGTTTAGAGATTATTTAAGCTGGGTGTTTTAAGGCTTCAATCAGACAGAGGCAAACAGAGCCAGTGAGTGGTTAGTGAGAATGAAGAGAAGGGAGCCGACAGACCAACTGACTTCAGCCAAAGAACTTAGAGAGAAAAAGATTCCTCACTTAAATTTGATTGGAGCAGAAAACCTGGCCAACAAAATAACTACACCCATGGTTGTATTCTGACCGAAACCCATTGATTAGACATCCATCACTCCCACAACTTTGAGTAAGATTGACCTCTGTATTTTCTTTTTAATATATAAATGATTTTTGTTGAATTGTTATTTGTTATAACTATTAAGCCACCGTTAACCATGGTGTATCAGCTTCTGCAACAGATTTCTGGTCGTTTGAGATCAGAGACAATGTGGGCATTCAACCAGACTTTTAGCAAGTGTAGAAAACACTGCAACCCATGGTGGATGGAGAGAATCCGATATTGATGGCCATTTTGGGATATTCAGTGAGCTCTTTAGCTCATCAGGCTGACGGGTTATAATAGTTAACTTGAAATAATGATGGAAGAAAAAAGAAAAACATTGGCATGCATAGCTATGATTTAGCTGTGTACTTTTAGATTTTTATGTGTCAAGGGTGTACCTATGAGTATCTCTGCAATTTATTCAGACTCTACAAAATACTGCAATATTCACATAGCACTAATACCCTTGGGAAAGGTATGAATCCAACTATTCTCCCTCCAGCTATGGGTAAATAGCAGGGAAAACTGGGCTCTTTAACCTTGATATGACAACTAGTCTGTGAGAACGAAAACTCTGAAATTAAACCTATTAAACATGTGTCGCATCCTACTCATGCAGAGGAGTTGGTTGGTTGGTTGGTTGGTTGGTTGGATTTTACGGCATATCAATGCATGGGTTATTTAATGCTGAAGACGTTTTTGTTTTATTCATTCATGTTGGGTATTAAATTTCTTTTTTTTTAACTCATTTTTTTCATTTTTTTTAACCCATAGATAGGACCCTAAAAGGAACTACCATTCAGGGACAGAGTGAAGCTAAGAGTAATAGCAATGAAAAGGTATTCCACACTTCCCAGAGATCCAGAATTGGAACCTCACCAATAGAGAAGTTGGTAAATGCATACAAAATACAAAAGGTTATTCAAAATCTTTTTGCAATACTGCAATAGTAAATGCTAGTTTGTATGCATCACATAACTGAAGCTGTTCAAGCAGTACCTTCTCTGGTTGGTAGTATCCTGATAGGAAGTGCGCTGACATGTTGTGCTTTGCTTTATTCCATGTGTGATTAGAAAGCCACAGAGATGAACATGCAATGTAGTCGAATTCAGGATTTTATGCTTTATGAGTTCAAACTGGGACGATGATGCTGTGGATGGTTCAAGAAATTTTGAAAGAAACTCGTCGATCAGTCAAAGACAGGTAGTTCTAAAACCATGGATTCTAAGACCATGGTCTAAGCCAGTGCTTCTCAACCTTTTTTGGCTTATGGAACATTTTTTTATTCAAAAAATTCCCATGGACCAATCCTACTTTTCTTGAATGTTGCTGCGGGCGGCTAGTACGCGTGTTAAAGTAAGACAAGACAATTCATTTTCTGCCAATCATCGACGTGCGCTTAAATAGAGATTTTTAACTGGGGAGGTTCATTATAAGAAGCGCTAAATTAGTTAAATTTTTGTGAAATGGCTAAAACATTTTTGTGGCTTCGAACTCTCTGTGGACCACAGATGGTCCAGATGGACCACGTTGAGAATCACTGGTCTAAGCCATAGGCAAATTTGGCAAGTAGCACTCAGAGAGTATCAGGCGAGCTAAGTATTTCACAGTCCAGTGTGATTCATGACCTTCATAACCTCGGTAAAAAGTAGTTGACCCTCAACCATTGCCTTCTAGCACATGGTGTAATGGTTATCACCATAGAAAATGGACTCAGTAACTAGAGTTCAAATCCTGTACAAAGTTGTTTGCATTTCACATAATGCTAATACCCCTGGGAAAGGAATAATAGCTATGGGTAAATAGTAGTGCAGACTGGGCTCTTTAACCTTGGTATAGAAACTAGTCTAGGAGAAGGAAAATTGAATTCAAACCTGTTAAACTCTGCTTAAGAAACTTGTGTCAGATCCTGCTCATGCAGAGGGATGGGGGTAAATATATGATAAAAGGGGTTGGGTGTTTGCCATAAGAGCAATTTGAATACAATTGGGTCTTAATCCTATAAGAGCTAGGGCTTGACATGACCAGTAAATTAATTAGATTGAGCCTCTCCAACTGCCTGTCTAGTGCAAGTAAGGAGTGTTGCATGTCATGGGACCACTTAGTACTCAACTCACCACAATCCTGTCTACAAGTATTACGGGTCACAACAAACTCCATTGGGGTAGGGAAGGTCTTACCCCTCTGCAGAAAAGGATTCATTTATTTATAAACTATATTAAAAAAAAAAAGTAAAGTCAAAGGAGTGGCCTATTGTTGGTATCGGTCAGACAGCAAGGGAGTCTATCCCTTTTTCACAAGCACTAAACTAGGGAGATTGTTTATGCATTTGAGGTGGAGCGCCACACCTATCATCAGCTCCAAACTTTACCACAAAAATCCCTGTGCTACTCATATGCTGAGTTGGCGAGGACCAGAATTGAACCCGGAACCTTGTGGTTCCAAGCCCGATGCTCTACCGACTGAGCTAAGCCAGCCCTTAAAAGAATTAATACAAAGTAAGAAACCAACAAATATTTTCTAAAGTTATTTTTTTTCTTGTAGTAAGATTGACATCTCTATGGAAAAATCTTTCTTTTTTTTTCATGATAGGTTATAAAGATCAAAATTCTAACAATAAAACATGATTGATGTTTATTGCAAAGAAAAAATGTCTCCACCTGTTTTATTCCTTCAAAATGGATTTTAATTATATGAACTGTTAAGACAGTAAGCCTCTGAAATTAGTAGACAAGTTCATATACCAAGGTAGCAATATCTCACCTATAGAAACATCATGGACTGTTATAGACAGATTATCTATCATATGGAAATCTGATCTTACTGATAAGATAAAGTGAGAATACTTTCAGGCTGTAGCCGTGTCAGTGCTACTCTATGGCTGCACTACCTGGACCCTAACAGAGAACTTGGGGAAAAAAAGCTGAGATGATGTATGCTGACTTGAACAAATCTTGGAAGCAGTATCCCAGTTGTACAGTTACCTGCCTCTTATTATACAAACCATCCAGGAAAGATGAACAAGAGAAGCTGGACACTGTTAGAGAATCAAGGACGAACTCATAAGAGATGTTCTTCTATGGACACCTACACATGGACATAGCTATATAGGCCAACCAGCAAAAATCTGCAACAATCAGCTGTGAGCAGATTCTGAATTTGTCTGAGGTGGAGTGTCATACCGACCATCAGCTCCCCACTTTACCACATAGATCCAAGTCGTACTACTCATGCACAGAGTTGGTGAGGAATGGTACCAAACCCAGAACTTGTGGTTCCTAGCCGGAATCCTAAACTATTATAACTTCAAGTATCTATTTATGCCAGATTCTGGTTTGGTTTGGTTTACGGCATATCAACCTCTTTGGGTCATTTAATACCAAGTTGTGAAATAAATTCATTCTTAAAGCATAATACAATTTTGTTTATCAACTCATCTTTTTCTATTTAACCTATAGATGGGACCCTAACAGGTACTACCACTCCGGGTCAGAGTGGACCAGGCAGCAATGGTGATGAAGGGGTGCTCCACATTCCCCAAACCTCCAAAACTGGAACCTCACCATCAAATAGAGTTTAACGTCATTCCCAGGACATGTAGACCCTCAGTCACCGCCTTCTAGCACCTATATGATAAAAAGGGGTTGGGGCTTGCCATAAGAGCAATAGGGTTAGGGAAAATCATATAGGTGCTAGGGCTTGACATGACCAGCCGATTGATCGGAGGGGGCCTCTCCAACCACCCGTCTAGCCCAAGATAGGGCCAAAGTGGAGTATTGCAAGTCATGAACTGCTCATCCACCTGGGCTCTATCCTTAAGCATCACGGGTCGCCACCCACGGCCAACAGGTGGCCCCATTGGAGGAGTCTTACCCCTCTGCTGAGGTGCAGTCGGTGTATTCTAATGCCTCAGCTGACAGGGCGGGCCAGATTCTGTGTCAAATTTGATAGGGGAGTTCATTTTTGACCCAGAAGAGGACGTAAGTTTTGTATCTTATTTTTATAGATATGAGGACATTTTTAAAAAAGATTGTCAGTTTTGACAATACAAAAAAAAAAAAAATAAGGTTGCTATTGCAAAAATTAGATCCTGCAAAATATGAGAAGTACTACAATTATATTTGACCAGCAAAAACCACAAAGGAAAAGTTTTTATCCTATTAATAATATCTGGTGAAAAAGCTTTGTCATTTCACACAAAGGTGGCAATGTCTAAAACTATTTTTTTTTAAATGAAATAAAAAATTAAATAAAAAAAATTTTTAAAAATAAAAAGACATGTCAAAAAATAAAATGTTGAAATTTTGATTTGGTGAAAAATTTGCCCATCATTATCTTTTGGTCACTCCTATTCTTTTTGTCCCAAACTCTTCCTAAGATAAAGAAGGGGGAGGAGTAGACTGCTTCCACTAAAACTACCTTGTAATTAAATTCTGTTTCAGATTAACTCCTTCTTCTACCCTATGAATCTTGTGCCTGTGTTATGTACAAGGGTAATCCCAAAAGTAAGGTCTCCAAAGTACTGGAGATGCAGGGAAACTGTTTATACAGCTATCGGCAACACAGTTGTATTTACTGTGCAAGTGTCTGCACCTTCACATACCCCTGTGTATACCTCACTGCCACACTCAGTCTTGTCTTGGCAGTCGTTTCTGATGAAACTCCCGATTGATGCTACTGCCAAGTGTGAAATTTGCACAGTTATTTGGTTTTTGAACCCAAAAGATATTAAACCAATTGAAATTAATCACCAATTAATGTAAGTGTATGGTGAGTTGTTTATGGATGTCAAAAACATCCACAAGTGATGTAGGGAGTTTGCAATGACAACAAGGTTCAACACTTCCTCAATGATATGGCAGCAAGCTGGTGTGACATGAGCATACAAAAACTGTCACAACCTCTACAAAAATGCAGAAAATAGATACTTGTTCAAACTTTAAAATGATGTAAACATCATTAATAATAAATGATTTTTAAATATTTTGGAGACCTTACCTTAGAGATTACCCTCATAATAGGGTACCATGAAATTTACAAGCAAGTTGTAAGTACCTTTTTGCATGCCAGTTACAATAATAACAGGTCATTATTTACATCAATGAATTAAGAGAAGAACGTCCCAGTGACAAGGTTTGCTTTCTGTGTTTAATGGCATATCAACCTCTTGGGTTATTTAATGCCAAAGCCATCCTTGTAGAGAAACAGTAGTGGTACTATTTGACCCAAAACTGAGGGGATGAAGGGGGGGGTATACCTTTCCCAAGAGTATTAGTCTGAAAGTGAAAAAAAATAGCATGACTGAAATTCAAACTCACTACAATGTCACAATCCAGCACATCACATTACACCACAGGGGATTCCCACCTTGTAGAAGAACAGTAGTGGTAGTATTTAACCCATAATTAAGAGGATGAGGGGGTTTATACCTTTCCCAAGAGTATTAGTCTGAAAGTGAACAAAATAGCACAACTGAAGTTCAAACTTATTTACTACTACGTCACAATCCAGCACATTAGCCACTACACCACACGGGATTCCCACCTTGTAGAAGAATAGTAGTGGTAGTATTTAACCCATAGCTGGGGATGGGATGAGGAGCTTTATACCTTTCTCAAGGGTATTAGTCTAAAAGTGAACAAAATGGCATGAGTGGAATTCAAACTCATTTACTGTCACAATCCAACACGTTAGCCATTATGCCAGAGGGACTTCCTCCTGCCCATAGTGTCCAGTTTTGAATGTAAAATTAATAATAAAAATGTCATGAACAGCAAGGTGATGTTGCTATGGTTTTTGGTTGACAGATTGGTGATTAGAAATAGAATAATGTTTCAATTTAAGAAATTTAAAGCAAATGTGTGGAGAGCTGGGTGATTAGCAGGTGTCATTGAAAATAACAATAAGAAATTTGATAATGGAATTTAGATTATTTAGTGTCAAGATAGAAAAGAGAAAAACAGATCAAGATCAAAAGGAGCGTTTTGGTTGAGGGTAAGAGATGAGCTGAGTGAATTGGGGAAAATACTCAAAGATTCAAGACAAAAGTTTCCACCCCCACCCCCAATCCACTACCCCAGTTTTGTTTGCAAAAACCATATACAATTGCCACAAATTCAATTTGTTGACAAGTAGTATCATTGTGAATATTTGTCCTGAGGAGTTTGCTTTTTCAATCTTTAACATTTGGTAGCAGAGCATAGTTAGGATTGCATTGAGCTAGAAGAATCCACTCAAATTCAAAGAGGAGGAATATGATTCCTAGAACAATGAATTGATATTGACAACCTGCAGTGATGCTGATAGCTTTTTTAATTTAGTATGTCCTGGGATGCATGGATTTGATTTGAATGAGTCCCTGGGAAATTTGATGGGTTCCAACTAAAGTTTCTTAATAAATTGTAGAGTTTTTATCTATGAACAACAACAGCCATCTAACCCCTACCTTGTACCTCATACAGTATAATTCGTTTCCGAGAAAATATTGAAATGTATTTACAGTTAGCTGAAAATGGTGGGGGAAGAAAAAAAACACTGGGACACATGGATACGATTTTTCTACGTCCTTTAGAGATTTTTATTCAAATCCTGGACAAGTCTATTTACATTTCCCAATAGCATTGATACTCTTGGGAAAGGTATGAATCCAACCATTCTTCCTCCAACTATGAATAAATAGTAGGGCAGACTGGGCACTTTAACCTTGGTATGGCAACCAGTCTAGAAGGAAAACTCTGAATTCAAATCTGTTAAATCTTACTTAAAAACTGACTTTGCGTCACATCTTGCTCAAGTAGAAGGGTTTGGTAAATACATAACAAAAGTTAAAAATAGAACTAAAAATTTGTTTAAATGTATTTCTCTTGAAACAATTTCAAAAAAGATTACAAAAGGCAATTTACACATGAGGAAGGTTGAAAAACATATTGACATATCCCATAACCTGATTTGGTTGTCGGGGTGCTACTCAAAATGTCTTGGACATGAATAGCTTGGCGAAGCCAATCCCTCTCCAGAAATGGTTTGAATTCAGAATATTCTTTCTCCTAGACCGGTTTCTATACAAAGGTTAAAGACACCATTTTACTCTAGTATTTACCTATAGCTGGGGGGAGAATAGTTGGATTCATACGTTTCTCAGGGGTATTAGCACTATATGAAATGCAAACAATCTCATTGAAGATTTGATTGGTTTGGTTTGTTTTGTTTTATGGCATATCAACCTCAGTGGGTCATTTAATGCCAATAAAGTTTTGAAATAAATTCATTCTTAATGAATACTCAATATTTTTTTATAAACATTTTTCTATTAACCCATAGATGGGACCCTAACAGGTACTACCACTCCGGGTCAGAGTGGACCAGGGAGCAATGGTGATGAAGGGGTTTGCTCCACATTCCCCAAACCTCCAAAACTGGAACCTCATCATCAGATAGAGTTGAACATCATTCCCAGGACATGAAGACCCTCAGCCACTGCCTTCTAGCACCCATATGATAAAAAGGTTGGGAATTGCCATAAGAGCAATAGGGTTGGGGCAATCATATAGGTGCTAGGGCTTGACATGGCCAGCCAATCGATTGAAGATTTGAACTCAAATAACCAAGTTCACTTCCTACGACAATAACACAATAAACACCTCCTTGACCTAAATACAACAATGATAAAAACAACTAAGATGAAGATATCAAGAATGGTATTTTTATAATTTAATCACCACATCTCTTGGATAGAAATCTTAAATTCCATCTTAAATAAAAGGACTTATATAATCAAAATCAAGGAGAAGTATAAAAATAGATATGACAGAGTATGAATAATAATACACTGAGAACTGTGCAAACAATTTGGGTTCAACCATGTAAACAAATGGTACCAGTACAAACCAGAAGCTGTCATAAACAAGATAAAAGGAATAAGAAGATACTCTGGGACTTCTTGAAATCTAGACTGACCACCTCATTTAAGGGAGAAGTCCAGACTTCATAGTTATAAACAAGGAAAAGGAAAATTGACAAATCACAAATGTGTTTGGGCAAGTGGACCAAAGGGTGAAGACAAAAGGAAGAAAAAAAAATACCAGGAAAAATATGAATCTTGATGGTTAAACTCTTGGAACTATGCAAAACAAAAAAAAACTAGAATTGATATTGAATGGGTTTGAAATTCAAGTTCAGGTAGAATTGGAATAGAGAGAAAAGCAGGAAAACATCTGGACCTAGCCTGAGGACTAAAATCAAATTTTGGAATATGTTGGTTGGTTTTACAGCATTTCAACCATTGTTGGGTTATTTAATGCTGAAGTCAATCTTTTCTTCTTTTTTTCCACAAGTAATTATAAATTTTCAAATAAGTAATGATAATAATCATTTGTAAACAATCAGAGCTTCAAGTAACTATTCTTTAATTGGCACACAGTTATATGGTTTTAAGTATTCTTATCTAATACTAATAATTTATGTACAATATTGGTTTCAAGTAACTAATCCAATTTAATAATAATCACTTGCTTGCAAACAGTTATATTTTCAAGTATATCTATCTAATTTTCAGTTAAATGGTTTCAAGTGTTTCCGGGTAATAATAATAATAATAATAATAATATAGACATGACTGGGTTGGGAAGGTGATCCACTGGGAATTATGCAAAAAATTAAATTTTGACCACACAACAAAATGGTATATGCATAAACCAGAATCTGTTCTTGAGAACGAAACGCACAAAATTCTCTGGGACTTTGAGATAAAAACGGATCACCTTATCCCAGCAAGAAGGCCAGACCTAGTGTTGATAAACAAAAAAGAAAGAACTTGTCAACTGGTGGATTTTGAAGTGCCAGAAGATCACAGGGTGAAGTTAAAGGAAAATGAAAAAATAGACAAATATCTGGACCTTGACAGAGAACTGAAAAAGTTATGGAATATGAAAGTGAAAGTGATATCGATTGTTGTTGGTGCACTTGGAACAGTTCCAAAAGGATTAGAAAAGGGCTTGGAAAGTTTGGATATCAGAGGAAGGATTGAAACCATTCAGAACACTGCACTGCTGCAATCTGCCAGAATACTCAGAAGAGTCCTGGAGACCTGAGGAGACTTGCTGTCACTCAGACTCCAGTGAAAGACCATCAGCTAACACTGATGTGAAAACTCAAAAGGAGTAAATAATAATCCCCTTGGAACAGTCCCTAAGAGTTTAGAAAAAAAGAGTAGAAGAATTGGAAATCAGAGTAAGAATCGAGACCATCATGACAACAGCATTAAGATTAGTTAAAATACTCAGAAAAGTCCTGGAGACCTGAGGAAACTTGTTGTCACTCAACCTCCTATGAACAACCATCAACTTACACTGGTGTAAAAAAAACTCACAAAGAGTGAAATAATAATAATAATAATAATCTGGAAATCAGAGGAAGAATTGAGACCATCCAGAATACTGCACTGTTGCAATCTGCCAGAATACTCAGAAGAGTCCTGGAGACCTGAGGAGACTTGTTGTCACTCAGACTCCAGGAAATACCATCAGCTAATGCTGGTGCGAAAAACTAAATAATAATAATAATAATAATAATCAAGACCATTCAAATTACAGCACTGTTGGGATCGGCTAGAATACTCAGAAGGGTCCTGGAGATCTGAGGAGACTTGCTGTCACTCAGCCTCCAGTGAACCACCAGCTACGGCAGGTGTGAAAACCATATAATAATAATAATAATCCTTTGTAAACAATTGTAGCTTCAAGTAACTATTCTTAATACAAATAATTTGCACTCAGTTATATGGAAATCTGATCTTTCTGATAAGATAAAATGACAATTCTTCCAAGTAGTAGCCATGTCAGTGCTACTATATTGGTTGCACCATTTGACTCTATTAAAACGCTTAGAGGAAAAGGTAGATGGTGAAGAATAATTAAAGTTCCAATTACTGTTGAACTGGGAAGACAAGGCAACAAACGATTGTAATTCAAATACAAACTCGAATGCTACAAGGTTCACTGCAAAATGACAAAATATATATAAGACATGTCATTCAAATCAAGCAGTCAAGCAGCCAATCAGAACTCAAGGAATGGAATCACCCAAGTCACCCAGATTCATGGATGGATCATTCTTGAGTCCTATTTATACCAACTGTCTTGGACACTGCTTGTGTTGGACTTACTTAGCTGCTGTTATTAAAACCAACAGTAGACTAACTGACTTCAATAGATGGGAACTATAAATCTTGGAAGCAGCACCCACAAAAAAAGCAGCTGTACTGCCACTTACCTCCTATCACACAAACCATCTGAGTAAGACAAACAAGACATGTTGGTTTGGTTTGGTTAGTTGGTTGGGTTTTATGGCATGTCAACCCCTTGGGTCATTTTATGCCGAATACTTTTAATGGTAAAAAAAAAAAATGTTTAATGCTGATAAAGTTTTGAAATAATTTCATTTTTAATGGATAATACAATTTTGTTTATAAACTCGTGACTTCTATTTGACCCATAGATGGGACCCTAACAGGTACTACCACTCCGGGTCAGAGTGGACCAGGGAGCAATGGTGATGAAGGGGTGCTCCACATTCCACAAACCTCCAAAACTGGAACCTCACCAGCAGATAGAGTTTAACGTCATTCCCAGGACATGCAGACCCACAGCCACCACCTTCTAGCACCCACATGATAAATGATGATTGGGGCTTGCCATAAGGGCAATAGGGTTGGGAAAATCATATAGGTGCTAGGGCTTGACGTGGTCAGCCGATTGATCGGAAGGGGCCTCTCAGACCGCCCGTCTAGCTCAAGATAGGGCCAAAGTTGAATATTGTAAGTCATTGACTGCTCATCCACCCGGGTTCTATCCTTAAGCATCACGGGTCGACACCCACGGCCAACAGGTGGCCCCATTGGGGGGGGGGTCTTACCCCTCTGCAGAGGTGCAGTCGGTGCATTCTAACGCCCCAGCCGACACATGTTGGACACTGCTGGAAAAGCAAGAGCAAACTCTTTGGTGGACACCTACACAGCAGTGTAGGCCGACCAGCAAAAACCCACATCAATCAGCTCTGTACGGATTCTGAATGATGCGTGTAGGACTTGCCAGGTGCAATGACCAATAGCGAGGGGTAGCAAGAAAGTCAGGGTATTCCTGCTATCAAAGTGATGTCGTAATGACAATAACATTTCCAGTATTCCTATCTAACATAAATAATGTTCAAAAACAGAACTATTTGACCTATAAATAGGACCCTAACATGTACTACCAACCGGGATCAAAGTGTGCCTCGGAATAATATAGCAATGAAAGGGGTGACTCCATGCTACTCAAAGCTCAAGAACTGGAGCCTCAACATAGGCTGAAATTTAGTGTCATACATAAGACACCCGGTAGAGTCTTCTTACCCCCTCTGCGGGGGATGCAGTCAGTGTATTCTAGGCACTGTTCACAATGCAGTAATATGAAGGGGACATGTACCAGTGATGTAATGTAGCTCCGCCCAACGTGTGGGGATTGCTATAAGTAACGGCATCGATCCCAGGGGGCCATCCCCACAGGCAACACCTGCCCCCTCGATTTAAAGGGGCAGGGTTGGGTTTATTGACCAGCGCCTGAGGCTCCCTCCTTGAGTGGGAATGCCGACGGGAGCGACGCAATTTTTCATCCGCCACCCATAAGTTTCGGTTTGTGGGTGGTCCCACGTAAATAGGGCCTTTGTGCCTGACCTTGTACAAGTGTAGTACGAGGAAAATACCATGTACCGGTGATGTAATGTTTAGCAGGCTAGATTTGCAGACTGTTGTTAGTGAGTTCGCTTCTCATTAGGCGCCCCTTATTTCTGGCCTTGTGCCACAGCTAAGCTTAGCAAATAACAATGTACCGATCCTAACTGGAGCACATGCTTTCATGGAA
The DNA here is from genome assembly GCA_023376005.1 of Doryteuthis pealeii. NCBI lineage: Eukaryota > Metazoa > Mollusca > Cephalopoda > Myopsida > Loliginidae > Doryteuthis > Doryteuthis pealeii. The sequence continues at coordinate 143,665,847 of CM042138.1, read as the reverse complement.
AACAACATTACAAAAAGACTGAAAGAACTAGAAATAAAACTGGCCTTCTTTTACTAAGGAAAGAGCAGACTTATTGGCACTTGATCCTCCAGCGATAGTCGCCAATGGTGTGAAAACTCAGCGAATAAAATCAATCAATAATACACAAACAAGTTTACGTCATTAAAAAAAAAATCAGTGTTTCTATGGAAGCAGTATTCATTTTTTCTTACTATTTACTTTTCCCAGTTCGCCCTTCCTTTCCTTTAATAGTCTGACACAAGGTCACTAGAGTGGAGCATCTAACGAGGATCGATCTCACTAACAATAACCTGTGGGAATACTATTTATCAAACCATCGCTGTTTTACATTTTGGAAGTGTTATTTTCAGTTTTATGAATGAATATAACAAAGAAAATGAATTTAAATCTTCATTGAGGGAAATTTCAAAATTATAGGTTTTCAAACTACAAAAAATAAACTTATTTATACCTTCGTATCAATTTATATATTTTTAAGAAAATTTCCTTTTAATTTTAAAAAGAAAATGTTGAATGAAGTGAATAGTAACTTTAAAGCAACGGACAAAGAGACAAAGAAAGAATAAACTCGACACTTTTTCAAAATGTAAATTGACAGTTTATAAGTAGTATAACAGTTATAACTTTCTTTCGTTTTTCAGACGTTCCTAGACACGAAACAAATCAGGTGTGATTTAAAATTGCAACGATTATCATTATCATCATTAATTAAACATTTTGTAATCATTTCTTCTTATACTATACAAAAAAGAAGGGAAAAAAGCGCATTTTATATATAATTAACTCGTTATTTGATGCGGGTACATCTCTGCAATTAACTCTTTCAAATTGAAAGTTAACGGCGTTGTAAAAAATCGATTTATTTTTTTTTATATCCGCATTTCTTTATCTTGTTAAATAAGTGAGATTTTAAAAATTGTAAAAGTTTTTTGGTTTTTTTTTAATAATTTGTGTTGATCATCGACAATGCAATGAACATACAACAAATTTTAGTATTTTCATTGCAAAACTAACTCGTCTTTGCCATTCTAAAAACACACAAAAAAGTTTTTGTAACAACTTTCTTGCAATTTAATGAACTGAGTGATTAAATAACGTTTATTTAATTAACACATTAATAAGATTCTTTTATATCAAAAATAATTAGGTATGTCTAAAAAAAACAAAAATGACCCGTTTATTGAAAAATCCAAACATAAATAAGAATTTTTTAAAAGTATATATGAAGTTAAAAATAAATACAAATAATGTCCGAAAAGTAATAAAATTGTTATTTTCTACTTTTAAATAAATTAGTTTGTTTTTTTTTAATTAAAAAAAAAAAACACCAAAAAATAGAGAAAAAATAATATCATCTAATTAATAGATTGCTATTTTATCAATTTTTAAAGCAAATGTTTAGAAAAAAATTATTTGTTTTTACCTTTTATTCCAAGACTTTTCGTTATAAAATTGTTTTTAAATTTGTTTTCTTCGGTCAAATTTCAAGAAGTCATGTTTAAATCCGAGTGTATCATTTTAAAAAATAAAAAAAAACACCTCGAACGTAACTAACTTAACAAGATGAAGATATAAACAGTGAAGATGCTTATAGAGAACTTAATTAAGTACACCGGTAAGAAACCGGCAAGTAAAGTAAAGTAATATAGTTTTACATAAATATTTGTCTATTGTTGTTGACAAAGAAGAGAGAAAGAAAAGAAAAAGAAAGAAAAAAAGTTATTAGGTGGAAGCTGCCCACACCTGTTGTTAGCGAAAACTGTCACAACGTGTTTATACACGCTTTTTGTCGCAACTAACTGATCATCTACCATTCCGATCATGACAAACGGTTCGATTACTTACCTTCGGTCAACGGGGCTATGCAGATTAGGCATAAACCATCCGATCCGAACGATATATGCGCTCAGTAATATAAAAATAACGTTAAGAAAATCATAAGAAAGTAGAGTTGTTGTTTAACATGCTAAATATACCGCCATTTTGATTTGACCTGATTCTCGCGAGAACCAACGAGATTTCAAACTTTTTGTTGTTGTTGTTGTTGAGAAACTGACAACTTTTTGCTTTTGTATCAGTCAATTTTTTTTTCAATCTCAAAAATACGAATATGAAATGATTAGAAATAAGGATCTGTGGCAGAAACTTTTTGTGGAGTAATAATAACATTTTGGTAATCTGAACATTAGTTACATAAATGTTCAGATTAGACTACTATGAACAGACTAGAAAACTTTTTTCTTTTCTGGGAGGAGGGTGGTTAAAATGGCAAAAAGCTTCCTCTTCAACCAAAACAGAAATAATAAAAAATTATATTGTGACTGAAAAGAAAGTAGTAACATCTTAATTCACCTAACTTGGCACTTCACATTGTTTAATGATTATTATCAATCTAGATTAGCAGACCATTGTTAGTGAGTTCGATTCTCACTGGGTGTCCCATACTTCTGGCCTTGTGACACAACCAAGCTAAACTTTGTAAAAAACGTAATTTATCCAACTTTACATTACTTTGAAAAATGATGTTACAAACTGAAGATTGCCGTAAAGAAAGTATTAAAAAAAATAATTTGTTAAAGGACTTACCCCCTCAATCGACCACCTATTGGTCATTGGTGACGACCCGTGATGCTTAAGGACAGAATCCTGATGGATGAGCAGTCCATGATATCCAATACTTCCCTTTGACCCTTACTTTGGCTAGACGGGCAGTCTGAGTGGCCCCCTTCGATCAATCGGTTGATCACATCAAGCCCTATCACCTATAGGATTGTCCCAACCCTATTGCCCTTATGGCAGGCCCCTAACCCTTTTTATCATATATATGCTAAAAGGCAATGGCTGAGGGTCTTAATGTCCTGGGTAGGACATTAAACTGCAGATGCCGTTATAGTATGTGGCCTACCTTTTTGTTTCTGTTATAGTATAGCCTACTCAGTTTGAATATGTCCCACCTCAGTAAGAGTATATTTATAGATATAAGTAGTAGGCAATTTACTGAAACTAATTATTTTTCACATATATTCAATTTCAAGAAATGCAATTCAGTCATAGAATAATTAAAAAAGAATTTATCTATAATGTACATGAATCAGAGATCTATTTAATTCTAAAATATTCTAAAATTCTGAAATAGGGCTAGGGTTAGGGTTAGCAGTTATTATTATAACCTTATAATATGCTTTTTATGGTAGGCCACATACTATAAATAGGGCCGGGTTAGCTCAGTCGGTAGAGCGTTCGGCTAGAAACCATAAGGTTCCTAGTTCGATACCGGTCCTCGCCAACTCAGCATATGAGTAGCACAGGGATATGTGCGGTAAAGTAAGGAGCTGATGGTAGGTGTGGTGCTCCACCTCAGATGCTAAAACAATCTCCTTGGTCTAGTGCTATTGAAAAGGGGATAGACTCCCTCGCTGACTGGCTGATACCGACTTTAGACTGCCCCGTCAACTTTACTTTATTTTACTTACATACTATAAGAGAGACATGATTTTATAGGCCACATTTAAAAGGTCACATACTATGATGGTACCAAACATCATTTAATGAAGTTCCAGTTCTGTAGCTCTGGGACAGTGGAGTACCCCTTCATCGCTATTACTCCCAGGTCCACTCTGACCTGGAGTGGTAGTACCTGTTAGGGTCCAATCTATGGGTTAAATAGAAAAAAATGAGTTTTAAAAAATGTGTTAAAAATATTTTGAATACCCATCAAGCATGAATAGAACAAAATGTCTTTGGCATAAAATAACCAGACAAGGATTGACATGCCGACAGATTTCATTTTCTCATCACTTGGATAATGTTTGCCTCTCTTCAGCCCCATGAAAGGTTTGAGAGGCAAACATTATTCCAGTGACGAGGAAGTGAAATCTGTGGTGAAAAGGTGGCTCAAAGAACAGTCAACAGAATTTTATGGGGCAGAGATAAATGCTCTCATTCGAAGGTTGAACATTGCTATTGAGAGAAACAGTGACTATGTGGATAAGTAGGGATGTGATCCACAGAAGATCAGCTTCATTTTGATGTATGATACATGTTCCTGTGTTGGTATTTATACCTGTCCTAAACAATATGGCATTAGTTTTTGACTCAACCTAATAGTAGGATGGACTGGACTCTTTAACATTGGTTAGGCAACTAGCCTAGGAGAAGGAAAATCAATGAGCCAATGTAAGCTTTAGTTTTTATAAAAAAACTTCACATGAAATAAAGAAAATAGCATTACTTTTTGACTCAACCTCGTAGTTTCAAATTAGTGAAATAGATCACTAATTAGGACTGAGCCTATTCTAGTAGTGACCACCCCAAGTGGATTTAACAGGTTTGAATTCAGAGTTTTCCTTCTCCTAGACTGGTTGCCAAGGTTAAAGAGCCCAATCTTCCCTACAAATAATGTTCAATATATGTGAAATAATAATAGAAAAATTATTATCGTAGACACAGTGCCACATCAGGATATTGATCTTGCTAGGAAAAAATCAGAAATCATCAATAACTGAAAATTAGTTGACTTTAAAACTTTTTTCCTTGGGCAAAAATGCTTTTATAAACCAAATTTTAGAATTAGGGAAACTCTAGAACTCAATTTACAGAAAAAAATAGGTTACAAAAAGTTGCCATTTTTGCTACCCCATTCAAATTTGAAGAGCTAAAAATCCACATAACTCCGCCAATTTTTGGAATTGGAAGCTCAAATTTTTGGAATTAGCTAACTTTATCATACTCCACACTTGGACAAAATTTTAGAAAAATTGAAGGGGGTGGGTGACATGGCTTGGATTATTTGACATGTCACCCCCTTCAATTTTTCTAAAATGTTGTCCAAGTGTAGAGTATGATAAAGTTAGCTAATTCCAAAAATTGAGCTTCCAATTCCCAAAAACACTGACCGGGAGTGGTAGTACCCCATAGTTAAACTTGGAAACAAAAACATAGCTGAACAGGTACTACCACTCCCGGTCAGAGTGGACCTGGGAGTAATGGCAATGAAAGGGTGTGCTCATGCCTTTTTCAAGTAAATACAAACAGCTTCATATTTATATTTAGGTTAGAATAAACTTGGAAAATAAACTTGTTTTTTTATCTGAATTCTTAAAAAATTTTGTTTTACAATAAATTATTTTGGGCATTTTTCAATAGATATGTCTCAATAATTTTTCTTTTTTACTATAAGTTAACATTTTTTTTTTCAATAATAAAATTTGAAAACTTTTTTTTAACAATGAATTGTAAACAAACCGAAAATTATTTAAGAATTCAAATGGAAAACAAAAAATTCCAAGAAATAGGAAAACAAAAAGTTTATTGTATTATTTGGATAATTCGGACTATTGTCCTCATTTTTATTGTTATCTGCACAAGGTTTCAGCCAATGTGTCATTTGGTTTCTTCAGGTATGTAAATTCTCAGAAATCTATGAGTTAAAAAAAAAACAGAAACCTAAATGTTATTCTTTTGTTTTTGTGTTTATTTTATTTTTATTATTTAGATTTTTCAGAATATTGCTCTTCTTTATTGTGATATACACAAGGTTTCGGCTAATGTGCCCTCTGGCTTTCTTCAGGTGTTTCTTACCAAACTTAGGAGCATTCATGTTATAATCAGAAACCTTCAGGATACTTTAAACCAAACCCTTTAATTTAATCCATTGATATAGATTGTTCTCATTCTATTAACCATGACTGGGTACAAGTGTTAAGCTATGTTATCTATTCTATGTTATTTTTGCCTGTAATCAGGATTGAACCTGCAATCTCCAGAAGATTGTCACTTAGAACTATATCAACTCAACCCTTATATCCATGTGTCCAACTGAAGATGTCCAGAGGACACATTGGCCAAAACGTTGTGCAGATAACAATAAAGATGAGGACAATAGTCTGAATAATACAAATAATCGAGTCTCATCTAAAAAATTCAGAGAAAAAGTTTATTTTCCTGAAAAGAGCAGATCAAAAGATTGTATGAGGCTCCTGCTTTTATAAACCAATTTTTAGTAGTAGGGAAGCTCTAGAACTCATTTTACAGACAAAAATAAGTTACAAAAGGTCGCCATTTTTTGGCCAACCCCACTAAATTTGGAGAGCTAAAAATCCACATAACTCCGCCAATTTTTGGAATTGGATGCTCAAATTTTAGGGATCGTTTAATGTTAACATAGTCCACACCTGGAAATAATTTCAGAAAAATTGAAGGGGGTGGGTGACAATTTTACTTCTTTCTGGAGGATTTGTCATGGAATTACCCTGTGGGTAAATATTAAGGTAGACTGGATTCTTTAACTTTGCTATGGTAACTGGTCTAGGAGAATGAAAACTGAATTCAAACCTGTTAAAATAAGTTAACAAAAATTGACCTTGTGTCACATCCTGATCATGTGGAGGGGTTTGATAAATGCTAATTATGGTCAAATCACACTGAAAGCACTGGTTACTGTTAGATCACTGAAATTAAGCAGCAATGAGCTTGTTCAAAACTTAATTGGGTTTGGTAACCACTTAAGCAACAGCAGCTACTGTAAGCAACTGAAGTGCTTTGTTTATCAACAATGACTTGATTAAGTGATTAAATGGCATTAAATGATCTGAAAAAGAGGTAATATGCTGTAAAACAAAACAACCAACCAACCAACTACTCCTTCTCTATTATGGTCAAGTCATGCTGAAAGCATCAGTTCCCGCTAGATCACTGAAGTTAAGCAGTAACAAGCCTGTTCAATACTTAATTGGGTGACCACTTAAGCAACAGCATTAAGGTCAAGTCATGCTGAAAGCATCAGTTCCTATTTGATCACTGAAGTTAAGCAGTAACAAGCCGGTTCAATACTTAATTGGATGATCACTTAAGCAACAGTAGGTACTGTAAGCAACCAGAGCCCTTTGTTTATAAAAAAAATGGCATAATTTGACATCAAATGACCCAAAAGAGTGTTGATATGCCATAAAACAAAACAACCAGCCAATCCCTTCATTATATACCCCTTATGTTGGGTATATGAATACAAGAGAGAGACACATGCAGGATGATGATGCAGGGATGATAGATTGAACCGTTTTTCTTTTGTCTACCTCATCGGCCGCCATCTTCTCTGGGCTGATTCTGTGGGTTGCTTTCTTCTTTTTTGTTCGGACTGGCTGTCTATGCATTTCTTATGGATTAATTAATACGCAAAGAATTAGTTGTTTTTCTATATAGCCTTTATTAAAACAACCCCAGCCCAAAACCACACAGTGAGAAGCTACTCTTGAGAGAACATCCTCTCTAGCTGAGTAACTGGTCACAATTAACTAAAACTAAAAACTGTTTCATGCTTCTACTGGCGCGTTTTTCTGGAAGGGGTTAAGCAAAGATCATTACCTGTCAATAACAGTCGACAGTAATTTTCCACCTAACTCTCTCCGATTTTGCATTTTCTAACAAACTCTGATTCCAAATTTTATACTAGCTACAGTATTTACATAATTCATAGGCTATCCATGAATTATGTAACACCTTTTGCTAAGTCTCATAACTCAATATCTTAACAAAGATCCCATCACTGGTATGCCACTGAAAATTGTCCACCAGTTTCTCTTTCTCTTTCTCTTCTTCTTTTTCCTCTTCTTCCTCTTTTTTCACTTCCTCTTTCGCTCCCTCGACACTCTGTTACTGAAGAACAAAAATGCAGTGTGCTGTTCAGGCCAAAATAGGTCGCTTTTATAGTCAAATAAAAGTTGCAATGCACCATGGGTAGTCACCCATAATGCCTCGCAACCTCTATAAAAAAGTCTATTCTGCTCCCTCCAATTTCTTGACACTTCTTACTCAGAGTGGGTATAATGGCGTACCACATTCCTTCTTCCCCCGACCACATTCCTTTCCTTGCCAGGGACAGTTTCGCAGGCTAGGCATCAAGGACGCTTTGAGTCAGGTAAGTTCGACTCGTTACTACAGCCACATTGGTTGATGAAGAAAAGAGCTTAGATCAGAAATTATTCCTGTTGCTCATTATTATGTGAAAGCTGGAGAGGTGATGGACACTGCCAAGTAATGGCTCTTACCTTCTAACATGATAAACAAGCTGTTGTAGAGGAGTTAACACCCCTACAGGATGGACTGGCTCATAGCCTTATAATAGTCAACATAGCAGTGATAGAAATGGAAAATTATATTCGGACAAAATCACTGCGTTTGACTACACACATTTGACCCTCCTCATTCTTGTAAGTTTGTCTTTGTGAATGGTTCTACTTTTTTGTTTTTATGTAATAACTATCTGTTAGCACCAGATACAAGTGCTGAATAGAATATATCTCAAGCACACTATTTCTCTGTGTATCTTTTACCACCTCAACGATATAACACAAGCAGTATTATCTGCGTTTTCGGACTATTTTCCCATCTTTATTGTTATTTGTACAACATTTCGGCCCAGCTATGGTTAGCGGAATGAGAACAGGATACCCCCGAGGACTGAATAAAGGGTTAGGTTCGAAGTTCCGTGATGGCTCCCGATTACGAGAAGAAAGTTCCCGAGTTCGAAAAGAAGGTTCCCGAGTCCGAAAAGAAGGTTCCCGAGTTCAAAAAGAAGGTTCCCGAGTCTGAGAAGGTTCCCAAGTCCGACAAGAAATACCTGAAGAAGGCCGGAGGGCATATTGGCCGAAACATTGTACAAATAACAATAAAGATGGGGACAATAGTCCAAACAATGCAGATAATATTAATCATCAAGCCTCGTCTCAAACATTCAGAGAAATATTATAACCCAAGCATTCAACATGAACTCTCCGTCACTGAACCAACTGACCCACCATTTCAATATTTTGGTTCTAACATACCAACGTTTGACATTGATATGAAAAGTATTAACCAAATGTAGAATTTAGAGCTTAAAGTCTTAGAGTCGACTTATTTGGAAACTTGACTTATATCCTATAATTTATGGCTTATGCATATCCAAGTTGATATGCATAGAACAAAATATTGATAAATAAATATAAACCATAAATTTTATATAGTATATAAATCAGTTTAAAAAGGATGTGTGTGTGTGTGTGTGTACTTGTGTGTGTGTGTGTGTGTGTGTGTGTGTGTGTGTGTGTGCGCATTCAAACAGCTTTCACAGCTACTTCCTATATTACTCATAGTTCTTTTCTTCTTCTTCTTCTTTTTTCTTCTTCTTCTTCTTCTTCTTCTTCTTCTTCTTCTTCTTTTTTCTCTTCTTCTTCTAATACAGTTACTTCCTATTCTATTTATAGTCCTTCTTCTTCTTCTTTTTTTTTCTTCTTCTTTTCTTCTTCTTCTTCTTCTTCTTCTAATACAGCTACTTCCTATACTATTCATAGTTCTTCTTCTTCTTCTTCTTCTTTTCTTCTTCTTCTTCTTCTTCTATATAGCTACTTCCTATACTATTCATAATCCTTCTTCTTCTTCTTCTTCTTCTTCTTCTTCTTCTTCTAATACAGCTACTTCCTATACTATTCATAGTCCTTCTTCTTCTTCTTCTCTCTTCTTCTTCTTCTTTTGTTGCTGCAGCTTCTATTTTCTTCTTCCTATATGTCTCATACTCTTCTTGTTTCTTTTTTTTTCTCTCTTTTTCTTATTGGTATGCTTCTCTTAAAATCTTTCTTCTTCTTCTTCTTCTTCTTCTTTCTTCTTCTTCTTCTTCTTCTTCTTCTTCTTCTTCTTCTTCGAAATGAAGGCACATGCGTCTAATGGTTATCATCATAGGAAATGGCTTTGGGAAACTCAAGTTCAAATCCTGGATGAGACTGTTTGCATTTCACATAGTGCTAATACCTTTGGGAAAGGTATGCATCCAAATATTCTCCTCCAGTTATGAATGAAATGTAGGGAAGACTAGGATCTTTAACCTTGGTTAAGCAACCCGTCTAGGAAAAGGAAAACTCTGAATTCAAACCTGTTAAACTCTGCTTAAGAAATTGATCTTGTGTCACATCCTACTCGTGCAGAACGGCTGGTAAAAAATATATATACAAACCAAAATACTAAAAAACTTAGAAACAGATACCAAATAACATATGACCTGGCATGGTATCTATAATATACTGGAGTCATTGCGTCGGTATATCTATCCAGGAACATTCCAGGTCATCATATCCAAACTGTAATTTATTTTTGTAGCTGCGTGGGATTTAGTTACATATGATCAGTATTTAAATCTGGTGAGTGTGAGGGTTTTTTCATTATTTTCAATGTGGGCTATTGAAAGATCTGTAGCATAGCAGGGGTGACGTGGAGCTATAAGTGTTATAAAGAATTTTGAGGTAGATGAGAATGGAAAAGTTTAATGATGACTCAGCATAGCCATATGGCATTATTTCATTGGACAAGCCGATGAGACATGGCGGAGGTAGCAGGGGGTGTGAGAGGTCAGGATGTGAAATTGAGTTGGAATTATGTGCTGGGAGAGTAAGACAAGAATTTCTTGCTCTCGGCAGTTCTGACTTTGGAGGAAATAAAATTCTCATGAGAAAAAGAAGAGGCCTTGTGTTATTATTACTAAAATCTGTAAATGGCAATAGGCAAGATATCCCTCAGCCCACCAGGCTGGTTTCCAGACTCCAAACATCATAGAACTGCCAGTCAACTGAACAGCAGCCCAGCAACCAGGATTCCAGCCTCTCCCAATGTAATACCAGATAAGTATATGTAACGGAAATGACCGGCATGGCGAACAGCAAGCCATCTTCCGTTTTCGTTTGTTCAAAATGGATTAGAGTTCACATCAGACTAGACGCTGCCTATATATGCTGCACGTCACTCCTTGTCTTTTTGAAAGACGAAGACAGGCTGACTCATTGAAAATAGCTTGCTGTTCGCCATGCCGGTCATTTCTGCTACATATACTTATCTGATATTACATTGAGAGAGGCTGGAATCCTGGTTGATGGCTGCTGTTCAGTTGACTGGCAATTCTATGATGTCAGTCATTTCCGCTTCAGTATACTAAATATTTCTACTATCAACACATAATCCCCCCCATTCAAAATAAGAGCCCAAAATGTAACAAACATTTAACGGCTGACTTCTGATTTAGGTCGGAAAATTAAAACGGAAAGTTTTTTTGGTGGTCCCAATGACTTTTAACTACAGTCTATGAATTAACATTTTGCAAATTGGGTTACGGTTTTAAGGAGATTAAGGTTGTTTTTAATAACGTATTGCTTAAAAAAATAAACAAAAAAACCCAAATTACTATATATTTAATTAACCATTGAAATTGATTATTGAATCTACTATTTGAGACAGTTGTTTGTGTTAGTATGCAATGTATGATTTCAATTAAACTTAGTTTAAAAAATATTTTTCAACATTTAAATGTATAGTAATTTGGTTTTTTGTTGTTTATTTTTTTTAAGCAATACGTAATTAAAAACAACTTTAATCCCCTAAAAACCGTAACCCAATTCACAAAATGTTAATCCATAGACTGTAGTTAAAACTGTCATTGGGTTTACACCAAAAACCTTTCCGTTTTAATTTCTGACCTAAATCAGAAGTCAGCCCATTTAACATGTCATCTCTCCATTCAGAAATAAGTGCCAGAATGTAATGAGTGTTGACACATTATCTCTCCATTCCGACAAGAAGAGCGTAGTATAACAGATTCATGCTGGAATATTATTGTGTGTATTTACCCAACCCTCCATCACGGGCAGGATGTGACACAAGGTCAATTTTTAAGCAGAATAAAGCTGGTTTTCCTTCTCCTATACTGGTTGCATTACCAAAGCTAAAGAACTTCAGTTTGCTCTAATATTTATCCATAGCTGGAGGAAGAACAGAAGGATTCATACCTTTCCAAGGATATTAGTGCAAAGTGAAACACAGTATTTCTAATTCTATTTTCTATGATGATAACCATTACACTAATCAAATATTGTTGTGTGAGCACATCCAAAGCAAAGTAATTCAGGAGAGGAGTGGAGAGAAGGATGTGATCATGAAATACTAAAAGCAGAAGTTCAACACATCGTAAGTATGAGAATTCTGGGGTATTCGTCCTTGTCTGCGAGCCTCTGTTTCAAACCAACCAATCATGGGCCAGCATACTTTGGCGGCAAAGCCGAATAAGCAAACTCGTGTCTCTTCTGATCCAGCTAGCACTGGGACAGACCTAAAACAGGTCCTCCATCTCTTCCTCAACCAACCAGAATCCGGAGTCGGACATCAAACAGAAAGTCTATCATATCCGAACTATCAGAAGGCCGTAGCAAGGGCTCCGATAAAACCCTTATCTTAGGACTCAGATAAGTTTATTACAAATTATATTTCTGCAGACGAACTAAAGTTTGCAATCCTTGTTATTCTGTAATACAAGTCTTTTATCTATTTCTAGTTGTTTGGTTATTTCTTTAACTCTCAACCTGTCTGACACACTCATGGTTAACTCCATACTTCAAACCTTGGAGTATTGCCGTTTGTGTCTAATTTTCTTTTATATAAGTTTTCAAAGATAATATTGCATTATCATATAATGCTTCATTTTGTCTTTACTTACATTAGAAATCTTCATATTTAGATAAGTTATAACTTATAATTTAACTGAATACAGGTCAACAATGACGCAATTACAATGTCCGCCGTCTATTGCATTTAATAGTCCCGATCAATGGGAAGATAACCCCCGCCACTTAAAAGGGAGGTAATCACGTCTTCTAATATTACATTTCTCCCTTCCTGTTTTATGTCATATAAGTCCAGACGCTGGGGGAGGTTTTACCTTTTCTGGAGATCTGTGGAGACATCTGGCCGATCTCCTCTC
>CM042138.1:143574972-143652954 GCA_023376005.1 Doryteuthis pealeii | reverse complement strand
CCATTTTACTTGTGTCTTGTCTTTCCTTGGTTTATTTGGTGTGTTGGGCGTCGTTGTCAAATTTGGTATAGAGGCTATAATTCTCACAGAACTTCGCGCAATTTGGTTGGATAAGGTGGATATTGGATTTGGTGTCTCAATTTTTAGTGCCGTACTCGTTTTTGCCTACGCTTAACTTGTTTATCTATGACTCGTCTCAGCACTTTGGGACGAATGAATTTTTAGAAAGAAATTTGGGTTTGAAAGGTGGGTTGTCGGTCAGTAAATCGGCGGTTGGATTATTTCGACATTGTCACCTCTCCCCATGGGCCCTTCAATTTTTTCTAAAATGTTTTGTGCACGTGTAGATTGTTATAGGTTGATAAAGTAGCTAGATTCATAAATTTTAGCTTCCCCAGGATTACCAAATTAACACTAGACCGGCTGGTTCTTTTGAGTTGGTAGTATTCTTTCATTACGTATTAGAGCTTGAAACAAAACATAGCTGAATGTTACTTCCTCCGGTCGAGAGTGGACTGGGGAGTAGGATGGCAATGATATAGGGTGTGCTCATGCTTTCAAGTAAATACAAACTAGGCTTCACCATATTTAATATTAAGGTCATTAGGGAATAACTTGAAATAACTTGTTTGTTTTGTATTGAATTCTTAAAAAATTTTGTTTACAATAAATATTTTGGGCATTTTCAATAGATATGTCTCAATAATTTTTTCTTTTTTTACTATAAGTTAACATTTTTTTTTTCAATAAATAAAATTTGAAAACTTTTTTTTTAAACAATGAATTGTTAAACAAACGAAAATTATTTAAGAATTCAAATGGAAAACAAAAAATTCCAAGAAATAGGAAACAAAAGTTTATTGGTATTATTTGGATATAATTCGGAAACTATTGTCTCATTTTTATTGTTATCTGCACAAGGTTTCAGCAATGTGTCATTTGGTTTCTTCAGGTATGTAAATTCTCAAAAATCTATGAGTTAAAAAAAAACAGAAACCTAATGTTATTCTTTTGTTTTGTGTTATTTTTTATTTTTATTATTTAGATTTTTCAGAAATATTGCTCTTCTTTATTGTGATATCACACAGAGTTTTTCGGCTAATGTGCCTCTGGCTTTCTTCAGGTGTTTCTTACAAACTTAGGAGCATTCATGTTATAATCAGAAAACCTTCAGGATACTTTAAACCAAACCCTTTAATTTAATCCATGTTATAGATTTGTTCTCATTCTAATTAACCATGACTGGGTACAAGTGTTAAGCTATTTGTTTCTATCTATTGTATATTTTTGCCTGTAACAGGATATGAACCTGCAATCTCTCAGAAGATTGTCACTTAGAACTATTATTATCAACCCTTATATCCATGTGTCCAACTGAAGATGTCCGAGGACACATTGGCCAAAACGTTTGTGCAGATAACAATAAAGATGAGGACAATAGTCTGAATAATACAAATAATCGAGGTCTCATCTAAAAATTCAGAGAAAAAGTTTATTTTCCTGAAAAGAGCAGATCAAAGATTGTATGAGGCTCCTGCTTTTTATAAACCAATTTTTAGTAGTAAGGAAGCTCTAGAACTCATTTTACAACAAAAATAAGTTACAAAAGGTCGCCATTTTTTGGCCAACCCCACTAAATTTGGAGAGCTAAAAATCCACATAACTCCGCCAATTTTTGGAATTGGATGCTCAAATTTTAGATCGTTTAATGTTAACATAGTCCAACCTGGAAATAATTTCAGAAAAATTGAAGGGGTGGGTGACAATTTTACTTCTTTCTGGAGGATTTGTCATGGAATTACCCTGTGGGTAAATATTAAGGTAGACTGGATTCTTTAACTTTGCTATGGTAACTGGTCTAGGAGAATGAAAACTGAATTCAAACCTGTTAAAATAAGTTAACAAAAATTGACCTGTGTCACATCCTGATCATGTGGAGGGGTTTGATAAATGCTAATTATGGTCAAATCACACTGAAAGCACTGGTTACTGTTAGATCACTGAAATTAAGCAGCAATGAGCTTGTTCAAAACTTAATTGGGTTTTGTAACCACTTAAGCAACAGCAGCTACTGTAAGCAACTGAAGTGCTTTGTTTTATCAACAATGACTTGATTAAGTGATTAAATGGCATTAAATGATCTGAAAAAGAGGTAATATGCTGTAAAACAAAACAACCAACCAACCAACTCCTTCTCTATTATGGTCAAGTCATGCTGAAAGCATCAGTTCCCGCTATCACTGAAGTTAAGCAGTAACAAGCCTGTTCAATACTTAATTGGGTGCCACTTAAGCAACAGCATTAAGGTCAAGTCATGCTGAAAGCATCGTTCCTATTTGATCACTGAAGTTAAGCAGTAACAAGCCGGTTCAATACTTAATTGGATGATCACTTAAGCAACAGTAGGTACTGTAAGCAACCAGAGCCCTTTGTTTATAAAAAAAATGGCATAATTTGACATCAAATGACCCAAAGAGTGTTGATATGCCATAAAACAAAACAACCAGCCAATCCCTTCATTATATACCCCTTATGTTGGGTATATGAATACAAGAGAGAGAACACATGCAGGATGATGATGCAGGGATGATAGATTGAACCGTTTTTCTTTTGTCTACCTCATCGGCCGCCATCTCTCTGGGCTGATTCTGTGGGTTGCTTTCTTCTTTTTTGTTCGGACTGGCTGTCTATGCATTTCTTATGGATTAATTAATACGCAAAGAATTAGTTGTTTTTCTATATAGCCTTTATTAAAACAACCCCAGCCCAAAACCACACAGTGAGAAGCTACTCTTGAGAGAACATCCTCTCTAGCTGAGTAACTGGTCACAATTAACTAAAACTAAAAACTGTTTCATGCTTCTACTGGCGCGTTTTTCTGGAAGGGTTAAGCAAAGATCATTACCTGTCAATAACAGTCGACAGTAATTTTCCACCTAACTCTCTCCGATTTTGCATTTTCTAACAAACTCTGATTCCAAATTTTATACTAGCTACAGTATTTACATAATTCATAGGCTATCCATGAATTATGTAACACCTTTGCTAAGTCTCATAACTCAATATCTTAACAAAGATCCCATCACTGGTATGCCACTGAAAATTGTCCACCAGTTTCTCTTTCTCTTTCTCTTCTTCTTTTTTCCTCTTCCTCTTTTTTCACTTCCTCTTTCGCTCCCTCGACACTCTGTTACTGAAGAACAAAAATGCAGTGTGCTGTTCAGGCCAAAATAGGTCGCTTTTATAGTCAAATAAAAGTTGCAATGCACCATGGGTAGTCACCCATAATGCCTCGCAACCTCTATAAAAAGTCTATTCTGCTCCCTCCAATTTCTTGACACTTCTTACTCAGAGTGGGTATAATGGCGTACACATTCCTTCTTCCCCGACCACATTCCTTTCCTTGCCAGGGACAGTTTCGCAGGCTAGGCATCAAGGACGCTTTGAGTCAGGTAAGTTCGACTCGTTACTACAGCCACATTGGTTGATGAAGAAAAGAGCTTAGATCAGAAATTATTCCTGTTGCTCATTATTATGTGAAAGCTGGAGAGGTGATGGACACTGCCAAGTAATGGCTCTTACCTTCTAACATGATAAACAAGCTGTTGTAGAGGAGTTAACACCCCTACAGGATGGACTGGCTCATAGCCTTATAATAGTCAACATAGCAGTGATAGAAATGGAAAATTATATTCGGACAAAATCACTGCGTTTGACTACACACATTTGACCTCCTCATTCTTGTAAGTTTGTCTTTGTGAATGGTTCTACTTTTGTTTTATGTAATAACTATCTGTTAGCACCAGATACAAGTGCTGAATAGAATATATCTCAAGCACACTATTCTCTGTGTATCTTTTACCACCTCAACGATATAACACAAGCAGTATTATCTGCGTTTTCGACTATTTTCCCATCTTTATTGTTATTTGTACAACATTTCGGCCCAGCTATGGTTAGCGGAATGAGAACAGGATACCCCCGAGACTGAATAAAGGGTTAGGTTCGAAGTTCCGTGATGGCTCCCGATTACGAGAAGAAATTCCCGAGTTCGAAAAGAAAGGTTCCCGAGTCCGAAAAGAAGTTCCGAGTTCAAAAGAAGGTTCCCGAGTCTGAGAAGGTTCCCAAGTCCGACAAGAAATACCTGAAGAAGGCCGGAGGGCATATTGGCCGAAACATTGTACAAATAACAATAAAGATGGGGACAATAGTCCAAACAATGCAGATAATATTAATCATCAAGCCTCGTCTCAAACATTCAGAGAAATATTATAACCCAAGCATTCAACATGAACTCTCCGTCACTGAACCAACTGACCCACCATTTCAATATTTTGGTTCTAACATACCAACGTTTGACATTGATATGAAAAGTATTAACCAAATGTAGAATTTAGAGCTTAAAGTCTTAGAGTCGACTTATTTGGAAACTTGACTTATATCCTATAATTTATGGCTTATGCATATCCAAGTTGATATGCATAGAACAAAATATTGATAAATAAATATAAACATAAATTTTATATAGTATATAAATCAGTTTAAAAAGGATGTGTGTGTGTGTGTGTGTACTTGTGTGTGTGTGTGTGTGTGTGTGTGTGTGTGTGTGTGTGCGCATTCAAACAGCTTTCACAGCTACTTCCTATATTACTCATAGTTCTTCTTCTTCTTCTTCTTCTTTTTTTTCTTCTTCTTCTTCTTTCTTCTTCTTCTTCTCTTCTTCTTTTCATCTTCTTCTTCTTCTAATACAGTTACTTCCTATTCTATTTATAGTCCTTCTTCTCTTCTTTTTTTTCTTCTTCTTCTTCTTCTTCTTCTTCTTCTTCTTCTTCTAATACAGCTACTTCCTATACTATTCATAGTTCTTCTTCTTCTTCTTCTTCTTTTCTTCTTCTTCTTCTTCTTCTAATATAGCTACTTCCTATACTATTCATAATCCTTCTTCTTCTTCTTCTTCTTCTTCTTCTTCTTCTAATACAGCTACTTCCTATACTATTCATAGTCTTCTTCTTCTTCTTCTTCTTCTTCTTCTTCTTCTTTTTGTTGCTGCAGCTGCTTCTATTTTCTTCTTCCTATATGTCTCATACTCTTCTTGTTTCTTCTTTTCTTTTCTCTCTTTTTCTTATTGGTATGCTTCTCTTAAAATCTTTCTTCTTCTTCTTCTTTCTTCTTCTTCTTCTTCTTCTTCTTCTTCTTCTTCTTCTTCTTCTTCTTCTTCTTCGAAATGAAGGCACATGGTCTAATGGTTATCATCATAGGAAATGGCTTTGGGAAACTCAAGTTCAAATCCTGGATGAGACTGTTTGCATTTCACATAGTGCTAATACCTTTGGGAAAGGTATGCATCCAAATATTCTCCCTCCAGTTATGAATGAAATGTAGGGAAGACTAGGATCTTTAACCTTGGTTAAGGCAACCCGTCTAGGAAAGGAAAACTCTGAATTCAAACCTGTTAAACTCTGCTTAAGAAATTGATCTTGTGTCACATCCTACTCGTGCAGAACGGCTGGTAAATATATATACAAACCAAAATACTAAAAAACTTAGAAACAGATACCAAATAACATATGACCTGGCATGGTATTCTAATATACTGGAGTCATTGCGTCGGTATATCTATCAGGAACATTCCAGGTCATCGATATCCAAACTGTAATTTATTTTGTAGCTGCGTGGGATTTAGTTACATATGATCAGTAGTTTAAATCTGGTAAGTGTGAGGGTTTTTCATTATTTTCAATGTGGGCTATTGAAAGATCTGTAGCATAGCAGGGGGTGACGTGGAGCTATAAGTGTTATAAAGAATTTTGAGGTAGATGAGAATGGAAAAGTTTAATGATGACTCAGCATAGCCATATGGCATTATTTCATTGGACAAGCCGATGAGACATGGCGGAGGTAGCAGGGGGGGTGTGAGAGGTCAGGATGTGAAATTGAGTTGGAATTATGTGCTGAGAGAGTAAGACAAGAATTTCTTGCTCTCGGCAGTTCTGACTTTGGAGGAAATAAAATTCTCATGAGAAAAAGAAGAGGCCTTGTGTTATTATTACTAAAATCTGTAAATGGCATAAGGCAAGATATCCCTCAGCCCACCAGGCTGGTTTCCAGACTCCAAACATCATAGAACTGCCAGTCAACTGAACAGCAGCCCAGCAACCAGGATTCCAGCCTCTCCCAATGTAATACCAGATAAGTATATGTAACGGAAATGACCGGCATGGCGAACAGCAAGCCATCTTCGTTTTCGTTGTTCAAAATGGATTAGAGTTCACATCAGACTAGACGCTGCCTATATATGCTGCACGTCACTCCTTGTCTTTTTGAAAGACGAAGACAGGCTGACTCATTCAAAATAGCTTGCTGTTCGCCATGCCGGTCATTTCTGCTACATATACTTATCTGATATTACATTGGAGAGGCTGGAATCCTGGTTGATGGGCTGCTGTTCAGTTGACTGGCAATTCTATGATGTCAGTCATTTCCGCTTCAGTATACTAAATATTTCTACTATCAACACATAATCCCCCCATTCAAAATAAGAGCCCAAATGTAACAAACATTTAACGGCTGACTTCTGATTTAGGTCGGAAAATTAAAACGGAAAGTTTTTTGGTGGTCCCCAATGACTGTTTAACTACAGTCTATGAATTAACATTTTGCAAATTGGGTTACGGTTTTAGGAGATTAAGGTTGTTTTTAATAACGTATTGCTTAAAAAAAATAAACAACAAAAAACCCAAATTACTATATATTTAATTAACCATTGAAATTGATTATTGAATCTACTATTGAGACAGTTGTTTGTGTTAGTATTGCAATGTATGATTTCAATTAAACTTAGTTTAAAAAATATTTTTCAACATTAAATGTATAGTAATTTGGGTTTTTTGTTGTTTATTTTTTTTAAGCAATACGTAATTAAAAACAACTTTAATCCCCTAAAACCGTAACCCAATTCACAAAATGTTAATCCATAGACTGTAGTTAAACTGTCATTGGGTACCACCAAAAACCTTTCCGTTTTAATTTTCTGACCTAAATCAGAAGTCAGCCCATTTAACATGTCATCTCTCCATTCAGAAATAGTGCCAGAATGTAATGAGTGTTGACACATTATCTCTCCATTCCGACAAGAAGAGCGTAGTATAACAGATTCATGCTGGGAATATTATTGTGTGTATTTACCCAACCCCTCCATCACGGGCAGGATGTGACACAAGGTCAATTTTTAAGCAGAATAAAGCTGGTTTTCCTTCTCCTATACTGGTTGCATTACCAAAGCTAAAGAACTCAGTTTGCTCTAATATTTATCCATAGCTGGAGGAAGAACAGAAGGATTCATACCTTTCCCAAGGATATTAGTGCAAAGTGAAACACAGTATTTCTAATTCTATTTTTCTATGATGATAACCATTACACTAATCAAATATTGTTGTGTGAGCACATCCAAAGCAAAGTAATTCAGGAGAGGAGTGGAGAGAAGGATGTGATCATGAAATACTAAAAGCAGAAGTTCAGACACATCGTAAGTATTGAGAATTCTGGGGTATCGTCCTTTGTCTGCGAGCCTCTGTTTCAAACCAACCAATCATGGGCCAGCATACTTTGGCGGCAAAGCCGAATAAGCAAACTCGTGTCTCTTCTGATCCAGCTAGCACTGGGGACAGACCTAAAACAGGGTCGCTCCATCTCTTCCTCAACAACCAGAATCGGGAGTCGGACATCAAACAGAAAGTCTATCATATCCGAACTATCAGAAGGCCGTAGCAAGGGCTCCGATAAAACCCTATCTTAGGACTCAGATAAGTTTATTACAAATTATATTTCTGCAGACGAACTAAGTTTGCAATCCTTTGTTATTCTGTAATACAAGTCTTTTATTCCTATTTCTAGTTGTTTGGTTATTTCTTTAACTCTCAACCTGTCTGACACACTCATGGTTAACTCCATACTTCAAACCTTGGAGTATTGCCGTTTGTGTCTAATTTTCTTTATATAAGTTTTCAAAGATAATATTGCATTATCATATAATGCTCTATTTTTGTCTATTACTTACATTAGAAATCTTCATATTTAGATAAGTGTATAACTTATAATTAACTGAATACAGGTCAACAATGACGCAATTACAATGTCCGCCGTCTATTGCATTTAAATAGTCCCGATCAAGGGAAGATAACCCCGCCACTCTAAAAGGGAGGTAATCACGTCTCTTAATATTACATTCTCCCTTCCTGTTTTATGTCATATAAGTCCAGACGCTGGGGAGGTTTTACCTTTCTGGAGATCTGTGGAGACATCTTGCGGAGTCAGGTTCGGTTCGTGGCGAGGCAGGTATCTCAAGCTCTGCTGGCTGGGATGAGGATTGTCCATCAATCACTGACTGGAATGGGGACTGTTCATTGATTTAAGAGGAATTACGGGTTTAAAGGGGGGAGCCTCTTAAATCTCCCAATTGTAGGCAAATTGTTCGGACGAAAGAAGATAAACACACAATGGAAATTTAATACATGTATTGACAAATAATACAAGAATTTGTTGCAAATTTTATTGGCATTTGCTACGAGACTTATCTATGAGGTGAAATACTGTTCGTTTGGAGAGGTGGCTCTTTTTAAGGTGACTATTCAGTTCGACTCGCTGGTTTGAATGTTGTTTAAACGCTTCGTCAGGTCGGTTCTCGTTCTTCAGCCTTCAGTTAGTATGCTATTGTGACAGCCTTCTGTAGTATGCTGATACAATGCCTTAGAAAGTGTGCTGGTGGGAGCGCTTATTTGACGTGAATCCTCAGGTTGACAATCTCCAGACAAGTGAGCCCTGTTTATGGGCACGGTGGTGAGAGCGCTTATTTTCGCGTCTGTCCTGGGTAACTGCTCTGTGATAAGTGACGGTGGATGGGGCCCTTTTCAAGTAGACTATTTAGGTCCTCAGCCTTCTGATAAGTATGCTGTCGAAACGGCCTTCAGAAAGTATGCTGTTAAAAAACGCCTCCGTCCATGTCGACGGCCTACAGATAAGTGCCGGGGTTTGCTTCTGGTGCCAACCTCCTGTTGGCGATTCGCCCTCTAGCGACAGGGGGAGATAATTCACTATCAGATTTCCGATAGATTACTGGAGTAGTTAGTGTAATATCTGCCCCACTCTTCTCGCTCGCAAGAGTCTGCAATGGACAGGGAGCTATGTCGTGCAGGGAAACATGATTCACGGCCATCACTGCATCTAATATGTGCATAGGTTGGATTTACATCCACCAGCTCAACTTCTGGTACCAAGGGATCAGTCTTAGAGTGTCTTACAAATTGTCGCAGATAAACAGGTCCTGATTTTAGAAACCAGGATGGGAGAGATACTCATATAGAGGACCGCCGAGTGAACAAGAAGAATCATTCATGAGGTGTTGCATTAGTGGCAGTCGATAGCATAGATCGGATGCTGTGAAGAGCTTGAGGAAGTACTAATTCCCAGCAAGTTATGGGAAGGTCCTGCGATTTGAGTGCCAGACAAATGGTTTTCCATATGTTACCATTATACCTTTCCACTTTGGCATTGCCTTGAGAATGATAAGGAGTTCTTTTGCTAGAGGCGACCCCATGTTGTAAAAGGTATTCCTTTACATCACAACCTAAGAACTCTAAGTATCGGTCTGAGTGGATATAGCTTGGTGACCCACATAGGGAGAAGATTGAGTGCAAGCATTGAATAATAGTTTTAGATGAGGTATCCTTTCATGGAATTGCAAATGGAAATCTTGAATATTCGTCTATTGCAACAAATAGGTATCTATTAGACGTAATAGACCGTAAGGGTCCCTTGAAGTCCACACTGACGCGATCGAAGGGCTGAGTAGCCTTGGTTAATTTACTGTTAGGCAAAGAAGCAAACCGTGGTTTCAATTCAGCACAAATTTTGCAGGATGAGCAAGCTTCCTTCACTTTCTACGTAGAAAAGGGCATGTTTTAGATCGCACGTAGTGTAAAAGTCTAGTGACTCCTGGTGACACAGGTCATCATGTAGTTTCTTAAAGGATGGGGCAAAGCTGGTATTACAGTATGCACGACTCAAGGTATCGGCGACCACGTTGTAGCATCCAGGGCGGTAGCGAATGTCATAGGAAAAGTTTGCCAGTTCCAAGCGCCAACCTTGGATCTTGTCATTCTTAATTTTTGACCTTCTACGGTTATCCATCATGAATGCCACGGATTTTTGACCAGTCACTGTTATGGCAGCCTCGATTACTGCAGTAACCTCTTTCTCAATCGCCGGATAGTGACGATTCAATGTTCGTGACATGAATGCAACAGGTCGTCCAAACTGGTTTAGTCTAGCGGATATTGCAACACCTGATGCATCACATTCTATTACGTATGGTTTGATATTATCAGGACAGTGGAGTGCCGCTTTCACCATTAACTGCTTTAAATCATGAAAGGCTTTACAAGCCCTTGTATCCAGTGGAAACTGTTTTGCCTTATTTAGAGACCGACTGCAGTCAGAAAATCGAGGAATCCATTTTGCATAATATGCAAACATGCCTAAGGTTCGTATTAGTGACGCCTTATTAGTGGGTATCTCCAGATCAAGAAGTGGCTGCAATCTCGACTTATCAGGCCGCATCAATCCCCCACCTATCTCATAACCAAGCACGGAAATAGTATTAACTGAACATATGATTTTTTTTTTCATTCAGTGTCAGTTGTTGGCGTTGGGCAGCTTCAAGAAAACTTTTAACACATTCATCATGTTCTGCTTGGGTTTTTCCAGCAACAGTGATGTTATCTAGATACACAAATGTATTTATTAGGTTCTCTTCATCGACAAATTTGTCAATAGCTCGTTGAAAGGTAGCAATTCCATTAGTTACCTCAAACGGTATACGAGTAAAATGATACAGCCGACCACCCGCCTCAAAGTCGTAAATGGTTTGTCATCCTCACTCAATGGTAGTTGGTAATAGGCACTCTTTAGTTCGAAAGTAGAGAAGTTTATTGACCACGGTGTCAATTCTTGGCAGTTGGTATTGTGACGTAATACGAGTATGTCAACTAGTAGATATAGGCCTCTGCAAAAATCTAGATATAATGTGTGGGTAAAAGTATTTACGGATTCGAAGGGGCTTTTATTTCCCCGTAGTCGTTGGCAAATTGTCGGACAAAGAAGAACAAACACAAAAGTAGAATGCAGACACTTGTATTACAAAATTTACAAGGTTTACAAAAGTAAAGGATTTACAAAAGGGTTTAACAACAAAAAGGGGTTTGCAAATTAGTTGGAATTCGCGACCAGACTTATCTGTTCTAAGAGTTCTTGGTGTCTTGGTGATAGGTGTTCTTTCGTTGCTAGGAAAATGGCTCTATGAAGCTTCTCGGGTTGTTTCTTGTTCTTGGGTTCTTGGAATTAATGCCTGGAAAGTTTGTTGAAGGTCTGTTCTCAGTTTGCTATTAAAACAGCCCGTTACAGTATGCTGGAATTAATGCCGTTGAAGGTTTGTTGACGGTTTAGGGAACGGTAATACCGCGACTACCCTTAGTGCGTGGTCTGTGATAAGTGACGTAGGGTTTTGATTCCCCCGCCAATATCCCATTGGCGATCTGTCCCCTAGCGGCAGGGGAAGACAATTGACATGGAATTTCTGACATGGGCAAGCGAAAAGATCATTCACTTTGTTTAAAAGAAAACTTACCTCGACGCAATTTAATACTACCTCACTGTTTAACGATGATTTTAACCTTCCCCATTCCAATAGCGGAAACGGCAAATGGAAATATGTATCTATATTCGACCTCATATCGACAACCTACAATCAGGATTGTAAAAGTACCCGCGACCCCAAATTTTCGCACCTTAAATGTGACAGTTTAACTTGTTGCTATAGTTACCGATCTTCAGATTCCTGCCAAAAAAGGAGATTCTACACAGTTCGGGAAATTCTGCTGTCATGAACAGACGTGTTTGCTTTGATCTCACAGATTTTGATGTCACTCAAGATGAAGCGATGAAACGAATCTTGGACATTCGGAAGAACATAGCACTGCCAACAATTACATATTTTTAACTGCCATACCTCCTACCCACACCACACCATGCGTCACACAGAACCAAGTCGTCAGCCAGAACAAACTTTCAACTCCACTTGTGCTACCAACCGACGAAGAAAAAGACTTTCAACCCCAAACCTGGACTCATTTCACCGAGCGAAGAAAAAATTATCATCTCAACAATTCCAGCTTTTGTCTATTATTTTTTTTTTAGATAAACGAAATTAATCCAATTTTCTCGCCTGTTTTCCTTTTTCTACCATACGCTTCTTTGTGATATTTCATTAAATAATCATTATTTAATCTTAATTAACATCTTATTTATTAACAATGTCTCTATTAAGGTCTAGCTGAGATAGATTTGCCTCAAAACAGCACACATTTAATTTGTTTAAAATCCTGTTTGCATGAGAAATTACTAAGAAATAAATGTTTACATATGGTGTGAATAATTTGCATACCGTTTTTAATAAAACCTTCTTTAATATATAATTACTTACTGATCTAATATTATTGCTTTATTCTCAAATGTATTAAAAGAAATCTTATGTATAATTTTATATTGAAATCAATTAGAATAAAGTAAAAATAAGTGTAATCATTTTTGTATACGTATTTAATTTCATAAGTCATTTTAATTCAATATAATATTTGATTATATTAAAACTTAAATACTTGTACCCGGATAGCACCTGTCAGCTGGGGCGTTAGAATGCACCGACTGCACCTCTGCAGAGGGGTAAGACTCCCACAATGGGGCCACCTGTTGGCCGTGGGTGGCGACCCGTGATGCTTAAAGATAGAGCCCAGGTGGATGAGCAGTTCATGACATGCAATACTCCACTTTGACCCTATCTTGGGCTAGATGGGCGGTTTGAGAGGCCCCCTCCGATCAATCGGCTGGTCATGTCAAGCCCTAGCACCTATATGATTGCCCCAACCCTATTGCAGTTATGGCAAGCCCCAACCCCTTTTTATCATATGGGTGCTAGAAGGCGGTGACTGAGGGTCTACATGTCCTGGGAATGACATTAAACTCTATCTGATGGTGAGGTTCCAGTTTTGGAGGTTTGGGGAATGTGGAGCACCCCTTCATCACCATTGCTCCCTGGTTCACTCTGACCCGGAGTGGTAGTACCTGTTAGGGTCCCATCTATGGGTTAAATAGAAAAATGTATTTATAAAAAAAATGTATTATCCATTTAGAATTGATTTATTTCAAAACTCTATCGGCATTAAATGACCCACTGAGGTTGATATGCCGTAAAACCAAACCAAACCAAACCAAAACCAAACCGGATAGCACATTTTTTGCTAGTAAGTATAATTACAAGTGCATTTATTGAGTTATTGGAAAGACGAGAAACAATCACTCAGAAGAACTCTAGGATGACAGGAAGATGAAATTGTTAAGCAATTCAGATCAATATGGAGAAGAAAGGTGAGATCAAGAACAAAATAGAGGTGTATTGTTGCCAACAATATAGATAACATAAGACAACCTGGCAATTAAGATTTAAGACAAGCTAAGTAAATCCATTGTCAATTCTATTCTTAACCTTATAACCTGTTGCGAGAGAAATCACGCACGTGGTACCTCAAAGCGTGCACGACTATGTCTGGTGTGTAAAATGAGATATGGGGGGAGTTTAACGGGCGATTAGGGAGATTGAACTCACATCCTCCTGATCGTGAGTCGTGGCTTGGCATCGGACTACCTCGTTGGGGTGCATGTATATTGCTACACTGTGCGATTGACCCGGATGTGGGATTTTAATATGATTATTTAAAGCCTGCCTTAACACACCGGATAATTGCATTCCAGTCTTGCTGACAAGGGCAGTGACGTACGATAATGAATAAGAGGTGAGTGAGCTTTGGTGCAGGAATGCTAGATAAGATTGTTGCAGGCGAGAAGGACTTGGTCAGGAGAAGCTGGGAGAATGTCTTTTTTCGGTGGAGAGATCCAGCTGTCCAACCCGACGGATTTTCCATTCTTTTATTATATAACCTAACAAATCACAGCCCTGTGAGTCTGTAGAATGCACCTCTGCAGAGGGATAAAATCCCCCCAATGGGACCACCTGTTGGCTGTGGGTGGCAATCCGTGATGCTTAAGGACGGAATCCTGGTAGCTGAGCAGTCCATGACACTTTGGCCCTTATTTAGTCTAGACAGGCAGTCCGAGAGGCCCCTTAAATCATCCGGATGATCACGTCAAGCCCTAGCACCAATATGATTGTCCTGATCCTATTGCTCTTATTGCAACCTCCCTAACCCTTTTTATCATATATGTACTAGAAGTAGAAGTGACTGAGAGTCTTAGTGTCCTGTGCAACAAACATAACTGTGTTGCCAATGAACAGTTTCCCTGCATCTCCAGCACTTTGGAGACCTCACTTTTAGGATTAGCCTCGTATTTGTAAGTCATTCTGTAGGTTGTCTGATTTTTGAGAGCTCTATCAGAAATAGCTGCTAAGCTAAAACTGAGCATGGCAGTGAGGTGTGTGCAGGCACAAGTGCATGGACAACAAACACAACAGTGTTGCCAATAGTTGCATGAACAGTTTTCCCATGTTCCCGGCACTTTGGAGACCTTACTTTTGGGATTACTCTCATATCTGTTAGTCATTCTGCAGATTGTTTGATTGTAATTCACCAAGTCAAACTTGACCCAACATGTCAACGACTCTGCCTCTCTGACCTATTAAATCTGATACTTGCATTTTAGAAATTCTTCTTGGTTACATTTTCTTCTTAGATAACACCATAGAAATACTTGTTACAACAGGGAACCTTTTTAATGTCAAAGCCATTATTAGCATTGAATATAAGAATCAACTTTTAACAGTTTAAGACTCGGCCACATAAAAATTGCAACAACTCTCTCTATTATCTTGGGGTTTTTTGGGGGTGTTTTTTGGTTTGTTTTACGGCATATCAACCTCAGTGGGTCATTTAATGCTGATAAAGTTTTGAAATAAATCAATTCTTAATGGATAATACAATTTTGTTTTTAAATACATTTTTCTATTTAACCCATAGATGGGACCCTAACAGGTACTACCACTCCGGGTCAGAGTGGACCAGGGAGCAATGGTGATGAAGGGGTGCTCCACATTCCCCAAACCTCCAAAACTGGAACCTCACCATCAGATAGAGCTTAACGTCATTCCCAGGACATGTAGACCCTCAGTCACTGCCTTCTAGCACCCATATGATAAAAAGGGGTTGGGGCTTGCCATAAGGGCAATAGGGTTGGGAAAATCATATAGGTGCTAGGGCTTAACATGACCAACCGATTGATTGGAGGGGGCCTCTCCGAACGCCCGTTTAGCCCAAGATAGAGCCAAAGTGGAGTATTGCATGTCATGAACTGCTCATCCACCCACGGCCAACAGGTGGCCCCATTGGGGGAGTCTTACCCCTCTACAGAGGTACAGTTGGTGCATTCTAACGCCCCAGCCGACAGGGCGGTCTATTATTTTGGGGGAATTTTTTTTGAGTGATGGCTGATTGGGAGGATTTTATGGCATATCAACCATTGTTGGGTTATTTTATGCCAAAGACATTTTATTTTATTTATTCTTGATGGGTAGTGAAAATTCTTTTTTTAAAACTCAAATTTTTTTTAAAACATTTTTAAAACTAATTTTTTTTTTCTATTTAAATTATAGATGGGACACTAATAGGTACCACCAATCCTGATCAGAGTGGACCTGGGAGTAATGGCAATAGAAAGGGTATTTCACATTCTACAGAGCTCCAGAAATGGAACTTCACCATTAGATGCAGTTTAATGTCATACCCAGGATGCTAAGACCCTCAGTCATCGCCTTCTAGCACATATATGATAAAAAGGATTGGAGGTCTGATGTAAAGGCAATAGGATTGGGACAATCCTATAGGTGCTAGAGCTTGATATGACCAGCCGATTGATTGAAAGAGGATTCTCCAACTGTCTGTCTAGCCTAAATAAGGGCCGGAAGGGGAGTGTTGCATGTCATGCTCAGCCACCAGGATTCTGTCCTTAAGTATCATGGGTCACTACCCACAGCCAACAGGTGGTTCATGGGGAGGATTTTACCCCTCTGCAGAGGTGCAGTCGGTGTATTCAAAAGCCTCAGCTGACAGGACTGTGATTAACCCTTAGGGGTCCACAGTGATAAGTTAGTGGTCTATAGAGTAATTTTAATTCAGAACAATTGTTATTACTGATAATTAGATTTACTAGCAACAAAAAAAAACACCCTCCGGGCGGTGTAAAAATTAATTTTTGAAAGATAATACCTGAGGTGGATGGGAGGTAAAAATTCAATGTCAGAGGGTTTGTATCATAAGTAAGCAAAATCATCAAATTTATTAAAGGATTAAAAAAAACAATTTGAAATGGAAACTTAGTTCCGTCCTCCTCAAATAAAATGTTGTGTGCATCTATTAATTATTAATTGAATAATTATTTTGAATATTTTACACATAAATTTTACACAAAATCGTAAGTATTTATTTATTTGTAAGCTTTTTAGTTAACTTCTTGTTACTAAAAAGGTGGGGGGGGGGCAGAGTAAAAAACAATTTTAAAAACTGCTTACTCAAATTTTAATTATACACAGGGTTGTTTTGTATCAACAATTTGACTATAAATTAAATATTCATTAATAAACTTATGCAATCATTGAATATATTGTGACGTAAGCTGTAACATAGTTTTGGTTACAGACAGAAATGCACCCAATCTCCATTATTAATAGAGATACAGTAATCTACGCCATATTAAAATACTAAAAGTAGAAATATTTATGAATTTTTTATGGCAATCAAGTAGAAGAAAAAACTTTACATTTGACAGGTGAATAAAAAACTTCCTGATCAACAGCAACAACTGGATTCACATTGAATAAAATCTGCATTTTTTTCTTAATTACTTATTTGGCCATATCTTAAAATGGTTTATTATGAATTATTTACTAGTGTACATAAATTCTCTATTGAATTTGGTCGTTAAATATATTTAGTATCATTTGGATTATTCGGACTATTGTCCTCATCTTCATTGTTATCTGTACAACGTTTCGGCCGATGTGCCCTACGGCCTTCTTCAGGTATTTCTTGTCAGACTTGGGAACTTTCTCAGACTTGGGAACCTTCTTTTCAGACTCGGAAACCTTCTATTTGAACTCGGGAACCTTCTTGTCATAATTGGGAACCTTCTTGTCTTAATCGGGAAGAAGGTTCCTGAGTCTGAGAAAGTTCCCGAGTCCAACGAGAAATACCTGAAGAAGGCCGTAGGGCACATCGGGAGAAACGTTGTACAGATAACAATGAAGATGAGGACAATAGTCTGAATAATCCAAATAATATTAAATATATTTATTTCAATAAATTAATTTTCCTTCAAAATAAAGAATAATAATCTAATATTTCTTTAATTTTTTATACAATTCCTTTACTTTTTTTATTAGTCAATTTTTTTTCTCTGTGGAATGACTATGAGGTCCCCCCACAAAAAATTAAGAGAAAAAGGGGTCCATGGGTTAAAAAAAGGTTGAGAACCACTATTATAGAGAGATGATAACTGTTAATCAGAAGAAATTACATGACAATAAGAGACAATTTTATATTTTCCAACACTAGAATTAGAATGTTTTACTCAAATTATATAAACTTAAATTCCATTCCGAAATGAGAACCATAACGTAACAAATAAACCATATGATTTATTTTTTAAATGATTGTGACGCTTCAGACAAACAATGAATTTCATTCACAATTTCTCATTAGTCCATTTAATGTCAGCAAATTTATGTTAGAAAAAAAAAAGTTTAAGGTCATAAAGTGCAAATCATAAATTTCTAATCTATTATAAAAAGTTGCCCAGCAAAGCAAATTTGAGAGTGGGGAGCTTTTATTGTGTTGCTTTAAGGGACAATATATTAATGTTAACGGCTTATGTGTTGATCTCCCTTTGACAGATAGAGGTCACATATTGGATCAAAGTTCACAATTCTTAGCAACTTGTCTTAAATAAGGTTTATTAAAAACAAGTAACTATGTTAAGCATGTAGGATTGAAAAAAGACAGAATTTTTGTGGTTTTTCTGAAGTAAAAAGGAAAAGTTTTAATTCTGTATCTACCAATCTAGTAAATATCTATTACTTACTTTTACTTATCAAGTTAATACCTTTTACTTACTAAGCTTGATTTAGTAAGTAAAACTAAACAAGCCTTAGGTTGTTTACAGAAGTGGTTCTCAACCAGGGGCCATATGGCACCCTGGGGACCTTATAACATTATTTTGGTATGGGCAAGCAAAAAATATTCAATTATAAAAATACAATAGGATTTTTAAATATTGAATGGTTATGGGGTCGGGTGGGGGGTTGTCCACCAGAGGAAAATAGAAATCAAAGGCGTAAAAAATGGTTGAGAACCACTTGTTTACAATACCTATGTGGCAGGGCAGGAGTCTCATGACTCCCCCACCCACCCCGAAACTATATCTATGGAGCCGTCAGTCTGCTGCATGCCAATCTTGATAAAGCAGTATTCATAGAAAATATATGAAACCCAGCCTTCCATAGCCCCCTAAGCCAGCTTGACCTCTCCACCAGGTCGGAGGTAGTACATGACAGCCCAGCTAAGTGGTCACCCATCGAAGTACTCCCCAAACTCATTACTGATTAACTTTGTTGATCTGATGGAAACTGGGGTTTTCAGTAAGTTTTAACAATGAGTAAACGTTATATCAGGGAATAAATTCTAAAAATTAAGTAAAAAGTATTTTTATTTAAGTCCATTCTGTCTCTAAATCAATTTTATTCTGAAATACAAATAAATTTAAATTTGGATTTTATTCTTTTGGAAAAGCATCTTAATATTTTTTAAAGAAATGACATATCAAAAAATTGGATTTAATTTTTTTGGAAATGGATTTGAATATTTTCAAAATGGATCTTACTGTTTTGGATTTTTTTTTTTAGAAATGAATCTTAATTTGGTTGGAATGCACACACACACACACACACACACACACACACACACACACACATTTGTATTTTATTTGCTTTTAATTATGTTTTATATTTTATTAATCTGTTTTCTTTTTTTGTTTTTTCAATCATTATTTTTTAATAAATCATTGATTTATACCATTAGTTCTTATGGAAAATAAGAGGTAACAAGTTTTGTAACACACTCTCTGACAAAAATAAGGTGTGGATTTTACTGAATTTGGTCTTCACCGGTCTCTACCATTTAACTTTTATAAAAGAACATGTACTCAGTTGTTGTACAAACAAACATACACAATCTTTCTTGTACATATATATATATATATATATATATATATATATATAAAACAAATGTTTAGTGAAACATTAAAGAGTTTTGATAATGATAGACAGATATACACTTTGATAATGGTTCGGATAAGAACCGAAAGTACTTGGTCTGCCAATAATGGATCTTTCCGAGAAATCATTAATTCCTTTTAAGATTGTAACATCAAAAGAATTATTAGGAAGCTTGAAAGAAAAAAGAAAAAAACTTGAAAATAAGAAGGATTCTGTATTATCTACGTTATTCGGACTATTGTCCTCATCTTCATTGTTATCTGTACAACGTTTATAACAATGAAGATGAGACAATAGTCCAAATAACGCAGATAATACTAATCATCAAGCCTCATGTCAAACATTCAGAGAAGAAGGGTTCTGTTTTGTTTATTCAAATTTGTTTGAGTATATATATATATATATATGATTCCTATGGAAGACCAAAGGCTCCCCCAACATCTGATCTATGGTGACTGGTAACATATCAAGTGTTCTTAACACAAGCCAAAGAAACGCTTAGTAACAGTCAGTTTCTTGTCTATGTGATCCTCAGACCAAGACGTCATCATATGAACTTTTCAGCCCACCCTCATACATATCTATACACAGACAAATATACATATATATGTATATATATATATGTGTGTGTGGTGTGTGTGTGTGTGCGTGCGTGCCTGTGTGTATATATGTACAATAGTGGGCTAAAAAAGTTCATATGATGACAACTTGGTCTGAGGATCACATAGGCGCAAAACTGAGTTACCAAGTGGCGTTATCCTTATGTTTATGCTATCATAACTCAGAAATTGCTCTATCACACAGATTGAGCATTCTTTATTAATAAATATAATAAATTATATATATATATATATATAATATATATATATATATATATATGATTATTTCACTCCTTGTGAGTTTTTCCCACCAGCATTAGCTGATGGTCTTTCACTGGAGTCTGAGTGACAATAAGTCTCCTCTGGTCTCCAGGACTCTTCTGAGTATTCTAGCCGATTTCAGCAATGCAGTTGTTTGGATGGTCTCAATTCTTCCTCTGATTTCCAGTTCCTCAGTCTTTTTTCCAAACTTTTTGGGGACCGTTTCCTGTGCACCAACTACTATTAGTACCACTTTCACCCTCATATTCTACTTTTTTTTTCAATTTTCTAGCAAGGTCTAGGTATTTGTCTATCTTTTCGTTTTCTTTCAACTTCACCCTGTGATCTGCTGAAACTGCAATATCTACCTGTTGATAAGTTCTTTCTTCTTTTTTTCAAGTTTCAAGTGCACCAACTACAATACTACATATTCCACAGCTTTTTCAATTGTCTGCCAAGTTCCAGTTATTTGCTATCTTTTCGTTTTCCGACATCTTCACCCTGTGATCTGCTGGAACTGCAAAGTCTAGTAGTAGTAGTAGTGGTAGTAGTAGTTGTTGTTGTTGTTGTTGTTGTTGTTGTTATTTGTGTATTCACATGTAAAAGGAACAAAAGAAAGGAACATCAGTTTTTTTCTGATCCTTTCTGATGACTGATGTTACGAATAGCAAATTAATGATTAAAATAAGAAATGAAAAGATGGAACTGTATCAGGCATCTACCATACTCTGAACGTCTGGGAATGGATTCGCTGAAACTTCGGCATCTGGCAACTAACCTGGTAAACACTCATAAGGTCATTAATCATCTTAACAACAGCAACCTTAAGCACTTTTTTGATCTCCATCTGCCCATGTCTGTTGTAGGCTGCCAAAACACTGAATCTTTCAAAGCCTCCATGCTTCCTGTAGTCCACCGACACTATACCTGATGCCGCTCTCCACACACATATGCACACGCGTGCACACATACATGCATATTACTACTGTAAACTGTTCATGTTCCTGACACTACATTATTCTGTGTACTTGACATGAGACTTTGATGAGTTGTGGTGCACCTGAGCACTTTACACAATAAATTTCATTATCATATTATCATGAAAGAATTAAGAATAATATGTCTATGTAATGAAATAATCACTATTAACAAAAAAATATCAATAAAGCTTTATTCACTCCAAACTGTGCTAAGATGTTTTAAGCTAGTTTTTTATATATATATATATATATATATATATATATATATATATATATATATATATATATATATATATATATATATATATATATACTGTTAATTATTCCATTTTCTTTTAAGGGGAGATCACTCTTAATTAAAAGTCAAGAGGAATTCTCAATAGAATGGAGACAGACAGACTTCTAATATA
Organism: Doryteuthis pealeii; assembly: GCA_023376005.1. NCBI lineage: Eukaryota > Metazoa > Mollusca > Cephalopoda > Myopsida > Loliginidae > Doryteuthis > Doryteuthis pealeii. The sequence continues at coordinate 143,631,317 of CM042138.1, read as the reverse complement.
TATATCTCACTTTTTTATAGTGGTGGTTTTGTTGTTGTAATAATAATAACAACAATAACTAGCAGGAACTGTGGATATGCCACAGTATGATATTTTAACTATTACAACATTTTATATGTCGTTAAGTGTTATTGCAAAAAGGTTCAATATGTAAAAAGTATAATAATCTTGATTTACACACACACACACACACACAACACATTCTCTCTCTCTCTCTCTCTCTCCTTCCAACCATCTGTCCATTCCATTGAAATAGATTAGTGTTATCACTTCCACTTCCTCTCACTCCACCTCTTTGTTGTATCTTTGTGTGTTATACTTTAACACCTTTGACCCTTTATCCAATCCCCTCCTCCAACCAAATCCCCTCCTCCGGAGCTTCTCCGGATGAGGGTGTCAAAGTGTTACACATGTAGGTAAATACAAGCATATTAATATATAGATAGAACGTATAGAATCCAAGAAACAAAACAACTTCTCAAAACCATTATACAGCAGGCACCCAAAACTTTATTCAGTTTTACTTAGTCTGGTACAAGGTCATAGTAGCAGAGCACCCAGTTCATAAATAATGTTTTTTGTTTGTTTTTAATTTTTTTTTTCCTTTTTTTTTTTAAATGTTAAATTCTTTATTTTTCCAGACAAAATAAACATTTTCCTTTTGTAACTTAAAAGCCAAATAAAAAAAAAGTTAATAAAGTTTCTTTTTAGATTTTAGTAGAAAATATAAAATAAATGCTACAAAAACGTTTTTTTTTGTTTGGCAAGTAAAAAAATAAGAAAGTACACACCGTTATAATTTTGTGTGGGAGTCAAAAAATATTGTGTCAACCTAACGATTGAATGACCCCCCCAAAAAAATAGAACCAACTGTCAATTTTAATTTTTTTTTCTTTCAGAATATACAGTCAACTTGGTGCTTGTAAAAATAATTTTCCCCAATATGTCATGGTCAACCAAGGAAAAAACATTTTGTGTGGCGGCCTATTTCACCAAAAAATCATACACTGTAGTGCAAGCCAATTTTCAGACTTGAATCCGCTTGATTTTTATCTGTGGGGGTACCTCAAGGATAAGGTGTACCAGAACAACCCTCAAATAATTGGTGAACTAAAAGCAGAAATTACTGCAAAAATCAGAGAAATCCCAAAAGAGAAATGTGTTCGCATGATTGACAATTTTACAGAGAATTCCTTTAAAGCAAAGCAACCAAGATAACTGAAATTTTGAAGAATGATTGTACAAAGACTGAAGATTAAGTCCAACAAGTTTCTTGAAATTTTATAGACATTGATAAGATTAAATAAAATTTATCTGGGTTCTGTTTTTTTGGGGGGTCACCATGTACATAATACACATCTTTATACTTACTAAGCCTAGGAGATTGTTTTGGCATCTGAGGTGGAGTGCCACACCTATCATCAGCTCCTCACTGTACCCCACAGATCCCTGTGCTACTCTGGACTAGACAATCAAAATTGAATAAAAATAAGTGTAATATTTTATATGCATTCTTATTTAGTTTTATTAGTCTTTCTAATTTGATATGATATTTCATTACATTAAAACTTACAAGGAAAGTGCATATTTTTGGTAGTATTGTTAATGGAAATTCTTATGATAAGGACGATGGAAAAACCATAAACAATCTCATTTATTATTCTTTTCGAAGTCCCTCGTAGATTTTTTTTCTGAAGGCTGACAATAGAACTAAACAGTCAACTTTTTTGTAGCTCCAGGAAGTGATGAAATTAATGGGTTTTTAAAAGAAAAAAAAGGGAAGTGGTGACTTTTCTTTTTTTTTTTTTTAGATCTGTCAATTCATTTTTTTTTTTTTTAAGTCTGTCTATTTATTTATTATTAGAATTATATTCTTTATTAAATAACAAATTTTCTCATTCAAGTTACATACATTAGAATAATGTTTATTTTATGTTTACTGTTTAGTATTTATTTACGAAATGTTAAGTTTCTTCATATAAGTTATTCAACTACCTCTTATTTTTAAGTTATGTCTAGTTTTTGGAAAAATACTTTTTAAAATTTTGTTATTGTTATTATTGTTATACATTTACTTGTTATTGCAATTTTTTTTTAAACTTTTATATAGAAATGTTTGTTTAGCATTAAAACATCGCTTCATGCATCTCTCGTTTTCCTTTCCAAATTTATACATGTATTTCATAACAGTTACAGTACATTGTATTTCACATTTAAATGTTAAACTAAGTGTTATTAATAAAGAAAAACAAATGTAAAGATAAATAAACTTTCAACAACTATATGTATGTATTTATTTATATATCTCTTTATACTTTTACTGTTTGTTTACTATTTACGAAATGTAAGTTAAGTTTCTTCAAATATATAACTTAACTCATTTGTTATAGTAACCAGTTATCTCCCATGAGCTGCAAGCTGAGTTCAGTAATTCAAATTTTAAACATTTTTCAATCAATCAAATTAATGCTTCTAAACTAAACAAGTTTATAAGGAACGAATGGAAATGGTTGTTGTATCCAACTAGTTGGAACCGTAGATATACCACAGTATGATACTTTGACTATTACAACATTTGATTGGTTTAACAGCTACTGTAAAATAGTTCAATATGTAAAAAGTATAATAATCTCCAGTGAAATTTTTTCTTTCTTTTTCTTTTTCTCTTTCTCTTCTTTCTTTCATTCTTTTTTCTTCCTTTCTTTTCTATCTTATTGAAACAGACAATAAGTGCTATCGTTTCCTATCTCTCACCTTTCTTTATTTACTGTCTTTTCCCCTCTGATGTGTAGCACATTCTTTTTCTTCCTTTTCTTTCCTCACAATTACAACAATATGGTCCATAATTTATCAGGTAATGACAGGGCATATCATTTGAACCCATGTATTCATCTCTAATGAATCAAAACGTAATCGTCCATAATTATCTGAGGTGAGGACAGGGCATGACACACGTAGGTAGTTACTAGCATATTAATATATAGATTCCTGCTAAGATGTATGTCAGTTGTTATCAAATTGACTCGGTTTCTAATTTTTATTGGGTCAATATCTTAGTTTCTGAATGTATAGATTTATTCCATTGGACCCTTTGGGGGTAGGGGTGGAGGGGGGTGACAATGGTGATAAATCCAAGCAGAAACAAAGTCGCTATTTACACTGCTATTTGTGAAATTGATAATTTTTCTTTTTTTTTTTTCATTTTTCAAAAATATCAACAGTTGTTTGATGAATTGGAATAAGAAATATGATCTCCATTTGTTTTTACGAGGGTGAATCAAAAGTTTTGCAATATTTTGATACATGCTACTTTGCAGCATGTATATCACGTGACTGAAACAATTCAAGCTGTGGTAGGTACTTCCTGTAGTAATTAGTAGTATTGTTTGAGTAGGTGTCCTGACACGTCCGTTGCTTCATCCTGCATGTGATTTGAAAGCTTTACAGATGAACGTGCAACATAGTCTAATTTAGGAACTTATGCTTTACAAGTTCAAATTGGACAAAAATGCTGCAGAAGCAACCAAGAACATTTGATGCATGAATAGGTAAATGTGCAGTTGATCACAGTATAGTAATCAGATGGACTAAATAAAGGGTTAGGTTCAAAGTTCTGTGATGGCTCCTGATTACGACAAGAAGGTTCCCAATAAGGTTCGAGAAAGTTTCCAAGTCCGACAAGAAATACCTGAAGAAGACCGGAGGGCACATCGTCCGAAACGTTGTACAGATAGCAATGAAGATAAGGACAATAGTCTGAATAATACAACTAATACTAAGTAACCAGATGGTTTGAAGAAATTTCACTTAGGTTACAAGGGCTTTGACAATCAGGCAAGGTTGGGCAGGCCTAAGAGTGTAGATTCTGAGTCTGTGCTTAAAGCCATAGAAGCAAATCCAGAGAGTAACACTTGGGGAGTAATAGACAAGCTTGGTATTTCACAGTCCAGTGTGATTTGTCACCTTCATGACGGCAGAAAAAGCACCCAAAATGCCGCAGAAGCAACCAGAAACATTTGTTGCACAAAAGGTGAAGGTGCCGTTGAACACCATATAGTAACCAGATGTCTCAAAGAAATTTCACTCAGGTTACAAGGACCTTGGCAAACAGGCAAGGTTAGGCAGAACTAAAAGCCTAGATTCCAAATTCATACTCCAAGTTCCATGGGAGCAAATCAAGAGAAGGTGATGATGCAGTTTAACACAGTACAGCAATCAGAGGGTTCAAAGAAATTTCGCTGAGGTTATAAGGACCTTGGTAATCGGGTAAGGTTAAATCTTGTGGGTCCTGAGTCCATGCTCCAAGCTATAGAGGCAAACTCGGAGAATAGTGGAGCTGCTGAATTGTGCCTCACGTTACCAAAATATTGCAAAACTTTTGACTCACCCTAATAATATGATTTTCTCGCAATCAATTCATCACAGATTGACGTTGTAAGATAAATGAGGATGACATTCTGTATGGATACAATAAGAAGATATTTCATAAGCTTCACCAAATTTGAACACAAGGCCACAATTAAAGGGCGCTGGATGAGGATCACAGACATTGGTTATGGCCTGTGAGACTGACCTGCTATGACAGGTATTCCGTCTTGGGAATTGTCCAACTTGGATTACGTTTTTGCATTGGCTATTGATTCTGTAAGAAACGCCAGAAAGTCTATTTGCAAAACGGGAAAAAAAAAATGACATTTTTTAGTAGACATCATTTTGAATTGCAATATTTGATAAGAATTGGGTCATCGCATCAATAGTGGATCTGTTTCCATGCTGGTTGAGGGGGTTGGCTTTGTGGAAGTGTTGATACGGATCAGTGTGGTTCTCACGTCTTCAGGGGCAGGTTGTTGCTGATTGAGGCATTTGCAGTGGTAACGGGGCCATCCACGGAATACAAGGCAGTTGAGAACACCTTGAAGTGGATTCATGATTGCCTGTAAAAGAAAATAACCAAATAATAAAATACTTAACAGTGATTTGTCATGTGTAGTCAACACTTTTACTAATGACTCCTAAGAAAAGAAAAAAAACAAAAAAACAATTCATTATCTATCTATACATATATAAATGGCAGTTGTGTGTATGTATGTCCGGAGGAAACTACAAAAATAAAACAATTAACGACAAAGTAAATATAGGTACACATTCAATATCACCAGATCTTGCTTTTTGAGCAAAAATAATAAAGATTTGATTTATATTTGTGAAGATGATTAAAAAATAAAATTTAAATGATAACAGCATGGAATATTTTTTTGCATTTAATATTTCCAATAGTAGACATTAACGTTTCTTTTCAGAGTATCTGGATCAATGCAAAATCTTTTTTTACAAATGGATTTTAATGGGGATCCTACAAGGATCTAACTTACAATTCAGCAATAATTGATCTGCAGGACTAAATTTTTAAAAATCCCTCTCTACCCAGGCGATGCCAGGTAGTCGCTTCTAGTTTAAAAAAAAAAGTAAACGTGCTAGTTATTTCTCTATCAAGCAAACCCAATATAAGTAAACTTTTTTCTTACGTTTATTAGGGTTTCTGTTGTGTTTTTTCATACAGATAAAATACGGAACACTGAATAAAAATGCAAGACCAGGTTGTTGGAAATTAACAAGGTTTTATTTCACACAGGGTAGAGAATGTTTCTACCCTAAAAGTAACTTAATTAGCTCAACTCTGTGCACGAGCCTCACGACCGCACGAACCCCAATCCAAAAGTGTCATGGTGGAAACACCACTTTGATGTTCCCATCAAACCCCTACTGATCAAGGGGAGTAACTCTAGATTTCATTAGGTATGGACTTAACTGTTTCTTAAAAATCTTTTTCTGAAATTATTTCCGTGATACTCCACAACTGATCAAAGTAGGGCTGAGAAGTTGGAGTTGGAAGCAATTAAAGGAGTTGGAGTTGGTAAAAATATAGTGACTCCGACTCCAGATGAATTTACACTTTGTATGGCTTCAGTTTAATCTGTAAAGATATATAGTGCACACTCCTTATAAATAGATTATAAAAAAAATTATAGAGTTTATGAGATATGTAGGCCATAAACACTTAATTACATAAAGAGGAGTCTGAGTCAGAGGTACTAAAAATAGAGGAGTTGGAGGTTTTGTGTTCCAAATCCACAGCCTTGGATCTAAGTCCATAACGGATGGCCCTTTTGAGGGGGATTTTACCCCTCTGCAGAGGTGCAGTTGGTGTATTCTTCTACCCAAACAAACAGGACAGGTGTATTCTTGTAATATTTCTTACATTTCATATGTATGTATTCATTCATCATTGGCAATTCAGTCTCGAAAGACTATGATAAAAGTTTTTGTGTGCCCCTGAGGTTGCATCGCCTCCTGTGACTATGAAGTCCTATGTTTGAGAAACATTCTCGACCACAGATTTTGCATTTGTAGGTTGTCCCTGTAGATGATGATGTCCCGTTGCTTTTTTATGGACCTTTTAGCTTCATGATGTTGTATCAGGGTGAATTCTGACATGTACAGGCCTCTATGGAGATTCTGCCGCCACCGAGGGTGGTCTTGAGCCAAATTTTCCCAGCTGGAAGGGACAATGCCAAAGCATGTATTAAAGGTCCTATATTTGTATATGAGCTTATCTTGGTCTTTCCTTCTGTTTATTCAGTGTTAGTATATCACGGATATACTAATGCTAATTGATAACTTGGGACGTGACTAAATATCCTCCGTAGTACCAAACCATTACCATTAACTGGTAATCATCCCAATAGTAGTTGAACAACTTGATATATTGAATTAAATTCCTATAAGTGAACAGAAAACGGTTGAACAGCCGGATCTCTCCACCAAAAAAAGGATGTTCTCCCAGCTGCCAAAGTCCCCAGACCAAGTCCTTGCTGCCTGCAACAATCTTTTCTAGCAGTCCAAAAACTCACTCGCCTCTTCTTCCTCATCATATGTTAGTGCTCTTGTCAGTAAGATCATCTCGCAACTGTCTCGGTGTGGTAAGGCAGGTCTTAAATAATCATTCACTACCCTGACTAAAATCCCACATCCGGGTGAATTTGCAAACACACTAACAAGGTAGTCTGATATCAAGCCACAACTCACAATCAGGAGGATGCTAGATCAATCTCCCTAATCGCCTGCTACACTCCTTCCTGATCTCAATTTGCATGCCAGACATGTTCATGCTGCTTTGAGCTACCATGTGCGTAATTTCTCTTGCCACAATTCTAGATAAATTAAGTAATGAATTCTCCTTTTATGAAGATTATTCATACATACTCTCTTTCTATTTCTTGTTTTTTAATAATGTAGATATAAATATATATAGTAGACAAAACGTTACCTGTTGGGTCACCCATTGAGCTCAAGGTAGATAATTGGGATTAGGGAATTAGAGACATAATGAATCAAATTGGAAAAAAAAAAAAAAAACAGCCAGAGAGTTTTAAAAAAACATCAAAATCATTTTGTAAGATTTCTAAGAAAGGAAATGTTCAAAATAGAAACGGATCGTAGAATTTTATTATGCTACGGGCTCATCGCTGCTGCTGAATCTTAACATATAAATAAAGTGAGAAGTTAAATGTCCCACTCACAATCACTCTCCCATCTCTCTCTTTACACACACAGAGAAACTTATACAACAAGTAGGTAATCCAGATATACATAGAGGAGTGGAAAATGACAGGCAGAATGGAAAGTATGAGATTGATCAGTTTTTGACTAAATTGCAAATTATGACTAATTAGAACCAATTAAAATGGAATTTTTTTCAAACATAACTCAATCCTAAAAAGGAAGGAATATCTTAGTATGAATTTTTAAACTAAACAGGAAAAAAGCCTTTAGGAGACAAACATTGATTCACTCAGCTTTAATATAATAATAGATACTGACCTTCAAAACCCACATAGCCCACATTGCACTCCCTAAACTATTAGAGATCTGGAAAGCATCTAATATAGCATTAATTACATTAGGAGTCCAACTGCAAAAAGAAATTTGAAAAAAGAAAAATTATAAAAAGGCAAGATAAGTAGTAAAATCTATACAAATTGAAAATTAACAAATATTTTTAAAAATCAAAATTCTTATTGATTGGAAATTATGCTTATGTCTGTAACTGAAACTACATCACCACTGTCATCATAATTCCCTTAGTTATTTACATTATACTCTCAATGATTATTAACTCTTAACCTCCTATACCGCCTCATTCCACCTGGGCAGAAGTCACATTTTTTTCCTAATCCACCGCAAACGATAGCCTTTGTTGAAATGTAATATTAAACTTATTTAGCAGTCTTTGATTTATGGGAAATAACAGGTAACTTTAACTCTTAACATCCTATACCGCCTCATTCCACCCAGTCGGAAGTCACATTCATTTTCTTAATTTACCCCAAACTATAACCTTTGTTTAAATGTAATATTAAACATATTTAGAAGTCTTTGATTTAAGGGAAATAACAGGTAACTTTAAATGAAAAAGCCATTTTTAGCCATTTTTTGATAAATCCTTATAGGAATGGGGCTCTGGACTTCTCAAAATTCTCAACAGGATGTTAAGAGTTAAAAGAAAAAGCCACTTTTAGCCATTTATTGATAAATCTTTATAGGAATGGTGCTCTGGACTTAGAAAATTCTCAAGAGGATGTTAAGAGTTAAATAATTCTTATTTAATCATAATTAGATACACAGGGACAAATCCCAACCCATTAATCAAGAAAGTATTAATTGATGACATGAACTAAGAATTTCAAAAAGATAATGAAAGATAATTAATAAATGTTTTTAGTAATAGGGTGGTTGATTCTTGGAAAGAAATTACTGTCAGTCATTGTAAATGACCCCTGCCCCCTTTAAACTCTGAAGTCTAGGTTGGTTAAAGTATGGGATAATTATAAATACTCAATCAGGGCTGGGTTAGCTCAGTCGGTAGAGCATTTGGCTAGACACCACAAGGTTCCTAGTTCGATACCGCCCCTCGCCAACTCAGTGTATGAGTAGCACAGAGATCTGTGTGGTAAAGTAAGAGCTTTTGGTAGGGGTGGCACTCCACCTTAGATGCAAAAAACAATCTCCTTGGTCTAGCACTAGTAAAAAGGGGATAGACTTCCTCGTTGCATGGCTCATACCGAAATTAGGCCACCCTGACGACTTTACTTTTTTAACTTATAAATACTCAAAAGAAATGCAACTCCCACTTCAAGATGTATATTAAATACAAGTGACAACAATGATGGCCAGGTTTTAAGACTTAATAGATCCAGCTGAAGAAGATATCTATATTATCAATACTAGCAACAAAAAACAACCCTCTAGGCGCGATGTAAAAATTATTTTTGAAAGATATTGCCCGAGGGGGGAGTTAAAGATTCAATGTTAGAGGGTTTATATCATAAGTAAGTAAAATCATCAAATTTATTAAAGGAGTAAAAAAAAATAAAACAATTTGAAAACTTAGTTATGTCCCCTTTAAATAAAATGTTGTGTGCATCTAATAATTCTTAATCAAATAATTATTTTGAATATTTTACACATAAATTTCACACAAAATCATAGGTATTTATTTATTTGTAAACTTTTTAGTTAACCTCTTGATACTAAAAAAAAATGACTAATCCTTGTTTGTAAATAATTTTCTCATAAAACACTATACGTTAGATAACTTTAAATATATATCAAAATAAAACAAACTATATATAAATCAATAATAGCAAGCATGTATTAATTAAAACTTGTTTCAAAAAACAACAAGGACTGTCTAAGTTTGCATATTCAAATTTTGAGTATATTACGTTGTTCTTTATTCTATATATTGACAATTTTGGGTAATGTGATATAAGCAGTGACATAGTTTTGGTTACAGACAAACTGAGACTGAATCTCCATTATTAATAGATTATCAACAATAATATATGATCCTCATGTTGAAATGTAAAGATTAATAAAAATTGGATTATGAAAAAATGAAACATGAAAATACAGCAAAATCAGTCAACAATGCTCACTTATCGTTGTATACTGGAATATAGAATGTTTCGGTATACTAGTACATCGAAACAAGGGTTCACACTAACAATAAAGTAATTCAAAGCAGAGTGCTAGTAATTGAGGTTGTAAGTAAACGTTTTTTGTAATTGTTATAGGTGATATAACCTATTTACATAAAGGTTCCGGGTTAGCTCAGTCGGTAGAGCGTTCGGCTAGAAACCACAAGGTTCCTAGTTCGATACCAGCCCTCGCCAATTCAGCGTATGAGTAGCACAGAGATCTGTGCGGTAAAGTAAGGAGCTGATGGTAGGTGTGGTGCCCCACCTCAGACGCTAAAATAATCTCCTTGGTCTAGAGCAAGTGAAAAGGAGATAGACTCCCTCGCTGATTGGCTGATGCCGACTTTAGGCCGCCCTGACAACTTTACTTTTTACTACTATAAGTAGCAAAGACAATTGTAGCTTGAAGAACAAGCGACACGATTCAGTTCTAGACTGTATTGTGGGACGTAACTTCACTTTCCTTCTGTAAATTCTACTTTCTTTGTTCAATACAATTGTATCAACTTTCACCAGTCGTTTGTCTTTATTTGTGACCCTTAATAACCCCACAACAGTAATGTTCTCTGAATGGTCTAAACAGCAGTATTGGACCAGTTCATTTACTCACAAAGAAAGGGTAAGATAGGCTAGTCTGCAACACTTATAACGTTATATCTTATTATTTTCTCAAAATATTTTTAATGAATTAAATTTAAAAAAAGAGACCCCAACAAAAAAACAAAAACAAAACCCAATTTCTTACCAAGCAATAAATACGATGATAATAAGGAAAAATTTCCTCTTTGCATTGTGTACTACCATCTGCTCAGCACCAGAATATCGGCCATGTTGTCTTATAACGATAGTTTTTACTGAAAAAAAAAAAAAAAATACAATTAAAAACAAAAAAATACAAACACAAAAACTATATACGAGGGTAGTCAGAAAGTAATGCCATTTTGTTTAGGACAGGTATAATTACCAACACTTGAAAAAGTATCATACATCAAAAAGAAGCTAGTCCTCTGTGGATCACATCCCTACTTCTCTACACAGTCACCGTTTCTCTCAATAGCAATGTTCCACCTTCGAATGAGAGCATGTATCCCTGCCCTGTAAAATTCTGTTGACTGTTCTTTGATCCACTTCACTACAGATTTCACTTCCTCGTCACTGGAATAATGTTTGCCTCAGATTATCATCTCTTTGGTCCCATGAAAGAGGGTTTGAGAGGCAAACATTATTCCAGTGACGAGGAAGTTAAATCTGTAATGAAGAAGTGGCTCAAAGAACAGTCAACAGAATTTGCTGTGTAGGCATGTATAAATATGGTCGTTCCACTAGCAGTATGTACCAAGGACGTGACCCGATTTCTCTGGTCGGGAAGAGTTTCAAGGGCTGAAATTCATCAACGGCTTTAGCACAATACGGGGAGAGTACACTACCATGTATGAGTGGATTGTGAAGTTTACAACTGGCCAGACAAGCGTGACGCTTGTTTCTAACCAATGTACGAGGGAGAGTCAAAAATTATCTGCACTTTCACCATAACATATCTTTATTATTGTCATACTGCATTTTGCGCATGCTGTGCTTATAGTTGGCACTGTTGTGGTCATATAATTGAAGGTTGAGCTTGATCACACCATTTTGCTTGCTGTCTTTACCATGTAAAACATGGCCACTCCACTAACAGTATGCACCAAAGAAGTGACCTGATTTCTCTGGTCAGAAGGAGTGTCAGGGGCTAAAATTCAACAGAGGCTTTTAGCACAAAATGGGGACAGTGCACTATTGTTTAGAAGTGTGTATGAGTAAATAAAAAAAGTTTTAAAGTGGTCAGACAAGCGTGACACACAAAGAGGGAGCAGGATGCCTGTCAACCTCCACCACTGATGAGAAGATTCAGCAAGTTTGAGAAATGGTGTTGACAAACCGGCAAGTTGTTATCAATCGGGTAGCTTGTTCTCTGCCAATTACTCATGGTTCTCCCTATCAAATTGTTATGACCTGTTTAAGGATCAATAAATAATCACTCAACACGGCGATAAAATGTAAAGAACAGATGTATTCAGCAATATATCAAAGTACAATGAAAAGGGTTTCCTTGTTACAGCATACACAAAGAACATGTATCTGCTACTTCTCACTTGAGTAGCTTTGCTCTGTTAATATATACCCTTTGGGTAAGTCCAATGTTCGGGTCATAGGTGAGTCACCTACAACACAAATCATCCATGATGAGCTCAGCTTCCATAGAACAAGAGTGTGGATAATTTTTGAATCTTCCTCGTATTTTCCTCAACCCCATCAATTATCGACCATTGTTTTTATTTGTAAAATTAATTCTGAACTTTTTTCAGACATTCTTTTTATTTCAGTTTCTTCACACTGACAAATTACAACTAACATGTTACAAAGGTCAGGTCAGAGGTCATATAATATTTTGCTTTCAGACTGTTACATAATTATTAGATTCCTAATATTTATGTACAGTAGTGTAGAAATCAAAATGGCTGTTATAAGTTCAGCCGGCAGCCTTGAAGAATTGAATGACAAGGCTTGACCTTAGTCCTGATCCTACTTACGGTGGATACCGTAAGAATTGGTGGAGAAGGCCCTCTTCCGGTTTAGATTAAAAAGAGATTTGTTTAGGGTCGGCCAAAAACCACGACGGTGGTAAGTCGTGTTATGCACGCTCCGACTCAATCTGCGCAGGTAGTCTGGTGGGGATTTCGAATTTAAAATATGATCTAAGTAAATCGAAGTCTTGTGTTATTATCTAAAAACTACCAATGACACAGGGCTTCTGATAAAGAGAAATCCCCAATGGAAGACCAGACACAAAGTCCCCAAGACGAAGTCCAGACGCTAGCAGAGACGCTAGAAGAACAGAAGTAAGAAAGGAAAGAGGTATACAATAAACCCGTTGAGCATTTCCATGGATTCACTGGTTGAGGTTTGACCCCAGATAAAAGCCAAAATTACAAAAGCTGATTTTCTAGGCAAGTAAATAAGCCCAATTTGGTACTACACTATGTTTTTCCTAATATTTGGTTTTATTTTAGTTAAGTCTTTTTATTTTTATTTTTTCTTAATGATAAAAATCTTTTGAACTTACCTTTTCTACTTGTATAATAGAAAAAGAAAGGATTGCAAACAGCGATAAGTGACATAGGAAAGAAATAAGCAACATAATTAATTACTTCTTTCATGTTGGGTCCTCCACACCTGAAAGAAATAAAAAGAAGGAAATAGTATCGGACAAATATAACATTATTTTGATGGGACCATTATAAAAAACGTGTCTTCTTAAGACATTATGATTTTATTAGAAGATTTGTCCAGGCGTGTGGAGATGGAGACAGAGATGTTCCCATCAAACCCCTACTGATCAAGGGGAGTAACTCTAGATTCCATTAGGTCTGGACCTAACAGTTTCATAAAAATCTTTTTCTGAAATTATTTCCGTGATACTCCACACCTGATCTTCTTAAGACATTATAATTTTATCAGATGATTTGTCCAGGCGTGTGGAGAGGGAGTCAGAGTTGGAAGCAATTAAGGGATCACTGGAGTTGGAGTTGGTAAAACTATACAGACACCCATTGAATTTACTCTTTATATGGCCCTAGTTTAGTCTGTAAAGTTATACAGTGCACACTCCTTATGAATAGATTATTAAAAAAAATCATGGTTTTTGTGGGATTTGTAGGTTATAATCTCTTTTAACACAAGGTACAGAATGTTTCTACCCTAAGAGCAACTTAATTAGCTCAACTCTGTGCATGAGCCTCATGACCGCACGAACCCCATTCCAAAAGTGTCATGGTGGAAACACCACTTCCATGTTCCCATCAAACCCCTACTGATCAAGGGGAGTAACTCTAGATTTCATTAGGTATGGACTTAACTGTTTCTTAAAAATCTTTTTCTGAAATTATTTCTGTGATACTCCACAAGTGATCAAAGTAGGGCTGAGAAGTTGGAGTTGGAAGCAATTAAAGGAGTTGGAGTTGGTAAAAATATAGCGACTCCGACTCCAGATGAATTTACAGTTTGTATGGCTTCAGTTTAATCTGTAAAGATATATAGTGCACACTCCTTATAAATAGATTATTAAAAAATTATAGAGTTTATGAGATATATAGGCCATAAACACTTAATTACATAAAGAGGAGTCAGAATCAGAGGTACTAAAAATAGAGGAGTTGGAGTCAAAGGTTTTATGTTCCAACTCTGCAGCCATGGATCCATGTCCATAATTTTTTTTGATTGATTTTAATGGCATGTCAGTGATGCCTAGAGGTTAAGGAATTGCATTCATTGTAAATTCACGTTTACATTTTTTGTGTAAATTAACATGTTTTTTAATTGCACATGATCCTATTGAATTCAAATAATTTTTAAACAGATCTGTTTAACCCATAGTTATACAGTGCACATTCCTTATAAATAGACTATGAAAAATCATGGTTTTTATATATATTATGAATTAATTACATTAAGAGGAGTTGGAGTAAGAGGTGCTAAAATAGAGGAGTTGGAGTCGGAGGTTTTGTGTTCCAACCCCACCATCCTGGATTTGACAATATAACAGATATATCTCTTTACATTTAAGTCATTCGAATATGTTGGTTATCTCACATGACCTATATATAATAGGTTGTTTACATTTATTTAACTAATAAAAATATGGTGAGCTGTAATTGCTATAATCAATTAGTTGTGGTGTATTAGAAAATACAAAACTTATTTCGTTTTTAACATTTAATGCATTCCTGTCATAAATCATATGAAATGCTTTTCTAGAGTAAAATCAGTCATGCATTTACAAAGAGTGATTACTACACTGGTAAGTAAGTAAAGTCATCGGGGCAGCCTAATGTCGGTATCGGCCAGACAGCGAGGGAGTCTATCCCCTTCTCACTAGTGCTAGACCAAGAAGATTATTTTAGCATCTGAGGTGGAGCGCCACACCTACCATCAGCTCATCACTTTATCGCACAGATCTCTGTGCAACTCATTCGCTGAGTTGGCAAGGGCCGGTATTGAACCAAGAACCTTGTGATTCCTAGTCGAACACTCTACCAACTACACTGGTATATTAATAGTAAGTAGTAGTAAAGTTTACAGAGTGGCTTATTGTCGGTATCAACAGGACAAGGGAGTCAATCCCCTTTTCCCTAGTGCTAGACCAGGGAGATTATTTTTGTGTCTGAGGTGGAGTGCTACACCTACCATCAACTACCCACTTTACCACACAGATCTAAGCTGTGCTACTCATGCGCTGAGTTGGCGAGAGCCTGTATCAAACCTGGAACTTAGTAGTTCCTAGGTGGATGCTCGACCAACTGAGCTAAACTGGCCTCTTCATAAATTTTTTTATAAGAAATGGATACTTACTTCATTTACAGGTGGCTGAGCAGTCCATTATATGCAACAATCCACTTTGGTGCTTACTTGGGCTAGACAGGTGCTCGGAGAGACTCCCTCCAATCAATAAGCTGGCTATGTCACCCCGAGAACTTTACTTTTATTCATATTTATTTGTAGACCATAATCATAATCATAATTTATATGGCCCTAGTTTAGTCTGTAAAGTTACACAGTGCACACTTCTTATAAATAGATTATAAAAAATCATTGTTTTATATTCATTTGAAGGTCATACACACTTAATTACATAAAGAGGAGTCGGAGTCAAAGGTGCCAAAAATAGAGGAGTCGGAGTTGGAGTTGGAGTTGAAGGTTTTCTGTTCACACTCCACAGCCCTGGTTAAAAGAAATAGCCATACATTCATATTATTGCTAATACACTCGGGCTCTTTAACCTTGGTTAGGCAACCAGTCTAGGAGAAGAAAAACTCTGAATTCAAACCTGTTAAAATCTGCCTAAAAAATTGACCTTGTGTCACATCCTGCGGTAATTTATGAGGAAGACCATCCCGGTCTCCTGTCTCAAAACTTGCTACTGGTGATTGCTGAAAAACCAACCCAGCTACGATTGAAGTCCGTAGCCCAGGCAGTGTCACTTGAAAGTAAACAACCAACTTCGGGCGTTTTTTTTTTTTTTTCGACATTCACTTACATATAAAATAATCCAAAACGTTTATTTTTTTCGGTTTTTTCATTTCATTTTAATATATTTATTTCCAACAATCAATTACAAGTAAAAAAAAAAAAAATCAAAATATTTATATATTCTTGCTTATTTAAACTAAAAACAAGACATTAAACAAACATGAATAAAAGAAAATCTGAGCATTTAGATATTCTTTTATATTTTAATTTAAAAAAAAAAAAACTATCTATCTATCTAGTTGTCTTCATATCTATCTATTGCTTTGGCTACGGACTTCAATCGTAGCTGGGGTTGGTTTTTCACCACTCACCATTAGCAAGTTTTGAGGCAGGAGACCAGGACGGTCTTCCTCATAAATTACCCATCCTGCTCATGCAGAGGTGTTGGTAAATGTGTATATTCATTACATTGCAAATGTTTTTCTTAGGATAAAGTGTGACTTTCTGTCTATGACGCATAGGTAAAGTCACGCTTGAAATACATGAAATCATTTGTCTGAGTTGAAGCATGACAAATAACAATGAATGTCATATTTCTACTTTTAAAAAAAGAATGTTGTTATTCTATTTAAATTGTCACACCTCAAAAGACACAATAAATAAATTTTAAAAAAAAACCTGTTGTTCAACTTGAAATTGCTGGATTATCTTTTTTTTAAATAAAGCAAAAAATTTTAAAGCTTGAGAGAAACAATAAATTTCTAGGGCGAGTCAAAAGTTTTGCAATATTTTGGTATGTGCTAGTTTGTGACTGAAGCAATTCAAGCTGTGGTAGGTACCCGCTGTAGTTTATAGTATCATTCTACTTGGTGCATATGTTATAACATGTTATAACTTCTAATTCATTAATACACATGAAGTTAATGAAAAATCATATATAAAAACTGTATCCTAGGTATGATGCTAAACTGTATCAACTGATGAGGAAAACGCAGGGACCATATGACCTTTAGGCACCCCTTTTGCGATCTCGCTTCATAAGGACATTTGTTTTATTTACACCGTCAAAATCCAGTTGTTTGTTAGGGGTTAGGGTTAGGGTTAGGGTTTAGGGTTAGGGGTTAGTTTTATAATTTAAAAAAAAAAAACCTCTAAAAATCGTCTGTTAACAAACAACCGGATTTTGACAGTGTAAATGAAAAAAATGACCTTATGAAACAAGATCGCAAAAGGGGTGCCTAAAGGTCATATGGTCCAAACGCAGAAATATACAAAAGAATTATATAATAAGATTGATTAATTTATAGAAAAAAAGGATGTGACTCAAATGTTGGCATATTTCTGTGTGATGGTTTGGTTTGTTTTGTTGGATTTTATGGCATGTCAACCCTTGTTGGGTTATTTTATGCGGAAGAGATTTTGTTCTATTTATGCTTGATGGGTATTCAAAATTTTTTTTAACTCAATTTTTTTAACACATTTTTAAAAACTCCTATTCAACCCATAGATGGGACCCTAACAGGTACTACCACTCCAGGTCAGAGTAGACCTGGGAGTAATTGCAATGTAGGCGTACTCCACACTCTCCAGAGCTCCAAAATTGGAACTTCCACATTAGATGCAATTTAACGCCATACCCAGGACAATAAGACCATCAGCCACTTCCTTCTAGCACATATATGATAAAAAGGGTTGGGGCTTGCCAAAAAGACAATAAGGTTGGAACAATCATATAGGTGCTAGGGCTCGACATGACCAGCTGATTGATGGAAGGGGGTCACTCCAACCATCTGTCTAACCTAATTAAGGACCAAAGTAGAGTTTTGCACGTCATAGACAGCTCAGCCACCAGGGTACCATACTTAAGCATCACGGGTCACTAACCATGGCCAACAGGTAGCCCCATAGAGGGGGTGTACCCCTCTGCAGTGGTACAGTCAGCATATTTTTCTGTCTCAGTTGACAAGGCAGTTATAAGAATGCAGAGATGCTGATAGGTACGCATCCTGCATCCCTTGATGCACAAAAATCTAAAAAGATGCAGTAAAATCCTATACATGCATCCCAGTGTTTTTCTTTTTTCTTCCCTTACCATTTCAAGCTAACAGTAAATACATTTCAATAGTTTCTTAGAAATTAATTACACAGAATAGGTTACAAGGTAGGAGTTAGACGGCTTTAGTTGGAACCCTTAAATTTTCCCGGCGACTGATTCAAAGCAAATATGTGCATCCCAGGACACACTTAATTAAAAAGCTATCAGCATCACTGAGAATGGTAAGAATCTGCAGATAAAATGGTAAGAACTTACGTGCTGAGAGATGGATAGTAAATATAAAGAGCACCAACAGCGGTAAGCGTTCCAGGCAACATCCAGTTTAGAACTGGCCAAAGAAATTTTAATCTGCAATTAAAAAAAAGATAAAACATTAAAGAAAACAAAAAACAAAAACAAAAAACAATTACAGCACACAAATGAATTGACAAGAAAAGATGAACGAAATTGATAAGTGGACACTTAGACAAAACCTCTTTCACCTGGCAGAGTTTTTGGTTTCATGCTATTTGTGACAAGAGACTCTAAAACATATATATTTACCGGTAATCCTTAACTTGTTCCTCGTAAATTCCTACCAAAAAATAAACTGAACCTTCATTTTATGTCCGTGTTTTTGCAATAAATGTTTTATTTTTCTTGCACCGTTATTTTACAATACTGAATATATTTTCTTTATTTAAAAACATTTATTGCAAACATATCTAAAACATTTATTGCAAAAACACGGACATAAAATGAGGGTTCAGTTTATTTTAAAGTAGGAATTTACGAGGAACAAGTTGAAGATTACCTATTTACCAAGCCTTTCACACAAGTAATAATTATATTTTTCCTTATTTGGTCTCTGCATTTTTTAACCTTTTAAATGAATATATATATTTTGCCTTTGACTTTTAAATGATTATCAAAAGTTTCCTTTTGAAAATGCCTCAGTCAACCTAAAGTTGTTTTGGTTATTTCCTATAAGTCTAACATAAACAAAGGGGAACCACTCTTGACTGATAAATTGTTAATTTATTTATTGATCTACTAGGAAAAAAGAAGTTAGGGTTAGGGTTAGGGTTATATCCGGGTTAAGGGATATATTCTGAAGTTCGTATTTGGTATATTATCGCAGTAGTAATTGGTACATCAGTCTCTGAGCAGTCATTGTGATGTCGTCTAGCGAGTAAGTTAGCTTGTAAGGCATAAGGTCGTTGGCTATCGAGTAAGTGTAGGTCCAACACAGTGTCAACTATTTATACATGAAACTGTCCAATCAGATTATAGTAAGGGGGTACCAAGGTATTTACATATTCATTATATCAGTTAGGGTTTAGGGTTATGGTTACGGTTAGTTTAATGGGAAAATAAATAAATAATTCATCAACCAAGAGTGGTTCCTCTTTGTTTATGTTAGACTTATAGGAAATAACCGTTGTTTTTTCTTTTCCTTGGTGCATAATAAAGTATGCTACCCCTCATAAATATAATTGTATCTATTTGCTGTAAAATATATATATAAATGTTACAGCAAATAGACACATATATTTTGGTACAGTAAATATATATATATTATCCATACCACAGAATTTTTAGTATGTCTGGAGACCTGAGGAGCATTATTGTCACTCATTCCAGTAAAAAACATCCAGATAATGCTGGTGTGAAAAACTCACAAGGAGTGAAATAATATTTTATTTATTCAGTCGTAAGATACATCTTATGGATGTGTACAGGGTGGTTGTCAGTTATGCACTATCTTCATCGCTGATTATGGATTGTTGTGCATCATATCAACTTTGATAGCAACCCCAACTTGAATCCGGAATTTTCAAGTTGACACCCTCTAAGCTACAAATGAAACTACATAAAAACTCAGCCTTTTAAATCAAAAAATCTCAGTCATTTGTGAGCCAATGAAAACACCCATCACCCCAACTGCTAATATATAATAAATATTATTAATATAATAAAACTAATAAAAGAGAAAAAACAAATTTCCTTACCTGAATTTGTTATGTGTCACTAGAAATACATCCAGGCCGTATGTAAAATTCCACATGTAAGAACTAATACAGAAAAATTCTATCCATACCTGAAATGAACAAATAAACAAATAATTAAAGAAAAAAAATGTACATTTTTTTACAAAATATAATTATTTTGTAACAAGTAGAGAAAACACATTATCATAAAACTTTAAAAATGATGAGGGAAGAAAAAAACATTGTGATGCATGGATATGATTTTTCTGCATCTTTTTAGATTTTTATGCATCAGTGACACAAGACACATACCTATCAGCCTCTCTGCATATACATACTTATTTATTATCATTAAAACTGCAGTTATGCTAAACTATAAATAGTTGGAATAAAAAAATATATTAGATTGAATAAAACTTCAATCCTTACAAGTTTATTTTAAAACGTCATAGGTTAAAATTAAAATCAGAGTTTACTCATTCTTAATATATCAGGAGAGTTTAACTGTGTAAAAAAATATTTAAGTACAGGATAGGGCTGATGTAATGGGGCAGTCAATAATAAAAACACAAAACAAAACTGCCCTAACACTTCTGCTCTACTCTATATCCATTTATTAATAATGGAGATTTGGTCTCTATTTGTCACTACTTACATCACAATTACCAAAATCTTCAATACATAGATTTGGTTTGGTTTGTTTTGTTTTACGGCATATCAACCTCAGTGGGACATTTAATGCCAATAAAGTTTTGAAATAAATCAATTCTTAATGGATAATACAATTTTTTTATAAATACATTTTTCTATTTAACCCATAGATGGGACCCTAACAGGTACTACCACTCCGGGTCAGAGTGGATCAGGGAGCAATGGTGATGAAGGGGTGCTCCACATTCCCAAAACCTCCAAAACTGGAAGCTCACCATCAGATAGAGTTTAACGTCATTCCCAGGACATGTAGACCCTCAGCCACCGCCTTCTAGCACCCATGTGATATCAATACATAGAATAAAGGACAATTATTAATAATAATAAATAAAAGCTATTACTTATAATTTTTAATCCTTTCCATAGTAATAAATAAACTATATGTAATTTAATTAAATTAACTATATAAACCATGAAATTAAATTTAAAATTATATAATTACTTTAAATGGAAAAAATTATTTGCAAAATTTGTAATCAATTTTAAAAATTATTTTTTACTCTCAGTGGCAAGAGGTTAAATAAAAGATTTACAAATAAATAAATACTTATGATTTTGTATAAAATTTATGTGTAAAATATTCAAAATAACTATTTAATTAATAATTGATTATTGCGCACAACATTTTATTTGAGGGGGACAGAACTAAGTTTCATTTCAAAATTGTTTTATTTTTTACTCCTTTAATAAATTTGATAATTTTACTTACTTATGATATAAACCCTCTGACATTGAATTTTTAACTCCAACACACTCAGGCAATATCTCTCAAAAATAAATTTCTACATCACCCAGTGGGCATTTTTTTGCTAGTATTGATAATTTCTTATTAATAATATTGGGAAAATCTATTATCATAAAATTGCCTGAATGTGAGAATGAATAACTTATTACTTCATGTGTTAAACTTATGAATAGTACAATCCTTTTTTTTCTTCTATTATGTAAAGAGAAGGAAAAAAACTTCTTTTTTTTTAAAGAAATTTTGTCATACATGTGATAGCACGTGTGATACCCTGCCCTCATCAGCTGCCAACTAGGAGTGATAACACAGTTTCGATAGCTAAGGTAGGACTGCCACTCCCAGCGCTATCAAGCAGCTTTTACCACCGGACAGGGTATTAAAAAAAATGATAATGCAGAGAAGAAATTATAAGATCCATTCATCTTAGGAGTTTTGTTATCAGTGCAGTTTGTTATTTAAAAACGCGTTTGCTTTCGGTCGTTGACGTGATTACGCGCTTGCAGATATTATATAATAACACGGGAATGATGATTCTGCACACATATCATTCGTGCTGACTACTTTTTAACCTCAACCAGATCCAGCTAGATGCATTTTGCACCATGGTCTGAAGACAATGTGAGGTAATTTTCAAACAGTGGCCAGTGATTCCTATTTTTAAAAGAAACAAAATGACTGAGTGTCCTAGAATTCAACGACAGATTATAAAAGATTATACTCTATTATATATTATTTTGAATCTATTATATTAAAGAGAATATAAATAGAGGATTTGTTCTGTGTTTAAATTCTTCATTCTTCATTTGGTAGAATGTCACCAGGCAAATTATCATCTTTACATTCCAAAATGACATCACAGCATGTTCATAAAACTTAACTGATTTTTTAATTTTAAAATAACAGACACATATCAAGATGAATTATATTTTCACAAGGAATACAATATTATCATGTAATTCATCAATCTTATAAATATTAATAACAATAATTTGTCCTGGATGTTTAGGAGAAGTTGACATTGTCTTTCATTTTGGAAAATTTCTTTTAATGATAATAATATAAAGATGAGGTGAGTGAACTGTATTATTCTTGTAAAATATACCTTATTTTGCAGTTCTTAGTTAAAGGAAGATATTTTATAAATTCAACTTTTATTCACAGGTTGGAAACAACCAAATTCCACTTTCTTCTATCTATGCTTGTAAAAATAGCTAAACATATATACACATATATATTTTTATGAATCAAAACCAAAAATATCAAAAATTATACAGTGAACATTTCAGCTCAAAATTCAGCTAATAACTTGTCAAACTATGAAATTATTATTCCACTTTATATATATATATATATATATATATATATATATAGTCATCTACATACAGTCCTGTTTTGATGTATCATGTCTCTTCAGTGTGGCTAAACTTAGCAGGCTGTCTACACTCAACTCAACCGATTTTTCATCAGTCAGAGCCTCTAATCAACACATATATAACTATCACACACACACACACTGTAAAGTTTTTAAGTGCCATCCTTGGCCAGTTGAAAAGGGCTTAAAGAAAGTCCTGTGTTATGGAATCCTTTGGTAAGCATATAAGTCCTATCCAGCGTATTGGTAAAGGTCCAGTGTTTTAATCCTATGTCCGTCGTCAATGAAAGTCAACGTAGTTATGGCCAGTAGGGTCGGTTAAGTATAGTATCAACCTCAGAGTACTGCCAGTGATTGGCCAAGAGTTAGATCACATTATTCTGGCTGAGTCTATAAGTAGGAGCGTGCAATTAACACACACCTTATATGTCCCAAAATTCTCAACACACACACATGTATAAATTATATTTTCTCAGCATAATTAATATTGTTTACTTGGTATGAACCAAAACCAAAAATATCTTTCAAAGAATTTGCTGAGATAAAACATCAATTTTTTTTCAATAAATAGATAAAGTACATTCCAGCATCTCCCAGACATTGATATAAAAGATAAAAATCTAAAAAATATATAAATAAATAAAAATAAGTATAAATTTTGCCACTCATTTTCACTTGGTAATATTAAAAGTAATGAGATAGTGAATCAAAAAGTAGAACATTGTTAATAAATCCCAAATCCCTTGATTGGGATTGATTTTTTTTGTTTTAAGACTTTCATTTTCAATAAGATGCTCAAGAGATTTTAAATCAATATTTCTAATGTGGATGTATTTTTCCTTTTAAGAATCTTTTGCAGGAGAGAATAAGAATCGAAAAAATAGTGACAAACTGAAGATGGCGGAAAATATTAAAGAAATTCAAGAATGGATAAGAAATTTTAATAGAATGCTGGATGCAACAATCAAAATGGAATTGGCAACAGCAGATGATAATTACATGAAACTAAGAGCCACAATACAAGACAGAAATGAAATAAAACTTCACAAATGTTGGGATGAAGCAGCATCAACACCTCTCACTATTGAGAAGAAGAATTTCCAAGGAAATGTGTCTAAAGCAGAGAAACCCACACATCCAAAATTTACAAGAAATTGTAATATCCAACCAAATAATGAAACAAGTGATAAAGTGCAAAATAAAGAGAAAAAAATCAAGTATGCAACTAAAATTAACAGTATAATTAGTGAAAGCAGTTCAGTATTGAAATATTTGAAACAAGGCAAAACAATGGAAGAACGAAAAAAACATGGCGGAATAGAGAAACATTTGAAAAAGACAGAACGTTTATTCATCAGAAAATTGAAAGAAAAGTGTCCATTTTTGAACAGAACCCAATCAAATATTCAATCACATGGGAAATCCTTGAATAGAAACAAAAAATTATGTATGCAAGTGAAAAAAGAAGTAAATGAAAAAAGAAAAGAAATAATTAAAGGAAATGAAATAAAGATGGTGACACACAGAGAAAGATATGAGAAAGATACTTGTATTCAAACAGACATTATCCTGGATATCAAACAAGAACATATAGAAATGATACAAAATAACAGCTTTAACAGAGATGGTGGTGGCGGTGGTGGTGGCGGTGGTGATGAAATAAAGAATAATGACACAGGTAATGATAACAGTATTGTTAAAATCATTAGAAATGGGGAAAGGATCAATAATAACAGGTGTAATGATTTGAATAATGATAACCTGAGAGACATTGATGGAATTGATGGTGATGATTTTAAAAAGAAGAAAATTAAATTTATCAGAGACAGAATTGGCAATAAGAAACAGGCACAAAGAACTGATACTGACAAGAAGAATAAAGTCCGTCTGTCTTGTGAAGTTAAGAATATCCAGGCTAAGAATAAGAAATGTGGTAAACTGATTCCAGATAAAAAGGAAGAAATTCAAAGAATCAATTCGTTCAGTCCCAGAAAATCTGATTTATCACCTAAAAAATATAGATTATCAGATAACATTGATAATAATTCTTTGATAATCCTCAGTAAAATATTTGTCAAAGAAATTATCAATCAAGCAGTTCAAGAACTGAAAGAAAGTATTGAATCAGAAGAATGTGATCATTTCTCTCAAACAGAAGAAAGAAATTTACTCAAAAACAACAAAGAGAAAGACTTGAAAAATAAAATTATTAAAGCCGATGATTCAGTAAATGTTTATGAAAATACTGTCATCTATAATAATGACTGTTTCTTAAATGTCACACAAGAAAATACAGCAGAGACAAATGATGGAGAAAATACAGTCGTAACAAATGATGGAGAAAATACAGCAGTGACAAATGATGGAGAAAATAGAAGAGTGTCAAATGATGGAGGATATACAGCAGTGACAAATGATGGAGAAAATACAATGTTGACAAATGATGGAGAAAATACAACAATGCCAAATGATGGAGAAAATACAGCAGTGACAAATGATGGAGAAAATACTGTAGTGATGAAGGATGGAGAAAATACAGTCAGTACATATGATGGAGAAAATACAGCAGTGATCAAGGATGGAGAAAATACTGTAGTGATGATGGGTGGAGAAAATACAGTCATTACAAATCATGGAGAAAATACAGCAGTGACAAATGAGGGAGAAAATACAGTCATGCCGGATGGAGAAAATACAGTTGAGACAAATGATGAAGAAAATACAGGTGTGACAGAGGGAGAAAATACAGTCATGACAGATGGAGAAAATATAGTTGAGACAAATGATGGAGAAAATACAGTCATGACAGATGGAGAAAATATAGTTGAGACAAATGATGGAGAAAATACAGTTGAGACAAATTATGGAGAAAATACAGTCATGACAAATGATGGAGAAAATACAGTTGAGACAAATGATGGAGAAAATACAGTCGTGACAAATGATGGAGAAAATACAGTTGAGACAAATGATGAGAAAATACAGCAGTGACAAATGATGGAGAAAAAACAGTTGAGACAAATGATGGAGAAAATACAGTCGTGACAGATGGAGAAAATACAGTTGAGCCAAATGATGGAGAAAATACAGTCATGACGGATGGAGAAAATACAGTTCAGTCAAATGATGGAGAAAATACAGTCATGACAGATGGAGAAAATACAGTTGAGACAAATGATGGAGA
This sequence comes from Doryteuthis pealeii, assembly GCA_023376005.1. Classification (NCBI taxonomy): domain Eukaryota; kingdom Metazoa; phylum Mollusca; class Cephalopoda; order Myopsida; family Loliginidae; genus Doryteuthis; species Doryteuthis pealeii. The sequence goes on along the minus strand of CM042138.1, from coordinate 143,605,233 downwards.
AATACAGTCGTGACAGATGGAGAAAATACAGTTGAGACAAATGATGGAGAAAATACAGTTGAGACAGATTTGAGAAGAATACAGTTGTGACTGATGGAGAAATACAGTCATGACAGATGGAGAAAATACAGTTGAGACAAATGATGGAGAAAATACAGTCGTGACAGATGGAGAAAAATACAGTTGAGACAAATGATGGAAAAAATACAGTCGTGACAGATGGAGAAAATACAGTTGAGACAAATGATGGAGAAAATACAGACAGTGGAGAGAAAATACAGTTGAGACAAATGATGGAGAAAATACAGTCGTGACAGATGGAGAAAATACAGTTGAGACAAATGATGGAAAAATACAGTCGTGACAGATGGAGAAATACAGTTGAGACAAATGATGGAGAAAAATACAGTCGTGACAGATGGAGAAAATACAGTTTGAGACAAATGATGGAGAAAATACAGTCGTGACAGATGAGAAATACAGTTGAGACAAATGATGGAAAAATACAGTTGACAGATGGAAAAATACAGTTGAGACAAATGATGGAGAGTGTGACAGATGAGAAAATACAGTTGAGACAAATGATGGAGCAGCTGTGACAGATGGAGAAAATACAGTTGAGACAAATGATGACAGATGGAAAAATACAGTTGAGACAAATGATGGAGAAAATACAGTTTTGAGAAAATACAGCTGTGACAGATGGAGAAAATACAGTGACACAAAATGATGGAGAAAAACAGCTGTGACAGATGGAGAAAATACAGTTGAGACAAATATGAGAAATAGAGTTGAGACAAATGATGGAGAAAATACAGCTGTGACAGATGGAGAATAAGTTGAGACAAAGATGCAGAAGAAAATACAGTCGTGACAGATGGAGAAAATACAGTTGAGACAAATGATGGAGAGAACAGTCGAGACAGATGGAGAAATTATGTTGAGACAAATGATGGAGAAAATACAGTCATGAGATGGAGAAAATACAGTTGAGACAAATGATGGAGAAAATACAGTTGTGACTGATGAGAAATACAGTCATGACAGATGGAGAAAATACAGTTGAGACAAATGATGGAGAAAATACAGTTGAGACAAATGATGCAGAAAATACAGTTGAGACAAATGATGGAGAAAATACAGTTGAAACAGATGATGGAGAAAATAGAGCTGTGACAGATGGAGAAAATACAGTTGAGACAAATGATGGAGAAAATACAGTCGTGACAGATGGAGAAAAATACAGTTGAGACAAATGATGGAAAAAATACAGTCGTGACAGATGACAGAAATTGAGAAAATACAGCTGTGACAGATGGAAATAAGTTGAGACAAAAATACAGTCGTGACAGATGAGAAAATACAGTTGAGACAAATGTGGAGAAAAATACAGTTGGACTAATGATGGAGAAATATGAGACAGATGAGAAAAGAGTTGTGACTGATGGAAAATACAAGTTGAGACAAAGATTGGAGAAAATACAGTCGTGACAGATGGAGAAAATACAGTTGAGACAATGATGGAGACATACAGTCGTGACAGATGGAGAAATACAGTTGAGACAAATGATGGAAAAAAAAATACAGTCGTGACAGATGGAGAAAATACAGTTGAGACAAATGATGGAGAAAATACAGTCGTGACAGATGGAGAAATAACAGTTGAGAAAATGATGGAAAAAATACAGTCGTGACAGATGGAGAAAATACAGTTGAGACAAATGATGGAGAAATACAGTCGTGGACAGATGGAGAAAATACAGTTGAGACAAATGATGGAGAAAATACAGCTGTACAGAGGAAAAAATAAAGAGACAAATGATGGAGAAATTACAGCTGTGGACAGATGAGAGAAAATACAGTTGAGACAAAATGGAGAAAATACAGTTGAGACAAAATGATGGAGAAAATACAGCTGTGACAGATGGAAGAAATTACAGTTGGACAAATGATGGAGAAAATACAGCTGTGACAGATGGAGAAAATACAGTTGAGACAAATGATGGAGAAAATACCAGTTGAGACAATGATGGAGAAAATACAGCTTGTGACAGATGGAGAAAATACAGTTGAGACAAATGATGGAAAAAATACAGTTGTGACAGATGGAGAAAATACAGTGAGACAAATGATGGAGAAAATACAGTCGTGACAGATGGAGAAAAATACAGTTGAGACAAATGATGGAGAAATACAGTTGTGACTGATGGAGAAAATACAGTCATGACAGAGAGAAAATACAGTTGAGACAAATGATGAGAGAAAATACAGTTGAGACAAATGATGCAGAAAATACAATTGGACAATGATGGAGAAAATACAGTTGAAACAGATGATGGAGAAAAATACAGCTGTGACAGATGGAGAAAATACAGTTGAGACAAATGATGGAAAATACAGCTGTGACAGATGGGAGAAAATATGAGACAAATGATGGAGAGCTGTGACAGATGGAGAAAATACAGTTGACACGAATGATGGAGAAATACAGCTGTGACAGATGGAGAAATACAGTTGAGACAAATGATGGAGAAATACAGTTGAGACATAATGACAGATGGAGAGAAATAAAGACAATTGACAGATGGAGAAAATACAGTTGGAGACAAATTGATGGAGGAAAAACAGACAGATGGAGAAATATAGTTAAGAAAATCAGATTGAGAAAATACAGTTGAGACAAATGATGGAGAAAATACAGTTGTGACAGAAAATACAGTCATGACAGATGGAGAAAATAAGTACAGAAATACAGTTGAGACAAATGATACACAGATGATAAATACAATGACAGATGGAGAAAATACAGTTAGACAAATGATGGAGAAAATACATGGACAGATGGAGAAAAATACAGTTGAGACAAATGATGGAGAAAATACCAGTCGTGACAGATGGAGAAAATACAGTTGAGACAAATGATTGTGATGGAGAGTCATGACATGATACAGTTGAGACAAATGATGGAGAAAATACAGTTGAGACAAATGATGAGAAAATACAGTTGGATGGAAAAAATACAGTTAGATGATGGAGAAAATACAGCTGTGACAGATGGAGAAAATACAGTGAGACAGAAAATACAGTGTGACAGATGGAAAATACAGTTGAGGACAGATGGAGAAAATTTACAGATGATGGAGAAAATACAGTTGTGACAGATGGAGAAAATACAGTTGAGACAAATGATGAGAAAATACAGTGTGACAGATGGAGAAAATACAGAACAAATGATGGAGAAAATACAGTTGTGACAGATGGAGAAATACAGTTGGACAGATTGGACTACAGCTTGGATGGAAAAATACATGTGACAGATGGAAGAAAATACAGTTGAGACAAATGATGAGAGAAAATACAGTCGTGACAGATGGGAGAAATACAGTTGAGACAAATGATGGAGAAAATACAGTCGTGACAGATGGAGAAAATACAGTTAAGACAAATGATGGAGAAAATACAGTTGTGACAGATGGGAAAATACAGTTGAGACAAATGATGGAGAAAATACGTTGAAACAGATGATGGAGAAAATACAGTCGTGACAGATGGAGAAAATACAGTTGAGACAAATGATGGAGAAAATACAGTCATGACAGATGGAGAAAATACAGTTGAGACAAATGATGGGGAAAATACACTGTTGACAAATGATGGAGAAAATACAGTTGAGACAAATGATGGAGAAAATACAGTCATCACAAATGATGGAGAAAATACAACAGTGAAATATGATGTAGAAAATACAGTCGTTACAAATGATGAAGAAAATACAGCAGTGACAAATGATGGAGAAAATACACTGTTGACAAATTATAGAGAAAATATAGTCCTGACAAATGATGGAGAAAATATCGTTGTAACAAATGATGGAGAAAATACAGTCATGACAAGTGATGGAGAAAATACAGCAGTGACGAAAGATGGAGAAAATACAGCAGTAACAAATGAGGGGGAAAATACAGCAGTGACAAATGAAGGAGAAAATATAATTGTGTCAAATGATGGAGAAAATACAATGTTGACAAATGATGGAGAAAATACAGTTGAGACAGATGGAGAAAATACAGTTGAGACAAATGATGGAGAAAATACAGTCGTGACAGATGGAGAAAATACAGTTGAGACAAATGATGGAGAAAATACAGTTGTGACAGATGGAGAAATACAGTTGAGACAATGAGAGAAAATACAGTCATGACAGATGGAGAAAATACAGTTGAGACAAATGATGAGACAGATGGAGAAAAATACAGTTGAGGACAAATGATGGAAGAAAAACATACGATGGAGAAAATACAGTCATGACAGATGGAGAAAATACAGTTGAGACAAAATGATGGAGAAAAACAATGACAGATGGAGAAATACAGTTGAGACAAATGATGGAGAAAATACAGACATGACAGATGGAGAAAATACAGTTGAAACAAATGATGGAAAAATAATTCATGACAGATGGAGAAAATACAGTTGAGACAAATGATGGAGAAAATACAGTCATGACAGATGGAGAAAAATACAGTTGAAACAAATGATGGAGAATACAGTCGTGACAGATGAAAATACAGTTGAGACAAATGATGGAGAAAATACAGTAGTGACAGATGGAGAAAATACAGTTGAGACAAATGATGGAGAAAATACAGTCGTGACAGATGAGAGAAAATACAGTTGAGACAAATGATGCAGAAAATACAGTCATGACAAATGGAGAAATACAGTTGAGACAAATGATGGAGAAATACATGACAGATGGAAATACAGTGAGACAAATGATGTCATGACAGATGGAGAAAATACAGTTGAGACAAATGATGGAGAAAATACAGTCATGACAGATGGAGAAAATACAGTTGAGACAAATGATGGAGAAAATACAGTCGTGACAGATGGAGAAAATACAGTTGAGACAAATGATGGAGGATGACAGATGAGAAAATACAGTTGAGACAAATGATGGAGAAAATACAGCTGTGACAGATGGAAGAAATACAGTTGAGACAAATGATGCAGAAAATACAGTCATGACAGATGGAGAAAATACAGTTGAGACAAATGATGAGAAAATACATTGTGACAGATGGAGAAAATACAGTTGAGACAAATGATGGAGAAAATACAGTTGAGACAAATGATGGAGAAAATACAGATGTGACAGATGGAGAAAATACAGTTGAGACAAATGATGCAGAAAATACAGTTGAGACAAATGATGGAGAAAATACACTTGTGACAGAGGGAGAAAATACAGTTGAGACAAATGATGGAGAAAATACAGTTGAGACAAATGATGGAGAAAATACATACAGTGAGACAAATGATGGAGAAATACAGTCATGACAGATGGAGAAAATACAGTTGAGACAATATGACAGATGGAGAAAATACAGTTGAGACAAATGATGGAGAAAATACAGACAGATGGAGAAAATACATGATGGAGAAAATACAACTGTGACAGATGGAGAAAATACAGTTGAGACAAATGATGCAGAAAATACAGTCATGACAGATGGAGAAAATACAGTTGAGACAAATGATGGAGAAAATACAGTTGTGACAGATGGAGAAAATACAGTTGAGACAAATGATGGAGAAAATACAGTTGAGACAAATGATGGAGAAAATACAGTTGTGACAGATGGAGAAAATACAGTTGAGACAAATGATGCAGAAAATACAGTTGAGACAAATGATGGAGAAAAATACAGTTGTGACAGAGGAGAAAATACAGTTGAGACAAATGATGGAGAAAATACAGTCGTGACAGATGGAGAAAATACAGTTGAGACAAATGATGGAGAAATACAGTCATGACAGATGGAGAAAATACAGTTGAGACAAATGATGGAGAAATACAGTCATGACAGAGGGAGAAATACAGTTGAGACAAATGATGGAGAAAATACAGTCATGACAATGTTGACAAATGATGGGGAAAATACAGCAGTGACAAATGATGGAGAAAATATCATTGTGTCAAATGATGGAGAAAATACAATGTTGACAAATGATGGAGAAAATACAGTTGAGACAAATGATGGAGAAAATACAGTTGAGACAAATGATGGAGAAAATACAGCTGTGACAGATGGAGAGAATACAGTTGAGACAAATGATGGGGAAAATACACTGTTGACAAATGATGGAGAAAATACAGTTGAGACAAGTGATGGAGAAAATACAGTCATCACAAATGATGGAGAAAATACAACAGTGAAATATGATGTAGAAAATACACTCGTTACAAATGATGAAGAAAATACAGCAGTGACAAATGATGGAGAAAATACAGTCATGACAAATGATGGAGAAAATACACTGTTGACAAATTATAGAGAAAATATAGTCGTGACAAATGATGGAGAAAATATCGTTGTGACAAATGATGGAGAAAATACAATGTTGACAAATGATGGAGAAAATACAGTTGAGACAAATGATGGAGAAAATACAGTTGTGACAGATGGAGAAAATACAGTCATGACAGATGGAGAAAATACAGTTGAGACAAATGATGGAGAAAATACATGAGACAATGATGGAGAAATACAGCAACGACAAATGATGGAGAAAATACAATGTTGACAAATGATGGAGAAAATACAGTTGAGACAAATGATGAAGAAAATACAGTTGTGACTGATGGAGAAAATACAGTCATGACAGATGGAGAAAATACAGTTGAGACAAATGATGGAGAAAATACAGTCATGACAGATGGAGAAAATACAGTTGAGACAAATGATGGAGAAAATACAGCTGTGACAGATGGAGAAAATACAGTTGAGACAAATGATGCAGAAAATACAGTCATGACAGATGGAGAAAATACAGTTGAGACAAATGATGGAGAAAATACAGTTGTGACAGATGGAGAAAATACAGATGAGACAAATGATGGAGAAAATACAGTTGAGACAAATGATGGAGAAAATACAGTTGTGACAGATGGAGAAAATACAGTTGAGACAAATGATGCAGAAAATACAGTTGAGACAAATGATGGAGAAAATACACTTGTGACAGAGGGAGAAAATACAGTTGAGACAAATGATGGAGAAATACAGTCATGACAGATGGAGAAAATACAGTTGAGACAAATGATGGAGAAAAATACAGTCATGACAGATGGAGAAATACAGTTGAGACAAATGATGGAGAAAATACAGTCATGAAATATGGAGAAAATACAGTTGAGACAAATGATGGAGAAAATACAGCTGTGACAGATGGAGAAAATACAGTTGAGACAAATGATGCAGAAAATACAGTCGTGACAGATGGAGAAAATACAGTTGAGACAAATGATGGAGAAAATACAGTTGTGACAGATGGAGAAAATACAGTTGAGACAAATGATGGAGAAAATACAGTCATGAAATATGGAGAAAATACAGTTGAGACAAATGATGGAGAAAATACAGTTGTGACAGATGGGAAAATACAGTTGAGACAAATGATGCAGAAATACAGTTGAGACAAATGATGGAGAAAATACAGTTGTGACAGAGGGAGAAAATACAGTTGAGACAAATGATGGAGAAAATACAGTCATGACAGATGGAGAAAATACAGTTGAGACAAATGATGGAGAAAATACAGTCATGACAGATGGAGAAAATACAGTTGAGACAAATGATGGAGAAAATACAGTCATGACAGAGGGAGAAAATACAGTGAGACAATGATGGAGAAAATTCATGACAATGTTGACAAATGATGGGGAAATACAGCAGTGACAAATGATGGAGAAAATATCATTGTGTCAAATGATGGAGAAAATACAATGTTGACAAATGATGGAGAAAATACAGTTGAGACAAATGATGGAGAAAATACAGCTGTGACAGATGGAGAGAATACAGTTGAGACAAATGATGGGGAAAATACACTGTTGACAAATGATGGAGAAAATACAGTTGAGACAAATGATGGAGAAAATACAGTCATCACAAATGATGGAGAAAATACAACAGTGAAATATGATGTAGAAAATACACTCGTTACAAATGATGAAGAAAATACAGCAGTGACAAATGATGGAGAAAATACAGTCATGACAAATGATGGAGAAAATACACTGTTGACAAATTATAGAGAAAATATAGTCGTGACAAATGATGGAGAAAATATCGTTGTGACAAATGATGGAGAAATACAATGTTGACAATGATGGAGAAAATACAGTTGAGACAAATGATGGAGAAAATACAGTTGGACTGATGGAGAAAATACAGTCATGACAGATGGAGAAAATACAGTTGAGACAAATGATGAGAAAATACAGTTGAGACAAATGATGGAGAAAATACAGTTGGACAAATGATGGAGAAAATACAGCAACGACAAATGATGGAGAAAATACAATGTTGACAAATGATGGAGAAAATACAGTTGAGACAAATGATGAAGAAAATACAGTTGTGACTGATGGAGAAAATACAGTCATGACAGATGGAGAAAATACAGTTGAGACAAATGATGGAGAAAATACAGCAACGACAAATGATGGAGAAAATACAATGTTGACAAATGAAGGAAATAATAGACCAGTGACAAATCATGGAGAAAATACAGTCATCACAAATGATGGAGAAAATATCATTGTGTCAAATGATAGAGAAAATACAGCTGTGAAAAATGATGGAGAAAATATTGTTGTGACAGATGGAGAAAATCCAGTTGAGACAAATGATGGGGAAAATACACTGTTGACAAATAATGGAGATAATAGACCAGTGACAAATGATGGGGAAAATACAACAATGCCAAATGATGGAGAAAATACATCAGTGATGAACGATGGAGAAAATACAGTTGAGACAAATGATGGAGAAAATACCATTGTGTCAAATGATGGAGAACACACAGCAGTGACAGATGGAGAAAATACAGTTGAGACAAATGATGGGGAAAATACAGTTGAGACAAATGATGGAGAAAATACCATTGTGTCAAATGATGGAGAACACACAGCAGTGACAGATGGAGAAAATACAGTTGAGACAAATGATGGGGAAAATACACTGTTGACGAATAATGTATATAATAGACCAGTGAAAAATGATGGAGAAAATACAACAATGCCAAATGATGGAGAAAATACAGCAGTGATGAAGGATAGAGAAAATACAGTCATCACAAATGATGGAGAAAATACAGTCATCACAAATGATGGAGAAAATACAATGTTGACAAATGAAGGAAAAAATATAGTCGTAACAAATGAAGGAGAAAATATAGTCGTGACAAATGCAGCAGTGACAAATGAGGGAGAAAATACCATTGTGTCAAATGATGGAGAAAATACAATGTTGACAAATGATGGAGAAAATACAACAGTGACAAATGATGGGGAAAATACAGCAGTGACAAATGATGGGGAAAATACAGTCATGACAAATGATAGAGAAAATGCAATGTTGACAAATGATGGAGAAAATACAGCTGTGATAAATGACGAAGAAAATACCACAGTGAAAAATGACGGAGAAAATACCACAGTGAAAAATGATGGAGAAAATATCGTTGTGACAAATGATGGAGAAAATACACACGTGACAAATGATGGAGAAAATACATACGTGACAAATGATAGAGAAAAGAGAACAGTGACAAATGATGGAGAAAATACAGTCATAATAAATGATGGAGAAAATACAGCTGTGATAAATGACGGAGAAAATATAATGATGGCACAGAAAAAGAAAAATCTCTTATTAAGAAATGAACTTACAGTATCCACAAATGTAAAAATAATACTCCCCAATCGAGATAAAAACTTGGTGGTAAACATGACCAAAAACGATGAATTCCAAAAGATTTCAAAGAAATATCATTGGCAAAATTATAGACAGCAAAAACACAAACCAACAAATAGCAATTATGCTGAACTGCCAAATACCAAATCTAATAAAAAGACATTGCAACGAACCAATGAAATGTTAACCAAGAATTACATTTTTCTTACAAGTCAATCTCAGACAGATTATTGGAATTGCCAATTCAAAATGAATTTACCTAAAAAATTGTCTCCAATCAAGAAATTCAGACTATTCCAAAATATCAGCTCAAGTCTTTTAGAAGAGTTGTTAAGTCCTGTTGGGCAATTCAAACTAATTGGCCTCAACGTAATTAAGTTTCTGGTAGCCAAAACTGAAACAAGGTACTCTGAACATACCCCAGATTCTCAGCATAATCTTGAAAAGTTCCAAGACAAAGATAACCATAAAATTGCAGATGAAATACAAAACAGTAAAAAAGAATTTAAGTCAAAGAAAATCCCAGAGATTAACAGGGAAAAATGGAATAGACAATTGGTAAAAAGAGAATTGGCTTATTACTCTCATATAAAATTCCTCCAGTTGGCCGAAACTTTCAAGACATGGAATAAGGATTCACCACCAGTGGTCCCTTTAAATTTACTCATTAATCAAATGTGGATCTATCAAAAGTGCAGACCATTGGTAAAAGAATTGACGCACATCTGTCTAAAATGCAAAGTAAAACAATTGACAGTTGCAGCCAACCACTACTTTAAGATGGCCAAACAAACTGACTACGAAATGATACGATTCATTAAGTTTTTCAGTAAGACAAATTTTTGGACAAAAAAACATCTCATAAGCAAATGGAAGAAAGAAACGTACCAAAGAGAAAAGATGGCAGAAGATGTGATTTTTCAAAGAAATAAATGGCAAAAAAATTACGCACATTTTTATCAAATGCCAAATGTGATGACGGAGATGAACAAAACCATTGAGAAAAGTCGGCTAAGATCAGTTGATCATGCTAAGGAAAAGTTACAATATTGAATACTTCTCAGTTTAGCTCAGTTGGTAGAGCATCCATAGCAGAACTACCTGCTTCTAGATTTGATACTAGCCCTCGCTAACTCAGCGAATGAGTAGCATGGCTTGTATCTGTGTGGTAAAGTAGGGGGATGATGGTAGGTGTGGCACTACCTGAAATGCAAAAAAAAAAACTCTCTTGTCTAGTGCTAGTGAAAAGGGTATAGACTCCCTCGCCATTTGGCTGATACCAACAATAGGCCACTCTGACTAATTTATAACTACTTCTTATTATGTTATCCACCTCAAATGCAAAAAAAAAAAACTCCCTTGTCTAGTGCTAGTGAAAAGAGTATAGACTCCCTCACCATATGGCTGATACCAACAATAGGCCACTCAGCCTAATTTACAACTACTTCTTATTATGTTATCCACCTCAAATGCAAAATAAAACTCCCTTGTCTAGTGCTAGTGAAAAGAGTATAGACTCCCTCACCATCTGGCTGATACCAACAATAGGCCACTCTGACTAATTTACAACTACTTATTATGCTATCTGCTTCTTCTTCTACTCTTCTTATTTCTGCTGGCAGAGTTGAGTTCTCCGAGGTTCTTCATCATCTCAGGTTGTCTCGGTTTTATCTTGATTGTATTTCTCTGCATCCATTTTTATTAGTAATCATGAACACAAAGATTTAGCCTGTTTTTTTTACGTACATCTTTATTACTTAAGACCCCACATTTTAACATGGGCATGGAGAAGAAATCAGCAACAATGCCATTGTGTGTCAATCTCCAAACAGCTCTATCATTAACCTGAAAACTTTCCCAAAAATATGGCTGTGATTGACATTGTCAATCAATGAACACATCCTGTCACAGGTCAACTAGGATTCAACACCTGCCTGTCATACTTTCCATGAATCTCCAAAGTTAAATATCAAAATTTGAATTCTACACTATATTACAAAATGAATAGGCTACCCCATTCATTATGTAACAACAAGAGCAAATAAAATTTTCTTTTCATTGATTCTGATTAAAAGAAGACTGAAATAATTACAAAAGTGTTATGCCTCATTCTTTATTTACTCTTCATATTCAAGCAATGTAAATTCTATGATTTTAAATTCATATTAATGTATATGTAAATCTTGTGGAGGTGCATGGTGTAATGGTTATCATCATAAGAAATGGACACAGTGAGATGAGTTCAAATCTTGGACAAGACTGTTTGCATTTCACATAATGTTGATACCATTAGGAAAGGTATGCATCCAACTATTCTCCCTCTCCAGCTATTTGTAAATAGTAAGGCAGACTGGGCTCTTTAACCCTGTTATGACAATCAGTATATGAGAAGAAAAAACTCTGAATTCAAACCTGTTAAACTCAACTTAAGAAATTGACCTTGTGTTGCATCCTACTCATGTGGAAGGGTTTGGTATGAATTAAAGACAGGGTGCTTAAAAAAAAAACAATATTATTTGAGATGTACAGGGTGTTTCAGAAAAACAGATATAATTTCTTAATCTAATAACTTAATTAATTCTATGTTCAATGTTTAAATACTTTTTCTTTTTCAGTATATATATATATACACATGCACACTACACACATATATATATATATATATTCACACACACACGTGTGTGCATATACAGTATCACCTATAAATAGATAAATATGCCCATACCAACTTTTTATAAAAAGTTAATTTTCTTCTAAACCAATGATGATGATCATCATCATGTCGTGCATGCAGCACGGATATCCATGACAATCTCTAGCCAACCTTCCCTATCATTCATTGCACCTGGGAGGTCCTCTGCGGAGCAACCAGCATCTTTGCATAGCTGGTCAATGTAGGTCCTTGCCAGGTGCCCCACACTTGCTTATGAGCTCAAAACCAAAGATGCTCAGATTTTATTATTTCTAACAGAATATTATTTAGTCAAAATTGATATTATTAGGTATTATTTATTGCCAAACTCTATAATACTGAAACTTTAACAAAAATTTCAATCCATGGCATTCCAAAAATAAGTACATCCCTATGTAAAATTCTATATCTTGAATATATTTTCAAAGCAAACTTTTTTTGGGGGGGTGGGGGGGGGGTGAACTATAAAGTTTGAATGCATGTAGAGTTTAGTAATAAAGAATAACTAGTAATATCAATTTTAATTGCATAATATGACGGGCTGATGATCTGGGCTTCTGTTTGGGAGGATTCAATCCTAATCATGGGTTGTGTTTTACCAATGCACATTGTGTCTAAAATTTGAATACATTTCTAAAGCGTCTAAAATTTGAATACATTTTTAAAGCTCAGCATCGAAGTGCTCAGGAGTGTTACCAGCCATGACAGGTCCCAATTAATCAAGTTAACAGGTCCCAACATATTGTAAATACTAGGGTAAATAACTATTTTCTTGACCTCCCACCAGGCCAGATTGACACAAAGATTTTTTAACATAAGGAGCCCTGCACAAACCGAAGCTCATGAAATGGTCAATTCAAAAAGTATGCGATCCCTTTGGCATTCCCTTTTTGGGGCACTTCTGACACTGGGCAATAAACCAGGCCCTGGCCCTTTTAGACAAAGGGCCAGATGCTGCCTGGGGGGGATAGACCCCTGGGATCATGCAATTTATTTTATATCTTACCAGTCAAGAAGTCAAAGTTACTGGACACAGGGCACAAATGCCAGGTGAGTAAAAAGTTTTACAATATTTTAGTAGTATGAGGCAGTGGATACAGTCAGTATGTTCTAAGCCCTGCATTGGGCAGGGAGGGGTTTGGTAATGAATAGCATTTATTAAAAAAGGAAAAAAGTACTTACAGTAATAGCCACGCAAAATTCATGTTTTATATTAACTAAGGTGTTTTGTGGGTAAGGCGTTTGTCCCAGCAGCCAGACGATAGATCTGACAAAGAAACCTGAAAAACAAAAATACAAAAAAAAAAATCAATTATACAGAAAAAATGTTTGCCAGCAGATGACAAATAAAAATGTAGGGATTACATTCCTTACTTGCCATGGTTCACCTATTAGACACTAGGGGACATGAGTGCTAATTACCTCTTGTGTTTGCCAGTCCTCCTTTTAGCTGCCTGTCACAGACGATGATGACATCACTCCATGTCATTCATCAGTTTTGGACCCTCAGTTCAATTCTGGACTTTCAGATGTGGTCACACACATTGCACGGGAAATTTCCATCTGCATTCTGTGGTGCATGACGATGAAGATGTAGCCACTCTGCAGCCCTATTGATCTTGATATTGAGCTGCTCAGCTCCTGTGCGGCACATGTCTCACCAACTCTGGAGACCAGATCTTCCAGACTTGAAGGTGTAATGGCACATTTCTTCGGAGTTGTCTTAATATGGTCTTTGAACCGCTTTCGGAGGCCTCCTGCCTTTCGAGTGCCTTTGGTGAGTTCACCATAAGGTACTTTACAGGGGAGTCTGTCTGCTGTCATGCGGATGATGTGACCCAACCATCACCACTAGACACTAGGTGGCATAGCAAGCAGCATTATAATAGTGGAAGTGGTAAAGTCAAAATGCCTTTTTAATCTCCAGCCTTGACAGAAGTAACATGCACCAGTCTATAAACAGGGGGCTTTGTGACCAGCTTCAAGACTTTCTCTACTAAAAGACTATTTTCCTATTAGGACATTTCTCTCATACAACAATGTATAAGTCCTTCCTTGCATCTCCTATCATGTTTGTATTCTCTTCTGCTACAGGGAATAAAATATCCTCTCACTTCTAGTTATAAACTTGTGTCTTCTAGTAGCAGTAACTTCACGCTCACAGTCTTTCTTCGTGCTTAGATTGCTTCTAGCAAATAAATGAGCTCCTACCGTTTAAAATCCTTATCTGCTCGTCAACGTTGACCATGCTTCTTCAGCTTAATTTGACAAGCTAAGCAGATGCTTGTAAGTAAGCTTGTCTGGTAGAAATTGGTCAATGAAATGTATTTAAGATTGTCTGATGTAAGTTGTGAGGTCACCTCATGAAATATTCATCATAAATCATAAGAGCTATGCATAAAACAAAATTCAGCTTGTATTAAGATTAAGTTTGTAATGCAGGATGTTCTTTCATAGATTCTTTGTACTAATTTTTGTTAAAGTTCATTATAACTCAGTAGTCAGGCGTAGATAATTTGCTATCTCGTAAATCAGAGAGATACAATTGTTCATACCTTCAATCTTCGTATTCGTTTAGACAAGTAAATTCTTTCTGGATATAGGTTTTAATTTATACAAAAGGGTAGGCTCCAAATCGAATCTATTTGTAAAAGAACGTCTCTGATTGGTCGAAAATGTTATGATATCCAATGCACATAAGACGTATTCGACTCTCAATCGTCGTAGTGAGAACTTTTAAGATCATTTGCAATTGTCCTCAAATCAATTGCTAGTTGAACTTTCTTGCCAAGAAGACCTATCTTTTGGATTAACACCTGAGGAAACCTACAGACTAGGATTACCAACTCTACAAATTATACAATCAAATCAGTATAGTTTTACCAACTCGACTCCAGTGATCCTTTAATTGCCTCTGACTCCAACTCCATGACTCTGACTCCACTGGTCAACTAATCTAATAGAATCAGAATGTCTTAAATGTACAGAGATATGTCTGTTATATTGGTCCTGTATAAATAATCTTATATTGTCAAATTCAGAGCTGTGGGGTTGGAACACAAAACCTTCAAATCTAACTCCTCTATTTTTGGCACCTCTGACTCCAACTCCTCTTTATTTAATTAATTCATAATAACTATAAAACTATGATTTTTTAATAATCTAATCATAAGGATTGTGCACTGTATAACTTTACAGACTAAACTAGGGCCGTATAAAGTGTAAATTCAACTGGAGTCAGAGTCAGTATAGTTTTACCGATTCCAACTCCAATGACTCCTTAATTGGTTCCAACTCCAATTCCACATCCTTGTGCCAGACTATGGTGAATCAATCAAGTTCTTAATGAGATTTAAATCTTACTCACCAATTGCCATAAGGACATCTACTACAGCCAACCATCGTATGACTTCATTCAGTGGTTGTGGTTTTGGTAATTTTAATCCTGGTACAAGAACAGTTGTCTGACTTCTTTTCTCAGACAGCAAAATGTATGTGATGCCAATGAGACTAACTGCGGATGAAGAGAGGCATATGCCATTAAAGATGCTACCAATCATAATTTCATTTTCTTCTTCTGCGTTTGCTCTTTCAGTCCCTTTCAAGCAGCAAATGGCTGCAAATTCAGGGATGTCATCTTGCTGGTGGAATTGCACTCACGAATTCATGAAGGACCTAAAAATAAAAGAAAAATTATTTTACAATCAATGTAATAAGAGTGTGAACAGATACCAAAAGGATGCATAAAAATTGTATCCGTGCATCCCAGTGTGTTTTTTTTTCTTCCCACACCATTTCCAGCTAACTCAAACAAATCTTGAAAACAACATCCCACAAAAAAACATTTGTATGGCCACTTATCTCCTATCACACAAACCATCCAAGTAAGACAAATAAGACATGCTGGACACTGCTGGAAAAGCAAGGACGAACTCATAAGTGATGTTCTTCTGTGGACACCTACATATGAACACTGCAGTGTAGACAGATCAACAAAAACCTACATCCATCAGCTCTGTGCGTATTCTAAATGCTGTGCAGAAAACGTAAAGATAAAAATGTAGTGTTATCGACCTGAAGGAAAGGCGTGGATATGTAGGCATGTGCGTTCTGACCCAAAGAAAGCGTGACCACGAAATGGTGTTCTGACCGGATGAGGCGTAGCTACGTAAAAGTTGCGGAATGCTATATAACTAGTGCGAATTAGTGGAATAGTGGATTAGACTTATGTATTTATTGATACACTCATTTGTAGATAGTGTATGTCATATATAAATCTAGCTTCCTATATATATATATATATATATATATATATATATATATATATACACACACAAACACTTATCAAAATCCATTGTGCACATATCACTCACACACACACATATAATATATATATAAACTAAAATGATTCATAAGTGATGTTCTGTGGACATCTACACATGGACACACCAGTGTAGGCCGACCAAAAACCTACATCAATCAGCTTTGTGTAGATACTGGATGCTGCCAGGAGTAATGACAGATTGGGATGGTTGGCAAGATGTTACATACTTCTTCATCTTGGAGATTTCGTATCTGGTCTTCCATTGGAGATTTCTCATCTATCAGAAGCCCTGGATCATTAGTAGTTTTTGGATAAATAACCCAAGACTTAGATTTTCTTTATATCATATTTTATTTAGAAATCCCCATCCAGACTAATTGTGCAGAGTGAGTATGGCAGCACGCTGAACACCACTTGCTACCTCCAAGGCTTGCCCAGTACTGACTTAACTCTTTCAAATCAAAACCGGAAGAGGCCTTTGCTTCTCATTTCTCTACTAATTCTCACGGTATCTACCGGAAAAGGGGTTAACACGAGGCTAACATGTGCCAATCAATCGTCCATGATATCGTCACATACTTCCACTCAAAAAGCTGCTAGGTGTAATTTCTAACAATCATTTTTTCTACACTAACCCTACATAATTGTTAGGATACTAACAATTATGTAACCAAGAGAGAGTAATCAGAATCTGTGTTATCAACTTGATAATGATGATGATAATGATGATGATGATTTAGATATGGAGTCACATAAATAATCAAAGTTAAAGTCATATAAATCAATTAATAAACAGTGGACTTGCTAATTAAAATTTCTAGCTGTTTTTTTTTTCTAGAAATTATCTTATAAAAAGCCAAATTAGTGAAAATGAATTTAAAATATTAGATAAATTAAAAGTTTGTATTATTTAGATTTTTCAGACTGTTGTCCTCATCTTTGTTATTTATTGTTATATACACAACATTTTGGCTGATGTGCCCTCCAGCCTTCTTCAGGTGTTTCTGGTTGAACTCGGGAAACTTCATCCAGAACTTTCATGTCATAATTAGCAACCTTCACAGAACTTTAAAAAAAAACTTTTATTCAATCCACCGGGTTAGACTCCAGTTGGACACGTGGCACAACGGATATAAGGGTTGAGTCAATACAGTTCTAAGTGACAATCATCTGTAGGTTGCAGGTTCAATCCTCATCATGAGCAATAATAACATAGAATACTTAACATAGCTTAACAATTGTACATGGTCATGGTTAATGAAATGAGAAAAGTCCACCCGAGTGAATTGAATAAAGGGTTCAGTTCAAAGTTCGGTAATCTTCAACTTGTTCCTCGTAAATTCCTACTATAAAATAAACTGAACCCTCATTTTATGTCCGTGTTTTTTGCAATAAAATGTTTTAAATATGTTTGCAATAAATGTTTTTAAAATAAGAAAATATATATGTTTGCAAATAAAGAAAATATATTCAGTATTGTAAAATAACGAGTGCAAGAAAAATAAAACATTTATTGCAAAAACACGGACATAAAATGAAGGTTCAGTTTATTTAATGGTAGGAATTTACAAGGAACAAATTAAGGATTACCCAAAGTTCTGTGAAGGAAACGGATTACGTCATGAAAGCTCCAGAGTTCAACAAGAAGGTTCTTGAGTTCGAAAGGAAAAAAAACTGAAAAAGGCCTGATGACACATTCGCCGAAACATTGTGTATATAACAATAAATAGTTGTGTATATAACAATAGTCTGAAATATTTAAATAATACAAATTATCAAGGCTCATTTTTTAAAATTCAGACAAATTAAAAGTTTATGGTTAAGAGAGCCAGCAAGAATTATATGAAAGACAGGGAAGCGCGGTGGTGTACTGGTTAGAGTTGCAGGAAATGGATTCATTGATCGGAGTTCAATTCCTGGATGAAGCCACGGTTCACATAGCACTAAATCTCTTGGGAAAGGTATGAATCCAACTATTCTCCCTCCAGCTATGGGTAAATAGTAGGACAGACTGGGCTCTTTAACCTTGGGTTCTAACCAAGGTTAAAGAGCCTACACTGGTTGCCTTTAGGCAGGGTTAGGGTTAGGTTGGAAAACTCTGAATTCAAACTGGTCACAACTAGAATAGACTCAGGCCTACTTAGTGATCTATTTCAATTTATTTTATTCCATGTTAGCTGCAAAGGAAGTCAGACGACAGGTGGGAGCTCTGGCTTCTCCGTTGCTTCTTTTCTTGTGCTCTTGATATGGAAATGGTTGAAAAGAAGTAATTTAGACAGTGTGTATCTTTTTGTGGGAAAATGCTATGTGTATTACATAATTCATGGGCTGCCAACAAATTATGTACTGTAGTGTAGTAAAATTTAAATAACAGTATTCGTAAATGGAAGTTACCATTGAATCATAGCATGACCATTATAAAAGTGATTGACAACAGTTCACCTTTCACTGACCTAATCGTTAATTTCTCATTGGCTAAAGGCAAAGCGGGTGAAGAGAACTGAGTTAGAGTAGCGAATTTGGGAGCAGATGCAATGGTTATCTGTTCCCAAGGAAGCCATCTTCTCAACGCCACGGTTGAACCCTTTGGCTTTAGTGTAATAAAGACATCTGAGAAATTAAACAAAGACTTACGTTCATCATTTAAAAACAAAGAGAATGAACACAGACAAACCACAACTGGAGCCAGCACAAATGAAGCCCGTATCAACCAGAGGTAGAGACAAAGGAAATTAACCAAAAGAAGATGGACAGTCAGCGAAAAAGAACCTCCTCCCCATCTTATACCCAGCAGGTGAAATAACGTGTATGTATTTAGACAACCCCCTCCACATTGACAAGATAAATTTTAGGCAGAGGACAGCTGGTTTGAATAATGGCTGATAGGAATGGATGGTGAGAGAGAAGTCAAGGGAATCCATGCTGTTAGCATGCCATGATGATGATGATGATGATGATGATGATGATTAGGCTACACACCCAGGTAAAAGATCAAAGAATTACAATTGAAAAATGCAACTGCAGTAAAGAGTATAAAAATGCAACTGCAGTAAAGAGTATAAAAAATGCAATTGCAGTGGTATAAAAATGCAACTGCAGTAAGGGGTATAAAAAATGCAACTGCAAACTGCAGTAATAGGTATAAAAAATGCAACTGCAGTAATGAGTATAAAAAATGCAACTGCAGTAAAGAGTATAAAAAAATGCAATTGCAGTAAGGGGTATAAAAAATGCAACTGCAGTAAAGAGTATAAAAAATGCAATTGCAGTAATGAGTATAAAAAATGCAACTGCAGTAAAGAGTATAAAAAATGCAATTGCAGTAAGGGGTATAAAAAATGCAACTGCAGTAATGAGTATAAAAATGCAGTAAAAGAGTATAAAAATGCAATTGTAAGGGGTATAAAAATGCAACTGCAGTAATGAGTTATAAAAAATGCAACTGCAGTAAAAGAGTATAAAAAATGCAATTGCAGTAAGGGGTATAAAAAATGCAACTGCAGTAATGAGTATAAAAAAATGCAACTGCAGTAAAGAGTATAAAAAATGCAATTGCAGTAAGGGTATAAAAATGCAACTGCAGTAATGAGTATAAAAAATGCAACTGCAGTAAAGAGTATAAAAAATGCAACTGCAGTAAGGGTATAAAAATGCAACTGCAGTAAAGAGTATAAAAAATGCAACTGCAGTAATGAGTATAAAAATGCAACTGCAGTAAAGAGTATAAAAATGCAACTGCAGTAGAGTAATAAAAATGCAATTGCAGTAAGGGTATAAAAATGCAACTGCAGTAAGGGGTATAAAAAATGCAACTGCAGTAAAGAGTATAAAAAATGCAATTGCAGTAAGGGGTATAAAAATGCAACTGCAGTAAGGGGTTATAAAAAATGCAATTGCAGTAACGAGTATAAAAAAATGCAAACTGCAGTAACGAGTATAAAAATGCAACTGCAGTAAGAGTATAAAAAATGCAACTGGGAGTAACAAGTAGTAAAAAAAATGCAACTGCAGTAACGAGTATAAAAAATGCAACTGCAGTAAGCGAGTATAAAAAATGCAACTGCAGTAACAAGTATAAAAATGCAACTGCAGTAACGAGTATAAAAATGCAACTGGCAGTAACGAGTATAAAAAATGCAACTGCAGTAAAGAGTATAAAAAAATGCAATTGCAGTAGGGGGTATAAAAAATGCATGGCCTAAAATATTTTGGTCAATGCAAGTCAGGTGAACACACAGAGTATATTATGTAGTGACTAATCCCACATCAATTCCTCCTCTCTACACACCTGACCAAATTGGTTTGGGTTTGATTTTACAGCATGTCAACTTTGTTGGGTTATTTTATGCTGAAGACTTTGTTTTATTCATTCTTGTTGGGTATTTAATTTTTTTTTAAACACGTTTTAAATCATTTTTTAATCTATTTAACCCATAGATGAAACGCTAACAGGTACTACCACTCAAGGTCAGCAGAGTGAAACCTAAGAAGAGTACTTCACACTCCCAGAGTATCAGAATTGGAACCTCACCATTAGATTGCAGTTTAATATGTAATACCCAGGACACTAAGACCCTCAGCCACAGTCTTCTAGCACATATATTATAAAAAAGGATTGGGAGTTTACCCTAAGAGCAATACAGTCGAAAATCATGTAGGTGCTAGGGCTTGATGTGACCAGCTTGATCTGATTGGGGAGGCCTCTCCGACTGCCATTAGCCCAAGTAAGGGCTAAAAAGGGTGTTGCATGTCATGGACTGCTCAGCCACCAAGATTCCGTCCATAAGCATCACAAGGTGCCACTCACGGCCAACGTTGGTCCCATTTGGGGAGGAGGTCTTACTCCTCTGCAGAGTTTTCTATATCCCTATCCAACACGGAGCCTGACAATTTTTATTTTCGCAAACCACTGAAGGGTTCGATACCCCTGATCTAAAGGTACTTTGGATACAATATATACCCAACAAAGATGAAGAATATATCACAGCTAAAAGTGATAAAAATACCAAAAAAATACAACAAATAAAAGAATGTACGGAATAATAAATACTTCATCTTAATTTATAGAACGGTAAACCTTTTCTATTTTTGAATAAAGAATTGATGATAATTACATCCCCTTCACTCCCAAAACGTGTTTCATCTGTCGGCTGGGGTTTTAGAATACACTGACTACACCTCTACGAGGGGTAAGACCCCCACCCCTCAAATGGCCCACCTGTTGGCAGTGGACAGCGACCGCATGATGCTTAAGGATAGAACCCTGGTGGATGAGCAGTCCATGACATGCAAACATTCCACTTTGGCCCTTACTTAGGCTAGACGGTCGGTCCAGAGAGGGCATCCTCTAATCAATTGGCTGGTCACGTCAAGCCCTAGCACCTATACGATTGTCCTGACCCTATTGCTTTTATGGCAAAGTCCAACCCTTTTTATCATATGGGTGCTAGAAGGGGGTGACTGAGGGTCTTCATGCCCTGGGTATAGTTAAACTTTATTTGATGGTGAGGTTCCAGTTCTGGAGGTTTGGGGATGTGGAGCACCCCTTTATCACCATTGCTCTCTGGCCAATCTGACCCGGAGGGTAAGTACCTGTTAGGGTTCCATCTATGGTTAAATAGAAAAATTGGAATATTCATTAAGAATGAATTTATTTCAAACTTTGTCGGTAATAAATGACCCACTGGGGTTGATATGCTGTAAAACAAACTAAACCAAACCAACCCAATACGTTTTTTTTTCCTCCCCTGCGAGTCCATAAAAGGGAGATTACCAGGGTAGAGGGTGATTATTTTGTGTATTCTGACCATGACTTCAACACCTGTGCACAAGTGGATTGCATTAACTCTAATGTCCTATACCGCCTCATTCCACCTGCCGGAAGTCACATTCATTTTCCTAATCTACCCCAAATGATAGCTTTTGTTTAAATAATAATATTAAAGATATTTAGAAGTCTTTGATTTAGGGAAATAACAGGTAACTTTAAATGAAGAGGCCATTTTTTAGTCATTTTTTTGATAAATCCCTATAGGAAAGGGCTCTGGACTTAGAAAATTCTCAACAGGATGTTAAGAGTTAAGAGAGAAAAAAAGATACAAGAGTGTTAGAGGCTTTTTGTTTCGACCTTGGTAGAGGGAATGCTCAGAAAACAATTCTTTTTTCAATCCAAACCGTTACACCACAAGTTTTAGTGTATGGTGATCCTTGCAGTTGTTTTCAGAATAATAAGAATGACTCCTGGCAGGAAAATATTTTGATAACAAATATAAGGGAGATATAACATCATTTGATATGAAATACTTAAAACAAATTGATGTGAAAGAGGACATCTCAACAATCTTTTCAAACAACTTTTCTAAAAAAACAACATTATCATTGACACGTGTTTATAATAAGAAAGGACAAATAAATGATTGTGGGTGACAGGAAAAAAAAAACAGCTAAAATTACTGGTAAAGTATTGGCTGAAAAATGTTGTTGTGCAGATATCCAAGGGAGAGGAAAACATGACCGCCCCGGAGTCACAGTTTTATATAAAAGACTGGCCTCAATGTTATGATGTGAATCTCACAAAGATTGAATGTGGTGTAATGGCAGATTTTGGCTCCACCTGCAACTTCATAAAAGAATGGATTACCAAGGGAAGAGGGTGTTTATTTTGTGTATTCTGTTTGGTGATTTCAGCACATGTGTCCAAGTGATTGCATTAGGAAGAGAAAAAGAATCTACAAAGGTGGTTCAGACTTCTTCTTTCTTTCTTTCTTTCTTTTTACCAGGATAGCTCAGAAAGAAACTTTTCTATTTTTGAAATTTATATATATATATAACCAACCCTCCACTCAAGCAGGTGTGACACTAGGCCAATTTATTAAGCAGGGTTTTAAACAGTTTGAATTCAGAGTTTTATCTTTTCCTAGACTGGTTTGTGTTAATTAATTAATCATGCTATGTTACTTTCACCCTTGAACCAGAATTTGAACCTGCAGCCTAGAAATAAACTAATCACTTAGAACTGTCTTAGATTGTTAACCTATTGTTAATAGAACAAGCAAAACACCGTCCTTCAACTTAGTGGACTGTTTCCTAGGCAGTAGTAAGCACCAACTATTAATCTGTTGCCAGTTTGTCCATTGGCACTGACTAAGTGAAACTGCCTGGAAAACTATACAGTCACACCTTGACATTTATTAGGTTGCCCTAACGAAGGTTAAAGAGCCAGTTGCCTACTATTTACATAGCTAAGAGGGAGAATATTTGGAATTCAACTTTTCCCAAGGGTATTAGTGTTATGAGAAATGAAACAGCCCTCGTCCAGATTTTGAAACTCAGATTGACGAGTTCCATTTCCTATGACTCTAACCATTATAACCACACAACCCTCTTTTTTGAACACGCCACTTGTTATTGTTGAAATATAAGAATACTGATTTTCAAAAAAGAGGTGCGTGGTATAATGGTTAGATCATAGGAAATGGACTCGTCAATCTGAGTTCAAATCTTGGACAAGGTTGTTTACATTTCTCAAATAACACTAATACCTTGGGAAAAGTATGAATCCAAATATTCTCCCTCTAGCTATGGGTAAATAGTAGGGCAAACCTTCATTAGCCAACCTAATAAATGTCAAGGTGTTGACTGGTATAGTTCCTCCAGGAATTTACTAGTTCAGTCCCAATGGACAAACTGCAACAGATTAAGTAGTTGTTGCTAGGAACAGTCCACTAAGTTGAGGAGGTGTTTGGCTTGTTCCATTAACCAATAGTTAACAATCTAAGACAGTTCTAAGTGACAGTTATTTCTAGGCTACAGGTTCAATCCTGATCAATGGTAAAAGTAACATAGAATAATAATTAACTAACACAACCAGTCTAGGAAAAGATAAACTCTGAATTCAAACTGTTAAACTCTGGCTTATAAATTGGCCTAGTGTCACATTGCTTGATGGAGGGGTATATATATATATATATATATATATTCAAAAAAAGAAAAGTTTCTTTCTGAGCTATCCTGAGTAAAAAAGAAAGAAAGAAAAAAAAAAGTCTGAACAACTTTGTACGATTCTTTTTCTCTCCTAATGCAATCCACTTGGACACAATTGCTGAAATCACCAACAGAATACACAAAATAAACACCTTCTTCCCTTGGTAATCCGTTCTTTTTATGAAGTTGTAGGCAAAGCCAAAATCTGCATACACCACATTCATCTTGTGAGATTCACATCATCACACAAAGCTAGTTCTTTATAACTGTGACTCCGGGAGTGGTCATTTTCCTCCTGGATATCTTGCACAACACAACAATTTTTCAGCACAATAACTTTACCAGTAATTTTAGCTTGTTTTTTTTTCCTGTCACCCACAATCATTTATTTGTCCTTCTTATTATAAACATTGATCATGATAATGTTGTTTTTTTTAGAAAAAGTTGGTTTGAAAAAGATGTTGAGATGTCCCTCTTCCATCTAAACCTTTTGTTTTAAGTATTTCATATCAAATGATTTTTATATCTCGCTTATGATTTGTTTGCAAAATAATTTTCCTGCCAGTGAGTCCATTCTATTATTTCTGATACAACTGCAAGGATCACATACCTAAAAACTTGTGGTTAACGGTTTGGATTTTGAAAGAAAAGATTGTTTTCTGGGCATTCCTCCTACCAAGGTGAACAAAAAGCTTAAACACTCTTAGTATCATTCTTTCTCTCTTAACTCTTAACATCCTGTTGAGAATTTTCAAGTCCAGAGCCTTTTCTATAAGGGATTTAATCAAAAATGACTAAAAATGGCCTCTTCATTTAAAGTTACCTGGTTATTTCCCTTAAAATCCAAAGAACTTCTAAATATCTTAATATTATATTTAAACAAAGCTATCATTTGGGGTAGATTAGGAAAATGAATGTGACTTCCGGCCAGGTGGAATGAGGCGGTATAGGACATTAAGAGTTAATGCAATCCACTTGTGCAAGGTGTTGAGTCTGGTCAGAAAATAACACAAATAATCACCCTCTACCCTTGGTAATCTTCCTTTTATGGACTCGCAGGGGAGGAAAAAAAAACGTTTGGGTTGGTTTTGGTTTAGTTTGTTTTACAGCATATCAACCTCAGTGGGTCATTTATACCGACAAAGTTTTGAAATAAATTCATTCTTAATGAATACTCAATTTTCTATTTAAACCCATAGATGGAACCTACAGTTACTACAACTCCGGGTCAGATTGGACAGAGAGCAATGGTGATAAAGGGGTGGCCCACCATTCCCAAACCTCCAGAACTGGAACCTCACCATCAAAATAAAGTTTAACATGCATACCAGGGCATGAAGACCCTCAGTCACCGCCTTCTAGCACCCATATGATAAAAAGGGTTGGACTTGCCATAAAAAGCAATAGGGTCAGGACAATCGTATAGGTGCTAGGGCTTGACGTTGACCAAGCCATTGATTAGAGGATGCCCTCTCTGACCGACGCGTCTAGCCTAAGTAAGGGCGCAAAGTGGAAATGTTGGCCTGTCATGGACGCTCATCCACCAGGGTTCTATCTTAAGCATCACATGGGGTCGCTGTCCACTGCCAACAGGTGGGCCATTTGAGGGGTGGGGGTCTTACCCCCTCTGTAGAGGTGTAGTCAGTGTATCTAAAACCCCAGCCGAACAGATGAAAACACGTTTTGGGAGTGAAGGGGGATGTAATATCATCAATTTCTTTATTTAAAATAGAAAAGGTTTACCGTTCTATAAAGTTTTAAGATGGAAGTATTTATTATTCCGTACATTCTTTTATTTTTTGTTTTTTTTGGTATTTTTATCAATTTTTAGGCTGATATTTCTTCAATCTTTGTTGGGTATATATGTAGCCAAGTACCTTTAGATCAGGGGGTTATCGAACCCTTCAGTGGGTTGCGAAATAAAAATTGCAGGCTCCGTGTTGGATAGGGATATAGAACTCTGCAAAGGAGTAAGAACCTCCTCCCCAAATGGGACCACTGTTGGCCGTAGTGGCACCTTGTGAATGCTTATGGACGGAATCTTGGTGGCTGAGCATCATGCATGCAAACTCCCTTTAGCCCTTACTTGGCTAAATGGGCAGTCGGAGAGGCCCCTTCCCCAATCAATTCAGCTGGTCAACATCAAGCCCTAGCACCTACATGATTTTCCGACTGTATTGCTCTTAGGGTACTCCAATCCTTTTTATAATATATGTGCTAGAAGACTGTGGCTGAGGGTCTTAGTGTCCTGGGTATACATTAAACTGCATCTAATGGTGAGGTTCCAATTCTGATACTCTGGGGAGTGTGGAAGTACTCTTCTTAGGTTTCACTCTGCTGCCTTGAGTGGTAGTACCTGTTAGCGTTCATCTTAGGTTAAAAAGATTAAAATTATTTTTAAACATGTGTTTAAAAATAAAAATTTAAATACCCAACAAAGATGAATAAAACAAAGTCTTTCAAGCATAAATAAACCCCACGAGAGTTGACATGCTGTAAAATCAACCCCAACAATTTGGTCAGGTGTGGTAGAGAGGAGATGATGTGGGATTAAGTTCCACTACATAATTATACTCGTGTGTTCACCTGACTTGCATTGACCAAAATATTTTAGGCCAATGCAATTTTTTATACCCCTACTGCAATTGCATTTTTATACTCTTTACTGCAGTTGCATTTTTTATACTCGTTACTGCAGTTGCATTTTTTATAACTCGTTACTGCAGTTTGCATTTTTTTATACTTGTTAACTGCAGTTGCATTTTTTTATACTCGTTCACTGCAGTTGCAATTTTTTATACTCGTTACTGCAGTTGGCATTTTTATACTTGTTACTGCAGTTGCATTTTTTTAACTCGTTACTGCAGTTGCAATTTTTTATACTCCGTTACTGCAGTTGCATTTTTATACTCGTTACTGCAATTGCATTTTTTATACCCCTTACTGCAGTTGCATTTTTATACCCATTAACTTGCAATTTGCATTTTTATACTCTTTACTGCAGTTGCATTTTTATAACCCCTTACTGCAGTTGCATTTTTTAATACCCCTTACTGCAATTGCATTTTTTATACTCTTACTGCAGGTTTAGCAATTTTTTATACTCTTTACTGCAGTTGCTATTTTTTATACTCTTTACTGCAGAGTTTGCATTTTTTAATACTCTTTACTGCCGTTGCATTTTTATACCCCTTACTGCAGTTGCATTTTTTATATCTTTACTGCAGTTTGCATTTTTTATACTCCTTACTGCAGTTTGCATTTTTTATACCCCTTACTGCAATTGCATTTTTTTATACTTTTTACTGCAGTTGATTTTTATACTCATTACTGCGCAGTGCATTTTTTATACCCTTGACGCAATTTGCAATTTTTTTTATACTCCTTACTGCAGTTTTGCATTTTTTAATAACTCCCTTACTGCAAGTTGCCCATTTTTTATTACCCTTACTTGCAATTGGCATTTTTTATACTCTTTACTGCAGTTGCATTTTTTATACTCATTACTGCCAGTTGCATTTTTTATACCCCTTATGCAATTGCATTTTTTTTTATACTCCTTTACTGGCAGTTGCATTTTTTATACTCATTACTGCAATTGCATTTTTTATACTCTTTCTGCAGTGCATTTTTTATACCCCTTAACTGCAATTGCATTTTTTATACTCTTTACTGCGTTGCATTTTTTATACTCATTACTGCAAGTTGCATTTTTAATACTGCATTACTGCAGTGCATTTTTATACCCCTTAACTGGCAGTTTGCATTTTTTATACCCTTACTGAGATTTGCATTTTTTTATACCCTTACTGCAATTGCATTTTTTATACTCTTTACGGCAGTTGCAATTTTTTATACTCTTTACTGCAAGTTGCAATTTTTCAATTGAAATTCTTTTGATCTTTACCTGGTGTGTAAGCTAATCATCATCATATCATCATCATCATCACATGGCATGCTAACAGCAATGGAATTCCTTGACTCTCTCTCACCATCCATTTCTATCAGCCATTATTCAAACCAAGCCGTCCTCTGCCTAAAAATTTATCTTGTCATGTGGAGGGTTGTCTAAATACATACACGTTATTTCACTGCTGGTATAAAATGGGGAGGAGGGTTCTTTTTCGCTGACTGTCCATCTTCTTTGGGTTAATTTCCTTTTGTCTCTACCTCTGGTTTGATACGGGCTTCGTTTGTGCTGGCTCCAGTTGTGGTTTGTCTGTGTTCATTCTCTTTGTTTTTAAAATGATGAACGTAAGTCTTTGTTTAATTTTTCTCAGATGTCCTTTATTACACTAAAGCCCACAAGGGTTCAACCGTGCGTTTGAGAAAGATGGCTCCCTTGGGAACAGATAACCATTGCATCTGCTCCCAATTCGCTACCTACTCAGTTCTCTTCACGCCGCTTTGGCCTTTAGCCAATGAGAAATTAACGATTAGGTTCAGTGAAAGGTGAACTGTTGTCAAATCACTTTATAATGGTCATGCTATGATTCAAATGGTAACTTTCCATTTACGAATACTGTTATTTTAATTTCTACACTACAGTAATAATTTTGTTGGCAGCCCATGAATTATGTAATACAACATAGGCATTTTCCCCACAAAAGATACACACTGTCAAATTACTTTTTCTTTCAACCTTCCCATATCAAGAGCACAGAAAAGAAGCAACGGAGAAGCCAGAGTCGCACCTTCGTTGACTTCATTTTTGCAGCTAACATGGAATAAAATAAATGGAAATAAGATCACTAAGTAGGCCTGAGTCTATTCTAGTTGTGACCAGGTTGAATTCAGATTCTCCAACCTACCCTAACCCTGCTAAAAGGCAACCAGTGTAGGCTCTTAACTTGGTTAGAACCAAAGGTTAAAGAGCACAGTCTGTCCTACTATTACCCATTAGCTGGAGGGAGAATAGTTGGATTCATACCTTCCCAAGAGTATTAAGTGCTATGTGAAACCGTGGCTTCAATCCAGGAATTGAAACTCCGATCAATGAATCCATTTCCCTGCCAACTCTAACCAGTACACCACCGCGCTTCCCTGTCTTTCATATAATTTTGCTGATCTCGTAACCATAACTTTTAATTTGTCTGAATTAAAAAATGAGGCTTGATAATTTGTATTATTTAAATATTTCAGACTATTGTTATATACACAACTATTTATTGTTATATACACAATGTTTCGGCGAATGTGTCCATCAGGCCTTTTTCAGTTTTTTTTCTTTCGAACTCAAAGAACCTTCTTGTTGAACTCTGGAGCTTTCATGACGGTAATCCGTTCCTTCACAGAACTTTGGTAATCCTTATTTGTTTTCCTTGTAAATTCCTACCATTAAATACAACTGAACCTTCATTTTATGTCGCGTGTTTTTTTGCAATAAATGTTTATTTTTCTTGCACCTCGTTATTTTACAATACTGATATATTTTCTTTATTTGGCAAACCATATATATTTTCCTTTTATTAAAAAACATTTATTGCAACTCTGGG
>CM042138.1:143515772-143574872 GCA_023376005.1 Doryteuthis pealeii | reverse complement strand
ACATCTCGTCAAAATGCCTTTATCTCCAGCCTTGACAAGAAGTAACATGCACAGTCTATAAACAGGGGGCTTTGCCCCACTTCAAGACTTTCTCTACTTTAAAGACTATTTTCCCTATTAGGACATTTCTCTCATACAACGTGTATAAGTCCTTCCTTGCATCTCCTATCATGTTTGTATTCTCTTCTGCTATGTTTGCTCAGGGAATAAAAATATCCTTGTTGTTGGATTATCTATAAGGTATTTTAAAATAAGTCACTTCTAGTTATAAACTTGTGTCTTCTAGTAGCAGTAACTTCACGCTCACAGTCTTTCTTCGTGCTTAGATTGCTGCCGCTCTAGCAAATAAATGAGCTCCTTTTATACCGTTGGCATAAAATCACGCCACGAACGAGACCACACCTTACAAATCTGCTCGTCAACGTTGACCATGCTTCTTCAGCTTAATTCAGGCAGAACCTGACAAGCTAAGCAGATGCGTTTTGCCGGAGGTAAGTAAGCTTGTTCATTACAAAACTTTCTGGTAGAAATTGGTCAATGAAATAAGAGGACAGAAAGTATTTAAGATTGTCTGATGTAAGTTGTGAGGTCACCAGTTTAAAGTTTAAATTCATGAAATATTCATCAAAACATAAATCACACCATAAGAGCATTTAAATATATAGGCACATGGCATAAAACAAAATCAGTTATAAAACAACAACTGTATTAAGATTTAAGTTTACAAAAAGGTAATGCAGGATACCGGGCAAAGTTCTTTCATAGATTCTTTGTACAAAAAGGTAATTTTTGTTAAAGTTCATTATAACAAGTGAGAAAAGATGTTATAAATTTTGAAGTGAGAAAGAAAGGGTAAGATTTCAGTCACAAAACAGTCAGGCGTAGATAATTTGCTGATCTCGTAAATGGCTGATTATAGAGAGAGAGATACAATTGTTCATACCTTCTAAAATTGAATGTGATTTAATCTTACGCAGGAAAACGTGGATTCGTTTAGACAAGTAAATTCTTTCTGCTTGATATCCGAAAAAGGTTTTAATTTATACAAAAAGGGTAGGCTCCAAATCGAATCTATTTGGTAAATTTCTTTTTAGGCGCGAACGTCTCTGATTGGTCGAAAAATGTACAAATATTTATTTCAATTTTTCTCTCTTTTTATGATACGCGAATCCAATGCACATAAGACGTATTCGACTCTCAATCGTCGTAGTGAGAACTTCCGGTTCACCACAAGATCATTTGCAATTGTCCTCAAATCAATTGCTAGTTGAACTTTCTTGCCAAGAAGACCTATCTTTTGGATTAACACCTGAGGAAACCTACAGACTAGGATTACCAACTCTACAAATTATACAATCAAATCAGTATAGTTTTACCAACTCCGACTCCAGTGATCCTTTAATTGCTTCTGACTCCAACTCCATGACTCTGACTCCACTGGTCAACTAATCTAATAGAATCAGAATGTCTTAAATGTACAGAGATATGTCTGTTATATTGGTCCTGTATAAATAATCTTATATTGTCAAATTCAGAGCTGTGGGGTTGGAACACAAAACCTTCAAATCCAACTCCTCTATTTTTGGCACCTCTGACTCCAACTCCTCTTTATTTAATTAATTCATAAAAACTATAAAACCATGATTTTTTATAATCTATTTATAAGGAGTGTGCACTGTATAACTTTACAGACTAAACTAGGGTCGTATAAAGTGTAAATTCAACTGGAGTCAGAGTCAGTATAGTTTTACAGATTCTAACTCCAATGACTCCTTAATTGGTTCCAACTCCAATTCCACATCCTTGTGCCAGACTATGGTGAATCAATCAAGTTCTTAATGAGATTTGAATCTTACTCACCAATTGCCATAAGGACATCCACAACAGCCAACCATCGTATGACTTCATTCAATGGTTGTGGTTTTGGTAATTTTAATCCTGGTACAAGAACAGTTGTCTGACTTCTTTTCTCAGACAGCAAAATGTATGTGATGCCAATGAGACTAACTGCGGATGAAGAGAGGCATATGCCATTAAAGATGCTACCAATCATAATTTCATTTTCTTCTTCTGCGTTTGCTCTTTCAGTCCCTTTCAAGCAGCAAATGGCTGCAAATTCAGGAGATGTCATCTTGCTGGTGGAATTGCACTCACGAATTCATGAAGGATCCTAAAAATAAAAGAAAAATTATTTTACAATCAATGTAATAAGAGTGTGAACAGATACCAAAAGGATGCATAAAAATCGTATCCGTGCATCCCAGTGTGTTTTTTTTTCTTCCCACACCATTTCCAGCTAACTCAAACAAATCTTGAAAACAACACCCCACAAAAAAAAATTGTATGGCCACTTATCTCCTATCACACAAACCATCCAAGTAAGACGAATAAGACATGCTGGACACTGCTGGAAAAGCAAGGACGAACTCATAAGTGATGTTCTTCTGTGGACACCTACATATGAACACTGCAGTGTAGACAGATCAACAAAAACCTACATCCATCAGCTCTGTGCGGATTCTAAATGCTGTACAGAAAACGTAAGGATAACAATGTAGTGTTATCGACCTGAAGGAAAGGCGTGGATATGTAGGCATGTGCGTTCTGACCCAAAGAAAGCGTGACCACGAAATGGTGTTCTGACCGGATGAGGCGTAGCTACGTAAAAGTTGCGGAATGCTATATAACTAGTGCGAATTAGTGGAATAGTGGATTAGGCTTATGTATTTATTGATACACTCATTTGTAGATAGTGTATGTCATATATAAATCTAGCTTCCTATATATATATATATATATATATATATATATATATATATACACACACAAACACTTATCAAAATCCATTGTGCACATATCACTCACACACACACATATATATATATATAAAACTAAAATGATTCATAAGTGATGTTCTGTGGACATCTACACATGGACACACCAGTGTAGGCCGACCAAAAACCTACATCAATCAGCTTTGTGTAGATACTGGATGCTGCCAGGAGTAATGACAGATTGGGATGGTTGGCAAGATGTTACATACTTCTTCATCTTGGAGATTTCGTATCTGGTCTTCCATTGGAGATTTCTCATCTATCAGAAGCCCTGGATCATTAGTAGTTTTTGGATAAATAACCCAAGACTTAGATTTTCTTTATATCATATTTTATTTAGAAATCCCCATCCAGACTAATTGTGCAGAGTGAGTATGGCAGCACGCTGAACACCACTTGCTACTCCAAGGCTTGCCCAGTACTGACTTAACTCTTTCAAATCAAACCGGAAGAGGCCTTTGCTTCTCATTTCTCTACTAATTCTCACGGTATCTACCGGAAAAGGGGTTAACACGAGGCTAACATGTGCCAATCAATCGTCCATGATATCGTCACATACTTCCACTCAAAAAGCTGCTAGGTGTAATTTCTAACAATCATTTTTTCTACACTAACCTACATAATTGTTAGGATACTAACAATTATGTAACCAAGAGAGAGTAATCAGAATCTGTGTTATCAACTTGATAATGATGATGATAATGATGATGATTTAGATATGGAGTCACATAAATAATCAAAGTTAAAGTCATATAAATCAATTAATAAACAGTGGACTTGCTAATTAAAATTTCTAGCTGTTTTTTTTTTCTAGAAATTATCTTATAAAAAGCCAAATTAGTGAAAATGAATTTAAAATATTAGATAAATTAAAAGTTTGTATTATTTAGATTTTTCAGACTGTTGTCCTCATCTTTGTTTATTTATGTATATACACAACATTTTGGCTGATGTGCCCTCCAGCCTTCTTCAGGTGTTTCTGGTTGAACTCGGGAAACTTCATCCAGAACTTTCATGTCATAATTAGCAACCTTCACAGAACTTTAAAAAAAAACTTTTATTCAATCCACCGGGTTAGACTCCAGTTGGACACGTGGCACAACGGATATAAGGGTTGAGTCAATACAGTTCTAAGTGACAATCATCTGTAGGTTGCAGGTTCAATCCTCATCATGAGCAATAATAACATAGAATACTTAACATAGCTTAACAATTGTACATGGTCATGGTTAATGAAATGAGAAAAGTCCACCCGAGTGAATTGAATAAAGGGTTCAGTTCAAAGTTCGGTAATCTTCAACTTGTTCCTCGTAAATTCCTACTATAAAATAAACTGAACCCTCATTTTATGTCCGTGTTTTTGCAATAAATGTTTTAAATATGTTTGCAATAAATGTTTTTAAATAAAGAAAATATATATGTTTGCAAATAAAGAAAATATATTCAGTATTGTAAAATAACGAGTGCAAGAAAAATAAAACATTTATTGCAAAAACACGGACATAAAATGAAGGTTCAGTTTATTTAATGGTAGGAATTTACAAGGAACAAATTAAGGATTACCCAAAGTTCTGTGAAGGAAACGGATTACGTCATGAAAGCTCCAGAGTTCAACAAGAAGGTTCTTGAGTTCGAAAAGAAAAAAAACTGAAAAAGGCCTGATGACACATTCGCCGAAACATTGTGTATATAACAATAAATAGTTGTGTATATAACAATAGTCTGAAATATTTAAATAATACAAATTATCAAGGCTCATTTTTTAAAATTCAGACAAATTAAAAGTTATGGTTAAGAGAGCCAGCAAGAATTATATGAAAGACAGGGAAGCGCGGTGGTGTACTGGTTAGAGTTGCAGGAAATGGATTCATTGATCGGAGTTCAATTCCTGGATGAAGCCACGGTTCACATAGCACTAATACTCTTGGGAAAGGTATGAATCCAACTATTCTCCCTCCAGCTATGGGTAAATAGTAGGACAGACTGGGCTCTTTAACCTTGGTTCTAACCAAGGTTAAAGAGCCTACACTGGTTGCCTTTAGGCAGGGTTAGGGTTAGGTTGGAAAACTCTGAATTCAAACCTGGTCACAACTAGAATAGACTCAGGCCTACTTAGTGATCTATTTCAATTTATTTTATTCCATGTTAGCTGCAAAAGGAAGTCAGACGACAGGTGGGAGCTCTGGCTTCTCCGTTGCTTCTTTTCTTGTGCTCTTGATATGGAAATGGTTGAAAAGAAAGTAATTTAGACAGTGTGTATCTTTTGTGGGGAAAATGCTATGTGTATTACATAATTCATGGGCTGCCAACAAATTATGTACTGTAGTGTAGTAAAATTTAAATAACAGTATTCGTAAATGGAAAGTTACCATTGAATCATAGCATGACCATTATAAAAGTGATTGACAACAGTTCACCTTTCACTGACCTAATCGTTAATTTCTCATTGGCTAAAGGCAAAGCGGGTGAAGAGAACTGAGTTAGAGTAGCGAATTTGGGAGCAGATGCAATGGTTATCTGTTCCCAAGGAAGCCATCTTCTCAACGCCACGGTTGAACCCTTTTGGGCTTTAGTGTAATAAAGACATCTGAGAAAATTAAACAAAGACTTACGTTCATCATTTAAAAACAAAGAGAATGAACACAGACAAACCACAACTGGAGCCAGCACAAACGAAGCCCGTATCAACCAGAGGTAGAGACAAAGGAAATTAACCCAAAAGAAGATGGACAGTCAGCGAAAAAGAACCCTCCTCCCCATCTTATACCCAGCAGGTGAAATAACGTGTATGTATTTAGACAACCCCTCCACCATTGACAAGATAAATTTTTAGGCAGAGGACAGCTGGTTTGAATAATGGCTGATAGGAATGGATGGTGAGAGAGAGTCAAGGGAATCCATGCTGTTAGCATGCCATGATGATGATGATGATGATGATGATGATGATTAGGCTACACACCCAGGTAAAAGATCAAAGAATTACAATTGAAAAATGCAACTGCAGTAAAGAGTATAAAAAATGCAACTGCAGTAAAGAGTATAAAAAATGCAATTGCAGTAAGGGGTATAAAAATGCAACTGCAGTAAGGGGTATAAAAAATGCAACTGCAGTAATGAGTATAAAAAATGCAACTGCAGTAATGAGTATAAAAATGCTGCAGTAAAGAGTATAAAAATGCAATTGCAGTAAGGGGTATAAAAAATGCAACTGCAGTAAAGAGTATAAAAAATGCAATTGCAGTAATGAGTATAAAAAATGCAACTGCAGTAAAGAGTATAAAAAATGCAATTGCAGTAAGGGTAAAAAATGCAACTGCAGTAATGAGTATAAAAAATGCAACTGCAGTAAAGAGTATAAAAATGCAATTGCAGTAAGTATAAAAAATGCAATGCAGTAATGAGTATAAAAAATGCAACTGCAGTAAAGAGTATAAAAATGCAATTGCAGTAAGGGGTATAAAAAATGCAACTGCAGTAATGAGTATAAAAAATGCAACTGCAGTAAAGAGTATAAAAAAATGCAATTGCAGTAAGGGGTATAAAAAATGCAACTGCAGTAATGAGTATAAAAAATGCAACTGCAGTAAAGAGTATAAAAATGCAACTGCAGTAAGGGTATAAAAAATGCAACTGCAGTAAAGAGTATAAAAAATGCAACTGCAGTAAAGAGTATAAAAAATGCAACTGCAGTAAAGAGTATAAAAATGCAACTGCAGTAAAGAGTATAAAAAATGCAATTGCAGTAAGGGGTATAAAAAATGCAACTGCAGTAAGGGGTATAAAAAATGCAACTGCAGTAAAGAGTATAAAAAATGCAATTGCAGTAAGGGTATAAAAAATGCAACTGCAGTAAGGGGTATAAAAATGCAATTGCAGTAACGAGTATAAAAAATGCAACTGCAGTAACGAGTATAAAAAATGCAACTGCAGTAACGAGTATAAAAAATGCAACTGCAGTAACAAGTATAAAAAATGCAACTGCAGTACGAGTATAAAAAATGCAACTGAATGCAACTGCAGTAACAAGTATAAAAAATGCAACTGCAGTAACGAGTATAAAAAATGCAACTGCAGTAACGAGTATAAAAAATGCAACTGCAGTAAAGAGTATAAAAAATGCAATTGCAGTAGGGGGTATAAAAAATGCATGGCCTAAAATATTTTGGTCAATGCAAGTCAGGTGAACACACAGAGTATAATTATGTAGTGACTAATCCCACATCAATTCCTCCTCTCTACACACCTGACCAAATTGGTTTGGTTTGATTTTACAGCATGTCAACTCTTGTTGGGTTATTTTATGCTGAAGACTTTGTTTTATTCATTCTTGTTGGGTATTTAATTTTTATTTTTAACACATGTTTTAAAATAATTTTTTAATCTATTTAACCCATAGATGAAACGCTAACAGGTACTACCACTCAAGGTCAGCAGAGTGAACCTAAGAAGAGTACTTCACACTCCCCAGAGTATCAGAATTGGAACCTCACCATTAGATGCAGTTTAATGTAATACCCAGGACACTAAGACCCTCAGCCACAGTCTTCTAGCACATATATTATAAAAAGGATTGGGAGTTTACCCTAAGAGCAATACAGTCGGAAAATCATGTAGGTGCTAGGGCTTGATGTGACCAGCTGATTGATTGGGAGAGGCCTCTCCGACTGCCCATTTAGCCCAAGTAAGGGCTAAAGGGGAGTGTTGCATGTCATGGACTGCTCAGCCACCAAGATTCCGTCCATAAGCATCACAAGGTGCCACTCACGGCCAACAGTTGGTCCCATTTGGGGAGGAGGTCTTACTCCTCTGCAGAGTTTTCTATATCCCTATCCAACACGGAGCCTGACAATTTTTATTTCGCAACCCACTGAAGGGTTCGATACCCCCTGATCTAAAGGTACTTGGATACAATATATACCCAACAAAGATTGAAGAATATATCAGCTAAAATGTGATAAAAATACCAAAAAA
Source organism: Doryteuthis pealeii (assembly GCA_023376005.1). NCBI lineage: Eukaryota > Metazoa > Mollusca > Cephalopoda > Myopsida > Loliginidae > Doryteuthis > Doryteuthis pealeii. The sequence continues at coordinate 143,567,067 of CM042138.1, read as the reverse complement.
ATACAAACAAATAAAAGAATGTACGGAATAATAAATACTTCATCTTAAAACTTTATAGAACGGTAAACCTTTTCTATTTTGAATAAAGAATTGATGATATTACATCCCCTTCACTCCCAAAACGTGTTTCATCTGTCGGCTGGGGTTTAGAATACACTGACTACACCTCTACAGAGGGGTAAGACCCCCACCCCTCAAATGGGCCCACCTGTTGGCAGTGGACAGCGACCCATGATGCTTAAGGATAGAACCCTGGTGGATGAGCAGTCCATGACATGCAACATTCCACTTTGGCCCTTACTTAGGCTAGACGGTCGGTCAGAGAGGGCATCCTCTAATCAATTGGCTGGTCACGTCAAGCCCTAGCACCTATACGATTGTCCTGACCCTATTGCTTTTATGGCAAAGTCCAACCCTTTTTATCATATGGGTGCTAGAAGGGGGTGACTGAGGGTCTTCATGCCCTGGGTATGATGTTAAACTTTATTTGATGGTGAGGTTCCAGTTCTGGAGGTTTGGGGAATGTGGAGCACCCCTTTATCACCATTGCTCTCTGGTCCAATCTGACCCGGAGTGGTAGTACCTGTTAGGGTTCCATCTATGGGTTAAATAGAAAAATTGAGTATTCATTAAGAATGAATTTATTTCAAAACTTTGTCGGTAATAAATGACCCACTGAGGTTGATATGCTGTAAAACAAACTAAACCAAACCAAACCCAATACGTTTTTTTTTCCTCCCCTGCGAGTCCATAAAAGGGAAGATTACCAAGGGTAGAGGGTGATTATTTTGTGTATTCTGACCATGACTTCAACACCTGTGCACAAGTGGATTGCATTAACTCTTAATGTCCTATACCGCCTCATTCCACCTGGCCGGAAGTCACATTCATTTTCCTAATCTACCCCAAATGATAGCTTTTGTTTAAATATAATATTAAAGATATTTAGAAGTCTTTGATTTAAGGGAAATAACAGGTAACTTTAAATGAAGAGGCCATTTTTAGTCATTTTTTGATAAATCCCTATAGGAAAAGGGCTCTGGACTTAGAAAATTCTCAACAGGATGTTAAGAGTTAAGAGAGAAAAAGAATGATACAAGAGTGTTAGAGGCTTTTTGTTTCACCCTTGGTAGAGGAATGCCCAGAAAACAATCTTTTCTTTTCAAATCCAAACCGTTACACCACAAGTTTTAGTGTATGTGATCCTTGCAGTTGTTATCAGAAATAATAGAATGACTCACTGGCAGGAAATATTTTGATAACAAATCATAAGGAGATATAAAAATCATTTGATATGAAATACTTAAACAAAATTTAGATGGGAAGAGGACATCTCAACATCTTTTTCAAACAACTTTTCTAAAAAAAACAACATTATCATTGATCAAGTGTTTATAATAAGAAGGACAAATAAATGATTGTGGGTGACAGGAAAAAAAAACAAGCTAAAATTACTGGTAAAGTATTGTGCTGAAAAATGTTGTGTGTGCAAGATATCCAGGAGAGGAAAACATGACCGCTCCCGGAGTCACAGTTTATAAAGAACTGGCCTCATGTTATGATGTGAATCTCACAAGATGAATGTGGTGTATGCAGATTTTGGCTCCACCTGCAACTTCATAAAAGAATGGATTACCAAGGGAAGAGGGTGTTTATTTTGTGTATTCTGTTGGTGATTTCAGCACATGTGTCCAAGTGGATTGCATTAGGAGAGAAAAAGAATCATACAAAGGTGTTCAGACTTCTTCTTTCTTTCTTTCTTTCTTTTTACTCAGGATAGCTCAGAAAGAAACTTTTCTTTTTTTGAATATATATATATATATATACCAACCCCTCCACTCAAGCAGGATGTGACACTAGGCCAATTTATTAAGCAGGGTTTAACAGTTTGAATTCAGAGTTTATCTTTTCCTAGACTGGTTGTGTTAATTAATTATCATGCTATGTTACTTTCACCCTTGACCAGAATTGAACCTGCAGCCTAGAAATAACTATCACTTAGAACTGTCTTAGATTGTTAACTATTGGTTAATAGAACAAGCCAAAACACCTCCTCAACTTAGTGGACTGTTCTAGCAGTAGTAGCAACAACTATTTAATCTGTTGCAGTTTGTCCATTGGCACTGAACTAGTGACTGCCTGGAAAAACTATACCAGTCAACACCTTGACATTTATTAGGTTGCCTAACGAAGGTTAAAGAGCCCAGTTTGCCCTACTATTTACCCATAGCTAGAGGGAGAATATTTGGATTCATACTTTTCCCAAGGGTATTAGTGTTATGAGAAATGTAAACAGCCTCGTCCAAGATTTGAACTCAGATTGACGAGTCCATTTCCTATGACTCTAACCATTATACCACACACCTCTTTTTTGAAAATCAGTATTCTTATATTTCAACAACTAACAAGTGGGTTTTCATTGTTAAATTAATTGTTTCATTGTTCACACCCTTTTCAACACGTTATCACAAGTCCTCTATCAAGTCACCAGACATTTGGTATAAATTTGTTTGGTGGCTGGAGATAATTGAATTACCAACAGTACTATGTATGTAAAGACGTCGAGGCGGCCTAAAGTCGGTATGAGCCATATAGCGAGGGAGTCTATCCCCTTTTCAATTGCGCTAGACTAAGGAGATTGTTTTAGCGTCTGAGGTGGAATGCAACACCTACCATCACCTCCTCACTTTACCGCACAGATCCCTGTGCTACTCATACGCTGACGAGGGCGGTATCGAACCAGGATCCTTGTGATTCCGAGCTGGACACTCTACCGACTGAGCTAAAACGGCCCTTCAGTATTTAAGTGAGTTTGATTCTTGCAGGATGCCCCCCAAAAAATCTCCATGTAAAAAAGACCTTGTGTTGATCTAGCTGGGTGGGAGATCGGAAAAAAAAATGGGGGGGGGTCAGTACTTAAGCAGAGCCAAAAGTCAGAGTTTCCAATGCTGATTTTAAAGGCCAGAAATTCTTCTCCACTTGAAAAATTGGAGGCACTCTTTGTGTAATGGTTATTATCATAAAACACAGACATGGCAAACCGAGTTCTGGATTAAGCTGTTTGCATTTCACATAGCGCTAATGCCTTTGGGAAAGGTATGTATCTAACTATTCCCCCTCCAGCTATGGTTAAATAGTAGGGCAGACAGGGCTCTTTAACCTTGATATGGCAACTGGTCTAAGAGAAGGAAATCTCTGAATTCAAACCTGTTAAACTCTGCTTAAAAATTGACCCTGTGTCACATCCTGCTTGTGCGGAGAGGGTGGGCACATACATGATGGCAGCAAACTCATTTTCAAGTATTGCCATTGCTTGATAATAAAATTTTTTTAATTTTTTAAAAGTTCAACAGTTCAAAGAATATAACGGGGAGCTTCAAAAAGTTCAACAATGAGCTGCACGAAAGTGGCTCTTTAGTCCAGCCAAAGTCTTGCACATCTTCCCACATTTACAGGTAATTCCAGGGAGCACAGGGTATTTTATTAGTCCATCCTGCCGATGTATAGATTGGTGACTGATCATGCAAGCCTTGCTCATACATAGCCTTCCACACTGGTCACATAGTAGACCGATTTGAAGCCCTTGGTTGTCTACTTTTTTTTGCACATACATACATACATAAAAGTTTGAAAAAAAACAAAAAAAAAACTTGGAACACATTTTCATGTGTCAACAATATTTACCATAATTATTTAAAATTAGGGGTGTATATTATACATGAGGAAAACAACTTTACAGCAAAACATGCACTGGAACGAGTATTTATCATAACTTTGTTTCTCCTCAAGTGAGTTTATTTTCACCGCAAGCGTGTTGCATTTTTGTGTGGATATGTCCTTGTATTTGCTCTAAATACCTTGTAAATTTTGTGTTTTGACATAATGTAACCTCTATAAGTTCTTATTTTTAGTCAGTACAAACTGATAAGAAGTTGAACAAATACTAAATGTAGGTTAAATTTAGCTGCTCCAAATTCTAAAAAGGCAGTGCGTATATATATATTTACCAACCCCTCCGCACAAGATCAATTTCTTAAGCAGAGTTTAACAGGTTCAATTCAGAGTTTTCCTTCTCCTAGTCTGGTTACCTAGCCAAGGTTAAAGAGTCCAGTCTGCCCTGCTATTTACCCATAACTGGAGGGAGAATTGCATTCTTACCTTTCCCAAGGGTATTAGCACTATGTGAAATGCCAACAGCTACATCCAGGAATTGAACTCGCGTTGACAACTCCATTTCCTACGACTCTAACCATTAGACCATGTGCCTCCAAAAGGCAGTGGGTATTATACACAAGAATTTTTTTCCAGAAATGTTAAGTCTAAAGTTAGGGGTGTATAATACTATGCATGCGGGGGTAGGTGTGTATATATAATTCTAGGTAGTTATGATTAATAAGTAGTAAGCCAAACTATGTGTGTGTATGTGCGTAGAAACAATATTAACTAGTGTGGATAATGTCGGTACATACATATATGTATGTATAGATAGATAGATACATATGTGCATATGTATACATACATGTGTGTGTATGCATATATTGTATGTGTAAGTAGGCATGTGAATGGTCGGTCAAAGAAATCATAAAACTTAAGAAAAGATTTAGGGTGATGATAACTCCCCAGATTAGAGACGAGAAGTCTGGGTTGTGAACAACTTTGAGAGTTGACCGTAGGTTAGATTGGCAATAAAAATCATGACCACCAGCATAGAGTTCAATGTTAGAACAAAGGATTTTGAAATCTCGTGCAGAATCCCAGGGAATGAGAATTGATAGGAGATTTGGGGATTCTGGGAATTTTTTAAAAGTTTAGTCAGTTAGTTTTTGGACAGCGGAGAGCAAGTTAGTTGCTGGACCCCGGAGGAGAAAGTTAGTTTCTGGGAGCCAAAGAGAGCAGATGAGGTTTGGACGCTGAAGAAGTTAAGATGTTAGCTGTCCACTAGAGACCAGCCCTAGCAGAGGTTCCCAAAGGAAAAGGGGGTGCCCCCCCTCTCGACAACCATGGGAGAAGTGGGAGATAGCAGCAGACAAAGTTATATACCTCTCTGACCATTCTAATGTTCACCTGACTGATGTTGTCCCTTGTTTGTTGTTCTCTCTTTCTCTTTGTGATACTTGTTTGTTTGTGCACCCCTTGGCGGGGGGACCCTGTGAGGTGTTTGAGCATATGTTTGCAATGTGGACAGGTCCTAGAGAACTAGCAGACGACATGGAATCACGGCCAGAAGAAGCAGTGCAGAAAGATGCAGTGAATGCAGGATCGGATGCAGAGAAATGTGCAAAGAGGCCTCGCAGCCCGCTCGGTAGTGTTACAGGTGCATCTTATACACGAGTACATGCTATTATAAGGGGCCAGGTTAGCTCAGTTGGTAGAGCATTCGGCTACAAACCACAAGGTTCCTAGTTCGATACTGGCCCTCGCCAACTCAGCGTATGAGTAGCACAGGGAATTTGTGGGGTAAAGTAAGGATCTGATGGTAGTTGTGGCGCTCCAACTTAGACGCAAAAACAATATCCATGGTCTAGCGCTAGTGAAAAGGGGATAGACTCCCTTGCTGATTGGCCACCCCGACGACCTTTTACATGTTATTATACACAAATAATTCCAGTAAATGTAATGAAAATGCGATGAGTGATGAGAAGGGAATATTTTTACCACAAAGCAGAATTCAAAAGATCATGTGACAAGTGAAATTAACCACCAGTAACTATTGGGGGGGGGGTCACATGGTATAGTGGCTGACATGCTGGACTGCAACATTGTATTAAGTGAGTTCAAATTCTAGTCCTGCTATTACATTTACTTTCAGACTAATACCCTTGGGAAAGGTATGAAACTCCTAATCCCCTCAGCTATTGGTTAAATAGTACCACTAATGTTCTTCTACAACGATGACTTTGGCATAGATAACCCATGAAGGTTGATAAACCATTAAACAAAGAAACAAAATCACCACTAACTAGAGATGAAAGACCAGTTTTTGAGAAACTGATAATGTGTATATAGTGGGATTAGAATGTTCTCTACTATGAATTCCTTTCAATGAATAAAAATGATTGATTCAAACAAGTACTGTTCCTAATTAGACCAACTGAAAACAACAATTGATAAGAATAATCTGAAATTAGTTTTTTAAAAAAAGAAAATAATATTCCATCATGTAATGAAATATGGGAATACATAGCTAGGCATGACTGGGTTGGGAAGGTGATCCAAAAAATTAAATTTTAACCATACAAAAAAATGCTATATGCATAAACCAGAATCTGTCCTTGAGAATGAAATGCATAAAATTCTCTGGGACTTTGAGATAAAGATGGATCACCCTATCCTAGCCAGGAGACCAGACCTAGTGTTGATTAACAAAAAGGAAAAAAAACTTGTCAACTGGTGGACTTTGCGGTCCCAGCAGATCACAGGGTGAAGCTGAAGGAAAATGAAAAGATGGATAAATACCTGGACCTTGCCAGAGAATTGAAAAAGCTGTGGAACATGAGAGTGAAAGTGATACCAATTGTAGTTAGTGCATTTGGAATGGTCCCAATAAACTTGGAAAAAAAACTGGAGAATCTAGAAATCAGAGGAAGAATTGAGACCATTCAGACTACTGCACTGCTGCAATCACCTAGAATACTCAGAAGAGTCCTGGAGACCTGAAGAGACTTGTTGTCACTCAGACTCCAGCGAAATACCATCAGCTAATGCTGAAGTGAAAAACTCAAAAGGAGTGAAAATAATAATATGATATACTATATTCATAAGTGCTCAATATCATTGACAGAGCATGTATATCTAAGTTAGGATAGAGGGGACATGAAGTCAATGGCACTTGGTAACAGACGGTTTCTTGCCTGACTAGAGTAGCATTAACTTTGTGTCCATGTTACTCTAACTCACACACAAACACACACACACACACACACACACACACACATATATATATATATATATATATATATATATATATGAGAGGAAAATATGGAAGTAGATCCAGCAGTATGTAGAAAATAGAAAAAAAAAAAGTATTCCCCAAAATATAAATTTATTACAGATGGTGAAGTTGACATTAAAACGTTTCGGTTTTTATCAAACCTTCATCAGGACATTAGGATAGGAAAAGTTTTCCATCCTAATGTCCTGATGAAGGTTTGATAAAGATCAAAATATTTTAACATCAACTTCATCATCTATAATAAATTTATCTTTTTGGAAATACTTTGTTTTATCTATTTTGTACATTACGCACACATGCACATACACACACACACACACACACATATAATATATATATATATATATATATATATATAGATAGATAGATAGATAGATAAAAGGATATGAAAACACACAATATACTGTTAAAATGAAAATATTTTATATCATATTCATAGCTAATATTGAACAATATTTCGATTTATAAAAATCATCTTCAGAGCTTGTTTTTACTCCGGACTCATCAAGAGAGGAGCTGAAATTTTTAAAAATATATCAAAAATAAAGATTTGAAATTAAAAAGAAATGTTTCCTACTTATTATTCAGACTCAGATGATTCTAAATTTTATATGCACCGTTTCTTTCTATTGTATTATTTGTACTAAATATTAGTATTAGTACTAAGTATTAGTATTATTTGTACTAATTACCTTAGTAACAATACTCCACCTCAATCATTTGAAGCTTCACTTAGAATCAGAGAGTATATATTTACCAACCCCTCCACACGAATAGGATATGACACAAGGTCATTTTTTAAGCTGAGTTTTAACAGGTTTGAATTCAAAGATTTCCTTCTTGGCTGATTGTCTAACCAAGGTCAAAGAGCCCAATCTGCCCTACTAATTACCTAGAATTGGAGGGAGATTAGTTAGATGGATACCTTTCCAAATGTATTAGCATTATGTGAAACGCAAACAGCTTTGTCCAGGATTTGAACTCTAAATGTACTGCAAGACTGGAGTTTGAACTTGCGTACGACAATGTCATAGTCCAACACTTTAGTCAACTACTGCAATGCCATTAGGTGCACATCCCCCATAAAAGGAAATAATTTCTAAATAAAAAAAAAGACCATTTTAAGGGTTTAATCATATTTACTATTGAAATAAACCTCATGAAAATACAGAGAAATTCATGAACTTATTTATTGTCTAAAATTCAAATGGAAAATACAAGTGGATTGTTCTATATAATTTTATACAATTAAAGAAAAAAGAAAATATGGAAATCATGTTTTATAGAAAATATATTAACAGAAACAATCTGCACTGTTAAATCTTCCCTCATTGAATACGGAGCTTTCACTCTCATGAGAAAACGTTTTTTTAATGCAAATAATATGAAAGATCTATTTGAAAAAGTCAACATAGATGACATTCTGTCCTTTTTGAGAGAAACAAAATTATAACAAAAAATATGAACGCAAACTTAATCAATACCATACAAAAGTAACCCTTCAACACAATCCCCAATGATGCTAACATATCGTTAAAACCATTAACTATAAAAGGATAAATATGGGAATACAATGTATATTATTTCTAAGCTCCATCAATACCCTACAACCTGATCAATACCATACAAAAGTAACCCCGCAGCGCAATCCCCAACAATGCTAACATATCGTTAAAACCGTTAACTACAAAAATGAGAATATAAAGGTAGAGCATATATTATTCCCTAACCTCTAGGTATAAAATAACCCCAGACAGGTTGGTATGCCAGTAAAATCAACCAGCCAGAAACAGCTGAAACTTTTGTGATGAGAAGGAAACATTTTGACCAAATAAAATAAAAAATCTCACTTACTTTCTCATGTAAAATGTAAAATCCGTTTTGTCAAGAATTTTAAATTGGCCATTGATATAGAAGACAATTCCACAACGATCCAAATTTCTTTCATGAAAAAAAAAAAAATGAATTAGTTTATAAACTAGTCGTCATAGAAATTATCATTATCTGGTAAGTGTTTTTGATTTTGGCGATAGACATCTTAACAGCACAGCCTGATGTGATAGTAAAAAAAGGAAGAGAAAGAATGAGTGAAAAGTTAAGACAGTCCAAAAAAGAAAACAAAACCAAAAAAAAAAAAAAAAAAAAAAAAAAGAACAGAGATAATATTCAAAAAAAAAAAAAAAAAGAAAGAAAGAATGTAAATCTGTCACATGCTAAAATATTCACCCTCCCATATAATAAAGCGCCTTGAGCCAGAGAGAAGACAACAATTAAACATTTCAAAAGACCCTTGAGTAGAACAATTCACTCTTTGCTACGTCAGCTGATGACACCCACTTCCCTCCTAAGAGTAGACTTATCCTCATACTTTCTGTGTACAGTAGTGAGCTTAGATTGTGAATGTGTTTCTCACTAATATATACATATATATATATATATATATTAGTGAGACACACACACACAGAGACAGTTATAAATGTATGTGTCTGCATTCCTAAATAAAATGTGTGTGCATATGATTATATATATATATATATATATATATATATATATATACATATGTATGTATACCAGTGAAGCTGATAGTTGTTTAATTTAGTGCACCCTGGGATGCATGGATTTGATTTGAATGAATCCTCGGGAAATTTCATGGGCCCCAACTAAAGTTTCTCAAGAAATTTTATAGTTTTTATCCATGAACAACTAAAGCTGTCTAACCCCTACCTTGTACCCCATACAGTGAATTCGTTTCCAAGAAAATATTGAAATGTATTTACAGTTAGCTCGAAATGGTGGGGGAAGAAAAAAAAAACTGGGATGCATGGATACGATTTTTGTGCATCCTTTTAGATTTTTCTGCATCAGTGATGCAGGATGCATACCTATCAGCATCTCTGTATATATATATATATATATAAAATATACATATATATATATATATATATATATATACACAGTGATGCTGATAGCTTTTTGATTTATTGCATCTTGGGATGCATACATTTGCTTTAAATGAATCCGTGGGAAAATTTATGGGTCCCAACTTAACCCATCTAACTCCTACCTTGTAACATATCCTGTGTAATTCATTTCCAAGAAAATATTGAAATGTATTTACAGTTAGTTTGAAATAGTGAGAGAAGAAAAAAGAAAAACTGGAATACATGGATCCGATTTTTTTTGTGCCCTTTTAGATTTTTGTACATCAAGGATGCACAATGCATACCTATCAGCATCTATATATATATATATATATATATATATATATATATATATACAGGGATGTATACTGATAAAGAGACCACGCCTGCGCTTTAACGATGTCTGCAAGAAGAACATGAAGACATGCCACATCAACATCAACATATAGGCAGCATGTGCAGAAGACCGAGCAACCTAGCACGTCCTCGTTAAACAAGGGACGATAAGGAGTGAAAAAGAGAGGAAAGAAGCCGCCAGAAGGAAGGAGGGACAACAGCAACTCAAGCAAGCATCACTGTTTGTTTGCAGTCACTGCACCAGAGATTGCCATTCAAAAATTGGTCTGTTCAGCCACTCACACAGTTGCAGATGAAATTAAAAAGATTTTTAAAGTGGACACTATGCTATTGTTTTAGAAGAAAAATTTTTGTAATGATAAAATGAGTTAATTTTCTCATTATCTCTTTTTTTCCCATTAAACAAAGAAATGATAAATTTTTTTTTCTTTTTTAAGTTGAAGGCAAAAATTGACATGGACATGCTTTATTTTTAAGGCCACTTTAGCATTGAATACCGGCACTGCAGCATTTTGCCATTGTCAAGCGATCTAAGCTTATCTGTGTCTAGCCACACTGAAGAGGTGTGAAACGCCGAAACACGTGTCTGGATGACTTATTAATATATGCTCCCATAAATTTGGTAATGAGCTCTCTAATTGGTAATTTAAATTAACTCTCACTACTAAGCAAATAAGCAATGATCATTTCCCCGGAAATTTGATCTCTCAGTGACCGTAAAATACATAAACATTCCTATGTACTTAATATAGTTTAAAAACACCAGTCCCGGATCAACTGTCAGTGGGCGAGGAGATAAGATATCGGACTACCATGCGGTCAGTCTGAGTTCGACCCTAGCCAAGGATAGTTGTGTCTAGCCACACTGAAGAGGCGTGAAACGCCGAAACACGTATCTGTGGATGACTTATTAATATATATATATATATATATATATATGCCGACATATTTAATAAATCAAAAACGATTTATGAAAACGCTCTAAAAAACAGTGGATTATACTCTAAACTAGAATACTAAGATAATACTAACAATGATAATAAAAAATCAAGAAAGAAAAACATCATTTGGTTTAACCCCCCTTTCAGCAGAACCGTTAAAACGAATGTGGGGAAGATATTTTTCCAATTAAGGAAAAAACACTTTAATCTAGATTGAGCAAACTGTTCAATAAGATAATTTTAAAATTAGTTATTATTATATGAACAATATTAAAAAAATAATCGACAAGCACAATTTTAAAATTTTAAATTAAAATGATAACAACTGAACAATAGATGCAGCTGTTTTGATAAAACAAAATGCTCCTTAAATGGCAATTGTTTAACCATTGTTTTAATCGTCTATAAGGCCACCATCAAGAAAAGTGAAAATAACAACGATGAAAAAACATACATTGGTGCCACTGAAAAAAATTGGAAAAATAGGTGGTACAATCACAATCTAAGTTTCAACAACAGAAGATATGCAAACAGTATCAACTTATTCAAATACGTATGGAACATTATAGACACAACAGGCAAAACACCTATGATAAAATGGGAAATTATCAAAAAGGCCCAGGCTTACAATGGTAACCAGCGCAATTGTGGACTTTGCATTGAAGAAAAATTGTGTATTCTACAAAATACGAATGCAAATTTATTGAACAAGAGAAGCAAACTCATTTCCAAATGTAGACATTTAACAAATTTGTATTATGTCATTTACTACCTGACCTTAATTAATGGTTTATTTTTCACCCTCTATTTATCTATAAAAAAAAAAAGAAGAAAGAATTCATCTGGACACTGAGTGCATGTTTATTTTTTTAAATAGAAGTTTAGCGTTATAACATTCCCTCACGTGAACACGCTTCATGTTATATAAATGTTAATCAAGCCACCATTTTTTTTTTAATCTTAATATTTTGACCATCTGATGATTGCAAGTACGCATGAAACTTTAGTTACAGGATATTAAATCCATGATATTTAATATTTGATTTTAATTCTGCTTTGCTATTTTAGCATTGAGCACCTTTATGCTAATACTTTTCAGATTAATTCTCCATTCATTGCATATTATATATTATATATATATATATATATATATATATACTATAGTGTGAGATGGTCACTGTTTCAGCTTTTGCTGGCATGGTGTTCCAAAGGCAGTATTATTGGTAGAGTGCTCAATATAAAATAGAGCTGTTATATAATATAATAAGATAAATATATAAAGGTTTTACATATCTATTTATTAGGTGACAAAGGAACATTCACAACCATATTGGTTTCATGCAATGCAATCATCAGGTGATGGTGTACCAAAGGCAGTATTATTGGTAGATGGTGTACCAAAGGCAAATTGCATCGCATGAAACCAATATGGTTGTGAATGTTCCTTTGTCACCTAATAAATAGATATGTAAAACCTTTATATATTTATCTTATTATATTATATATATATATATATATATATATAATATAATAAGATAAATATAAAAGGTTTTTAATATATATTTTTCACTTTTATTTTCACTTTTATTTTTATTTTCCACTTTTATTTTTATTTTTATTTCAATTCATCTTTGCTTACCGTTACTTTCATTCTTACTTTTATCTCTTTATATTTTTTTTTTTTATATAATTAACTATATTTAACTACCCAAAACTTCTATTATCGTAACATACACAACTTGTATTTTTTAAATACTCTCAAACCAAATTAAACTAGTTATTAAATAATTTTAAATTTCACCTTTAACTATTAATACGACCCATAACATATCTTTATTAAATAATAAATGAAAAATAATTCCCATAAATTAATCCAAATTTTTAATTCAATAATCAAAAACCGTTCCTGATCTACGAAAATGTAAACAAGCCTTCCTCTACTAAATTTAAGTCCCATTCCAACGGGCATGTTTATAACACCAAAAATTAATCGTAAACTCGATTAATTTAAAAGTAACCCTGAAGAATCTATCGATGAAACTCGAGTAGGTTACTCATTTCCATTCTTAAATTAAATTTATGCTCTACATTGTATTGAGCACTTTGTATTTGTTTTTTCTCAACCTTAACCTCTGGATATTGTGCGCTTCCAACGATCGTTCTTATACCCACCGGTAAGTTAATACTTATACATATACAAATATATATATATGCAGCAGAAATGGTTCCAATGGATATCCTGCCAATTTTTTGTGCAAGACTATAATTGTATTATTCACTTCCATGGTTGTCCTTAATTAATCAATTATTTTGATTAATTCATTACGATTTGCTGAAAACTTGCTTTAAATTGATGGTAGTCTCATGGATCAGTGCATATTATATGCAACTTTGCTGTGACAAATTTTCTTTTTTTTAATTAAAAATGTCTTAAATTAAATCAAAGTTATGGTCATATGTGTTCCCGTGGTGCAGTAGTGCATTGAGTGTGTTGTTCATTCTTAAATCTCCATTATGTTCAGCTATAAATTTCTACAAGTTTCACTCACGTATATTTTTTGGTATTGTGTACAGGTTATTTCCTAAATTCTTGTTTTAGATGTGAAGTTCATTTTTTGTGAGTTGTTGATTATATTTTCAGATTATTTTGGAAATGTTTATTACTATATTTATGTGGAGACGATTTGGGTTTTATTCAAAACTGTTGGTTATTGTTTGGTGTTGATATTATGGTTTGGTTTCTTTCTTTAATGGCATATCAACCTTCATGAGTAATTTAATGCCACAGCTATCCTTGTAGAAGAACAGTAGGAGTACTATTTAACCCATAGCTGGGGGAATGAAGGGGTTCATACCTTTCCCAAGGGCATTAGTCCAAAAGTGAATGTAATAGCGCAATTGGAGTTTGAACTTGCTTACCACAATGTTGAAATCAAGTTTGTTAACTACAAGACCACGGGACTCACGGGACTCCTCTCTGTAATATGATGCATTTCTTTTTTGTATTCTCTAGTTTTTATGCTGTTATCGTTTTGGGCTTTGTATATTTTGTATGCTTTTCTTTTTATGTTCTGTATAAAGTAATTAGGATAATGTAGGGTTGAATGTACATTTCTTTCTCTTGTAAGTGTTCAGGGCCGCAAATCCTTATGGCCCTTAGATGAAATATTATAACTATTCTAGGTTTTTTGTGAATACAAATTTATGAAGTTATTCTTATTTGTGGTTTTCTTTGAGTTTCAAGTTGTAATCATCCCAGTAGAATACCTAAGAAAGGTATTATGCTGTTTCTTTCATCTTTCTTCAAACGTCACATGGACATAAATTAAATAACAGAACAACTATATCATATGTATTTAATTACAAAATGAAATTAGATACATTAAAGAACAGAAATAAAGATAGACGAAAGATTATTACTTATTTGTCACTTGAAACACCAGTATGTTCCAGGCCAACCTATTATTGTAAGTCCTCCAATTCAAGTAGCACGGTACCTCTATGTATATCAAACTAGCAGTGGCTACTGGCGTCACCTGGGTAGAGGGGTTTTTTTTTTTAAGTTAGTCCTGCAGATTCATTGTTACTGAATCGGGAGTTGAATTCTTGTGGGATGCCCCATTTAAATCCCTATGTAAAAAATAGACCTTGCATTGATCCAGTCACTCTGAAAAGAAATGTTAATGTCTACTATCTAAAATATTAAATTAAAAAAAAATCCATGCTATTATCATTTAAATTTTATTTTTTAATTATCTTCATGATTATAAATCAAATCTCTATTATTTTGGCTCAAAAACCAAGCCCTGGAGATACTTAATGTGTATATATATTTACTTTGTCATTAATGGTTTTATTTTTGAGGTTTCCTCCAGACATACATATACACACCTGCCTTTTATATATGTATAGATGGACGTTGACCATTTTCATTCTCTGGTGATCAGTATTCCAACTCAAGTGTCGGCAGCGACACTTTATTCATATATAACAATCTTCAAATGTAAATTTGATCGTAAGTTTAATATTAATTAATTTTGTGATGATATTTGGTAGTATTAGGGAAGATAACTCTTCCTAACTGCAATGGTTGGGTCACACCATCCGCATGTCTGCAGACTCACACATAAAATACTTTACAGTGAACTCACAGATGGCATGCAGAGAATATGAGCCCACCACCCCAAAACGGTTCAAAGACCATATTAAGACAATGCTGAAGAAATGTATCATCACACCTTCAAGCGTGGAAGATCTGGCCTCAACAGACAGGGTTAGCAAGACACCTGCTGCACAGGAGCTAAGCAGCTCAATATCAAGATAAACAGGACTGCAGAGCGACAACGTCTTCGTCATCATGAACAACCAAATGTAGATGGGAATTTCCCCTTCAATGTGTGTGACTGTATCTGCAAGTCCAGAATTGGACTAATGAGCCACCAGAAGGTTCACAACTGAAGATATGGAGTGATGTCATCATTGTCTGTGATGGACTTCCAAAAGAAAGAAAAGAAAGAAGGAAAACGAATGATATCACAGTAAAAGGTTAGTACAAAGCAACATTAGAAAGGGCAGAGAGGATGAAGCAGGAAAACAAGATGGCTGTATGACATGCATGTGTGGACAGTAAATGTTTAAACCATATCAATCCTCCTGTACCATGGTCAGTGAGAAATAAAAAACAAATATTGCTGAATTAAAAATACATTTAACTGTTTTGTATGGTTATCTGTTGTTCCTAACATTTCGTGTTGTAGTTTGGTGGGATTCAAAAAATTTAAGAACAGCTTCTCTCAATAAAGGTCTCACTAAGAACAGGTTCTTTTATTGCCATGGTCTCTAGCAGATCCATGAGTAAAAAAAAAGAGTTGACAACCCCTGATTTAAGCAAATAACCAGTCCTCAAAATTCATGAAATTCCAATAACAGTTTCTTATAAACCAGTGAGAACTGGTTGAATCCTGTCACTGGTTCTATGTGGGTATATTAATATTCTATCATCTATATATCAGAATCATTTGGAATTTTGAGGCAAGAGGTTTTGGAATGAGTCAGATTCTTGGGATTTCATAACAAGATAGGTATTTACCAAAACCTGTTTGCCATGGGTAGAATGTAATACAAGGTTGCAAGTATGGGGCATCCAGTGAGGATTAAACTCAATGGATGGATATGAGAGACTAGCTTGCTAACCGTTGCACCACAATGGAACATCTTTAATTTAATGATGAGGTATGCTAAAACACTGCTTAAGGGGTGAGCCCATGGGTAGACCAAATTTTTATGTGTAGAAAAAGCCCTTAAAAATTTTTTTTTTATTATTTAGTAATTAGCTTGCAGAGTTCTATGATTTTGTTGACTGTTATAGCAAAACATGTCAATTAAATTTTCCCTTTTCTATATTATTGGATGTTAATCCAATATATATAATGTGTATATATATATATATATGTGTATATATATATATATATATATATATATATATATATGTGTGTGTGTGTATATATATTATGTGTATATATATATATATTGTGTGTGTATATATATATATATGTGTGTGTATATATATATATATATATATGTGTGTGTGTATATATATATATATATATATGACTTGTTGACTTTTCTAATGACTTAGCATGTCTTTTATTTATCTATTTTTGTTTTCTTTTTGCCGGGAGATTGCCGATAAGGTGATGGGGGGGGGGGGTATGGACAGTCTAAGTAATTTAAAACAGAATAAAAATGTATTTTCTTTTTTAACATATCCCTGTGAATAAATTGTGTTAGAGTCAAAGATAAAACGCAAAATGTTAGGCATAAAATTCGATATATTATATTTCTATAAAGAAAGAAATATTAAAACAGTCACTTATCTGAAACCAAACTTATTCGTGCTTGTCCACTTCTTGACTTGTTGATTTTTCTAATGACTTATCATATGAGGGTATTCCCAAAAGTAAAGACTTCAAAGTACTGAGGAAACAGGGAAACTGTTTGTGCGGTTATTGGCAACATTGTTGTATTTGTTGTGCATGTGCTAATATGTGCCTCACTACAATACTCAGTCTTTACTTGGCAGTCATTTCTGATGGAGCTCCCAACCGCCACATGTGAAGTTCACTCAGTTATTCGGGTTTAGAATGCAAAAAATATTAAACTTATTGAAATTCATTAATTAACAGAAATGTATGGCAAGTCATGTATGGATGTCAAAAATATCTGCAAGTGGTATAGGAAGTTTGTAACAACATCGAGGTTCAACGCTTTCTAAAAAACATGGCGGTAAGCTGGTAAACATAAAAACTGCCACAGCGTTTACAAAAATGCATCAACCAAAATGACGATTGTGTAGAAAAATAGATAAATGTTGAAACTTTAAAATGATGTAAACATCATTGACATTAAACAATAAACGTTTCTGTGATTTCTAAATATTTTGGAGACCTTACCTTTGGGATTACTCTCATATATAACACACACTAGCTGATCTACTAGCAGGTACTGTATAAAAGGTCATGGTGTCGATTAAAGTTTTTAAAAATTGTATTCTTGTCATTATGACAGTAATGCAATTTTTTTTTTCTAAATGAATAAGATTTTAAAGATTTATTAATTCAACTCATCCATATAATGGACCAGTTTAGTTTAGTCAGTACTAATTGCTAGGTTCCTGGTTCAATACCGGTCCCTGCCAACTGAGTAGCACAGATTGGATAATCTGATTTGTGCAGTAAATAAATGTCATATTAGTGTCGTCTCGAATATAACATTTATTTCGACCGTTTATTCATTAGACAATTCTCGGCGATTTTTTTAAAAATTTGATAAATAATTATTTCTTATTAGTTACCACCAATTTTCCCTGTGAAATTTACCCCACCCCTATATTTAACACAATGAAACTTGCATAAAAATTAATATTATCTTGAAAAAAGTGTTTCAGTTTGAAAGAAGATACATTAAACAAACTACTGATGATTTTTTTTTTAAATTATCAACTAACGGAAATAATGAAAATTATGATTGAAAAACAATGTTTTCATTTTTGCACCGTTAAATCAACTGAAATTTTACGTAGCCAAAAACAACTTACGACAAGAGGATTTTTAAAATATACTATGAAAAATCAATTAATGGTCCGATTTTCACAAAAATATATTAGGGGAAATAAAGAGGGTACCTCAGTAAAAACAATCTCCTTGACCTAGAGCTAGCAAAAAGGGGATAGACTCCCTCGCTGTCCGGCTGATACCAATAATAGGCCACTCTGCAAACTTTACTTTACTTTTACTTATTAGTTTAAACATTTTTATTTTTGTTCAAATTATTAGACGTAAATAATAATGCTATGTAATTATTATTACCAGCTTGAAGAATTGAAAATAAATTTAATTCACAATTTTTAATTAAATTATGTGAATAATCATTTTAGAAAAACAATTCATTCGGTTTTCTTTTGTAGTCGAGAAATTAAAATTTTATACAATTTTTTTTGTTCCCATTGATGATGGTATATTGTTAGAGACATTCCACTCTCAATAAGAGCACCCACCCTTTCACTGTGAGAAACAAAATATTGTAAATTAAAAGCTTCATCTGGGTCCAGTAAGTATGCAAATATGGAAGCCCTAGATCAAACCATTTGTCTGTCTATAAAAATACAAATTCTTCCAAACAGAAGTAGTTGCTGTGTCTAGCCACACTGATGAGACATGAAACATCGAAACATTGTGTCTGTGGATGACTTATTATATGTTCTCAAAACCCAGTAGAGCTCTCTAGGAGCGATTTTAATTGACTTTCACCACCAGCGTAATAAAGCAATGGTCGTCTGTTGTTTACAGATTTGATCTCTCTGGCGACCGTAATATGTATACACTGATGTATGTATTTATCAGTTAAAACACCACTCCTTAATGGCACCTGACGATGACCAAGAGGTTAAGGAACCGGGCTGATGAAAAGTCAGTCAGGTTTCACTCCTGGTCAGAAGTAGTTGCTGTGCCTATTCCCACTAGTCACACTGATCAGATGTGAAACGTCGAAACACGGTGTCTGTAGATAACTTATTATATGCTCCCAAAATCTGGTAGAGCTCTCTAGGAGCGACTTTAATTGACTTTCACTGCCAGCATAATAAAGCAATGATCGTCTGTTGTTTACAGATTTGATCTCTCTGGTGACTGTAATATGTATACAGTGATGTATGTATTTATCAGTTAAAACACCACTCCTTAATGGCACCTGATGACGGCCGAGAAGTTAAGGAACCGGACTGATGAAAAGTCAGTCAGATTTCACTCCTGGTCAGAAGTAGTTGCTGTGTCTAGCCACATTGATCAGACATGAAATGTCGAAATTCTGTGTCTGTGGATGAGTTATTATATGCTCCCAAAATCCAGTAGAGCTCTCTAGGAGTGACTTTAATTGACTTTTACCAACAGCGTATTAAAAATTAAGTGTCTGTGGATGACTTAGATACAAAGTGACCCGTTGTGTAGATAACTGGGATAAGGGAAAAGCGAGTTTGCAAAGCAATAAAATTTTTTGCTCAACAGTCAAACTATACAAAGTGATTTCCCAAGTTGAATCATTCCTATGCTCGGATAGACAAGTAACACCTGAGGAAAGCCAGAGGATACAACAGGCAAATCGTTGTGTTTTCATATTTCACAATAACAATGAGGACAACAGTATGAAAAATCAAAAAATAGATATATCAAGTTATGATTTCGAGGAGAAAGACAGCTGTAGAATTTGGTTTGGTTTGTTTCACTGCTTATCAACCTCAGTGGGTAATTTAATGCTAAGTTTTGAAATGAATTCATTCTTAATGGATACTCAATTTTTTTATAAACACATTTTTCTATTTAACCCATAGGTGGGACCCTAACAGGTACTACCATTCCGGGTCAGAGTGGACCAGGGAGCAATGGTGATGAAGGGGTGCTCCACATTCCCCAAACCTCCAAAACTGGAACCTAACCATCAGATAGAGTTTAACGTCATTCCCAGGACATGAAACCTCAGCCACCGCCTTCTAGGCCCCATATGATAAAAAGGGTTAGGGGCTTGCCATAAGGGCAATAGGGTTAGGACACTCATATAGGTGCTAGGGCTTGACGTGACCAGCCGATTGATCGGAGGGGGCCTCTCCAGTCGCCCGTCTAGCCTTAAAGGTCCAAAGTGGAGTGTTGTATGTATCATGGCCTGCTCAGCCACCTGGTTCCATCCTTAAGCATCACGGTACCACACCCACGGCCAACAGGTGGCCCCATTGGGGGAGTCTTACCCCTCTGCATAGGTGCAGTCGGTGTATTCTAACGCCTCAACCGACAGGGCAGTCCAGCTGTAGAAGTCATTAAAACTTTTTGACAAAATGTCCATATAATCTCTAGCAGGATTTGAACCTGGATTGCAGTGTCCATTTCTCATAATGACAACTGTTTACATAATGAAGCACCTGGAATGTAGTGTATTGTAGTGAATTGATGGATTGAATTGCATTATCTTTTGAATTGGGATGTGGTGTCTCATGTTATCTAAATGAACAGAAGGCATTTATAGAAATTCTTCACTCATGACCACAATAATAATAATAACAACAAAAAATGTTAATTAATCAAATTAATTACTTTCATCAAATTGATATTCTGTAAATGATTAATGTTCTTAAAATAAAACCTAAAACCTCCAAGCCCAAATGCTCTATAAATTTACAAATCTACATGCGTTGTATAACGTGTGTTGCTATCTGTATCTCTTATTCTCTAAATAATGGGTTAAAGCATAGAGATACATACAATTTGAGTGCATAATCAGAAAGAACATACAATTTTACATAAGAATACCAAATTCTATCAAAATTGCTCCAAAAATAAAGAAACGGTGAAGAAATCACTGAATTTCTTTTTTTAAATGGTCCGTATTTGACATATTTTTGAAACAAAATCATGTCCACATTTGTAGCCCCAATTTCGGGGCTTTAAATTCTCATAACTTTTGAACCACTGGGGATATTTGCATAATTCAAACGGTTCTGAACTCCATTTACAAAGCTCTATGTAACTAATGTGATTAAACAACAATAATCTCAAATAAAAAAATCAACTGGGAATGCTAGATAAATGCTCAGAGTAGAGGGCCTTGTGCCAAACTTAAACCTTGATCACAGATGAAGTGAGGTCACTGGAGTGCAGTTTCGAGGCACATAGATGGAAAAATCAATGACAGGCACAAACAATAATTTTTACTGTAAAAGATAAATCCCCATAAAAGAAAAATATTTTCCTATTGTAGAACCAATATTCCAATTAGCGTCGAATTGGCAGACAAGGTAACAAGCAAGCCATAACTCAATATGGATCCTGCATTGGTGCAAGCCTAGTGCAGAATGGCAGATTATTTAATTCTTTAATTCTTTTTTCAAACACTTCCAAATTCTCTGTATTCTTACCGTTTTAATTTCAAATATCAAATATCTTGCCCTGATGACGGCTGTCATTTTTTCAACTATTTGCATATTTTTACTTTGTTCCCTCAAGAAATAAGTCCAAGATGGACATTTGAAATAACGGATTTGAATTATATAATACATCTATAATAGATATCTATTAGCACATACAATTGATCCTTAACATTTCATGCACTCAAAATAAAAAATAAAAAATTAAAATCAAATAAATTTTTTTTTTTTTTAAATTACGGTTAATTTAACATTATTGGCATACTTATTAACTTCTTTACATGACATTATTTCTTTAAACCATGACGTCATTTCTTTAAACCATAATACTCTCTTAAGATTACAGTCAGTCTAGAACTATTAATATAAAAAAAATAATAATAACAACAAAAGAAAAAAGAAGATAAAAAAAAAAAAAAAAAACACTATGCCTTTTGTAATTTAAATATTTAATTTATAATATTAATCTTTTGAAATTTAAAAAGAAAATACTCATAATACATAGTTTTCTTAAATTTTGCATCAATCCTAATATATAATTAATATATAATATTTAATCTATTTAAAATTTAAAATAAAAAAAAATACTCATAAAACATATTTTCTTAAATTTTCCTTCAATCCTCCTAATATATAATTTAAGATAATTTTATTTACTTATTTACTGGTCATCTAATTAAATTAATACATTTTATTTTTTACAACTGAAAAAAAAAGAAAAAAAAAAAAAAAATAGAAAAAATATGAAATATAAAAGAAAAAAGAAAATAAAAGAAAAGCTAAGTATATAAATTTTTCTATGTGACGGTTTTTTATTTTGAATTCGACATGGCTACATTGTTGCAATATTCACCGGAAGACAAACAGACAATATTGGATCCATATACAAGGTAGGAGTTCAAACATTCGTTCTCAACAGACATTCAAAAAAATAAGAAATTACAGTTAATCGCCCATTTCATTCATAACATAAAGAAAAAAGAAACGAGGAGAAGGAAAAAAAAAAAAAGATGAAAAAAAATAAGAAAAAAATTATAACCACACAAAAAAAAAAAACTTAAGCACGTACATTTCTGATATACACCTCTGAAAATGAAGTTTCTACTTTGAAATCAATAAGACAAAAATAACATCTTTTTGTTTTTATTTTTTATACGCATTGTAATTGCCTTCAAATCATTAATATATATATAATATATATATATATATATATATATATATATATATATATATTAGTAAGAGAGAGGTAAATTGATGCAGTCTTTTAATAAACACTGATCAGTTAAATAATCCTCCTTTGTACTCATTGATACTAAAACTTACGGATGCAAATAATAATCTGCTGTAAAAAAAAAAACCCTTGAAGCCAATTTCTTCCTTTAAGCTGAATAAAATAAAACAACAACAAAAAAAGGAAAAAAAGGCAAGCAATCATGCAGCTCAGCCAATCAGCATAAAGCAAGTGAATCATCCAATTTTACAGCATGTCAAATTGATTTTCCTATATGAACAAAGGTCATGGCTTCTAAAGGTCAATACTGCCTTTTAACATTGAGACAAAATTTAAAGAACTTGCCTCATGATTTATTTTCTAATTGCTGACTTATTTGCATGAACAGAAACAAATCTAGAAGGGATCATTCTACTTATCTAGAATATTTATATATATATATATATATATATATATAATATATAATTTAAAATATATATATAATAATATATATAATATAATATTATATATATATAATTATATATATAATATAAATATATTATATAAATAAATATTATATAATATATAATATATATATCTAGATTATAATATATATATATAATATATATAATTATAAATATTATATATTATATTGAATATATATATATATATATATATATATATATATAAATATATAATATATATATATATAAATATATATATATAAATATATAAATCTATTATTATAAATAATTATATATAATATATATAAATATATAGAATAATATATAATATAAATAATAATATATATATATTATAATATATATAATATTATAAATATAATATATATATATATATAAATTATATTATATAAATTATAAATATAATATATACTAATAAATATATAATATATATTAGAATATATAAATATATATATATATAATAAGTATAAATATTAAATATAGTATATTACTAAATATGTAATAAAATATATAAATATATATATATTAAATATATATATATATATTAAATATATATATATATATATATATATATATATATATATATATATATATTATATATGTTGTGTGTGTGTGTGTGTGTGTGTGTGTGTGTGTGTGTGGTGATATATAAAAAATTGAAAAAACAAGTTCTAAAATGAGTAATGTTTATTTCCCCAACGCTGCAGTGTTTCAATCTGTTTTCAATAGATCTTCATCAGGGTTTATGTTAATTTGAGGAGAAAATAATTTATCAACAGAGAATAAGAAAACTATTGGAAGAGTTTTTTGCTTTGTCAGCAAGTCTATTTAAAAATTGTTGAATGAAAAACAGCGTTCTTCTTTGTTTGAGAATAAACACGAACACTGAAACAACGTTGTAAGATGTGTAAACAGACACAGACGCTCACTTACGTTGTAGTAGGTGTTGTGTGTGTGTGTGTGGTGTGTGTGTGTGTGAGAGTGTATGAAAATGTTAACAGACACTCATTTTCGCTGGTTGTGTGATGTGTATGTGAGTGTGCGCGTGTAAGCAGAGTATGTATGTATTCTTAACATAGCAATATATATAAATATATAATAAATGAAGGAAAAAACTTTAAATTAGCTTTACTACAATAATTTATTCCACCGTATTACGCAGATCTTCAGGTATGAGCAAAGTCATGGATATTACTGAAAAACTTCTCAAGACAATGGTTTAATCTATCAATTGGGGGGGGGGATATCTTAATTTGGGAGGGTAGTAGGGGCGGTACTAGGAAATTTAAATGAAGTGAGGGGGGCTGGGCAAGGGATAGGGTGTATGTTAGTTTAGGTAATTAATTCTCTGGGATGACTGACAAGATTCAACAAAAAATATAAATATAGATAAAAGGATATGAAAAACACCAATGCTGTTAAATGAAATCTTTTATATCATATTCATAGCTAATATGAACAATATTTCGATTTATAAAAAATCATCATCAGAGCTCTGATTTTTAATCTGGAATCATCGAGAGAGAAGCAGAAAATAATCTAAATTCAAAACGAAAAACATTGATGTTCCAAACAGCGTGTAAGCCATGCGATCATTTCATCATTAGCATATCCGCTACGCGTTTATCAGCTAATGACATAATTGTATATCTTTAGTGTAACAGTTTTTGAAAGAAGAAGATTTATTTCAAATTCAAAAGTAGAAAAATTCCCTTTTTCAAACAGGAAGAGTTTTAACCCGTTCATGGTCAGCCTGCAACGGATATTTTCAGAAAAAATATATATATATAAAATAAAATAAAAAATATATATATATATATATATATATATATATAAATGTAATATATAAAAATGTAAGATAATCCAATTGATTGGTAAGTAAGGGTGATTCTATTTGGGATCATCGAAATCTCATAGTACATTCATACTGTATGCTGTTGTAGGTGCAAATTATTTTTCTGTTAGATTTTTCCTGTACTTTGTAAAAATCTATCTGAAGAGGCTGGACTCATTTTGAGTTTCTAGTTAAAATAAATGATTATAGATTAATGACAGTTTAAGTTTTTTCTTTTTTTGAAAGTATATATGCATATATATATATATGTGTGTGTGTGTGTGTGTGTGTGTGTGTGTGTGTGTGTGTGTGTGTGTGGTGTGTAAAAGAGTATGAAAAACGCACTTTGTTGTTAAAATGAATATATTTTTATATCCTTTCTCATTGCTAAAAAAAAATATATTCATTTTAACAACAAAGTGCGTTTTTGATACCCTTTTATATATACATATAGTCGGATTCTTTTCCTTACTCTTAACTCAATATATACATATATATATATATATATATATATATACACACACAACATATATATATATATACACACACATACATATATATATATACGCACACACACATATATATATACTCACACACACATATATATATACTCACACACAATATATATATATACGCACACACACACATACATATATATACGCACACATACATATATATAAATATATATATACACACACATACTATATATAAAATCTATATATGCAGACACACATATATATAATATATATTATACCACACACATATATATATATATTACACACACACACATATATAATATATATATACACACACACACACACATTATATATATATATACCACACACATACACATAATATATATATAACACACACACACACACAAAATATATATTATACACAACAAATATATAATATATATATACACACACACATATAAATATATATATACCACACATTATATATAATATATATATATATACACACATATATATATATACACACACACACATGCACACACATATTATATAAATCTTATATATATATACACACACACACGTATATATAAATATACACACACACACACACACACATATTAAATATATACTATATACACACACACATATATATTATAATATATATATATACACACACAACACATATATATATAATATATATATATACACACACACATATATATATAAATAATATATATATACACAACACATATATATTAAATATATATAATATACACACACACACATATAATATAAATATATATATACACACACACATATATATATAATATATATATTACACACACACATATATATATATATAATATATATATATACACACACACAATATATATTATATATATATATAAACACACACACATATATATATATAAATATATATATAACACACATACATATATATAAAATATATATATATACACACACATACATATATTATTAATATATATATATACACATACATATATAAATATATATATATACACACACACACATATATATATATAAATATAATTAACACACATCACACACATTATATATATTAAATAACACACACACACATATATTATATATATATACACACACACAACACACACACACATATATACACTCACACACACAATATATATATATATATGTATATATACTTTCAATAAGAAAGAAAAATTTAACAAACCGTCATTTGGCTATTATAAATTTATTTCAAACAAAACACAATATGAGCCTAGTCTAATATTGAGACTAGGTTGAAATAAATTCATAATAGCCAAATGACGGTTTGTTAACTTTTTCTTTCTTATTGAAAGTATAAATATTGCTCTGTATATAATTAATTTATTAGTTATTATACATTGAGTTCTCTTTGGGATTTGTAAATTACAAAAATATCATTCTTTACTAGTATTATATAATTTATTATGTCCTTTATTTAAACAGGTATCAGGGTGTCCCATCATGGCATTATCTCACAGATCCATTACTACTGGATAGCATGTTCAATCCTCACTGTATGCTACAAACTTGCAACTTTGTGTCACATCCTACCTGTGGCAAATAGGTTGGGTAATCAGGACATATCATCATGGTGTAATGGTAAGTAAGTTTGTCTTGCAGATCTACTACTATTGAATCACGAGTTTAATCCTCACTGAATGCCCCATGCTTGTGACTTTATGTCACATGTCACATAAATAGTTTGGGTAAATAGTTACGTAATGTCTTTTACTTGAATAGGTAATTCCAAGATTGTTGGGGGATTACCTGTTTCAGTTAAAAACTCACCTGACTTGTTTGTTTCTTTCAGGTAACAAGTATAATATAAATACGAGCACTTAAATATAATAGGCAATTGTTATAATCATCTTCTTTAACTATTCAACTTAGTTTGGTTCGTTTTGTTTTATGGCATATCAACCTCAGTGGGTTATTTAATGCTGACAAAGTTTTACTAGAACTTGTTTTACAGAAAAAAAGAAATGACAAAAGTTGCCATTTATCGTGACCCCCCCAACCCACACTCAAATGTGGAAAGCTAAAAATCGGACATAAACTCTGCCAATTTTTTGGAATGGAATCTTCAAATTTGGTTTGGTCTAAACTTTCAATATCACACTTGGAAAAATTTAGAAAAATTTAAGTGGGTGGGTGACATGTTCTGGATGATTTGACATGGCATCACCAGCATTTAGAGTAATTCTCTAAGGAGTTGTTCAAGATTCCTAGAATGAGTATTTTTATGATACATATATTATGATTAACATATTTGTTTTGTCTGAAAATAGAAACTGTGGAGTCAGAACACAAAATCTTCAACTCTTGATTCAACTTGATTGATATCAACTGCAGTTTTTAAAATCATACTTCCTTTTATTAAACACGGGTAATCTATGTGAAATGATCAGAAAACAATAAAATTGTCACACACACCTTCAATTTTCTGAAATTTTTCCAGGTGTGGACTATTTAGACAATTTTTTTGGGATTGGAAGCCTCAATTTTTTTGGGATTGTTTAACTTTAAACATAGGTCCACACTGGAGCAAAATTTCAGAAAAATTGACGTGCGAAATTTAAACCAAATTTTTGAAAAATGTTGTAGTTTCGGTTTGAGCAAAAACCAAAACTATCTTTTTTGGTAACAAATAATTTCAATATATGTGAATATAAATAGAAAATTTTTTGTCATAGATGCAGTGACATTGGATATTGATCTTGCTACTGAAAAAATCAGAAATCACCAATAACTTTAACCATTGGTTACCATAAGACCTTTGTTTTGGGATTCCTCTGGCAAAATCTTTTATAAACCAAATTTTAGGAGTAAGGGAATGCTCTAGAATTCATTTTAATAGACAAAAAGAAATTAACAAAAAGTTTGCCCATTTTTCGTTACCTCCCCTCAAATTTGGAGAGCTATTGAAAATAACTCTGCCAATTTTTGGACTTGAAGCTCAAATTTTTGGGACTTTGTTTAACTTTAACATAGCCACACCTTGGACAAAATTTAGAAACTTGATAGTGCGAAATTTTAACAAATTTTGAAAATGTTGAGCTTCGTTCTGAGCAAAACCAAACTATTTTTTGTAGCAATATGTTGAATAATGGTGAGAATAATATAGAAATTTTTTGTCATAGATGCAGGGTGCCACATCTGGATATTGATCTGCTATGAATAGATCAGAATCGACCATAACTTAAAACCTTGGTTACGCATCAGACTTTGTTTTGGATTCTCTGGCAAAATGCTTTTAAAACGCGAATTTTTAGAGTAGGGAGCTCTAGAAGTTCATTTACTAGCAAAAGAATTACAAAAGATTGCCATTTTTCGTGTCGCTCCACCTCAATTTGGGGAGAGCTAAAATTGAAATAACCTGCCAATTTTTGGAACATTGGAAGCTCAGATATTTAAGGGATTGTCTAACTTTAACATAATCCAAACTTTGACAGAAATTTAAGAAAATTGAAGGGGGTTGGTGACAATGCCTGGATGATTTGACTGGAATCACCCACATTTAAGTATTTTTAAGTTGTTTAAGATTCTAGATTGAAGTATTCTTTTAATGATTACTATTTGTTTTGTCTGAAATCGAACGTGGGTCCAGAACACAAAACTTCACTCTGAGACGTCTCTATTTTGGCATGTCAAGACTCAACTCCTCTTTATGTAATTAGTGATTTAACTAGAATGATATAACACAATTTTCTCAAATTCTATTTATAAGTAATGTTCACTTGATAACTATATATATATTACAACTCTCCGCAAGAGCAGGCTACGACACAAGGTCAATTTCTTACAGCGAGTTCAACAGGTTTGAATTCAGAGTTTTTCTTCTCCTAGACTGGTTAACATAGCCATGGTTAAAGAACGCCAGTCTGCCCTGCTATTTACCCATAGTGGAGGGAGGTACACTTCATACCTTTCAAGGGTATTAGCGCTAAGTGAAATGCAATTTACATGTCCAGGATTTGAATCCGGGGCGAAGTCCATTTCCACATGACTTTTAACCATTCACACCACGTGCTTCCTACATAACTTATAGACTAATTATGGCAATATAAGTGTAAATTCACTGGTTTGGAGTCGGTGTACGATGTTTACCAACTCTGACTACCAGTACCCTAAATGCTCTGACTTTGACTCCAGTTAACCTTAATGCTCTGACTCACAACTTCAACTCCAACACCCTGGTAATATAAAGATTTTCATTAGTAGTTCCTGATACCAATTGTTACATAATCTATGTGGTTTGCATAGATTATTGGTCAATCCCTGTAATTCTGAGGGATGACCCTTTCATACATGGGCTGGGTCTCCATGGAAAATACAGAAGCCAGAAAAAATAATGAAGTCACGTGGGACTGTTCGGTGCGCAGTTTGCAGTTGGACGTCAGGCAGTGAAGATGTACTGCGACTTGTGCCTCACTCTGCATACATGCGCTATGGGTTATTTAGCAGATGTCTGGTGGGGGATTTACAATATAAATAAAGATCAAAAGTATCGCGTCTTGTGTTTTATTATTAAGTTTCTATAGTTTATTATTAAGTCAGGCTTGAAGATGCAGACCAAGGTCAAGATGATAGGAAGAAATACAAAAGACGATCAGAATACTAAAGACGGCAAAGAATAGAATTAAAGAAAGAGTATGCAACATTATCATTATTTAGTGCCAGTGAAGAAGGTCTATGCACACATATTTGATGAATATAAAACCTACTTTTTTCAAAACCAATAAAATTAAGAATTTGATTAAACAAGTTTTATCCAGGTTTGTTTATGTACAAAATTGAAAATATCTGGAAGGCTAATGTTTATTAGTACTATTGGTTTGTAGCTAGACTAATCTTCTAAAGAATTTTGTCTTGGTGTCTTGTTCGAGCTGTTCTGTTGCTGCTTGAGCCTTCCCGTGCACTCACGGCGTGGTTGACTGTTTTCTCAGTGCCTAGCCGAAACTGTTCTGTCCCCAGCTTGCCCTGCCGATGTTGTTCTGAAAGATTTAGGGCTCTTTCTCTGCCCCCTAGCGTCTGGACTTCAGGAACTGTATTAAGGGGGCAGATTATACCAAAATTTTTGATTACTTTTCTGCCTTTTTTTTCACTTCCTTGAAACGACGATATGTGCTATCGCCCTTTCCTATCTCTCATCTTTCTTGTTTCATTCTTCTTTTTCCCCTCTGACGTATAGCCCATTCTTTTTCTACCTTCTGTCCACATTTACAACAATATTATCTTATATTTCAACCTGCGCGTGATTGACGGGCATAATATTTGAACATATACATTCATTATCTTATGAATTCAAAACGGAATGATCCTTATTTATCTGATGTTGATTGACAGCGGCATGACACCACGTTGGTAGGTACTAGAGTGTTAATATTTATTTAAAAATTCCTTCTTGGAAACTTTTCAAATATCCATTGTTGATTCTTTGACAATTGTATTGAAACAACAAATGTTTTCCTTGAAGAATGGCGTGTCCGTTAGAGGGCTCATGAACAGTAACACGACAATTTCGGAAAATCTTTATTTTATTACATTATCAACCATATTATTATGACGGAGAACGAAAAAAGAGCAAGACATTTGTCTTGCCTGTCGGGATCGAAACCCACGTCCTCCCGCATTGCAAAAACAGATGCGAGTTAGCGCACTGGACGGACTGAAGTGCCAGGATGTTTCGGATAAATACGTACATAAATAACATGCGCAGGTCAAGCGTCGGCGGCCAGTGAAGGATCAGCAGATAGCAGGTTAACTGACGCGAACGACCGAGTAAAGAAATGTGATTTTGAACTGCCTAAAGCATTAATTTCGACTACGGTGACGGATTTTGCAGCTGCTAAACGAAAAAAACGAAGAGCGTGTCGAACCAGGGGAAGGTTGGCTTGCCCTGGAAGACTGTGCGACTTCGCTTATTTTTGCCCCCCCTCTCGGCGGGAGCCTTGTTGATTA
Organism: Doryteuthis pealeii; assembly: GCA_023376005.1. Taxonomy (NCBI): domain Eukaryota; kingdom Metazoa; phylum Mollusca; class Cephalopoda; order Myopsida; family Loliginidae; genus Doryteuthis; species Doryteuthis pealeii. The sequence goes on along the minus strand of CM042138.1, from coordinate 143,535,414 downwards.
CGAACATCTATTTCCCCCCATAATATTCCCCCCCCCCTCTTCTATAGTCAAAATCATCCCTGTAGAAGAACAGCTTGAGCGGTACTATTTAATCCATTAGTATAGCGCGGATGATCGGGGCCATACCTTCCAAGGAGTGAATCGTTAATGGTTAGTAGAGCTTGTCTCGCCAGATTACATTGCTACTGTGAATAGCGAGTTTCGCCTTCAACTTTGTAAACCTTGTGTTAACATCCTCCTTCGTGACGAACGAGTTGGGTAAATATCCTTACCCTTCCCAAAGGTATTAGTGAAAGCTCGGACGTAATACGTCGACTGGTTCGAAAACTACTTACTACGATGTTGCGCAGTATACCAGTTACGTTTGTTACTACGCCACAGGGACTCATCCTGTAATTTTTGGGTATTTAACTGGAACTGCTTCAGTTGGGAAAAAAAAACAACAAAAAAAAAAAAAAAAAAGAAAAAAGAAAAAGAAAATAACAAACATGACTGAATGTTATTTTTTATCGGATGGCTAAAATGTAGTATTTAAATTATATTTTACCTCTTTTCTGAATTTTTAGATGAAAGGGGTTTCTTGATAATTTGGATTTATTTAGTATTATCGGACTATTGCTCCTATTCTTTATTGTTATCTGCCACAAAGTTTCGGCCGCATATGCCTTTCTCGCGTCCAATTGCGCAAACATGGACGTAGTGGATATAAGGGCGTTTTTGTTAATTTACAGTTCTAAGTGACAGTTATTCTCTAGGCTGCAGCTTCAATTCCTGGTCAAGGGGCAACACTAACATAGAATATAATCTACACAGCTTAACACTTGTTGCCAGTCATTGCGTTAAGCGGGAATGAGAACCAATATTACCCCCGTGGATTGAAATATAAAGTGTTGGGCTTCAAAGTTCTGTGAAAGGATCCCGATTACAACAGAAGTTCCGAGTTCGAGGAAGAAAGCGTTCTCTGAATTCTTAGAGAATGTTCCTGAATCTGACAAAAATAATACTTGAGAAAGGCCGGAGAGGACATCGGCCCGAAACGTTGTGCAGTGATAACAATAAAGATGAACAATAGTTTCGAATAATCCAAATAATATATTTATTACTTATTCCATTATTTTACATTAACAAGAAAATAAACGTTACATTTTCATAGGTGCGGCTTTTCTGTTACAAGCGCAAAATATTTAAATAGAGAAAAGGATGACCCCTCCCCCCTAAAAATATCTTTATTTACAAAACTAAACAGATCTGATAGCGATTTTTCCAACCGCATTAATTCACACCATGTGATGCAGGTCATAAAAATATTCCTTTTTTTTTTCACACCGAAAAATTTTAAAAGATCTTAAAGAAAATTACTTTAATGTGAGACCCAAGATTTTTTTTTTACTTCATCGTTCAAACTCTCAAAAATTTATATATCATTTTTGCTAAAATAAACTAAAATAAATCAAATAATAATAATAAAGCTTCGACAGTACATATGCCAGGAAGTTATTTGTTGTCAGCTTGAGTTAACTTGCTCTTTCCTTTAAAAACCTGTTTCATAAAAAACGTAATTTTGTCTATACTGCTTTTTGTCAGATGTGCTTTTTACCTGGTCGCCCAGGTAGGCAGAAGTCGTTGCTCATTGCTCTTTATGCACTATAGTACCCTGTTAGATGGAGTGATTACAATTTACAAAAAAAAAGTAAGTACAAAATATTGTGGTATTAAGAAACTATAGAAAACTTTTAAAAACTTAAATTTTATTTTAAAAATCAAAACATTTCCCATTTTTTTCTTTCTTTTTCATTAGTGTTGATATTGAAAGTGATGTAGTGTTTATCAAAAAACAAAATGTAAATAAATAGAATGTCTTTTATTTCTGACCCTATCTTTTAAAAAACAATTTCTTTTTTGAATTTATCTTTTTATATTTTTTATGCAATGTAATTAGCATTAAACTATGCATTGCATGAATTCATTTTTTAAATTTTTTTTTAAGAAAGCGGGTAAATTTCAATGTTTTAAAAAAATTGTTTTGAAATCGATGTATTCTATTACTTACTTTTCACCTTTTTATTTTACTGACTCTTTCTTCAAAAAACCAATTCCTTTTAATAAAAGATAAATGTTTAAAAGCTTTTACATTTATCCTTTCTTATTATTTTTTATACAGTGTTAATTTAAATTTAAATTGCCATTGCGATGCATCATTTTTTTAAAAATTATGAAGACGGCGCTAAAATCGATGTTTTTAAAAAAGTTGTTTTTTGAAGTCGATTTATATATTTAGATCCACTCTGCCACTTTTAAGTGGCAAAATCAAAATTTTTAAACTTTTAAAACTTAAACTATCAATATTGAATATATATTGTTTGATCTTGATTTACGATACCTTCGTTAAAGAAAAAACTAGTGCATCCAAGCTACTATAAATGTTTATTTATAATTTGTTTTTACAAAGCAATTTAAGTTGAATGTTTAGGTTATATTTGGAATTTTTCAGCTTTTAATTTTTCTTTATTTTTGCTTTCTTAATTAAGTAACAAACATAAATTTTGATATTACCCAAAAGTAAATTAAATTGAAAAAAAAAAGAAGTTCTATTATACATTTAAAATACATTTAGAAAATCAAGGACAGGGATTACTTCCGAAGATATTGTCTTGGAATAGTATGAAAAATACATAAAAAGCAAGTATTCATAATAATGTATGTTATCGTATCCAATACAGGAATATTGGGGAAGATATTGTCTTGATTATTACGGCACCAGAAGAACCCCTGAAGGTGAGTGCTGAAAAAGTTTCTCGTTTGTTTCCCCTCATGGGACGGAAGTTTACTTTGCAAATACCCTAGCTGCTTTCCACGCGGTTTTTTGGTGGACTGTGGGGTCGTTTAGGCCCGTCCACAAACTTGTATCGATGATTTACAACTTCATGATGATGAGCGAGGCTTGTTTTTTTATTTATTTATTATATTTTCCTTATCTATAAATCATTTCATTTCAAAGTTAATACCCCCCCCCGCAAAAAAAAAAAAATTAACAAAAACCATTTAAAACAGTAAAGTTCAATATAATGAATGTTTATTTTCTATTTTTATTCATTTTCTAAATTCGTTTTTTTTTACCGTGTACCGAATTCATCAATAACTGCAGACATGCATGTTTTCCCACTAATTTTTGTTTTTAGAAATAGAACAAAGAAGACGAAAATTAATATTAAAAAAAATGTTGATTTTTTTCAGGAACAAGGTTTTCCCAATTTTGAAGTGTTTAAAACACGTGAACCATTTACGAGGGTCACGGTTCGACTTGCCCCAATCTAAAATTAGTAGATCACAAAAAGTGCAATATTTTTAAAAAAAAAAATCATCACGACGTGAAATCACTGAAATAAATCCTTATTTTATGTTTTAAATTAAATCTTTTTTTTAATGTTTGGTGATTTTAAATTTCATTTTAATTACAAGAAAATATGGGTAATATTAAAGAAACCCACATTTAGCTCCATCCACAATTTTAGGCTTCGTAGGACCCTCTGAATCCTCGTTTGTAACATGCGGCACCAGTTTTGATTAAGGATTTTTGAGTATTTTGTGATTTCCATTCGTTAGGCCTCGGTTCAGCGCTGATTGTAGACCCGACAAAACAGCCAATATTATTTTTGCTAATGAACTGGCGAATTAATTATTATTCCCTTAGCAGGGCATTTTCAAATGCAATGCCTCTGATAAAACCCCCGCTATGGATGTGCAGTTTTTGCTGGGTTACGGTTACGCCACAAAAATGATGATGATTTGAATAATTTTATATTGAATTAAAAAATTTTAAAAAATTAAAAACATACCCGAAGAAAATAAGTAAAATTAACTACAATGAAAAGTGAAAACAAACGAATTCCTTCTTAATTTAGTACAGAAATTTACATTCGAAATTGTTGAGCATATTACGAATTATTCCAGGTAAAAAGAATAATTTTTATTAAAACTAATTTTGCTTTAATGCTAACTGGAAAGTGGCGTCCCACAAAAATATACCTTGTACCATACTTGACTGCAATAACACTATAAAACAAATTATAATTAGGTAATTTGCAGGTTATTTCATTTGGTGGAAATACCTGCTTTAGAGTTTTTCTGAGATTATTATTGTCATATTAATTATTACAGACGGAATTATCTCCATCTTTTGTTGTTTTGTGTAATAGCGACTATTTGCTCGTAAATTCATACCATAAATAAACTGAACCCCCATTTATTGTCCGTGTTTTGCCTATAAATTTTTATTTTTCTTGCACCCGCTTATTATTACAAATACTAAATATATTCCTTTATTTTAATATCTTCACTTCAGAATTGTGATAAAAGCTTTTATTTTGTGAGAATGTTTTAGTTTTAAAATGGGAGTTCTTTTTTACACTTCAACTTTTTACTTCGTAAATTCCTACCATAAAATTGGCCCCCAAGCCTATTTATGCAGGAATTTACGAGTAAAAAGTTGAATATTACTTTTGTTGTTATTTCTTTTTCGGCTTTTGCGTACTCTAAAATAAAAACGTCAGATTTAATCATCGTCGACGAAAAAAAACAAAAATTACGGTCATAAAAGGAGGATCCAATTTATGCCTAAATTGTTAAACGAGCCCCCACTTTAAAACTAAACATTTCACAAAATAAAACTTTTAGAAGATGCACATTGAAATGAATTATTAAAATAATAAAGAAAAATATTATTGTATTGTAACATAACGGGTGCAAGAAAAATTAAAAATTTATTTGCAAAAAACACGGACATTAAAATGGGGGTTCAGTTTATTTTATGGTAGGAATTTACGCAGCAAATAGTCCTTATTACCTTGTTTTGTTCATCTTGCATTTTCCGGTCTGCAAAAAAAGTCAAGAAAAATTTGGCGGAAGCCCTTTTCTCTTTCTTGTTTGTTTTTAGCCTTTAAGATATTAAGAATTAAACACAACAAACACCTGATGAAGACTGAGATCCGACCAGCGACATAGTGATTGAAGATGAAGGATATAGTGATGAAGATGAGGATAGTATATATATACTAACTTGTTCAAAACACGAATTATTTCAACTCCTATATTAAAGAACAAAAACATGAGATCATGTCGACTAAAGAAACGACCCAAAGCATTTTTTTTTTAAAGATGTGAGCTTCTTCATTGTATTTTGCTTTTTCGGTGCACTTTAAAATTTTTAGAAAGACAAAAAAAACAAAACAAAACACCCTAAGAAACATTGCGCCATTTTTTGTGAGGTTCATTCATAGACCAGTGTAAAAGCGTAAACCCGAAGGCGATCTTTTTTTTAATACCTTATTATTCTGATGCCAGGTATCATAGAGAAACGAGAAAAAGCCTGAACCTGTTTACGAAAACTTTTTTTCGTTCCCCAATGATACTCCGCATCGGAAAAGTAAGGTCTAAAAGATTCGACGTCAGGTTGCCCTTACCGCACTTTTAACCTGGACTATCAATACAACAATAATTTGAATTTTTCGTCTTGCTCATTAAACTGAAGGCAAAAAAAAAGGGGATAGGAAAAATCTGCTGTCAACTTTCTGCAGAAAATTAGGAAAGCATTTTTTTCTTTAGGATATTTATTTATTTATATTTTCTATTTGATTTTTCTTTTTGAAAAAAAAAAAAAATTAGTGAATGACAGTTCGTTTTTTCCCAAGATGTTTTCCAAAAACGCGCCGACAAAAAAAAATAAACCACCATTCATCAAATTTAAATTTAAATTTATCTTCAAGGATACACACTCCCGAATTTTTCGCTTTTAAAATTTTTTTATTTATTTATAAGAAAATGCTCCTTTTAAATTAGCAGTAGAAGCCATCATCGTACGCTCTTTTAATATTACTTTCGGGGGAAATTAACTGGTTTCATTTGAATTCTTCAAATATATTTTATTCTTTACAATAAATTATTTGGATATTCTTCAATAAAATCAATTTCAACTTTTAGCTTCAACGAATTAACTTTTTTTTTTTCAATATTTAGATTGAAAATTTCTTGAGCAAATAAAAATGACACAAAATAATTTATTGTTTAAAATAATATTATTTATGAATTCAGAATGGCAAAACATTTATTTTCCCCACAAAAGCAGATAAAAAATAAGCAAAAACTTAAATATTACATACTCCTATTACCAAAAATATATATCAATATATATATATATTGCTAAGCATCTGACTAGGAACCACAAGGTTCCAGGTTCAATACTGGCCCTCACCAAACTCTGCGTATGACTACCATAGGAAGTTGTGCAGTTTAAGTGTGAGGAGCCTGATGGTAGTGAGGCGCTCCACCCTCAGACGCAAAAAACAAATCTCTTTGGCTTAGCGCTGGTGAAAAGGGATAGATTCCTCGCCTGTCTGGCTAATACTGACTTAGGCCACCTCGACAACAACTTTACTTGACTTTATATGTGTGTGTGTGTTGTGTAAAGAGTAACCGGGCGAGTATTACGAAGTAAGTACAGACAGAAACAGGGTGCATCTCTAGTCTCACGGAGTGACTATCATTACTCACACGATCCGCCTTGCGTGCATTTGTATGCCTGTGTGTTTCTCTTGAGAAGATTTTAAAAAAGTGAAATCAGTTTTTTCAGCTGGTTTATGTAAAGTGGGTAACAATAGACATTTCTGAAGTACATTTGCTGCTAAGTTTTCTTGTTTTTATTAATTCTTTGCCCAAAAGGAAAAAACTAATCCCATGGAACTTAATAACCCTTCCTTTAATTCTCAGCTTTTCTTTTTCCTTTCTTATTTTGTAAGCCAATTAAGATCATTACAAACAAAATGATCTTGGTTGAGAATTTTTAAGATGAGGCATTTTTTTCTATTATACATGATTTCCTTAAGGTCATTTTCCTAGGGAAACGGCTTGAATAAAACAGAATACTTTACTCATTTTGTTTGATGGCGTATTTGCTTAAGTTTATTTAGTCTGACATGAGCGCGTCAGAAATTTTCATTGCCATAGTAGTCTGACATGCAGGTTTTCAAAATTTTTGCCATAGTTAGCTGACATCGAGGTCAAAATTTTCTTAGCCATTAGTTTAGAATCTGACATGAGATCAAAATTTACCTACGCCATATAGTCTTTGACATGAGATTCAAAATTTACTAGCCATACTTGGTGATGTCACCAATTTAACTCAACACCTGAAGAATTCTGGATGGCACATCAGCCGAAACGTTATGTATATAAACAATAAAGATGCAGAACATAACGGTCTGAAAAATCTGAATATATATAAAGAATTTTTATAGTTTACGTTATGTTTAAAAAAAACTTAATTCAACGTTAGAGCAAACACGCAGGACTAATTCACACAAAAAAATTCTCATTTTAAAGATAAATAAGATTATAGACAACACATTTCCAGTAGATATTTCTCTGTGACGGTTTTTATAATCACCCTGAAAATGTAGAGTGCGTGAGAGAACTGAATAAAATACTGAATTATGTTAAATGATACTTTATTCCATTCATAGACATATGCAGTTGGCGAAAACTGAAATTAAACAAAACGGTTTTGCATTACAGCGCTATGGGAAAAATGCACATACAGGTGGCCAATCCAAAAAACATTTACAGACACAGACATTTTTAACAATATTAGTAATAATATATGACACACAACAAATAAAGTATTATTTTGATATTTATTCGGGACTAATTGTTCTATCTTCATTTGTTATCTGCTACAACGTTTTCGGCCGATGTGACCTCCGCGACTACTTCAGGTATTTCTTGTTTGGACTCGGAACCTTCTTGTTGTAATTGGGAGCTTATTCATGGAACATTGGAACCTAACCCTTTATTCAGGTTCACAGCGGGTATCCTGTTCTTATTTCGCTAACCATGGCGGGGTAGAGGTTAAGCTGCTGTTTAATCATTATTCTATGTTTACTGCTGCCCCTGACCATGATTGAACCTGCAGTCTAGCAGATAAACTGTCACTTAGGAATCTGCTTCTTAAAAAATAAACTTCCTTTCATCCACTAGGCCTATGTGGTTCCAATTGGACAATCCAGTAGAATTTTTGGGAAAGCTTATAAACCTAATGTCTTGATTTGCGCTAGAATACTCTACTATTCCACTTATGTATTATTTTTACCTAGACTCATATTGGGTGGAGTTTTTCTTTTGTTTTTAAAAAAAATCTAATCTATGTCTTTTTCTAATATATACTAGCAAATTATACTTGCAGCCTCCGGGTGCAAGATTTAAAGTTTTAATGTTAATAAAAATTATTGTATTAAATTAGGCTAATTGAAAACTAACATAAGAATACAGATAAAAAGATTTGAAACAGAGCGGAGTATAATAAAAAGCATTTTGAAACAGAACGCGGGTATAAATCGATTAAAATAGAACAATTGAATTTACTCTTCCATCACTCTCGTTCTTTCAATTTGGTATTTTTTCCTAATTTAAAGTATTTTAGTAAAAGAGGAAGGTAAAGAATAAAATGACAGTTATTTATTCTTGTTAATTGGATTTCATTTAAGATTTTATTGAAGAGATTTTTGCTATTATTATTTATTAAAATAAAAACCAAACAGTTAGAATCAATAATACTTAAGCACATATTTATGTTAAATTCGATTTTTAATCATTAATATTGCCAAATTAGCCTTTCCCATTCACACTGTTTAAACCGCCTATTTTAGGTTGTATATATAAATATATTGCATGTTGTCAGTATGTAGATCTGGCCAACGCCGGGGGATCCAGTTGGCTTCGGCCCTGGATATTTACTAGTTAATAGCGTCGCATCCCAGGGGGCCATCCCCCCAGGCAACACCTCTGCCCCCTCGATTTAAAGAGGGCAGGGCTGGGTTTATTGCCTCAGTGCCTGAGGGCGCCCCCTTGAGGGGGAATGCCGACGGGATCGACGCAATTTTTCACCTGCCACTCCCATTGAGCTTCGGTTTGCTGGTGGTCCCACGTTAATAGGGACTTTTGTGCCTGACCCGTTACAAGTGGGTACGCAGGGTAAAATACAGTAGATATTTGGTCAACAGTTGTAAGTAATGCTAAGACAATTTATATAATTGAGGTTTAGATAAAAATAAAATCATATGAGAATGTTGATGTCAATAACTAAAGAGAAGTGACTGAGTAGGGAATTAGTTTCGGTTACAGACAGAAAAACAACACAATCTCCATTATAATAAGATGTTCCTTTATTTGTGTCATTTCATATTACTTGATCTACTTAGAGGTTAACTATAGCCTATTCATATTGAGACTGATTCTTTGAGGTATCTTCTCTTCAATGTTCTTCTCTATCTATTATCTTAACTTCATCCCATAAGGGCAGATGCGTTTCCATTTTCAATTGTCCTATTAATGATCAGTTCATACCCGACTTTTCAATTAGTCCAAATATCCAAATAATACTAATTATCAAGCCTCGATCTAAAAAATTCCAGAGGAAAATAGAACAAATAAGAATTCTAATGAAGTTTTATCACCATGTGTGACTCTGTTTAAAATCAACAGGTAACGTTTACGCTCTATACAGATTTAAAAATTTTCTAGCATTTAATCATAAAAACTTTAACTTATGAATGTAACAATTTTTCATTAGGACATTTTCTAAGATATTTAACTTATGAGTATAATTTATTATTAAATTTTCATTGATTTAAATGTAAATGTTTGATTGTAATGAGAACTTGTGGAGTTAGAGGCACAAAACCTCTTGACTTCCAACTCCTCTTATTTTTGGCAACCCGACTCCAATCTTCTTAATGTAATAAGTGATTATGGCCTACAAAATAAAATATAAAAAACATGATTTGATAATCTATTTTATAAGAGTGTGCACTGTATAAACTTTACAGACTAAATTTAGCGCCATTAAGTATTATTTCGGACTATTGTCCTCATCTTTATTGTTATCTGTACAACGTTTTTCGGGCTGATGTGCCGGGTCTTCAATACCTAGTGGATTAAAGAGTCGGGTTTAAAACAGTTTCTAAGTGACAGTTATCTCTAGACTGCCAGTCAATCCTGGTCAGGAGCAGCAGCTAACATAGAATAATAATTAAACCACAAACTTAACACCTGCTACCCCAGCTATGGTTAGCAGAATGAGAAAAGAGTTAGCCCGTTCAAAGTTCTGGATGCGTTCCTGATTTATGACAAGAAGGTTTCGAGTTCAAAAGGAAGGTTTTCCGCACGAAGATGTTCTCGAGCTCAAGAAGGTTCCCGAGTCCAACAAGAAATACCTTGAAAAAGAAGGCTGGAGGGCCACATCGGCCACTGAAACATTGTACATGATAAATATGAAGCCATGAGCCGACAATAGTTCTAAAAAATCCAAATAATTACTAATTTTCAAGCCTTCATCTCAAAAATTCAGAGAAATAGTAAATTTAGTGCCATATAAAATGTAAATCAACTTTGAGTATAGTTTTTACTCTAGTAACCATTTAATTGCTTCAAACTCCAATTCTGACCATAGCCTTGACTGTAATCATAACATATTTTTATGTTCCATGCAATCATTTTTTACATGTTACTTTTTTTTTATTTGTTTATAATAATCATTTTGTTTTGCACACATATGTGATTCAAGCATTCCTATCAAGAATCTGTACACAACTGAGACCAATTATGTGTTTTACTCAGTTAGGTTTTTGCTAGTTTAAACCTATTGTATCGTGAATAGAGCTTGTTAAAATCTTTCTTTTTGCACATTAAAATACAAAGTTTGTTAGAAAAGTTCCAAAACTGGTGTTCACAAAAATTATATTTCAAATCCAAACTCCAAGTATCCCCTTTCAAAAGTAATCCCCTGAGTTTAATGCACTTTCCCATTTCCTTCTCTGCTACACTTGGCATTGCACTCACTGGAAGGATTCTTCCAGGATTCTCCGTAAACTCTTGATGTTTGTCCACAGCCTTTTTGATGTTGTGCACATCCTTCAAAAACGGATTCTTGATGACCCCCTTGAGCTTGGGAAGGGAAAAAATCAACATGGAGCTTTAGGCTCGGTCTCGTGAGTAGGGAGCGGTTGCTCCAGGCACAATGATGTCTTTCAGGGCCAGGAACTCTTGGATACTCAGGGCAATGTGGGCAGGTGCATTGTCATTTGGTGAAGCACCTACGAGTTGTTCTTGCCACATCTGTTCCCTCTTCTTTTGCGCACTGAACAAATAAAACGCCGGCAGTATCTCTTCGCTAGACATGCAGAAGAAAATAGTTGAAGGGGAAAAACTAGTAGTTTGTAGTTTAGTATTTCTCTGAATGTTTGAGATAGGCTTTAATGATTAAGTATTATCTGCATTATTTCATACCATTGTCCCCCATCTCCACTGTTATTTGTACAACAATTCGGCCGATATGCCCTCCGGCCTTCTTCAGGTTATTTCTTTGGTCAGACTTCAGGAAACCTAACTCGGACCGGGAACCTTCTTCGGACTTGTGAACCTTCTTTTTTCGAAACTCATGGGAACTTTCTTGTCGTAATCGGGAGCCATCACGGAACTTTGAATTTAACCTTTTATTCAGTCACGTGGGGGTATCCTGTCTCATTCTGGCTAACCATAGCTTGGGCGTAGGAGTTGTGTTTAATTATTTTTCTATGTTTCTGCCTTCTACTCAGGATTGAACCCGCGAATTCCAGAGATAACTAGTCAACTTTAGAACTGTCTTAACCTAAATACCTTATTCCACTAGGCCATGCTGTCCAATTGGACATATGCCTAGGGATAAGCGTAGGTTAGGTTAAGACAGAAGATAATACTTTGTATGTTTGGGGTTTGAAAAGATCTTTTGCAACATCAGTCCTGGAACTTTTCCTTGACATAAACTCATTTATTTTTTTCTTCTCCTCTCCACTCATAAAAGCTATATTAATCCCCCAAAACATAAAGGCATTAAGTTTCAGTCATTTTTTTGACAGACTTCTTTTTTGTACATCTTGCCAGTTTGAAATGGTCCGGCATCCTGTATTTTTTGCCAGATTGGTTTCAAAAAAGATTGCTATTGTGATGGCTAGTGATTGCATAGCCTGCTTCAGAGCGGCTTCGGCCTCTGGAGCGGACTAAGGAAATAACAGTGTTGATCTCAGGGAGCTATCCCCAGGGCAATACCGCCTCCTTGATTTAAAGGCGGACAGGGCTGCGGTTTATTGGCCAGTTGGCATTGAGTGTTGCCCCCACTTGAGGGGGAATGCCGACGGAGGATCAACATATTTGTGCCTTACCACTTCATGAGCTTTGGGCTTGTGGTGGGCCCACATAAAAATGTCCTTTGTGTGGAAATATCCCTCATCACCATTACTCCCAGGTCCCTCCTGACCCGGTGGGTGGTACTACCTGTTAGAGTCCCATCTATAGGCTTAAATTAGAAAAAAATGAAGTCGTTAAAAATTTGAGTTAAAATAAAATTTTGAATACCAAACAAGCATGGATAAAACAAAATTTTCTCGGATGAAATAACCCAACAAGGGCTTGACATGCCATTTAACAAACTAAAACCAAACTTCTTGGCAAAATGAAACCTTCTCTTATTATGTATTAACTACACAATCATTCATTTACAAAACAACAGTTTTATGGGGAGTGAAATTCATTGTAGTGTAGTGACTTAATGCTGCTGGACTGTAAACATTGGTAGTAAGCAAGTGTGGAACCTCCAGTTGAGATATTACTTTTTCCTTTCAACTAAATACCCTGGAAAGGTATGAACCCCCTCATCCCCCCATCTATGGATTAAGATAGCCCTTACAACTACTGTTCTTCTATGAGGATGACTTTAAGGCATTTAATAAATAATTACTTTGCCTGTCATAGCCCCAAATAAAAAACCAAAGTGGAGTTGTTGCATGTCATGCGGATTCGCCACTTAGTACCATTCTTCTATTTCATTGTATTTCAGTTCTTTTGTATTTTAGGAAATTACTGTCTATTTTATTTATTTTATTATTTCATCCTTGTGAGTTTTTAACACCAGCTAACGCTTGTGCGTTTTCACTTGAGTCTGCAGTGATAGCAAGTCTCCAGACTCTTCCTCAGTATTCTAAGCTGATCTTTAACAATGCTGTTGCTCTGGATTTTGATTCTTCTTCTGATTTCCAATTTCTCCAGTCTTTTACCAGACTTTTGAGAACTCTGTTCCAGATCACAACTACAATTGGTATTCACTTCATCCCTCTTGTTTTTCAGTTTTTTTTTTCTCTGGGAAGTTCCAAGAATTTTGTTCATCATTTTTCTCTGTGATCGACTGGAATGGCAAAATATTAGATGACTAGTTTCTTTTTCTTGTTCATTAATGCTAGTTCTACTATTTCTGGCCTGAATTATTGTATCCGTTTGGTATCTCAAAAATCCCAGAGAATTTTATGCGTCACATCACTTTAGTCAGATTCTGGTTGTGCATGTTTACCATTATCAAATTATATTAACTCCTTGTGAGTTTTTTCACACCAGTGTTAACTGGGGTCTTTCACTAGTCTGGGTGACAGCAATCTTCTCAGCGTCTTCAGGAAAGCATTATGCATCCAACGACTCTCCCTTCCAAACTATGGGTAAATAGCAGGGCAGACTTGGGCTCTTTAACCCAGTCTAGGAGAAGGAAAACGTTGAATTCCAAACCTGTTAAACTCCGCTTAAGAAAATTGACTGTGTTGTCCACATTCTACCCATGCGAGGGGTTGGTAAATATTATATATTATACAAGACCATCAAAAGAAGGATGAACAGACCTTGCTAGACACTGCTAGAGCAGAAACAAGGGACGAATTCATAAGTGATGTTCTTTTATTGAACCACTTACATATGATGCATCCAGTGCTAGGCTGACCAGTAAAAATGTACATCAGGTCAGCTCAACGTATAGGATGCCAGTGAGGAAGACCTGCCAGAAGTGATGATCGATAGGGATGGGTGTGGCAGAGATAATACGGGGAATCATCGCTGTCAGGCACGACCTGATTTGTTAATTGATATCACCACACACACAAACACACACACAGATTTTGTTCTTTCATTATTAAATTTCATTTATATATAAATTTAATCTATAATTATTAATTTAATCATTTTAATTATTTTTCGCTACTTTATCTGTCTCTCCATATGTGATATTTAAAAATAAATTTTAATTGTTTAATTTTTGGTGTGTGTTGTGTGTTGTGTGTGATATAAACTGAGGGATTAAGTCCAAATATGATTATTATTCTCTACCCCGACACAAGGCGTTATTTTTCACACCCAACTGTTAATTTATATAATCGTCTTGATAACCATATATCTAATTATACCCCAAGGGATCTTCTATTATTCATGCAAGATTACCAGTTGTTTGTAGCGGAGGTGACACAGGTCTGTGTGTTTATAAGCAGTATCTAAGAGATTTTTATGGGAGGTGACTGACCTGACACAATCCCTTCTCCCTTTAAAAAACTCCAGATACTCTTACAGGTGACAAGCCTTTTATAAGCTCCCTACAATTTCTATTGTCTAACATGACACAATCCTTCAGAATATTCTCAATGTAAGGTGTTATCTTTAATGAAATGGTATAGAATTGATATACACAAAGGGACAGAGAAAAGAACTAGGGGAATGAGGAGCTCCCTATCATTTATTACATCCCAAAAACCCAGTGTTACATAGTTAGTAGGTAGCTACGAATTATGTTATGAAGTGTAGCTTAGAATTTTTGAATAAAGTTTGTTGAAATGTGTAATAGAATGATATACACTAAGGGACAGAGAAAGCGATTAGGGGAATGAGGAGCTCCCTATCATTTCATTACATTCCCAAAACAGTGTTACATAGTTCGTAGGTAGCCTATGAATTATTGTATGAAGTATAGTTAGAATTTGAATCAATGTTTGTTTGAAATGTGTTATAGAATGATATACACAAAGGGACAGAAAAAAGAATGGGGAATGAGGAGCTCCCTATCATTTCATTACATTCCCAAACAGTGTTACATTAGTTCATAGGTAGCCTATGAATTATGTATCAAGTGTAGTTTAGAATTTTGAATCCAAAGTTTGTAGGAAAAATTCAATTAACAAGATTAAATGGAAATTTTATGTAAAGTTCTGGGCAGCATTTAACCTCTTGCTGACCTTTCTACGCTGGTCTGAAGGAAAGCGTGAGAAGAGAAATTAAGTTAGTTAGCAGTTGTTGGCTGTTAGTCAGAAGGAACGGACGCAGGGGTTCCTTGCTGTAAGATGCTGACTTCACCGCAATGGTAGAAATCCTTTTGGGCTGTTGGTGCTTAATAAATCCAGCCCAACAGAACCAGAGAAGAAATCATCCCACCAAAGGGAATGGATCAGGCCAGAAAAAGAACGATGGCCGACCCGAACAAGCAGGAAAAGTTAGGAACCCATCTCCTTCACTTGTCTACTCTCTCAACCCATTATATACCCAGCAGAAAAGTAACAGACAAAAAGGATGTTGACTCATGTCAACCTTGACAAGAACCAATAAGAACTGTGTATAACTGTTGGTTTGAACAACAGGAACTGGATAAGCAGCAACTGGATAAGCACAACTGCCAGTGCCCCAAGATAGCAGGAAGAATAGTTCAATCATGTATTTTGGGTGATTCTCATTCCTTTGAGTTTCCTATTGGCTGCCTTTGGGGTTTCTATTGATATTATGAGGCTTCATAAATACCCTGTCATTTTGCAGGTAGTATTGCCGACAAGATTAGATTTTCGTATTCGTTATTGACTACTTGTTCCCTTGTCTTACCAATCGACGCGTAATTTGCGAACTTAGTGTGATATTCTACATAATCATCTTTTCCCGTTAATCAGGGATATGCATGTTGGGTTTTGGCGAATGCATTGCAAATTTTTATATTCCCTTGATACTCTTTGAAATTCACCTACAATCTACACTTTGATATATAGCCTAAGTCTGCTAAAAATCATAACAGTGCATGTTCATTTTGCGTATGATGTTTAAAACTGCCATCAATGGCTGGAAGTTCTAATCCTGGAGCTCTTGGGGGAGTGTGGAAAGTACTCTTCATTCGCCATTACCTCGCAGGTCCATTCCTGACCCAGAGTGGTAGTACCTGTTAGGTCTCACTATTGGCGTTAAAATAGAACCAAAATTGAGTTTTAAAAAATGTGTTTTAGAAAAAAAAGAGAAAATCATTTTGAATTACCCATTTCAAGAATGAATAAAACAAAAACGTTTTTGGATAAAATAACCCAATAAAGGTTGGCATTGCCCTTAAAAACCTGCTAACCAACTGCATTGACAGTGCCCACACCTTATAAATAGCATAATCAAAAAATCATGGTTTTAATGAGAATTTGTTGGCCCATTAATTACATAATGGGTTGGTGACCTGTGGATACTTAAAGATGAATCCTTGAATGGCTGAGCCAGTTTCCAGTATACATACAACACTCCACTTACTTAGCGTTAGATAGACGGTCGCCAGAGGCCCCTTTGATCAATTAGCTGGTCACATCAAGCCTTTACCATCATATGATTGCCCCAACCCTATTTCCCTTATGGCAAGCCCTAAACCCTTTGTTATCATAGGTGCCCTAGAAGATGGTGGCTGAGTGTTCTTCATGTCCTGGGTATTGGATGATTAAACTCTAACTGATGGGTTGACGGTCCAGTTTTCTGGAGGTCTGCGGGAATATGGAAGCGCCTCTTTATCACCATTGCTCCCAGGTCCACTCTGACCCATAGTTAGGTAGTATCTGTTTAGGCATCCAGTCTATGGGTTAAATTAAGAAAATTTGTTTGAAAAAAAAATTTTAGTCTAAAAAGTTTCTTTTCTAAACTTATTTGCTTACGAATACTTTCACAATTTTGCCCAACATTAAATGATCCATTGAGGTTTTGATATGCCATAAAACAAACAAAAACAAAACAAACAAATAAAACATCCTCCATTGAACAAAATCTTGCTAGATAACCAATTCTGAATAACATAAAGGAATCATTCCATATGATGATTGTAGAATTATTGTAAACTTAGCAGAACCTGTGGATATACTACAGTATGATAATTAATTTATTTACAATGTTTAATATGTATCTTAAGAGCTTATTGCAAATTGTTCAATATGTAAACAGTATATAATCTTGATTTAACTCTCTTTTACTCTTCTTAAAAGGGGTTGTAAAATATTTTACATTGATTACCAATAAAAAATCTGTGGGAGGCGTTTAAAACATCTTACATTACTTTGCCAAAAAAAAAAAAAGTGACAAAAAACATGATTCGCCGAAAATATCTAAGTTGGACCAGAAAAGTCACCTGAGCTGGGCTTTGCTAAAACATAGCATAAATTACGGCTCTGAGGCCAGGACAACAGGAGTTCAAAAATTTACCAAAAAATATCTTCCGAATCACAATTTCAATATTCCAAATAAAACAACATGTAATTCTTTTTTTATTTTATTAAAATTCTTAATTTTACTTGGGCATTTAAACGACGCAAGACCAATTGGAAATGTTTTCATTTTTTAAAATTGGCGTGAAATAGAATGAGACAAATAAGAAATCTTGAAAACAACCAGATAATCTGTATTCACATTTTTTGCATGCACTGCGACGATTGGAGGGCTCTCATTTTTAATGAGGAGTCGGTGTTGCAGAGATGGATAACAGACCAGAAGATTAGGAACAAGCATTATTATTTATTGTTAATTTCTTGAGCATTTCCTTTTTAAAAATTCGTACAAGGAAATCCTCTGAGAAAAAATATAAGATTGTTGTTTCTGACTATAAATTTAGATTTTGATTCTTTTTTTTTTAGCAATATTTTTATACTATTTAAGCTATATTATTTTCATTAGGTTTATTCTATTTATTGTCTTTATGATTTCTTTTTAGACAAAAGCATTTTCATTATTCAGTCAATAACTAACATTTGGTCAGGTTTGAGTAATTAAAAACTGATTCCGGTATAGAAACATCGTTTTTGCAATAAGCAATAAAAAAAAAATGATACGTCATTGTTGGTGGATGAGGTCAATAGACAAAAGAAACAAAAAAATTTCTCTTACATTTTTGAATTAAAATTGTGTATAACAGAAAAACAATGAGAAATATCTTGAATACTTAACAAAAAATTTCATTGCCATATAAAAGAAAGAAAGAAACCCACCATTCATAAAAATAATTTCATATCCTACAGTAATTGCTTTTCATCAACTTGCAAGCAAAATAATAGTAAAAAAAAGTAAAGTAGGTGGCAAGTGTTTATTGTCGGTATCAGCCGACAGTGAGGAGTCTTATCTCCTTTTCTGTAAGCTCAGCATCATGAAAAATTTTTTTGCGTCTGAAGTGGAGCGCCAACCTGTCTATCGTCAACTCCCACTTTACTCAAAAGAGGCCATGTCTAACATGTCATACCATTTTTGGAATCAGGCCAATTCTGTGAGTTAAATGAAAAAACATTCCGGATTAAATCCAGGATCTGCAATCCTGAAATTTTGGAATTCCCAAGTTTTAATAAACTGTTGATTGTTTTCAGAGATTTTCAAAGTAAGTTTTTGGAAAAAATTTTTGTTTTAAATTTTTATATTTTTGTAAATATAGTTCAAATTTATAATATTTAATATGTTTAATCAATGCATGAAGCTGTCATTTTGAGCCGAAAGGCTCAATCAAGAGCTCTCTGCAGGAATTTAGCTTAATTTGTCACTTTGATTTGGGTGGCTTTTAAACTTAATTACTTTGCATATAATCAAAGAAAAATCTTTATCATAATGAACTTTTTAAAATTCATGACTTTATGTATTTTAATAAATCTTTTGTTGTTATTTGCTAAGAAAATTATCTTTATGTTTCACTAAAACAATATTGTTTTTCATCACACTAATCAGATCTGATCCAATTAGTTGGTCACGTTCAAGCCCCTAGCACCATATTTGATTGTCCCAACCCTATTGCCCTTATGGCAAGCCCCAACCCTTTTTATTCATATTAGGTGCTAGAAGGTGATGGTCTGAGGGCTTTCATAGTCCTGGGTATGACGTAAACTCTAACTTCAAAACTGATGGTAAAGGTTCTAGTCCTTGACGGTCTTGGGAATGAGGAGCACCCCTTCATCACCATGCTCCCAGGTCCCACTCTGACCAGGTCAGTGGTAGTGCCTGTTAGGGGTTCCATTCTATGGGTTAAATAGAAAAGATGTTGTTTATAGAAAAAAGCATCCATTAGAATGAATTTATTTCAAAAACTTTGTCAGCCCATTAAATGACCCCACCAAGATTGATATGCCGTAAAAAAAAAGAAAAAAAAAACTAAAACACTAATCAGATACAATCAATGAAATTTATTTGAGGAGACAGAGTTGGCCATGGACATTATTTAATATCTTTGAACAGCCATTTTTGCAGTTTGCTGTCTTTTTTGTGGTTGTATGACATTAGATGAAAATTTACTGTTTTTTTCACAATGATTATCAATAAACACTACGGAAACTTTTTGGTTAAAAAATGATCTGTATTGTTTGTTGTTGATATTTTTTAGAAAACTTAAAAAGTTTGTTAACAAACATCAACAAAAAAGATAACATGAATTAGCATAACTAATGACTATAAGATTTCTCCTCCCCTATTTACATTTAATTATTTAAGCTAGCAAATTTTATTAAGA
>CM042138.1:143348555-143515762 GCA_023376005.1 Doryteuthis pealeii | reverse complement strand
TAGACATTTTTTTTGTCATTAGATGCAGGTGCCACATCTGGATATTGATTGCTCAGTGCGCCACATCTGGATATTATCTTGCCTATGAAAAATTCAGAAATTCACCAAATAACTTTAAAAATTGGTTAACCATAAGACCTTTGTTTTGGATTTCCTCTGGCAAAAATGCTTTTATAAACCAATTTTTAGGAGTAGGGAAGCTCTAGAATTCATTTTATAGACAAAAAGAAATTACAAAAGTTGCCATTTTTTGTTACCTCCCCCCTCAAATTTGGAGAGCTAAAAATCGAAATAACTCTGCCAATTTTTTGAATTGGAAGCTCAAATTTTGGGGATTGTCTAACTTTAACATAATCCACACTTTGACAAAATTTCAGAAAAATTGAAGGTAGTGGGTGACATAGCCTGGATGATTTGACCTGGAATCACCCACATTTAAGTATTTTAAGTTGTTTCAAGATTCCTAGATGAAGTATTTTTATGATCACATATTTGTTTTTGTCTGAATCAGAGCTGTGGAGTCAGAACACAAAACCTTCAACTCTGACTCTTCTACTTTTGGCATGTCAGACTCAGACTCCTCTTTATGTAATTAAGTGATTATGACCTAGAAATAAATATAAAACCACAATTTCTTAGGTTTGGTTTGTTTTGTTTTACAGCATATCAACCTCGGTGGGTTATTTAATGCTGACAAAGTTTTGAAATAAATCAATTCTTAATGGATAATACAATTTTGTTATAAATAAATTTTTCCATTTTACCCATAGATGGGACCCTAACAGGTACTACCACTCCAGGCCAGAGTGGACCTGGGAGCAATGGTGATGACGGGTGCTCTACATTCCCCAAACCTCCAGAACTGGAACCTCACCATCAGATAGAGTTTAACGTTATTCCCAGGACATGTAGACCCTCAGTCACCGCTTTCTAGCACCCATATGATAAAAAGGGATTGGGGCTTGCCATAAGGGCAATAGGGTCGGGACAATCATATAGGTGCTAGGGCTCTTTAACTATCATAAATGGGAATCACATTGATATCAACTCAGTTTTTAACATCAACTTCCTTTTATTAATACATGGGTAATTCTATAAAAGTAAAATTGTCACACACCCCCTTCAATTTTTCTGAAATTTTTTCCAGGTGCAGACTATGTTAATGTTAGACAATTTTGGGGATTGGAAGCTCAAATTTTTGGGATTGTTTAACTTTGACATAGTCCACACCTGGACAAAATTTCAGAAAAATTGAAGTGCGAAATTTTAACAAATTTTTGCAAAGAGTTGTAGTTTCGGTTTTGAGCAAAAATCAAGCTATCTTTTTTGTACAAATAATGTTCAATATATGTGAAATAATAATAGAAAATTTTTTTTGTCATAGATGCAGTGCCACATCTGGATATTGATCTTGCTATGAAAAAATCAGAAATCACCAATAACTTAAAATTGGTTGACTTTCAGACTTTTTTGATAGCATTTTTGGATTCCTTGGGCAAAAATGCTTTTATAAACCAATTTCTAGGAGTAGGGAAGCTCTAGAACTCATTTTATAGACAAAAAGAAATTACAAAAGTTGCCATTTATCGTGACACCCCCCTCAAATTTGGAAAGCTAAAAATCGAAATAACTCTGCCAATTTTTGGAATTGGAAGCTCAAATGTTGGGTATTGTTTAACTTTAAAATAATCCACATTTGGACAAAATTTCAGAAAAATTGAAGGTAGTGGGTGACATAGCCTGGATGATTTGACCTGGAATCACCCACATTTAAGTATTTTAAGTTGTTTCAAGATTCCTAGATGAAGTATTTTTATGATCACATATTTGTTTTTGTCTGAATCAGAGCTGTGGAGTCAGAACACAAAACCTTCAACTCTGACTCTTCTATTTTTGGCATGTCAGACTCAGACTCCTCTTTATGTAATTAAGTGATTATGACCTAGAAATAAATATAAAACCACAATTTCTTAGGTTTGGTTTGTTTTGTTTTACGGCATATCAACCTCAGTGGGTCATTTAATGCCGAGAAAGTTGTGAAATAAATTCATTCTTAATGGATAATACAATTTTGTTTATCAACTCATGTTTTTCTATTTTACCCATAGATGGGACCCTAACAGGTACTACTACTCCGGGTCAGAGTGGACCAGGGAGCAATGGTGATGAAGGGGTGCTCCACATTCCCCAAACCTCCAAAGCTGGAACCTCACCATCAGATAGAGTTTAACGTCATTCCCAGGACATGTAGACCCTCAGTCACCTTCTTCTAGCACCCATATGATAAAAAGGGGTTGGGGCTTACCATAAGGGCAATAGGGTTGGGAAAATCATATAGGTGCTAGGGCTTGACGTGATCAGCCGATTGATCGGAAGAGTCCTCTCTGACTGCCTGTCTAGCCCAAGAAAGAGCCTAAGTGGAGTATTGCAAATCATGAACTGCTCTTCCACCTGAGTTTTATCCTTAAGCATCACGGGTCATCACCCACGACCAACAGGTGGCCCCATTGGGGGAGTCTTACCCCTCTGCAGAGGTGCAGTTGGTGCATTCTAACGCCCCAGCCGACAATTTCTCATAATCTATTCATAAGTAGTGTTCACTGAATAACTTTATAGACTAAATTATGGCAATATAAAGTGTAAATTCAACTGGAGTTGGAGTCGGTGTAGTTTTACCAACTCTGACTCCAGTGACCCCTTAAATATCTCTGACTGACTCCAGTGACCCCTTAAATGCCTCTGACTTTTACTCCAGTAACCCCTTAAATGTCTCTGACTCTGACTCCAATGACCCCTTAAATGCCTCTGACTCCAATGACTCCTTAAATGCCTCTGACTCCAGTGACCCCTTAAATGCCTCTGACTCCACGACTTCAACTCCACAACCCTGGTATAATAAAGATTTTTATTAGTAATTCTGACTACCATATTTGATGGAATATAAGACCTACCTTTTCAAAAAATAAAAATAAAAATTTGATTAAAACAAGTATTATCCAGGTGTTATGTACAAAATTGAAATATCTGGAAGGCTAATGTTTACTTAGTACTATTGGTACTTGTAGCTAGACTAATCTTATAATTGCTACTTAAATATTAAATGTAAATAGTGGGAGGAGAATCTTATAGGTCATTAGTTATGCTAATTCATTTATCTTTTTTGTTGATGTTTGTTTAAAACTTTTTAAGTTTCTAGAAAATATCAACAACAACAACAGATCAATTTTTTAACAAAAAGTTTCCGTAGTGTTTATTGATAATCATTGTGAAAAAAACAAGTATTTTCATCTAATGTCATACAACACAAAAAGACACAACTCAAAAATGGCTGTTCAAAATGATATTAAATAAATGTCATGGCCAACTCTGTCTCTTCACATAAATTTCATTGATTGTATCTGATTACTGTTTAGTTTTTTTCTTTTTTTTACGGCATATCAACCTTGGTGGGTCATTTAATGCTGACAAAGTTTTGAAATAAATTCATTCTTAATGGATGCTTTTTTCTATAAACACATCTTTCTATTTAACCCATAGATGGAACCCTAACAGGCACTACCACTCCTGGTCAGAGTGGACCTGGGAGCAATAGTGATGAAGGGGTGCTCCTCATTCCCCAGACCTCAAGGACTAGAACCTTACCATCAGTTTGAGTTAGAGTTTAACGTCATACCCAGGACATGAAGACCCTCAGCCATCACCTTCTAGCACCTATATGATAAAAAGGGTTGGGGCTTACCATAAGGGCAATAGGGTTGGGACAATCATATAGGTGCTAGGCTTGACGTGACCAGCTAATTGATCAGATCTGATTAGTGTGATGAAACATATTGTTTTAGAAAACATAAAGATAATTTTCTTAGCAATAACAACAAAAGATTTATTAAAATACAAAAGTCATGAATTTAAAAAAGTTCATTATGATAAAGATTTTTCTTTTATTATATCCACGTATTAGCTTAAAAGCCACCCAATCAAGTGACAATTAAGCTAATTCCTGCATCTTGTTTGGCTTTCGGCTCAAAAATGACACTTCATGCATTGATTACATATTAAATATTATCAAATTTGAACTATATTTACAAAAAATAAAAATTTTTTTTTCACAAAAACTTACTTGAAAATCTCTGAAAACAATCACAGTTATTAAAACTTGGGAATCCAAAATTTCAGGATTGCAGATCTGGATTTAATCCGGAATGTTTTTCATTTACTCACAGAATTGGCCTGATTCCAAAATGGTATGACATGTTAGACCATGGCCTCTTCGAAGTAAAGTAGGGAGCTGACGATAGACAGGTGTGGCGCTCCACTTCAGACGCAAAAAAATTTTCATGATCTAGAGCTACAGAAAAGGAGATAGACTCCCTCACTGTCCGGCTGATACCGACAATAAACCACTCCACCTACTTTACTTTTTTTTACTATTATTTGCTTAGCAGTTGGATGAAAACATTAACTGTAGGAGTAGAAATTATTTTTATGAATGGTGGGTCTTTCTTTCTTTTATATGGCAATGAAATTTATTTGTTAAGTATTCAAATATTTCTTATTGTTTTCCATTATACACTAATTTTATTCAAATGTAAGAGAAATTTTTGTTTTCTTTTGTCTATTACTCTCATCCCCCACAATGACGTATCATTTTTTTTTTATTGCCTTATTTGCAACGATGTTTCTATACGGAATCAGTTTTTTAATTACTCAAACCTGACAAATGTTAGATTATTTGACTGATATGAAAATGCTTTTGTCTAAAAGAAATCATAAAGACAATAAATAGAATAAACCAATGAAAAATAATATACTTAATAGTATAAAAATATTGCTAAAAAAAAAGAATCAAATCTAAATTTATAGTCAGACAACAATCTTTATATTTTTTTCTCAAGAGGAAATTTCCTTGTACGATTTTTAAAAAGGAAATGCTCAAGAATATTACAATAAATAATATGCTTGTTCCTAAATCTTCTGTCTGTTATCATCCTGCAACACCCTCTCATTAAAAATGAGACCCTCCAAATCGTCCAAGATGCAATGCAAAAATGTGAATACAGATTATCTGGTGTTTTCAGATTTCTTATTTGTCTCATTCTATTTCACCCAATTTTAAAAATGAAACATTCCAATTGGCCTTGCGTCGTTTAAATGCCCAATGTAAAATTAAGATGTAATAAAAAATAAAAAAAGAATTACATGTTTGTTTTATTTGGAATATTGAAATTGTGAATTACGGAAGATATTTTGGTAATTTTGAACTCCTGTTGTCCTGGCCTCGATGCCGTAATTTATGCTATGTTTTAGCAAGCCAGCATCAGCTGACTTTCTGGTCCAACTTAGATATTTTCCGAATCATGTTTTTGTCACTTTTTTTTTTTTGGCAAAGTAATGTAGATGTTTTAAACGCCTCCCCACAGATTTTTATTGGTAAATCAATGTAAATATTTTACAACCCCCCTTTTAAGAAAGAGTAAAAGAGAGTTAAATCAAGATTATTATACTGTTTACATATTGAACAATTTGCAATAGCTCTTAAGAATACATATTAAACATTGTAATAATTAAATTATCATACTGTAGTATATCCACAGGTTCTGCTAGTTACAATAAATTCTAAAATCATCATATGGAATGATTCTTTATGTTATTCAGAATTGGTTATTAGCAAGATTTTGTTCAATGGAGGATGTTTATTTGTTTGTTTTGTTTTGTTTTGTTTTATGGCATATCAAACCTCAATGGATCATATTAATGTTCCAGCAAAATTGTGAAAGATTCGTAGCAATAGTTTAGAAGAAAATTTTTTAGACTAAATTTTTTTTTCAAACAAATTTTCTATTTAACCCATAGACTGATCCTAACAGATACTACCACTAAGGTCAGAGTGGACCTGGGAGCAATGGTGATAAAGAGGCGCTTCATATTCCCCAGACCTCCAGAACTGGAACTCACCATCAGTTAGAGTTTAACATCATACCCAGACATGAAGACCTCAGCCACCATCTTCTAGCACCTATGATAAAAAGGGTTAGGGCTTGCCATAAGGGAAATAGGGTTGGGGCAATCATATGGAAGGTAGGGCTTGATGTGACCAGCTAATTGATCAAAGGGGCCTCTACGACCGTCTATCTAACCTAAGTAAGTGGAGTGTTGTATGTACTGGACTGCTCAGCCATCAGGATTCCATCTTTAAGTATCACAGGTCACCACCCATTATGTAATTATGGCCAACAAATCTCATTAAACCATGATTTTTTGATTATCTATTTATAAGGTGTGGGCACTGCATGCAGTTGGTTAGCAGGATTTTAGGGCATGCCAACCTTTATTGGGTTATTTTATGCCAAAAACGTTTTGTTTTATTCATTCTTGATGGGTATTCAAAATGATTTTCTCTTTTTTTTCTAAACACATTTTTTAAAACTCATTTTGTTCTATTTAACCCATAGATGAGACCCTAACAGGTACTACCACTCTGGGTCAGGATGGACCTGCGAGTAATGGCAATGAAAGAGTACTCCACACTCCCCAGAGCTCCAGGATTAGAACTTCACCATTAGATGCAGTTTAACATCATACCAATGAAACATGCACTGTATGATTTTACAGACTTAGGCTATATAAAGTGTAGATTGTAGGTGAATTTGTCAAAGGAGTATCAAGGGAATATAAAAATTTGCATGCATTCCCAAACCCACATGCATATCCTGGTTAAGGGGAAAAGATGATTATGTAGAATAATCACACTAAGTTCCAATTACCGTCGAATTGGTAAGACAAGGGAACAAGTAGTCATAACTGAATACGAATCTAATCTTGTCGCAATACTACTGCAAAATGACAGGGTATTTATGAAGCCTCATAATATCATAGAAACCAAGCAGCCAATAAGGACTCAAGGAATGGAATCACCCAAATACATGATTGGACTATTCTTCCAGCTATCTTGGGGCACTGGCAGTTGTGCTTATCCAGTTGCTGCTTATCCAGTTCCTGTTGTTCAAACCAACAGTATACACAGTATCTCATTGGTTCTTGTCAAGGTTGACAATAGGAGTCAAAGCTTTTGTCTGTTACTTAATCTGCTGGGTATATAATGGGGAGAGAGTAGACAAGTGAGGAGATGGGTTCCTACTTTTCTGCTTGTTCGGTCGCCATCTTTCTTTTTCTGGCCTGATCATTCCTTTGGTGGGATGATTTCTTCTCTGGTTCTGTTGGGCTGGATTTATTAACAACCAACAGCCCAAAAGGATTTCTAACCATGCGGTGAAAAGTCAGCATCTTACAGCAAGGAACCCCTGCGTCCGTTCCTTCTGACTAACAGCCAACAACTGCTAACTAACTTAATTTCTCTTCTCACGCTTTCCTTCAGCCAGCGTAGAGGTCAGCAAGAGGTTAAATGCTGCCAATGACTTTACATAAAATTTCCATTTAATCTTGTTAATTGAATTTTCTACAAACTTTGATTCAAAATTCTAACTACACTTGATACATAATTCATAGGCTACCTATGAACTATGTAACACTGTTTGGGAATGTAATGAAATGATAGGGAGCTCCTCATTCCCCTATTCTTTTTTCTGTCCCTTTGTGTATATCATTCTATACACATTTCAACAAACTTTGATTCAAAATTCTAACTATACTTCATACATAATTCATAGGCTACCTACGAACTATGTAACACTGTTTGGGAATGTAATGAAATGATAGGGAGCTCCTCATTCCCCTAATCCTTTCTCTGTCCCTTAGTGTATATCATTCTATACACATTTCAACAAACTTTAATTCAAAATTCTAACTACACTTCATACATAATTCGTAGGCTACCTACTAACTATGTAACACTGTTTGGGAATGTAATGAAATGATAGGGAGCTCCTCATTCCCCTATTCTTTTCTCTGTCCTTTGTGTATATCATTCTATACACATTTCATTAAGATAACCCCTTACATTGAGAATATTCTGAAGGATGTGTCATGTTAGACAATAGAAATTGTAGGGAGCTTATAAAGGCTTGTCACCTGTAAGAGTATCTGAGAGTTTTTTAAAGGGAGAAGGGATGTGTCAGGTCAGTCACCTCCCCCATAAAATCTCTTAGATACTCTTATAACACACAGACCTGTGTCACCTCCCTACAAACAACTGGTAATTTGCATGAATAATAGAAGATCCCTTGAGGGTATTATTACTATATGGTTATCAAGACGATTATATAAATTAACAGTTGGGTGTGAAAAATAAACCTTTGTGTCGGGGTAGAGAATAATAATCTATTTGACTTAACCACTCAGTTATATTCACACACACACACACACACACACCAAAAAATTAAACAATTAAATTTATTTTTTTAAATATCCATTGGAGAGACAGATAAGTAGCGAAAATAATTAAATGATTAATTAATAATTATAGATTAAATTTATATATAAATGAAATTTAATAATGAAGAACAAATCTGTGTGTGTGTTTGTGTGTGTGTGATATCATTAACATCAGGTCGTGCTGACAGCATGAATTCCTGTGATTATCTCATGCCACCCATCCCTATCGATCATCACTTCTGGCAAGTCTTCCTCACTGCATCCAGTATACGTTGAGCTGACTGATGTACATTTTTACTGGTCAGCCTACACTGATGCATCCATATGTAAGTGTTCATAAAAGAACATCACTTATGAATTCGTCCTTGTTTCTCTAGCAGTGTCTAGCAGGTCTTGTTCATCTTACTTTGATGGTCTGTATAATATATATATTTACCAACCCCTCGGCATGGGTAGAATGTGACACACAGTCAATTTCTTAAGCGGAGTTTAACAGGTTTGAATTCAGCGTTTTCCTTCTCCTAGACTGGTTAAAGAGCCCAGTCTGCCCTGCTATTTACCCATAGTTGGAGGGAGAGTCGTTGGATGCATATCTTTCCTGAAGACCTGAGAAGACTTGCTGTCACCCAGACTAGTGAAAGACCACCAGTTAACACTGGTGTGAAAAACTCACAAGGAGTTATATAATTATGATAATGGTATATGCACAAACCAGAATCTGACTAAGTGAATGTGACGCATAAAATTCTCTGGGATTTTGAGATACAAACGGATACAATAATTCAGGCCAGAATAGTAGAACTAGCATTAATGAACAAGAAAAAAAGAACTAGTCATCTATATTTTGCCATTCCAGTCGATCACAGAGAAAAATGATGAACAAATTCTTGGACCTTCCCAGAGAAAAAAAAAACTGAACAAGAGGATGAAGGTGATACCAATTGTAGTTGGTGATCTTGGAACAGTTCTCAAAAGTCTGGTAAAAAGACTGGAGAAATTGGAAATCAGAAGAATCAAAATCCAGACAACAGCATTGTTAAGATCAGCTAGAATACTGAGGAGAGTCCTGGAGACTTGCTATCACTCAGACTCCAGTGAAAAACCACAAGCGTTAGCTGGTGTTAAAAACTCACAAGGAATGAAATAATAAATAAATAAATAGACAGTAATTTCTAAAATACAAAAGAACTGAAAATACAATGAATAAAAGAATGGTACTAAGTGGTCCCATGACATGCAACACTCCACTTTGGTTTTTATTTGGGCTAGATGGGTGAAGTTAATTATTTATTAATGCCAAAGTCATCCTCATAGAAGAACAGTAGTTGTACTATCTAATCCATAGATGGGGGGATGAGGGGGTTCATACCTTTCCCAAGGGTATTAGTCTGAAAGGAAAAGTAATATCTCAACTGGAGTTGAAACTTGCTTACTACAATGTTACAGTCCAGCACATTAGCCACTACACTACAATGAATTCACTTCCCCATAACTGTTGTTTGTAAATGAATGATTGTGTAGTTATCACTAATAAAAGAGGTTTCATTTTGCCAAAGAGTTTGGTTTAGTTTGTTTATGGCATGTCAACCCTTGTTGGGTTATTTCATAATGAGAACATTTTGTTTTATCATGCTTGTTGGGTATTCAAAATTTTATTTTTAAACTCAATTTTTTAACACTCATTTTTTTTCTATTTAACCTATAGATGGGACCCTAACAGGTAGTACCACCCCGGGTCAGGAGGGACCTGGGAGTAATGGTGATGAAGGGATATTCCACACAAGGACATTTTTATGTGGGCCCACCCACAAGCCAAAGCTCATGAGTGGTAGGCACAAAAAATATGTTGATCTCGTCGGCATTCCCCCTCAAGTGGGGCGGCTCATGCACTGGGCAATAAACCCAGCCCTGTCCCTTTAAATCAAGGAGGCAGGTATTGCCTGGGGGATAGCTCCCTGAGATCAACACTGTTAATTTCACTTAGCCGCTCCAGAGGCCGAAGCGCTCTGAAGCAGGCTATGCAATCACTAGCCATTCAAATAGCAATCTTTGAACCAATCTGGCAAAATAAGGATGCCGGACCATTTTCAACTGCAAGATGTACAAAAAGAAGTCTGTCAAAAAATGACTGAAACTTATGCCTTTATGTTTTGGGGGGATAAATATAGCTTTTATGAGTGGAGAGGAGAGAAAAAATAAATGAGTTATGTCAGAAAAGTTCCAGGACTGATGTTGCAAAAGATCTATTTCAAACCCAAACTACAAACTACTAGTTTTCCCCTTCAAACTATTTCTTCTGCATGTCTACGAAGAGATACTGCGGCGTTTTATTTGTTCAGTGCGCAAGAAGAGGCAACAGATGTGGCAGGACAACTCGTAGGTGCTTCACCATGACAACGCACCTGCCCACACTGCCCTGAGTATCCGAGAGTTCCTGGCCCAGAAGAACATCATTGTGCTGGAGCAACCCTCCCTACTCACCCGACCTAGCTCCATGTGATTTTTTCCTCTTCCCCAAGCTCAAGGGGGTCATCAAGGGAATCCGTTTTGAGGATGTGCACAACATCAAAAAGGCTGTGACAACAGAGTTACGGAGAATCCTGGAAGAATCCTTCCAGGAGTGCATGCAAGTGTAGCAGAGAAGGATGGGAAAGTGCATTAAACTCCAGGGGATTACTTTGAAGGGGATAACTTGGAGTTTGGATTTGAAATAAATTTTTGTGACACCAGTTTGGAACTTTTCTAACAAACTTTGTATTTTATGTGCAAAAGAAAGATTTTAACAAGCTCTATTCAACGATACAATAGGTTTAAACTAGCAATAAAACCTACTGAGTAAAACACATAATTGGTCTCAGTTGTGACACAGACTTCTGAATAGGAATGCTTGAAACCATATGTGTGCAAACAAATGATTATTATAAACAAATAAAAAAAAGTAACATGTAAAAAATGATTGCAATGGAACATTAAAAATATAGTTATGATTACAGTCAAGGCTATGGAGTCAGAATTGGAGTTGGAAGCAATTAAAGGTTACTGGGGTAAAACTATACTCAAGTTGAATTTACATTTTATATAGGCACTAATTTACTATTTCTCTGAATTCTTGAGATGAGGCTTGATAATTAGTATTATTTGATTATTAGAACTATTGTCCTCATCTTCATTGTTATCTGTACAATGTTTCAGCCGATGTGCCCTCCGGCCTTCTTCAGGTATTTCTTGTTGGACTCGGGAACCTTCTTGGACTCGAGAACCATCTCGGATGCGGAAACCTTCTTTTTGAACTCGGAAACCTTCTTGTCATAATCAGGAATCATCACAGAACTTTGAACCTAACTCTTTCTCATTCTGTTAACCATAGCTGGGGTACAGGTGTTAAGTTGTGTTAATTATTATTCTATGTTACTGCTGCTCCTGACCAGGATTGAACAGGCAGTCTAGAGATAACTGTCACTTAGAACTGTTTTAACCGAACTTCTTTATCCACTAGGCTATATGAAGACGGCACATCAGCGAAAACGTTGTACAGATAACAATAAAGATGAGGACAATAGTCCGAAATAATACTAATGGCCCTAATTTAGTCTGTAAAGTTATACAGTGCACACTCCTTATTAAAATAGATTATACAATATCATGGTTTTATATTTATTTGTAGGCCATAATCACTTAATTACATTAAGAAGAATTGGAGTCGGAGTTGCCAAAAATAGAGGAGTTGGAGTCAAGAGGTTTTGTGCTCTAACTCCACAGTTCTCATTACAATCAAACATTTACAATTTAAATCATGAATTTAATAATAAATTATACTCATAAGTTAAATATCTTAGAAAATGTCCTAATGAAAAATTTGTTACATTTCATAAGTTAAAGTTTTAATGATTAAATGCTAGAATTTTTAATCTGTATAGACGTAAACGTTACCTGTTGATTTTAAGCAGAGTCACACATGGTGATAAAACTTCATTAGAATCTTATTTGTTCTATTTCTCTGGATTTTTTAGATGAGGCTTGATAATTAGTATTATTTGGATTATTTGGACTATTGAAAAGTCGGGTATGGCTGATCATATATGGAATGAAAATGGAAACCATCTGTCCTTATGGGATGAAGTTAAGATATAGATAGAGAAGAACATTGGAAGAGAAGATACCTCAAAGAATCAGCTCATATGATAGGCTATAGTAACCTCTTAAGTAGATCAAGTATAGAAATGAACACAATAAAGGAACATATAATTAAAAAAGATAGATTAGATTTTTTTTAAAAACAAAGAAAAACTCCACCCAATATGAGTCTAGGTAAAAAATAATACATAAGTGAATAAGTAGATATTCTAGCCAAATCAAGACATTAGGTTTATAAGTTCCCAAAATTCATACTGGATTGTCCAATTGGACACATAGCCTAGTGGATAAAGGAGTTATTTTAAGACAGTTCTAAGTGACAGTTATCTCTAGACTGCAGGTTCAATCCTGGTCAGGGGCAGCAGTAACATAGAATAATGATTAACACAGCTTAACACCTATACCCCAGCCATGGTTAGCGGAATAAGAACAGGATACCGCTGTGAACTGAATAAAGGGTTAGGTTCAATGTTCCATGATAGCTCCCAATTACAACAAGAAGGTTCCCGAGTCCAACAAGAAATACCTGAAGTAGTCCGGAGGTCACATCGGCCGAAACGTTGTACAGATAACAATGAAGATGAGAACAATAGTCCGAATAATTCAAATAATACTTATTTGTTGTGTGTAATATATTATTACTAAATATATGTAAAAAATGTCTGTGTCTGTAAATGTTTTTGATTTGCACCTGTATGTGCATTTTTCCCATGCGCTTATGCAAACCTTTTGTTTAATTTCAGTTTTCCCAACTGCATATGTCTATGAATGGAATAAAGTATCATTTAACATAATTCAGTATTTTATCAGTTCTCTCACGCACTCTACATTTCAGGGTGATTATAAAAACCGTCACAGAGAAATATCTACTGGAATGTGTTTGTCTATAATCTTATTTATCTTAAAATGAGAATTTTTGTGTGAATTAGTCTGCGTGTTTGCTCTAAACGTTGAATTAAGTTTTTGTTTTAAAACATAACGTAAACTATAAAAATTCTTTATATTATTCAGATTTTTCAGACCGTTGTTCTCATCTTTATTGTTATATACATAACGTTTCGGCTGATGTGCCATCCAGAATTCTTCAGGTGTTGGAGTTAAATTGGTGACATCACCAAGTATGGCTAGTAAATTTTGATCTCATGTCAGACTAAGTATGGCTAGTAAATTTTGACCTCATGTCAGACTAACTATGGCAAGAAAATTTTGACCTCATGTCAGACTAACTATGGCAAGAAAATTTTGACCTCATGTCAGACTAAATAAACTTAAGCAAATACCCATAAACAAAATGAGTAAAGTATTCTGTTTTATTCAAGCCCTGTTTCCTAAGGAAAATGACCTTAAGAAATCAATGTATAATAGAAAAAATGCCTCATCTTAAAAATTCTCACCAAGATCATTTTGTTTAAGTAATGATCTTAATTGCTTACAAAATAAAAGAAGGAAAAAAGAAAAGCTGAGATTAAGGAAGGGTTATTAAGTTCCATGGGATTAGTTTTTCCTTTGGGCAAAGATTAATAAAACAAGAAACTTAGCACAAATGTACTTCAGAAAATGTCCTATTGTTAACCACTTTTACATAAACAGCTGGAAAAACTGATTCACTTTTAAAAATCTTTTTCAAGAGAAACACACAGGCATGCATGCACACACATACACACACACACACACACATACATACATATATAAAAGTACAAGTAAAGTTGTTGTCGAGGTGGCCTAAAGTCAGTATTAGCCAGACAGCGAGGGAATCTATCCCTTTTTCACCAGCGCTAGACCAAAGAGATTGTTTTTGCGTCTGAGGTGGAGCGCCTCACCTACCATCAGCTCCTCACTTTACTGCACAACTTCCTATGGTAGTCATACGCAGAGTTGGTGAGGGCCAGTATTGAACCTGGAACCTTGTGGTTCCTAGTCAGATGCTCTAGCAATATATATATATATATGATAATATATTTTGGTATAGAGTATGTATATTTAAGTTTGCTTTTTTTTATCTGCTTTTGTGGGGAAAATAAATGTTTTCCATCTGAATTCAATAAATAATTTTATTTTACAATAAATTATTTTGGTCATTTTTATTTCTCAAGAAAATTTTCAAATCTAAATATTGAAAAAAAAAAAAAAGTTAATTCGTTGAAGCTAAAAGTTGAGATATTTATTGAAGAATATCCAAATAATTTATTGTAAAAATAAAATATATTTGAAAATTCAAATGAAAAACAAGTTTATTTTCCCGAAAGTATATTAAAAGAGCGTACGATGCTGGCTTCTACTGCTAATTTAAAAGGAGCATTTCTTATAAATAAATAAAAATTTTAAAAGCAGAAAAATTCGGGAGTGTGTATCTTGAAGATAAATTTAAATTTAAATTGATAATGGTGTATTATTTTTTTGTCGGCGCTTTTTGAAACATCTTGGGAAAAAACGAACTGTCATTCACTAATTTTTTTTTTTTTTCAAAGAAATCATAGAAAATAAAATAATAAATAATCCTAAAGAAAAAAATGCTTTCCTAATTTTCTCAGAAAGTGACACAGATTTTCCTATCCATTTTTTTTTTTTGCCTTCAGTTTATGAGCAAACGAAAATTCAAATTATTGTTGTATTGATAGTCCAGGTTAAAAGTGCGGTAAGGGCAACCTGACGTCGAACTCTTTTAGACCTTACTTTTCCGATGCGGGTATCATTGGGGAACGAAAAAAGTTTTCGTAAACAGGTCAGGCTTTTCTCGTTTCTCTATGATACCTGCATCAGAATAATAAGGTATTAAAAAAAGATCGGCTTCGGGTTACGCTTTTAACCTGGTCTATGAATGACTCACAAAAATGGCCATGTTTTCTAGGGTGTTTTTGTTTTGTTTTTTTTGTCTTTCTAAAAAATTTTAAGTCACCGAAAAAGCAAAATACATGAGAAGCTCACATCTTTAAAAAAAAATGCTTGGGTCGTTTCTTTAGTCGACATGATCTCATGTTTTTGTTCTTTAATATAGGAGTTGAAATAATTCGTGTTTTGAACAAGTTAGTATATATATATCCTCATCTTCATCACTATGTTTCGGCTGGTCGGATCTCCAGTCTTCATCAGGTGTTTGTTGTGTTTAATTCTAATAATCTTTAAAGCTTAAAAACAACAAGAAGAGAAAGGGCTTCCCCAATTTTTCTTGACTTTTTTTGCAGACCGAAATGCAAGAGAACAAAACAAGGTAATAAAGGACTATTTGCTCGTAAATTCCTACCATAAAATAAACTGAACCCCCATTTTATGTCCGTGTTTTTGCAATAAATGTTTTATTTTTCTTGCACCCGTTATGTTACAATACAAAATATATTTTATTTATTTATTTTAATATTCATTTCAATGTGCATCTTCTAAAAGTTTTTATTTTGTGAGAATGTTAGTTTTAAAGTGGGGCTCGTTTTACAATTTAGGCATAAATTGGATCCTCCTTTTATGACCGTAATTTTGTTTTTTCGTCGACGATGATTAAAATCTGACGTTTTTATTTTAGAGTACCAAAGCCGAAAAGAAATAACAACAAAAAGTAATATTCAACTTTTTACTCGTAAATTCCTGCCATAAAATTAGGCTTGGGCATTTTATGGTAGGAATTTACGAGTAAAAAGTTGAAGTGTAAAAACGAACCCCCATTTTAAAACTAAACATTCTCACAAAATAAAAGCTTTTATACACACTGAAGTGAATATTAAAATAAAGGAAATATATTTAGTATTGTAATAATAACGGGTGCAAGAAAAATAAAAAATTTATAGCAAAAACACGGACATAAAATGGGGGTTCAGTTTATTTTATGGTATGAATTTACGAGCAAATAGTCCTTTATTACCACAAAACAACAAAGATGGAGATAATTGTCTGTATAATTAATAATGACAATAATCTCAGAAAACTCTAAACAGGTATTTCCACCAAATGAAATAACTCAATTACCTAATTATAATTTGTTTTATAGTGTTATTGCAGTCAAGTATGGTACAAGGTCATTTTTGTGACGCACTTTCAGTTAGCATTAGCAAAAATTAGTTTAATAAAAATTATTCTTTTTACCTGGAATATTCGTATATCTCAACAATTTCGATGTAAATTTCTGTACTAAATTAAGAGAATTCGTTGTTTTCACTTTTCATTGTAGTAATTTTACTTATTTTCTTCGGGTATGTTTTTATTTTTAAATTTTTTATTCAATATAAAATCTATCTCAAATCATCATCATTATTTGTGCGTAACCGTAACCCAGCAAAAACTGCACATCATAGCGGGGTTTTATCAGAGCAATGCATTTGAAATGCCCTCTAAGGGAATAATAAATTAATTCCCAGTTCAATTAGCAAATAAATATTGCTTTTGTCGGGTCTACAATCGCGCTGAACCGAGGCCTACGAATGGGAATATCAACAAAATACTAAAATCCTTATCAATGGTCGCATGTTACAACGAGGATTCAGAGGGTCACGAAGTCCCTAAAATTGTGATGGAGCTAAAATGTGGGTTTCTTTAATATTACCCCAATATTTCTTGTAATTAAAATGAAATTTAAAATCAAACAATTAAAAAAAGATTTATTTAAAACAATAAAATAAGGATTTATTTCAGTGATTTCACCGTCGTGATGATTTTTTTTTTTAAATAATTGCACTTTTTGTTGACTACTAATTTTAGATTGGGGCAAGTGAACCGTGACCCTCGTAAATGGTCACGTGTTTTAAACACTTCAAATTTGGGAAAACCTGCTTCCTTGAAAAATCAACATTTTTTTTAATATTATTTTTCGTCTTCTTTGTTCTATTTCTAAAAACAAAAATTAGTAGGGAAAACATGCATGTCTCAGTTATTGGATGATTCGGTACGGAAAAAAAACGAATTTAGAAAATGAATAAAAATAGAAATAAACATTCATTATATTGAACTTTACTGTTTTAAATGGTTTGTTAATTTTTTTTTTTTTTTGCGGGGGGGGGGTATTAACTTTGAATGAATATTTATAGATAAGGAAAATATAATAAATAAATAAAAAAACAATGCCCTCGCTCATCATCATGAAGTTGTAAATCATCGATACAAGTTTGTGGACCCTAACGACCCCACAGTCTACAAAAACCGCGTGGAAAGCAGCTAGGGGAACAAACGAGAAACTTTTCAGCACTCACCTTCAGGGGTTCTTCTGGTGCCGTAATAATCAAGACAATATCTTCCCAATATTCTGTATTGGATACGATACATACATTATTATGATACTTGCTTTTTATGTATTTCATACTATTCAAGACAATATCTTCGGAAGTATCCTGTCTTGATTTTTATGTATTTTATGTATAATAAACTTCTTTTTTTTTCAATTTAATTACTTTTGGGTAATATCATTTATGTTTGTTACTTAATTAAGAACAAAAATAAAGAAAAAATTAAAGCTGAAAAATTCAATATAACCTAAACATTCAACTAAATTTGCTTTGTAAATCAAATTATAAATAAACATTTATAGTAGCTTGATGCACTAGTTTTTCTTTAAGATCAAAACAATAAATATTCAATATTGATCAGTTTAAGTTTTAAAAGTTAAAATTTGATTTTGCCACTTAAAGTGCAGAGTGGGATCTAAATATATAATCGACTTCAAACAACTTTTTAAAACATCGATTTTACCCCGTCTTCTAATTTAAAAAAAAATAAATGCACCAATGCAATTTAATTTAAATTACACTGTATAAAAAATAATAGAAAGGATAAATGTAAAAGCCTTTTACATTTATCTTTTATTAAAAGGAAATTGGTTTTGAAGAAAGAGTCAGTAAAAAAAAGTGAAAAGTAGTAATAGATACATCGATTTCAAACAATTTTTTTAAACATTGAATTTACCCCTTCTTAAAAAAATTTAAAAATGAATTCATCAATGCATAGTTTAATCTAAATTACATTGCATAAAAAATAATAAAAAAGATAAATTCAAAAAGAAATTGTTTTTTAAAGATAGGGTCAGAATAAAAGATCGTTTATTTATTTACATTTTGTTTTTGATAACACTACATCACTTCAATATCACACTATGAAAAAGAAAGAAAAAAATGGAAATGTTTTGATTTTTAAATAAATTTAAGTTTTAAAAGTTTTCTATAGTTTCTTAATACACAATATTTGTACTTACTTTTTTTTTGTAAAATTGTAATCACTCCATCTAACAGGGTACTATATGCATAAAGAGCAATGAGCAACGACTTCTGTCCTACCTGGGCGACCAGGTAAAAAGCACACAAAAAGCAGTAAGACAAAATTACGTTTTTTTATGAAACAGGTTTTTAAGGAAGAGCAAGTAACTCAACTGACAACAATAACTTCCTGGCATATGTACTGTCGAAGCTTTATCTTATTATTATTTGATCTTATTTTAGTTTATTTTTAGCAAAAATGACTATATAAATTTTTGAGAGTTTGAAACGATGAAGTAAAAAAAAATCTTGGGTCTCACATTAAGTAATTTTCTTAGATCTTTTAAATTTTCGGTGTGAAAAAAAAAGGAATATTTTTATGACCTGCATCACATGTGTGAATTAATGCGGGGAAAAATCGCTATCAGATCTGTTAGTTTTGTAAATAACAGATATTTTAGGGGGGGGGGGGTCATCCTTTTTCTCTATTTAATATTTTTGGCGCTTGTACAGAAAAGCCCACCTATGAAAATGTACGTTTATTTTCTTTTAATGTAAAATAATGGAATAAGTAAATAAATGTATTATTTGGATTATTCGACTATTGTTCTCATCTTTATTGTTATCTGCACAACGTTTCGGCCGATGTCCTCTCCGGCCTTCTTCAAGTATTATTTGTCAGATTCAGGAACATTCTCTTAGAATTCGAGAACCTTCTTCTCGAACTCAGGAACCTTCTTGTTGTAATCGGGATCCTTCACAGAACTTTGAACCCAACACTTTATATTCAATCCACGGGGGTATATTGTTCTCATTCCGCTAACCATGACTGGGCACAAGTGTTAAGCTGTGTAGATTATTATTCTATGTTACTGTTGCCCTTGACCAGGATTGAACCTGCAGCCTAGAGATAACTGTCACTTAGAACTGTATTAACACAACGCCTATATCCACTACGCCATGTTTCCAATTGGACCGAAGAAGGCATATCGGCCGAAACTTTGTGCAGATAACAATAAAGATGAGGACAATAGTCCGAATAATACTAATAATACAAATTATCAAGAATCATCTAAAAAATTCAGAAAAGAGGTAAATAAATTTAATACTTACATTTACCATCCAGATAAAAATAACATTCAGTCATTTGCTTATTTTCTTTTTCTTTTTTTTTTTTTTTTTTTTTGTTGTTTTTTTTCCCACTGAACAGTTTCAGTTAAATCCCAAAATTACAGGGATGAGTCCCTGTGGCGTAGTAACAAACGTACTGGACTGCAACATCGTAGTAAGTTAGTTCGAACTCCAGTCGCGTATTACGTCCACTTTCGGACTAATACCTTTGGGAAGGGTAGGTATTTACCCAACTCGTTCGTCACGAGGAGGATGTAACACAAGGTTACAAGTGAAGACGAAACTCGCTATTCAGTAGCAATGTATCTGCGAGACAAGCTTACTAACCATTACATCACTCTTGGAAAAGGTATGGCTCCGATCATCCCCCTAACTATGGATTAAATAGTACCTCAACTGTTCTTCTACAGGGATGATTTTGACTATAGAAGGGGGGGGGAATATATGGGGGGAAATAAATGTTCGTATCAACAAGCTCCCGCCGAGAGGGGGCAAAAACAAGCGAGTCCACAGTCTTCCAGCAAGCCAAACCTTCCCCTGGTCGACACGCTCTTCGTTTTCGTTTAGCAGCTGCAAAATCCGTCACCGTAGTCGAAATAATCTTTAGCAGTTCAAAATCACATTTCTTTACTCGGTCGTTCGCGTCAGTTAACCTGCTACTGCTGACTCCTCACTGCCCAGCGCTTGACTCGCATGTTATTTATGTACGTATTTATCGAAACATCCTGGCACTTCGCGTCCGTCCAGTGCCTAACTCGCATCTGTTTTTGCATGCGGGAGGACGTGGTTCGATCCCGACAGGCAAGACAATGTCTTGCTCTTTTTCGTTCTCCGTCATATAATATGGTTGATATGTCATAAAATAAAGATTTTTCGAATTGTCGTGTTACTGTTCATGAGCCCTCTAACGGACACGCCCATTCTTCAAGGAAAACATTTGTTGTTTCAATACAATTGTAAAGAATCAAACAATGATATTTGAAAAGTTTCAAGAAGAATTTTTAAATAATCTATATATTAACACTCTAGTACCTACCAACGTGTGTCATGCCCTGTCATCACATCAGATAAATAATGGATCATTCCGTTTTGATTCATAAGATATGAATGTATATTTTTCTATACGTCAGAGGGGAAAAGAAAGAATGAAACAAAGAAAGATGAGAGATAGGAAGCGATAGCACATATCGTCTGTTTCAAGGAAGTAGAAAAAAAAGCAGAAAAGTATCAAAATTTGGGTTATCTGCCCCTTAATCAGTTCCTGGAAGTCCAGACGCTAGGGGGCAGAGAAAGAGCCCTAAATCTTCAGAACAACATCGGCAGGCACTGGGGGCAGAACAGTTTCGGCAGGCACTGAGAACAGTCAACCACCCGTGAGTGACAACGGGGAACTCAACAGCAACAGAACAGCTCGACAGACACCAGACAAATTCTACGGACGAGGCAGCAATCAGAAACGAAC
The DNA here is from genome assembly GCA_023376005.1 of Doryteuthis pealeii. Taxonomy (NCBI): domain Eukaryota; kingdom Metazoa; phylum Mollusca; class Cephalopoda; order Myopsida; family Loliginidae; genus Doryteuthis; species Doryteuthis pealeii. The sequence goes on along the minus strand of CM042138.1, from coordinate 143,494,540 downwards.
AACAACAACGCAGACTATATTCTCCTAACAAGAAACCATTACGATACAATTCTACAAAGCTAAGTAACTCTTGTCACTTGCATTTAACATTTCTACATCCGCCGACCGAACGTATTTGGCAACTTTCTATGAACTTTACGAACTCTTTCGCACATTTTGAATACATTTCTCTTATTCGCACCAATAAAAATTGTTAACCCGAATATATATTTATATTCGCCTTGTGTTCTTTCCTTTACGACAAAATTATTAAGTCTCCCCCATATTTCTGTTAAAAGAAAGAAAAAGAAACTTAGAAAAAAAAGGGTAAAAAGAAAGAAAGAATTTCGCCAGAGATTATTATATCTTTTGAATTATTTGTAATAACTTTTAAGTAAACGTTGTAATAGTCAAATCATCATACCGTGTTATATTCACGTTTCCCGCTAGTAATTATAAATCTATGGAGACAAATGTCTGAAGTTGGGAAATGTTGCAGTACCTGTTTTGAAGAATACAGACGAAATTAATTTTGTTAATTGATTTGATATAGATGCACGGTTGTATCAAAGTATTAGTATTTTTTTATTACTTTTAAACCGACAATATATCTAAGAATAATCAAGTCGCACCCTTATCTAATTACCCAGCATTACTTTAAATCAAATTTAGATTTTTACAGAATTTATTGTTCCACGTTCATTATACCAGGCTCTAAAGTGTATTTATCGGAAATCCGATAGTGAATAATCCCCTGTCGCTAGGTGGCGAATCGCCAACAGGAGGTTGGCGCGAGAATCAAAGACCCGTCACTTATCAGGGAGCAGTTACCGAGGTAAGTCGCAAAAATAAGCATTCCTTACATTTGACTTGTCTGTAGGCCGTCGACCTGGACGGAGGCATTTTTTAACAGCATACTTTCTGAAGGCTGTCTCATAGCATACAACTGAAGGCCGTTTCGACAGCATACTTATCAGAAGACTGAGGACCTAAATAGTCACCTTGAAAAGGGCCCCTTCCGAAGATTGTTACTTAGACGATAAGCTACTGAAAGCACTCCCTACACCTTTTTACCTATTGTACGAGAACTGACCAAAACGGACGCGTCTCAACCGCATTCTACAACCACAGCAACCAGAATTCCCTTTCTAGAGCCACTTCTCCAACTAACAGTATTTCCCCTCAGATAAGTCCGTAGCAGTTGCCATCAAAATTTGCAACAACATTGCTGTATTTTTTTGATAATACATGTGTCTATTTATATTCGTGTTTGTTTCCTTCTTTCGTCCGAACAATAACCACTAACGGAGAATAAGGGCTCCAACGAAACCCCGTAAATAATCTTATATTTAAAAACCTGAAAATTTTATATTTTTAGATTTATGCTGTGTCGTGAAATAAATAAGAATGTAGAAAGTAAGAGGTGGTTTATTCCGGAGAAGAATATGGTACACCGTTGAGTACGTCGACTAATGCCATAAACAGTTAAATTGTGGCCTCAGTATAGAGAGAGCACTTTTTAAATAGTCTTTAGACTAGTCTATCTTGTGGGATGTCAAGCTACTCCATAACAGTCCTCTAGACGACATCCAGTGTCCATACAGAGCTGATGAATATAAGTTTTTGCTGGTTCGGACACGCCCTGCATTGAACAAGATCAGAAATTATCAATGTTGTGTCAGGAAATAAGTAAAGTTGATACACATGTAGAAAGTAAGGGGTGATTTATTCTGGAGAATATGGTACACGGTTGAATACACCGATTAATGCAATAAACAGCTAATCGTTAGATTGTTCTCTCCGTATAGAGAAATCACTGTTTAAATAGTTTTAGACTATTCTATCTTGTGGGGGTGTTTGAACTACTCTACAACAATTTATTGTGGGGGATTAAAATAATTTAAAAATAAAATTAAATAAAAATAACAATATCCCTAGAGCCCTCAGATAGGAATAACCCTCTGGGCATGCGCAGAGAAAAGGTCTCTTCTTGTCGCCAAAAGGAAACCAGCAACACAACCAGCAAACGCGCACCATAACTATTGAGAATTCTGGGGTATGGGGGTTATCGTCCTTTGTCTGCGAGCCTCTGTTCCGAACCAACCAATCATGAGCCAGCATACTTTGGCGGCAAAGCCGAATAAGTAAACTCATGCCCGCTTCTGATCCAGCTAGCACTGGGGACAGACCTAAAACAGGGTCGCTCCATCTCTTCCTCAACAACCAGAATCGGAGTCGGACAACAAGCAGAAGTCTATCATATCCGAACTATCAGAAGGCCGTAGCAAGGGCTCCGATAATACCCTATCTCAGGACTCAGATAAGTTTATTACAAATTATTATTTGTGCAAACGAACTAAAGTTTGCAACCTTATTGTTATTCTGTAATACATACCTTTTATTCATATTTCTAGTTGTTTGGTTATTTCTTTAACTCTCAACCTGTTTGCCACACTCGTGGTTAACCGCATACTTCAAACCTTGGAGCTGTCCGTTCGTGTCTTATTTCTTTATATAACGACCAAAAACCTAATCCCACATAAGATCACCACCATAACTCCATATGTTAAGGAATAAAATGTTTTTCTTGAGCATTGATAAACAATCATTTTTACTTTTTAGTTTATTTATTTAATGGTTGCATCACCTGGACGAAACACTTGAAGAAAAAGATGCGTGTGGTCTTAAAAGAATCTAGGAAGAAGCATCCCACAAAAGGGCAGCTGTAAAGCCACCTTCCTCTATCACACAAAACGAAAAAACTGGAAACTGCGCAGAGGAGCGCATCGATTGGGACGGATGGCGAGAAAGGGTCATGAAGATCCGTGCTGTTATAAAAATTTATATTTAAAAAAATAACACTGACCACGAAGTGGCAAATTAATAGAAACTTTGGTGCTCACCAGAGTGGAGGAGGGGGGCTAAGAGGCTCCTACCATTTCTGGGACAGCAACAACGCCCCTCTCCATTCGTGAACTAACAGAAATGAATTCTGTAATGAGAAAGAAATGAAGACAAGACAAATATTTTGTGTTTAAAAGGGGTTTATTATTATGTGTGGTGCGAAGGGTTTTCTTAAACTTAAAGCTTTTGGCGGTCTTTGAGTCATATATATATATATATATATATATATATATAGGAGGATTTTAATTCAAGTGTTAAAAATAAAGGGAAATAACGCATGGCTGACAATACATTCCAAGTCATCGTTTTCTCTTTGCTTGTAAAGGGCCCGTTATTGTCAGCTATGCGCTTGTTAGCCCCCCCCCCCACACACACACATTCACAAAAAAACCTGACCAAACCTAAAAGCAAAAAGCTATACAACAAAACAGCCTTTTGAAGTATGACGCCAAGTGTGACAATTGTGATGAAAAATTGGATTTTACCAATTGGAACGACTTTTGATGACCCATCCAAAAGTTTCACCTCGACAGCTGTCGCTCATATGGCAAAAACGAACTGAAATCCGGACCTGCTTCACTCCCGAGACGAACACAATATATATATATATATATATATATATATATATATATATATATATATATATATAGTCATCCACAGACACCGTGTTTCGACATATAACATCTTCTCAGTGTGACATGATTTAGCAGGCTATCTCAAGCCAGGATCGAAACCCGACCGATTTTTCTTGGTTACTGACAGTTTCTCTGCTATGCGATTATTCTAAGCAAGCATTTGGTTTGAATAATCACATAGGCGAGAAGCTGTCAGTAACAAAGCGCCGTTAACTCCATGTCCACGCTACACTAACTTATATATATATATATATATATATATATATATATATATATATATATATATATATATATATAGCGTGGACATGTAGTCAATGGCGCTTGATTACTGATTCTCGCCTATATATATATATATATATATATATATATATATATATATATATAATATATAATAATATATTTCCCTACCTATGAGAAACCGTTACGCGACTTTCAAGCGAGTCAATTTCTAAGCCGCCAATCCAAACTAGACTGACTTGACCCATCAGTCATAAGGAAATGGATCCTGGTATCAGGCACTTCAAAAGAGATGCCAAACAATGACTAAATAGCAACAGCCTTCACTGAGATGTCAAACAGTCACTATGCAGCAGCAGCAGCAGCAGCAGCCTTCGAAAGGATCCCTAATGGTTACTAAGTAGCAGCAGCAGCAACTTTGAAGAGATCCCGAATGGCCACTAAACAACAACCCCAATAGAGACGAGACAACCAAATTACTTTATGCAATGTATGGGGATTAAAATAAAACTAAAATTAAATTAGAATTAAAAAAACAAAAACAACAAACTCCCATGGGCCTTCACCGCGCATGTGCGACAAAAAGGACTGACTCCCGACCCCAAAGAGAATATCTCGGCCATTTGAGTTCAGGCCTTAACTGGGTCTAGTCACTCCTACTAGCCAGGGAATATTCCTTGCCACAGGCGACTATGTCCGGTCAATAAAGCCTAAATCATACAACCACCTTCTGTCTCTGTCTCTTTTCGTTCCTTAAATTCCTTCCTTTTCAGCGCGACATCCAAATGAGACCTTTAAACCGGTGTTACTTCTCCCTCTTTTACTATCAGTGTGAGTTATTGTACTTAAAGACGACTACAAACTCACAAGGCCTATCCTAACTCGTCGGTACTATAGCTCCCACAATCCACCCAGTCCCCAAAATGTTCCGTCTTGTATTGTTGCGTGTATGATAAGTTAAAAACGGAGGTTTCTAATGAAAATTTCTAAGTAAATATCAAATAAACATACGGTAAAAGAGAAATGACAAGAAGTATATATATTAACAAATAACAATAACTTATGTCGGAAAATACAAGGAGAAAATAAAAATCTTTTAATGAAGGGTGTCAAGTTCTTGCGTGTGTGTATATATATATATGAGCCAGTTCTTGTGTAGATTAAGATGTCCTTTTATATATATTTGCTTAAAGTTGTAATTTATGTGGTGGGATCGAAGATCAGCGTTCTTACAGTTGAAAGTTGTCTCCAAGTTGTCTGCTTACAAAATGAGTTATGGTCGGTGTAGATTCGGAAGGTTTGGTGTGTGGGTGATCTAGGGATTCAGCTGTTTTGACGACATGACCCATTGTGACTTGGTGGTGGAGAAGCCTGGAGTGTTAAATAATTTCTAGTCGCACCTTCGGTTTGGCAAAAGTAGATCCGAATCGAAGTCTTTAGTTTTAATGAAATCATTTTGGTTGGTTAAATATTCAATTAATTTACCAAGCCAACCAGAAAAGGGGCGTCGAGCCTCTCGCGTACAAATGAACTATCTTTGAAGCATTAACTTCCTGTCGCCAGGATATCTCTGCTGTCGGCTCTTCAAAGCCGACTTATATAGGTTGTCGGATCAACTCAACCCCACCTTTTTTTCTGTCGGGAATGATTTAGATTGGACGAAAATGCGAGTTTTATCTATAATTTTATTTTCTAATTCTAAGATTGCCCCATGCGCGGAGCCTGGGTGCGCAAAGACGAAATTTCGTCATTTGATTTAACGCCTCTGCCTCTTTTCATCCGGTGGGCATTCTCTTTATTGCGGTGTGTTGGCGAATTGAATTGTTGAATTAGTGAATCGGGAGATATCTATATTTGTATATATAACAAAATAAAACATTTCTATACCATTGATAGCTGCATAGAGGAGATATGTTTAACAGGCAATGATGATGGTTATCTTGCAATGGATATCAGTTCTGAGTTATTATAAATGGTTTCAAATCCATATGCGCTAAATATAAAATTTCCATGTCAAAAAGGACTACAACTCTGTGATATATTGTTGCATAAAGTCAGTATTGATTTCCCATTCATTAGAAATAAAATAAACGAGTGGGATTAGGAAGTTATCTTCGCACATAATTAATGCAGTCGATTCTCATTGAGTGCTCCATGTATAATGGCGCTCCCTCCAGGAACCTCTCACCGCCTGGGTGCAGGTGTAGGTATTTTGACAGTCAGGAAGGGTCAGAAACTGACCTTGATTTGAAACAAAATAAGAAAGTGAATTAAGTTTTTTTTTAATAGTTGGTCTCAGACGTGCAAACTGAGCAGACATCTGGGATTTTAATGTTTAATGCATAGAGCCCCCCCCCCCCCCTTGGGAATGGGGATTGATATAAAATTTTATAAAATTAAAAGACTTTCCCTTTCAAAAAAAAAATCCTGACCTCCAGGATTGACACAAAGTCTTTTTTTTTTACGTGGGGATTTTTTCTATGGGGGCATCCAGTGAGAATCGAACTCGATATTCAGTAGTAATGGATCTGCGAGACTGGTAGTAGGGTCTCATGGGTCCCTACCGAATCTATGATATATGCCCCACTATACGACAGGGCCGGTTTAGCTCAGTCAGTAGTGCGTCCGCCTAGGAACCACAAGGTTCCGGGTTCGATACCGGCCCTCGCCAACTCAGTGTATGGTAGCATAGGGATCGGTGTGGTAAAGCGGGGAGCTGATGGTAGGTGTGGCGCTTCACCTCAACGTCAAAATAATCTCCTTGGTCTAGCGCTAGTGAAAAGAGGATAGACTCCCTCACTGTCTGGCTGATACCGACTTTAGGCTACCCCGACGATTTTTATTTATCATCATAAGTATGAAACATGTCATTCTGGGGCACCCCAACCAGACTTAGGTCCACTTCAGTCGTGGGTTCGGGAGTAGTGCGTGCCGCCGGCCCTGTTGCTAACCATTACACGACAGGACGCCCGTTCCTTTTAATAAGAGTGGAAGATCCACAAAATGCCGGCCTGATTTATTAAAATGTAGGAACAAAACTGAAAATGTATGTTTGTTAGGGACTACCAATTGACCAGTTTAGGCCATCTTGAATAAAACGGAAATAAATATTTCCGAACTTTGTTTATCAAAAATCTCGTAAAAACAATTAAAGGCCGTACAGGGTTGTTACAAAGAAAAACAGTTAATTCAAAGATCAAATTATCCGATTGGGAAAAATTACATCGTCATCTTAAAAAATAAATAAACCTATCCATATTACATGCGAAAGGGTAATTTTCAGGCCGAAATTTAGACAGAAAAAAATACATATTACGATGATCTCTCAGCATATGGTTGGATGTAACGGACATACTTTTTTAAGCCAAAATTTACTATTAAAATGAATAAAATCTTTAAAAACTTTAATATTAAAATTTACTATTAAAATGAATAAAAACTTGAAAAAAATTAATATTAAAATTTCACAGTGAAATTGACGTTAAAAAAAATGTCTTCGGTTTTGGTATTAATTTTTTAAATCGAAAATAAAATGAAAATTTGAATATTTTTTCTAAGAGAAAAACTGATAAAATAATCAATGTATATTTACTTTTTATTCTAATTAGTCGAAAAAAGTTAAATAAAATATTTTTTACGCTAAGAAAAACAAACATTGGTTACTGAGAAGCGTCTCGTCTCTTTATATAAAAACAAAACAAATATGTCAGTTTTGCTCTTCCGTATATTCTAAGAATCACACATTACTATTCAACAATAAAAATTACAAATTCTTTTAAAAATATTAATCGAGCTTGGATCGCACCAACTTTTAGTTCACCTGAATTCTAAAATTCATATTTTTAAATATCCGTGAAAAATTCGATTTTTTGACGCGGAAAAAAAAAATAAATTCATTTCACGCAGAAAATAAAAATATTTAATCACACAAAAGATTGAAAATATCTTAAAAATTAATTTCTTAAAAAAAAAAATTTTTTTTTTTTACAATTTAATAAAATATAGTACATACCAATTACAAAAGTAAAAAAAAGTTTTAAAATATTAATATTATGACATTTTTTTGCACTTTTTATTTCCGATTTCATTAATTTTTCCTAAAAAAACTACACCTTGTACGTTATACAATTTCATTGATATAGTTATTTCAGACTCTTATCTTTATAGAAAAAAAGTAAAAAAAATTTTCTGACGCGTCATTTTTTTTATCTCATAAAATAAAATAGGGGGGGGTAGACCTCGTAAAAAATATTTCACCTAATATATTTTAGAAAAAACTATTTCAGATGTATTTACATCCAAGGGTAAACATTTATGGAAATTTTCGTGAAAATCAGATTATTAATTGATTTTTCATAGAATTTTTTAAAAAACCTCTTATCGTAACTTGTTTTTAGCTACGTTAAATTTCAGTTGATTTAACAGTGCAAAAATGAAAACATTGTTTTTCAATCATAATTTTCATTATTTCCCTAAGGTGAAAAATTAAAAAAAAAATCATCAGGAGTTTATTTAATGTTTTTTCTTTCGAATGGGAAAACATTTTTCAAGAAAATATTAATTTTTCTGCAAGTTTCATTGTGTTAAATATAGGGGGGGGGGGGTAAATTTCACAGGGTCAAATTGGTGGTACCTAAATTGTTTGTCTATTTCTTTCACTACAGGAGATCAAGTGACAACATCTTTGACTTTACTCTTTTTTCTTTTTCTAAAAACTTTCTTCCAAGTTTCAATAACCGACAACGCATCACTTGTTGACCTTGTACCAAACTAAACTTGTAAATTATATAATTGGGTGGCACTGATATCCCGGTCATATTACCAATGACCTTCAGACACATTTGTGTCATTGCCGAGTGGAAAATAAATATTAAAACCCATAAAAATTAAATTTTCAAAGTACCAAGTCAATCGTTCTCATCCCACTTGAAAAATTGGTGCCACACTGTCTTCCTACCAACACATTTGGCCTTGAAGTGTACGAATAAATAAATATTATCTATCAGTAATTTTCTCCTGATAAAGCAATAAACCAGTAATTGTTTGGGTTGATCAAAAGCCAAATCAATTTTTACCAATGGAATATATAGTATATGAGATCTTTATATTATTTCTAAAACAATGTTAAAAGGTTCCATTTTTACTTAAGAAGCTTTCTAAATTTTTAAGGGATAAATTTTGAACTCCAGTCTTAACCCATTAACGAAAAGTAGGTAAAAAATAAAAACAAAGTTACTGCGCATGCTCAATACTCATTTCCTCTGCACGGCCCACTCAGGAATATGGCGGCTTCCGTGTGTCTCCTTCGTTCTCTGCTAACATCTCAAGGTAAACCCGTCTTGCTAAAATATGGATTAGCATATATCCACTTAGATATTTTATTTAGCTATCATATGCCACTTTTTGATTAAGTTTTAATCTTGTGTCGGTTATGCTTTTTATTTATTTACGAACTTACCGGTAAGTTCCTACTCCTTCCACGGCCATGTGTTTTCATAGAAAATACGAGAAACGAATGACCTTGTAGATTGTTTTAATTGTAGTTAGTATTAATTAGAAAAATACATTTTGTTTTCATATTTTAGTAATGTAATTATTTAAAATATCTGTTTTGCATTGACGAATTTCATTGTCGATACAAGTTTGAAAGTGTTTCTACACAAAAAGTAAAAACTTTGTTACACAATGCGTGCGCTGTAACTTAAATTACTAAAACTATTATTATCATTATTACAACTTTAGAATACATTTAACATCTATTATAAACCAATAGACCCACCAAAATACCCTTTAAAAAGTTCATTTCCAAACAAAAAGTAGATCGAATTGCATAATAGATTTTTCTCGTAAAATATAATTAATAGTACAGGATGGTCCGGAAGTCTTGTCACCCCTACATTATTTTTGTTTTGATTATATAATATATAACTTATATAATATAAGTTATGTAATTATTTTACCTAAAAAATAAAAACTTGAATAATTTAATTATTTTCTACAATTTCAGCTTGTTTTATGTAATTATTTTATCTCTAAAAATATGTTTGGGGTGACAAGACTTTCAGACCATCCTGTCGTTCTGTCTGGACATTTTACGTGATGTAAGGGTTAGAAAGTTGGCTGAGCAGATTGTTATTAGTGAGTTCGATTCTCACTGGGTGTCTCCATACTTCTGACCTTGTGCCACAACTAAAGCTTAGTAAATAACTAGTAGTTAGGATTAGGTTCACTAAACCGAATACTTTTAAAAATGTACTGACTACAGGATCTTATCTACAGTAAATTAATAAAAATAAATACTAAATCAGCTGATCAGGATGTATTTGGGACTGTAGTATTTCTGGTGTGAAAATACAACATTTTGGTTGGTTGGATTTTTTTAGTACATTTTTGTTTTATTCCTTTTTTGTTGTGTATTCAAAGTTTTTGTACTCATTTTGTTTTAAACACATTTTTAAAACTATTTTACCCATAGATGAGACCCTAATAGATACTATCACTCTAGGTCCTCCAGACTTCCCTGAGCTCCAGAATTGGTACCTCATGACTAGATGCAGTTTAATGTCATACCCAGGATACTGAGACCCTCAGCCACTGCCTTCACATATATGATAGAAAAGGTTGAGGGTTTCTAAAAGAGTAATATGGTTGGGACAATCATATCAGTACATGATTGATCGGAAGGGGTCTCTCTGACCATGTGTTTAGCCCAAGTGGGGATTGTTGTATGTCATGGACTTATCAGCTACCAAGATTCTTTCCTTAATCATAAGAGGTCTCTACCCACAGCCAACAGATGGTTCTATGGGGGAGGGGTCTTACGTCTTTGCAGATTATTTTACACCCCTGCCAACAGGGCTTTAGAATATTCTGCACCCCTGCCAACAGGGCTTTTTGTTTTGTGTGAGTGTTGTTTAATAATATGTTTTAAGATTAAGTAGTTTCAGTTTTCATCCTCTTAGTTCTTCTCTAAATATTCATATTATTGAGATTTAGAAATAAAATTGTAGACATTGCATTCAACTGACATTTGACTGTCCTATCAGCAGTGGGGATTAAAATATACTGACTGCATCCCTTGCAGAGGGGTAAGACTTCTCCACAAAAGGAGTGTCTTTGGTATGACACTAAACTACATCCGGTTGTGAGGCTCCAGTTTTGGATCTCTGGGAAGTGGGAAATACCTTTTCATTGTGTGGCGAGAGAAACCATGCATGTAGTGGTTCGAAGCGTGCACTACTGTGTTTGGCATGTAGAATAAGATCAGGGGCAAGTGGGGAGATTGAACTCACATCCTCCTGATCGTGAGTCGTGGCCTGACGCATGTGAATCACTAGACTGTGCAGAGTAACCCGGATGTGAAGTCTCGTCGTGAGGATTGACGCGTGCTGATAAATGTCAAATGTGCTGCATGGGCAATTCAGAGTAAGGAGCCTGAATGAACACAGTAATTGTGTATTTAAGGACCTGCCCTCCCAGACCGGAGAGAAAGAGTGCAGTAGCATTTTGGCTGTCGTGATGAGTGGAAGAGAAAATATATTTGGATAGTGTTGGTGAGAAGAGTGTAGCACTGCTGGGAGAGATTGTTCCAGACTGAAGACTTGGTCAGTTGGGAGAGCAAACGCGTCGGACTTGACTGTGCCCCCCCAGAGTTTCATTATTATTAGACATTGCCATAACACCCAGGTCCATTCTGACTCCAGAGTGGTAGTACCTGTTAGGGTCCCATCTATGAGTCAAATAGATCTGTTTGAAAATTACCAATATTAAATAGGAATACTTGATACCATGTAATTGTATGCAAATTATTTATATTAAGAATAGTTGATTGAAGCTATAATTGTTTACAAATTGATATTAGTTACCTGAAGTCATACTGTCCTGTCAGCGGAACTTAGAATATACTGACACCCCCCCTCCCCATAAAAAAAAGAGGTATCTTGGGTATAACACTAAACTGTATCTGTTCTGGAGATTTGGAGTGGAGTACTCGTTTATTGCCATTACTCCCAGGTCCACTCTGACCTGGAGTTGTATATATTTACCAACCCCTCCAGCCAACCAAGGTCAATTTTTTAGTGGAGTTTTAGAGTTTTCGTTCTCCTAGACTGGTTACCTAACCAAGGTTAAAGAGCACAGTCTGCCCTACTATTTACCCATAGCTGGAGGGAGAGTAGTTGGATACATTTTCCAAATGTATTAGTGCTATGTGAAATGCAAACAGCCTTGTCCAGGATTTGAACTCTGTCGATAAGTCTATTGCCTACGACTCTAACCATTACACCATGCACCTCCAACTAGAGTTGTAGTACCTGTTTAGGTCCCATCTAATGGTCAAATAGATCTGTTTAAAAATTATTTGTATATGATTAGACCATCTGCAAAAAAAAAAAGATCTTATGAAACAACTACATAAAAAAATGTAAATATGAACGTACAATGAATGTGATTCCCTAAACTCTAGGCATAAAATAACCCGAAATGGGTTGACATGCCATTAAAATCAATCAATCTAGAACCATATTGCTTGCAAAAAAACAAAACAAAAAACAAAAAAGAATGACTTCAATATTAAATAAAGGGGAATCTCCATGGCACAATGGTTAACGTGCTGGACTGTGACATTGTTTGAACTCCAGTCTTGCTATTGCATTCACTTTCGGAATAATACTCTTGGGAAAGGTATGAACACCATCATCCCCCCAACCATGGGCTAAATAGTGTCACCACTGTTTTTCTACAAGGATAGCTTTGGTATTAAATAACTCACAAAGGTTGATATGCCATTATTCAAAGAAACCAAACCAGCATTGATTTGATATGCCAACCAACCAGCCTATCAATAGATACTTGAGGAAGGTCAGAGAACATATTGGCTAAAACACTGTGTTAAAAGTAAAACCACCATGAAAGATATTTGTTTAAATAACATGTGAAATCTTGTCTTTTATTTTCAGAAAATAAAATATCTGATTTTCACCAATAAAAGTTGGAGCAACAAGCTGTTGACATAATGAAATTAACAGCTTTTTTTAATTATTTTATGCGTCTAAAAATCGTCTGGTAACAAACAACCAGATTTTGATGGTGTAAATGAAAAACATGTCCTTCTGAATCTTCTGAAGCAACCTAGGGTGCTTAAAGGTGTCATGGTCCAGATTTTTTAACAATCACAGAAACAGTTATTTATTAAGTTTTAAAAGAATTGAAAGAAAAAGAAAAGAGCAAATTATTAAAAATGTTATTTATTATTAAAATCTACATAAAAAAAAAGATTTTGTTTCACATTCGCAATTCTGTGATTGTAGAAAATTGCCTCCTACTGATATTACACTTTGATCCTTGGCAGAAGTGCTAATCTCTATGTAAATAAAACCATCATTTTTTAGTTTTTTTAATATATTTAGGTGAATCTCAAATTGCTCATTTAATACAAATTGGACTTATTATTAATTTAATTAACTTAATAATACAATAACATTTTTTCATTTTGTTTTAACAAATCAATAATATTAAGCTTTTTTATAATTTCCCTTTTTTTTTCCTTCTTTTTTTTTTAAAACAGGTGCACTACGTTCATATCTTGTTTCTGCAAATTCTTTCAAATTCCATCATCAGGTAAGTTGCATTTTTCTTTTAAATGAAACCCCAACAATATGAATAATTTAATAACTCCCTCCTTCACTTTTTTTTGTTAAATTTTATTATAAATTTTGTTTGTCTTATTTGTATTTCTTATGTTGTACAAATTTGTATGTTTGTTGAATCACATACCATACTGTGCATACAGGGTAGGATTTGATGCTTTTTTTGTGTAAAACATGAAATCCTAAAATTTTCTAAATTGTTCCAAATTAGTTAAAAGGAGCCTCATTAAAATCTAAAAATAAACAAATCTCCTCTAATCTTATATCTTTATTTTATTGTTTTTAATTTTATCAGGAGTTCAAGACTAGAGGGCCCTTGTAGCCTGATCTGCAACCCATACTTGCCCACATATAAATCCGGCAATGTGTACATGAGACATGAAAACTTGACTATGATATAAAACAACCTAATAAGAGACATAGCTAGGATTATTCCTAAAGATCTAAATACGGTTTCTGAATTTCTTATTAGGAAAAAAAAAAAAAATTCAGGAGAGTTATTATTAGATAGTCAATAAGAGTTATCTCCCTTAAAAATATTACTGATTTCTTTTGGACACAAAACATTTACATTTCTCTAAACTTTATTGTATACAGATGAATCCCTGTAGATATTTTACAATTTTTTTTTCTTTTAAAGTAAATCAATCTCTGATTTAAAATTTTTTTTTTTCGTATGTGAAACTTTTGAGACTTTAAAACATTTAACCTGTCTGATTAATATTTTTAATTTAAAATTTGTTTTATTTAACCAATTTTAAATTAAAATTATTGAATCAATCACGATAAATGTTTCAGGTTAAATGTTTTAAAGTCTCAAAATTTTCACATCCGTCAAAAGTTGGATCTTTACATCACCTTTTTGTTTTGATTATTAAAATTTGGAGTTGGGCAAACAAGGAATATTTGGGCTTTTATTGAATATATTTAGAATTATTATTACCTTTTTTTTCCCCAGGCAATACTGGGTAATTTTACTAGTTTTAAATAAAATTATTGGAAATTTATTTGGTTCAAATTCCATAGTTCTTACAATTTCAGTATTTCTGTTTGTTATATACCCTATCTATGGGTACGTACTAATCCTCATATACCCTACCTATGAACATTAATGGATATGTCCCAATCCTCATAAATATGGGAGTATTATACTGAGTAGCCTAATACAACAAGCAGTGGTTAACCTTTCTTCATACTGTTGGCAAGTATTGTATTTTGTTAATATTATAAAGATTCCATTTCATTTCCAACTTCTGTTTTGGTTATTTCACATTTAGTAACCTTTGTTAGGTTACAACACTGTTTATGATTAAAATTTTTCCTAATGTTTTTTAGCAAAAGCCCAACCTTGGTTCAATCCCAACCTTAAGCTCTTCATTGTAGAAAATGAAATTATGAACAAACAATTAATTTTTGATTGAAGGTATAAATTTAAATAAAATGTCCAAGACTTGAACAATTATAATTCTCTGCATATTATCATTCATTACTTTTCATTGTTATAAGGCCTCGTGTGTATTTATTGAATGATCATCCTCTAAGTGTTCTAATTCCATAATTTCTACAAGTTGTAGTAATTATCACAGCTGTTGAATCGCAACACAAAACCTTTGACTATGAATCCTTTATATGCAATTGATTATGGTTTAAAAATCTCATAAAGCCTATGCATTACACTCCTAACTTGAGTAGACTTATATCATTATAATTGGTTTATGTCAAAGAATTTATATATCATACCTATTAATTCTTAAAATTTTCTGGCAGAATAGACAAAATCTTTGAAAGGATATAGAAGAAATAAAAATAAAATGCTATGAGTCTTTTTACACGCATATATATATATAGTTGACTGGTTAAACAGCCTGACTGAGGAGGAATCGATCGGCTTCTATCCCGGCTGTAGATAGCTTACAAATGTCTAGCTACACTGAAGGGACGTGATATGTTGAATTACGGTGTCTGTAGATGACTATATGTGTGTGTGTGTGTGTGTGTGTGTGTGAAGAGAAAAATGTAAGTGAATCCGGCGGTATGTAATATAGTGAAAAATTTGAAAAAACACAGGTTCAAATAAAATGAGTGATAGTTATTCAGCCAGCGCTGCAGTGTTTCGATCTGTTTAGATCTTCTTCAGGGCCTTTTTTGATATAAGGAAAAGTAAAAAATTTTTAAATAAAAAATAATATAATAATAATAAGGTGACTGTGATCGGTTTGTTTACAATGTTTTGAATGGAAAGTCAGCATTCCTGGAAATATCTCATAAATTTTCGGGAAAGCTGACTTTCCATTCAAAACATTGTAAACAAACCAATCACAGTCACCTTATTATTCTGTGATAAAAATTTTTACTTTTTCTTATATCAACAAAGGCCCTGAAGAAGATCTATTAAACACTGCAGCACTGGCTGAATAAATACCACTCATTTTATTTGAACCTGTGTTTTTTCAAATTTTTCACTATATTACACACACACACACACACACACCATACATATATATATATATATATATATATATATATATCTTTGCTAATAAGAAGTAGATACATAAAAAAATAAAAGTACTTTACTATTTCTCTGAATGTTTGAGATGAGGCTTGGTGATTAGTATTATCTGTGTTATTCGGACTATTGTCCTCATCTTCATTGTTTTCCAAAACGTTGTACAGATAACAATGAAGATGAGGACAATAGTCTGAATAACACAGATAATACTAAAAGTACTTTATAACAGAAGTTGAAATATAATCTTCTACAGGATGTAAAAGACAACAAAAATAAAGGTTCTATAATGTTAGAATTTTTGACATATATAGTTTTGCAAATATTAAATAGTAAAAGTAAAGTCGTTGGATTGGCCTAAAGTCAGTATCAGCCAGACAGCAAGGGAGTCTATCTCTTTTTCACTAGCGCTAGACCAAGGAGATTGTTTTTGTCATCTGAGACAGAGCACCACATCTACCATCAGCTCCTCACTTTACTGCACAGATTCCTGTGATATTCATACGCTAAGTTGGTGAGGGCTGGTATTGAACCTGAAACCTTTTAGTTCCTAGTATGACGCTCTACCGACAGCTAACTACAGAAAATAGAATGATTTTAAAAAAGAAGTTGACTTGAATTTCTTTAAAGGAGTTGGAGTCTGTCTAGTTTTACCAACTTCAACTCCCTTCTTAATTTCTTTTGACTCTGTCTTTGAATTCACAGCTCTGGTAATTATCAATACTATTCAGATTTTTATATGGTTTTAAGTAATTAGTCATTAGTTTGCACACATTTATATGGTTTTAAGTAACTAATAAGAATCCATAGTAAATAAGTAAGTAAATGTCATCGGGGCAGCCTAATGTCGGTATCAGCCAGACAGTGAGGGAGTCTATCCCCTTTTCACTAGCGCTAGACCAAGGAGATTATTTTAGCATCTGAGGTGGAGCGCCACACCTACCGTCAGCTCCTCACTTTACCACGCAGATCCCCGTGCTACTCATATGCTGAGTTGGCGAGGGCCGGTATCGATTCCTAGCCAAACACTCTACCGACTGAGCTAAGCTGGCCCTTTCACTAGTGCTAGACCAAGGAGATTGTTTTTGTCATCTGAGGCAGAGCACCACATCTACCATCATCTCCTCACTTTACTAGTAAATAATTATAGCTTAAAGTAACGATTCTTGATAAAAAAATAATTTACTATTATATGATATCAAGCATTCCTATGAAATACGAATAATGATTTTCAATTGTATTTAACTTGTTCTGTTTTGTTTTTGTTTTCTAGAATGTGCGAGCATTTTCATTTGCCTCGCGATGTTTTGCCCAACCAGTGGCCCAGAAAAAAACCTTTCTCCGAGACAAACCTCACATGAATATTGGTACAATTGGTCATGTAGATCATGGAAAGACAACACTCACTGCAGCAATCACAAAAGGTTCGTTCGTTTTTCTTTTTTGATTTTATTTCATGTAAGGTACAAGAAACAAAAATGATTCTCTTCTTAACATGTTTGTTAAATGAAATAACATCAGAAAAGGTAATGTTTCTTTCTCTGTGAATCTCTAAAATAATTGTTGGATTAACAGGAATTTCAATTTGTGTTGGATTTCTTTTGGACATTTTATTGTCAATCTAAATCAGGGATCACCAAACTTTTTTCAAGGTGGGCCGGATAATTGTGTGATACTATGATAGAAGGAGAACATGGTCAGAATAAATAAATGAATAAAAATAGAATATGTTAAAGCTCAAGCATAAGTAAATGGGTGGGTGGTTGTCCTTTTGCAGACACAAAGGATTGGGCAGTGAAGTTTAAGAGACGTGTACGGCCACCATGAAGTTAAGCCACTTAGTGATAATATCTTTAGGCATTTGGATGTTAAAAGCAAAAAGGCTATTTTTATGAGGAAATCTCTTTTGAAGAAATTAATGGTCGAAGTATTGAAGACATTAAGTCTGAAAAGAGAAATAATTGTTTAATTTTAAGGGATAATGCCGTCTAAAAGTCTGCTTTGAATTTAAGTGCCGGGCATCTGGGTGGTCTGGCAGGGTGGTGGTGGGGTAGAATTTTACATAAATTCAGCTAAGCCCCAGCCATTAGCAGTTCAACCCCGGGCTGTAGAGGTGTTAATGTCACCGGTAGCAGTAGAGTTAGCCCGGAATCACAACAAGTGAAGCTAGTAGTCAGCCAGTTGAGATAGATTGCTAAAGTGTTACATTCCCTCTTCCATCAGCGTCCTATTATCAGACTTTGTGTTTATTTTGTTTTCTTTTGGTCCTTGTGAACCTGTCTCTGACTTGTGCCCTTCAAATCGGCCAGCACAGAACATCACAACGTTGGGGTCTGGACATTGTGCAACGAAGGTGCAGAAGTGCAGAACGGGTCTTCTCACAATTGAAAAAATAATGAACGTGGGCCACATTATTATTAAATTCAATACTTGCTAGCCAGAACGAAAGCTCTGAGAAAAAGATGTAAAACAAAATTTATCTTTCCATGTTATATTCATGGCATAAGATGCACAAAAACAAATTTAACCAACATATTTATTTTCAAAACATTATCAAAGAACGCAACATTAGCAGAAAGGTTTAGTGAGATTTTATGAAACTGAAGTTTATCTTTCAAGATATCGTCAATGTTTAGTTTGGAATTGCTACATCCAATCAAGAGAATTGCTTTCAAATGTTTATCAGTCAATTTCGTTTGATAGGTTGATTCTATAGTCAAATCCATGAGGATTTAGTAAGCTTAACATGACATTTAAATTTAAATGGTATCAGAACGTCTCGCGTTCAGTACGTTTTTAACAAACAAATTCAAGTACCATCAGCAGGTCTGATAAAATACCTTCTCGAGCTGTAGTTTGGTGACCCCTGATCTAAAGTCTGACATAGCGATTTACAGCAGAGTCAAAAATACAGTTCATAGTCCTTCTTGGTGAGACAAGGAATGAGCTTAAATCTGTGCTGCTTTTATTGGTTATTTTACTGTTTGATAAAACTTAGGATAAGTAGAAGCAACAAATATCCTAGAATTTTTTTTAAGTAATATTTAATTTAAAAAGAATTAATTAAAAATTTTTATTTAAAATTTGATTCATATTTGGACATTTGTTCTAAGATAATAGAAAATAGTTTATAATTTGGTTAAACAATTTGTTTTAATTTTAAAAGAGGTCAATTTTAGTGTATAGTTAGTATTAATGTTGATATTGTTCATCATGTGTGAGAAAGTTAAGATATTAAAAAGATAATATGATACTGTTTTGCTCTAATTTTAATTTTTTTTTTTTCAGTGCTTTCTCTAAATAAAAATGCTGTGTTTAAAAAATATGAAGATATTGACAATGCACCTGAAGAGAAATCACGTGGCATTACGATCAATGCAGCCTGTGTAGAATACCAAACAGAAAATAGACATTATGGACATGTCGACTGTCCTGGTCATGCAGATTACATCAAGGTTAACACTATTTCTTATATGTGTGTGTGTGTATGTAGAAGTGGTAGGGTTACCTAGCATCATCATTATTGGATTGTGATCCTCACATGGTGTTGTATACTAATGGCCTTGTGCCAAATTAAGCTAAATTTAATGAATTCCTATTGATACAATGTGTGTGATTAATATGTGTGTGTGTATATATATATATATATATATATACATACAATACAATGAAGCTGATAGCTTTTTTATTTAGTCAAAAAAACATCCTGGGACACATATTTGCTTTGAATGAATCACCGGGAAAATTTATGGGTCCCAACTTAACCATCTAACTCCTACCTTGTAACCTATCCTGTGTAATTCATTTCTAAGAAACTATTGAAATGTATTTACAGTAAGCTTGAAATGGTGAGGTAAGAAAAAATAAAAACACTGGGATGCAGGGATAGGATTTTACTGTGTCCTTTTAGATTTTTATGCGTCAGGGATGCAGGACGTGTATCTATCAGCATCTGTGTGTGTGTGTGTGTGTGTGTATGTATATATATATATATATATATATATATAGTCGGTGGAAGAGTAATAAATGAAATATAGGAAATGTAAGGATGATTTATTGATATTTGAAAAAATATATTTGTCAACATTCAGTATTTTGATATGTACAGTATTGAATATATATTTGAAATAAATGTATATCAGATATGCATCTCCAATCTTCTTCAGGACAAAATTAATATCAATTGTTGATGTTAGTTTTTGTTTAGCATGTTGTATGAGAAGGAATAGTTATATCTATCTATAATATATATAATGAAGGATTGCAAATAAGAAAAGTGTATGTATAGAAAGCATTCAATGCTATAATAACAGAGTAGGTATAAAACCTAAAATTATGGATACTAAGTTTCATGTGTTAAACACAATCCTCAGATGGGAGAATAGTAAAAAGTGGTTAGTCATGCATTTATCTTATATAATGAGGGTTGACTGAAAAGTTTGTTGTCTGACCAAGATACTCTTGTGGAATGTGACCAGATAACGTTTATTTTTCAATCTAGTCCTCATTGCAGTCCACACACTTCTTCCATCAGTGTTGGAATAAATAATGGACCATTCCATTTTGATTTGAATGTTATGCCCTGTCATCACCTAATGGACCATATCGTAATTGTGAGGAAAGAAAAAGAATGTTACACATCAGGAAAAAAGAAAGCAAATATAGAAAGAAACTAAAAGTTGAGAGATAGGAAGAGATAGCACTTATCGTCTGTTTCAATGAAATAGAAAAAATAAGGGAAAAAGAAACAGAATTTTGCCATAAATTATTATACATTTTTTTATATTGAACTATTTCACAATAGGTCTTGAGTAGATATATCAAACATTGTAATAGTTAAATTATTGTACTGTGGTCTGTCCACGGTTCTTGCTACTGATTATAGTTATTTTAATTTGTTCATTGTTTGATGACCTTGGTTGATTGATTAACTGCTAAAGATTTAGTTAAAATTTCTTCTTTTAAGCTTGCTATTTAATAACACAATTTTTGATTATTTATTTGTAGAATATGATCACTGGAACTGCCCAGATGGATGGTGCTATATTGGTTGTGGCAGCCACAGATGGAACAATGCCACAGACGAGAGAGCATTTGCTCTTGGCCAAACAGGTTGGTAACTTTGGAATTGGTCATTTTGATGATGATTTATATTCTTTCAATGGTTATTGATGAAATAGGATCAGCTTTATTTTATTTATTTTACTATTTTTGAGATGAGGCTTGATAACATAAAGACAATAGTCAGAATAATACAAATTATCTATTTTATTTATTTATTTATTTTTTTTTCAACTTTTTTTGCTTTTGATATTTTAGAAAATTTAAACAGGTTTTTTTTTTTTTTTTTTTTTTTTTTCAAATAGTAAAAAAAAATTTTCATTTGCTTCCATGACTGTTAAAAGATATACGTCAGAAAATATCAACAAACTATTTAAATGTTGATTAAAATTGACATTTTATTGAGTATTAGTAATTAGTATTTTATGTTATAAGGGCCAGTTTAGCTCAGTTGCTAGAGCATCAGCCTAGGAACCACAAGGTTCTGAGTTCGATACCGTCCCTCGCCAAGTCAGTGTATGAGTAGCACAGAGATCTGTGTGGTAAAGTAAGGAGTTGATGGTAGGTGTGGCACTCCACCTCAGATGCTAAAACAATCTCCTAGGTCTAGCACTAGTGAGGAGGGATAGACTCCCTCACTGAATGGCTGATACCGACTTAAGGCCACCCTGACGACTTCATTTTATGTTATAATTTTATTTAGTTATTTCAAATTTGTAATTTATCTCTTATAATATTTAATTTTTTTTTTCCATTACATTTTTGGTAGATGTATTTTTCAATGTCAGAAATAAAAATATTAAAATTATGCATAAATAAACTGAATTTGATGCTAATTGTGGGTGGGTGATGTCAAGGGTGTCAATATAAGCACGAGACCTACAAAAAACAAAACTGTTAAAGGAAAAGCTTTTACATATCAACGTAAGATTTGGAAGAATAATTTTTGTCTACTCATAGGATTATATATAATTGTTGAATTAAACATTTCTTAATGTTTCTTCTCTTTTGATTATTGCGTAAAAATAAAATTCTGTATATTTTTTAACTGACCTCCTGTTTCTCGTTTTAGATTGGTATTTCAAAATTGGTGGTATTTGTTAATAAAGCTGATGCTGCTGATAGTGAAATGTTGGAATTGGTAAGTGTCTATTGCAAAATTTGTTGTTCTTCTACTTAGACCCCCCCCCCCCCACACACACACTTTGTCATTTACTTTTTTTTTTTTTTTTTTTTAACAGCTTATTTCTTTCGTTCTTTCACTCTTGAATAACTAGTGACTATTTGGTTGTATTGAAAGTGGAGGTGGGGTTACATGTACTCTTCTACCTGCAGAAATGCCTTATGACCCATTTGGATTTATGGTGTTAGTTGCTGTTTAATGGAAGATGTTAATTTAAAATGTTTCATATAATTTTGAAGATATTAATATAATTAATATTGAAGATTTTACAATGACCTCTTGAAAGACTTGAAACCATATAAATGCAAACAAATACTTTAAATCATATAATTGTATATACATTATTAGTATTGGATAGGAATACTTGAAACCATCCAAATGTCTGTGAACAAATGATTTATAGACAAAAAGTGCAATTAAAAACAACTGTTATCATTTCACATAGCGCTAGTACCCTTGGGAAAGGTATGATTCCAACTATTCTCCCTCCAGCTATGGGTAAAATAGTAGGGTAGACTGGGCTCTTTAACTTTGTTAATGCAAAATCTGAATTCAAATCTGTTAAACTCTGCTTAAAATAAATTGACTTTGTGTTGCTTCCTGTTTGTGTGGAGGGGTTGGGTAAATACAAATATTAGCAAAAGAGGCAGATATACAACAGAATATTGCCTGATGAAATCAAGTCATTTTAGTCTGGCATCAGCTGATTGATTGATTTAATTGGCAGCCAATCTGGTGGGGTGGGTTGTCTCTGGAATCTGCCTTCTACAAGAGGACCTGCCTAACTTCTTGGTAATCTGAACATTAGCTACATAAATGAGTGTAACCTCCCCTTGTTTCTTTCACTTTGAGGAAGCTGTCTGTTTTGGTAGGCCATTTTCATTTCACCGTAAATCTACACTGGAAATACAAATTTGTTTGATCAATACAATTGAATGTTTTAACACGAAAATATCATAAAATGTGTTCTTAATTGTGTTTGTGCATTATTTAAAATGAACTTAATTGTTATTAAGAACACATTTTATGATATTTTCGTGTTAAAGCATGCAGTTGTATTGATTACAGTGAAATGAAAATGATTTAAAAAAAAAAAGAAGATTTTGTTTATTCATCTCTAATCCCTACCTAACTTTTCAGACAACATATTTGGTTTTTCTCTGTTGTTATTGAATAGATAGGATTACAATAAAAAAAAACTGATTTAGTTATCTCTTTTTTCATTATTTTGTTTACTGGATCATCTAAGAATTGATATTTGACTAGCAGGACCTGTGGATATACCACAGTATGATCATTTAATTATTACAACATTTAATATGGTTGCTTAAGAACTATTGCAAAATAGTATAATAATCTTGATTTAATTCTCTCTCACTCTTTTTTCTTTCTTTCCTTTTTATCTTTTCTTTATGTTTGATTAAAACAGATTAGCGTTATCACTTCTGCACGCTTACCTCCTCTCTCTATTTTTCCCCTACTCTCTTTCTTTCTTATTATATTTTTTCTGTGTAGCATGTCTTTTTCTTCCTTTTCTTTATAATAAAATAGAATAGTCCATTATTTAGCTGAGGTGATGACACTCATTTAGGCGGTTTCATTTTTAACCAGGGGTGATTGAAGGTAATGGTTGTATTTTATAGGAACACCAGTATTATTATATAGATAAGAGAGAAAAAGTGTAAGAAATTGATGATTTTTATCAGCTTAGGTTTTTTTTATGCAAAATAATTATTTTAAAAATGCAAATTAAGTCAGCAATTACAGGTGATTTTTACTTAAATGCACAAAATAGAATGTTCTAAAAAAGTTTGAAAATTTAATATTTTTATTCTTGTTAACAGGAGTGAAGCTGTCTTACATTTAAAATTTTTTTTATGTTGAAAAAACCCCCCAAAAAACTCTTCATTTGTTTTCAGTAAATTTTAGAACAGTTTTAAATATTTCTTGCATCTAAACTGAAATGTTTTTAAACAATTCAACCCTTTTTTAAAAATCTTATTTTATTTTTCATTATTCTTAGGTGGAGATGGAAGTTCGTGAATTATTAAGTGAATTTGGATTTGATGGCGATGAAACACCTGTTATCTGTGGATCAGCATTGTGTGCAGTTGAGGTAATAAGTAAATAATTTCTTATATCATAAATCATTTTGTTTAGTGAAGATATCCAGAAGAAGAAATCAAAGAATTTGAAATATTGATTGAGGAATTAGAAATATAAACTGAATGTGACTTTTAACATTTTATTTCTTAAAGGGAACCAAACCAGAATTGGGAGCAGAAAGAGTCAAAGAACTACTTGATGCTGTTGATAGTTATATCCCCACACCTGTACGAGATTTGGATAAACCATTCAACATGTCTGTAGAAGCCACTTTCTCAATTCCAGGTAAGTTTTTTTTTTTTTTAAAATTTTTTTATCATATTGACTAAAATAGATCCCCCTTCCAATGGGGCCACCTGTTGGCCATGGGTGGCAACCCGTAATGCTTTAGAACAGAATCCTGGTGGCTGAGCAATTTATGACATGCAGTTCTCCACTTTGGCCCTTATTTGGGCTAGACAGGTGGGCGGAGATGTCCCCTCTGATCAATCAGCTGGTCATGTCAAGCTCTAGCTTTCAGAGTCATGAATCCACTTTTCCCTTGTGGTTTTTGTATTTGATTGTGTTTAATTGTTGGTTATTTCTGTGTGTAATGGTGTGTGTTTTAATAGTTCCATCTGTTATAAGGGTATGTTTGTGTGTGGTAGTGTATGTCTTGGTGATATCTTCTAATGCAGTGGTTCTCAACCTTTTTTACCCATGGCCCCCTTTGATTCCTATTTTACTCTGGCGGACACCCCACCAACCTCAAAACCATTCGATGTTTAAGAATCCAATTGTATTTATAATTAAATTTTTTTTGGCTTGCTGAGACTCCCTCCCCCCAAAAAAAATGTTATATGGTCCCCGGTTGAGAACCAGTTCTAATGTATGTTTTTTCTTGTGAGTGGTAATAATGTGTGTGGTTGTTGTTCTGTGGAGTGTGTGGCTTTGTTTTGTAATGTGTATAGATTCTTTTTTTTTTTTTTTTTTTTTGTCTTTCTTCCTTGAAATGTGATCAGTCTCATGACTAGATATCAAAATCTTGATCACTGACATGATGTAATAATTTATAGATTAAGCACTTAAGCAAATCAATTTCTTACCTACTTTAATTGCCTAGGCTGAAAAAAGCTGTTACACCCATTGTCATCATTGACAAAACCAGTCAGCTGTATAATCTGTATAATGAGATAGTTAATTGTATTTAAAAAAAAATCTTTTTCAGGCCGTGGCACCGTTGTGACTGGTCGTTTGGAACGAGGTCATTTGAAGAAAGGAGATGAATGTGAATTAATTGGTTATGATAAGAAAGTCAAAACGACAGTGACAGGTAAGTGACTCATTAAAATCTTCTTCTAACATAAGAATTCAAACCCTGTATTCTGCAGAGGGGTAAAATCCTCCCAGTGGAGCCACTTGTTGGCTGTGGGTGGCGACCTGTGATGCTTAAGGATGGAATCCTGGTGGCTGAGCAGTCTATGACATGCAACACTCCACTTTGACCCTTACTTAGGCTAAACGAGCAGTCAGAGAGCCCCCCCCCTCTCCGATCAATCGGTTGGTCACATCAAGCCATAGCATCTTTATGATTGTTCAAACCCTATTGCCCTTATTGCACCCCCCCCCAACTCTTTTTATCATATATGTGCTAGAAGGCAGTGGCTGAGGGTCTTAGTGTCCTGGATATGATGTTAAACTGAATGTAGTGGTAAAGTTCCAATTTGGAACTCTGGGGGATGTGGAGTACCCCTTTTTGACATTACTCTGACTCTGAGTAGTACCTGTTAGGGTATTGTCTATGGGTTGAATAAATTAAAGAAATTAATAATTATTTACTCAGCATTATTTAGATTTAGCTCAAAGCTACAAGTATTAGGCACTTGGTGAGGATCAAACTCACTACTCGGTACTAACTGATCTTTGATGCTAGCCTGCTGACCATTTCAGCACTAGGTGCCAACCTTCTCTATATAAAATGTCAGGAGATTTTTTAAAGCAATATTTCTTTTAAAGAGCAGAGAGAGCGCATTATATATATGTATATATATACACCAACCCCTCTGCACACAAACACAGGAAGTTTAACGGGTGTGAATTCGGAGTTTTCCTTCTCCTAGATTGGTTACCGGTATTTACCCAATCTGTTTGTCACAGGTAGGATATGTTGCAAGTATGGGGCATCCAGTGAGGATTGAACTCCCATTCAGTAATAACGGATCTGCAAGACTAGCTTGCTAAACATTATATTTTGATGGGATGCCAGATAACAGGCAATAGAGTATACAACATTGACTTCCAGAAAAGATGTTGATTCATTTTCCAATTGTCAATTTCAGTGAGGTCCCGCTGAAAGCACTGGTACCTGAAGTTAAGCAGTGATGAGCCTCATCTCACCATATAAAGTGTAGATTCAACTGGAGTTGGTATAGTTTTACCGACTCTGACTCGAGTGACCTCTTAGTTGCTCCTGGCTCGAGTGACCTCTTAGTTGCTCCTGCTCGAGTAACCTCTTAGTTGCTCCTGACTCGAGTGACCACTTAGTTGCTCCTGGCTCCAGTAATCCCTGTAATAATCCCTGAATTATTTTTATTGATTCTTTGCTTAGTTTACATTGAATCAAACAGTTTCTTCAAGATCCTGTACCAAAGGCCATTTTTGTTTTTGTCTTGTTCTTTTGCAGGAGTTGAAATGTTCCATCAGATTCTGAGTAAAGCTGAAGCAGGTGACCAACTTGGTGCTCTGATTCGAGGGGTGAAGCGTGATGAAATCCGTCGGGGTATGTGTCTATGTAAACCCGGAACAATGCAAATGCACAACAAAGTAGAAGCCCAGGTAAGTAATAAAAATACCTTTGCAAAAAAGATTTGCCAAAAATGTGCATTTCCCTCTTATCTCTTAGATTAAATCTTTATTTATGATAAAATATTATATACAACATGCCACCTTCCAGACGTTTATAATTCACTATTAAATTTTTAAATGAGCAAAAATAGGCCAAGTGAATCAGAAAATATTTTTTATCAATTCAATGAAAAATATTGTTTTTAAAACTGCAAAAAGAAAAACACACTATAAAAATTATTAAGAAAATAACTTTTAAATTTTAGAATAACTTTTTTAATTGTGTGGAAATTTTATTTATTTAATTTTTTTATGTGGTCTTCTGGATTTGATCTTTCTAGAAATGTAAAAATTAGGGACTGGAAATTTTTGCATTCAAATGATCAAAGGTTGACTCTCTCCCCAATTCATAATTGATAAAAAAAAAAAAAAAAAGCTATTGAATAAAGGAGGGGTAGTCTAAATGAACAATCCATACTCGTGATATATTTTTTCTGACAAAGCTCTGCACCCCCCCCCTTATCTCTAGTTAGTAGTTCAACTATTATATAAACTCTCCAATGTTAAAGAGGCCTACATTACTCAATAATGAGTTTCTGTACCTGCTACTTACGACACAGTATTTCCGATATATTGTGGCTACAAAATGAATTTTATTTTCAGGCAGATATAGAATAATGAATATCACTAACTTTTCAACCCGAAGTGGTACCAGAATAATTTTCAAGATAATTAACTAGTCTGTTACTACAACTATTAAGTACTTTATTATTATTATTATAATTATATGATTGGCATGAGCTGTACCAATTCATAAAATTTCAGATTTTCTTGTGAAGGATGTTGTTAAAAGAACATTAACCCTTGCACACTTCAAAGGTTTTCAATTCTTTTTTTCTATTTTTGTAGGTTTATCTTTTAACCAAAGAAGAAGGCGGCAGGGCAAAACCTTTTACAGACTTTTTCCAAACTCAAGTATTCAGTCGAACATGGGATTGCCCAGCCTTTATGCGTATTGAAGGCAAAGATATGATGATGCCAGGCGAAGATGGAACAGTAACATTCAACCTTTTCAAGAAAATGGTAAGTTTTTTTATTTTTTGTGTGTATTGTCAGAACTTAATTTAAAATAAATAAATCTGTAGTTTTCAATTAATGTAGAACATTTATTTTTTTTTTTACCTTTTAATCTTATCACTAGATATGAGAAACATGAGTAAGAGTGAAAAATAAGAAAAATTTATTGATATTTGATAAAATGTTCCGACACTAAGTGTTTTGATTGATGGATCCACAGTATTAAAACATATTTGAAATAAATAAGTATTTAGTATGTATCTCTAATCTTCTTCAGGGTAATAAATATCTATTTTGTGTTTGGTTTTGGTTTCTGTTCAAATGTTTTCAAACTTTCTTATTTTTCACTCTTACTTACTTTTCAAAATACTGTCACATTCATTTACATTGATCAGATCAGATAGAAAAACTCACAATCTCCATTATAATAAGATTTGGTGAAATATTCTGACACTGAGTGTTTTGATTAATGGATCCACAGTATTAAAACATATTTGAAATAAATAAGTATTTAGTATGTATCTCTAATCTTCTTCAGGGTAATAAATATCAGTGTTTATTTCCGTTTCTGTTCAAATGCATAATATGTGGAGGAAATATACATATGAGAAGAGATTACGTCATGAGAATGTTTTTTTTTTCAGCGTTTCTGTTTGAAAGAATGTGACTGGAAAGTTGAAATTTAGTGTTCTTGTTTGCAAATTTTTAATTTTTTTAAATAGAATGCCTACATTGTTAATGAAATATTCACTTAGATTACGAATGAGGTTGAGAGTGTTCTTGCCTACATCACTTGATATGTTCTTTTGACATTGGAAATAAAGAAATCAGTTCTGATGAGACTAGAATATCAAACAGCTAAATGTTTTTTTTCTTTCAAATGACAAAGGAACCATCTGCATTTAAGTGAATATATATTAATTTTTAATAGTTGCTCAATTTTTGACAATTAAGTGGCTCTATCCTGGATATTGAGCACCATCACTAAATGAGTTTTAAATATTACTAAGATATATATATGTATATAAATAATGAAAATGTTCTTAATATTGTAAATTGATTTCATTTGGATATTTCAGGCTCTTGAAAATGGCCAACGCTTCACTATTCGAGCTTCTGGAGTGACCCTTGGTTATGGAGTGATTGCCGATGTCCTTCCAGATTATGACCCCAGTGAAATGGACAAAAAGGTCAGGACAAAAGCAGCAGAGAAATAAAAAGGAAATGTGTTCATCAGCAGAGAATTTTAGTTTGAAGTCTGCTTGTAAATTAGTTAAATAAAAAGATCGGTTATCCAATAAAACATGTCTTTTTTGTTCCCCCCCCTCCTCAAGCCTTGTGAGTCTGGAGTTATAATTTGTAAACAGTGTACACATCAATAAGAAAATGTTGAATTAGGTATTTCATGCTCAGATTATTTGTAATGTAGTCACCTTGTTGCATGCCAGGTTTCTGTTCTTTGTAGTATCATCTCTCGGCTAGCTGGGGGTGTCTCTCTCTCTCTGAGTTCCATCTGGCTCTGTTATTTTTAAGTGTTTAACTTTTTTTCCCCTGAATCTGTCTAACCAGTAGAAGTGCTGAAATCCCTTTAGATTGAGACGTAATTCTTTATCTATCTTTATATATATATATATATATATATATATATATATATATATATATATGGTACACAGTAATAACCTACTCGAGTTTCACCATAAGGATCTTTAGGGTTAAATCCACTGAATTAATCAAGATTTTGATTAATTACAGCCTATTGTACTAAATAATTATAATAATCTATTATTATTTATTAATAATAAAGCCATTTAAATGGGAAAATACACCCATATATGTGGATATATATATATTCTTTTAATTTTTAATAAAATAAAACTTTAGGTATATATCAGCAAAATCACATTTAGTTGCACCAAAAACACTATAATCAAACAGATAATTTATAAAATCATTAAAGCAATAATCATAAAGAGGATTTCTCATAATGCTTATATTTTGATCCTTTGGAAGAATATCATTTCCACTAATTTTCAAATTTTAATCTCAGCATTCCTTGACTGCGAGTCTGTCACTAACCGTCAATGCCATAAAATACACATGTACAATCGGCTGTAATTAATCAATATCTTCATTAATTCAGTGGATTTAACCCTGAAGATCCTTATGGTGAAACTCGATTAGGTTATTAGCGTACCAATATAATAATAAATTTGCTCTACTCGCGTTATATCGTTGTCTTATCATTGTGAAATTTGCATCAATATAAGTCACCTTTTCACTATAATTCTATATAATATATATATATATATATATAGTTTTATATATACAGTTTTTTCTTTCTTTGAAAGTTATATATAAGTAAAATTGTCAGGGTGGCCTATTGTTGGTATCAGCCAGAAAGCAAGGGATTCTATCCCCTTTTCACTAGCACTACACCAAAGACATTTCTTAGTGAGGCGCCATACCTACCATCAGTTCCTCACTTTACAGCACTGATACCTGTGCTACTCATACACGAGTTGGCAAGGGCTGGTATCAAACCTGGAACCTTGTGGTTCCTAGGCGGACGCTCTACCAACTGAGCTAAACTGGCCCTGTAACAATGAAAAATTCTTTAAAAATACCAAAAGGTTTTTTTTTACTTGGCACAACTGAGTGATGAATGGTACTCATAATAATTTAGGAAACGTCTGTTATCTGATACTTATGGCAAAACAAGGAGAGGTCATTTGTATTATTCAGATTTTTCAGACTTGACCTCATCTGTATTTTTACTAGCAAGAATATGCACCCTCTGGGCATAAGTAAGTCATAGGGGTGGCTTAAAGTTGGTATCAGCCAGACAGCAAGGGAGTCTATCCCCTTTTCACTAGTGCTAGACCAAGGAGACTAATAGCGTCTGAGGAGGAGCGCCTCACTTTACCGTATAAAATCCTGTGCTACTCATACACTGAGTTGCTGAGGGCCAGTAGCAAACGAGGGACCTTGAGGTTCCCAGCTGAACACTCTACTGACTGAGCTAAAATATAATGAAATATATTAAGTTAGAAAAACTAGCAAAACTAAATACGAATGGATATGAAAAGATTACTTATTTTAATTAGTTTCTATATAAAATTATTCAAAGGACTGATTTCAATACATTGGAGAATAAAACAATGAGATCAATAACACCAAGTAATTATTTATTAAATCCAGTTTGTTCAAATCAATATGCAAATTAACTACACCAT
The DNA here is from genome assembly GCA_023376005.1 of Doryteuthis pealeii. Lineage (NCBI taxonomy): Eukaryota > Metazoa > Mollusca > Cephalopoda > Myopsida > Loliginidae > Doryteuthis > Doryteuthis pealeii. The sequence goes on along the minus strand of CM042138.1, from coordinate 143,463,149 downwards.
ATATTATTTCTTAATGATATAGAAGGCACATAGCAAGATTTTAAACTCACTAATAACATGGGCTGCTTTGAGGCAAATCTAACTCTGATTTTCATAGACACACTGTTAATAAATAAGATTTATTCTACATATTAATGATTTTGACTATAGATTACTCATTGATCAACTTACGCAATTCCTAAAGGTATTGTGACAGTTACAGACACCAAACCATTAAGATATACCCAACATTTTGGCTGATGAGCCTTCATGGAACTTTGAACTGAATCCTTTATTTAATCCATTGGGATAGATTGTTGAGTGAATACAGTTCTAAGTGACAATCATCTGGAGGTTGCAGGTTCAATCCTGACCACAGACAAAAATAACAGAATACTTAACATAGCTTAACACTTGTACCTGATTATGGTTAATGGAATGAGAACTATCTACCCAATGGATCAAATAAAGGATTTGGTGTAAAGTTCTGTGAAGCCTCCCAATTATGACAAATACCCGAAGAAGGCCAGAGGGCATATTTGCTGAAATGTGTATATAAACAATAAAGATGAGACAACAGTCAGAAAAATCTTAATAATCCAAAATTGACAAGAAAATGATTTCTGAGCAACAGGACAAAGATTTGGCTAGTAAATATAATGTACTGCAAATGCCTAAAAAAAAACAAAAAAAAAAACACTTTAATCTTGCAATTACACCAAGGGATTTTAGCTTGTTACCAATAAAGTTGGGTAATCTGAACATTAACTACATAAATGGGAGTAACTTCCCCTTGTTTATTTCACTTTGAGGAAGCCATTTGTTTTGGTCGGCCATTTTCATTTCACTGTAAATCTACATTGAAAATATGAAAGAAATTGAGGAAAAAAGAATTTCATCAGAGATTATATTATACTTTTTACATATTGAACAATTTGCAATAGCTCTTAAGTAAACATTAAATTTAATAGTCAAATTATCATACTGTGGTTTTAGATTTCCACAAATCATTAGCATGTGTTTTGCTGTGTATTGTTTTCATACATTTTCTTTACATTAAACACTTGTCAATTTGCATTTCCTTTAAAAATCATTATGTTAATACAGAAAAACAAACTTAAAGAAAACAAATTAAAAAAAAAATATATATATAAAAACCAATAGATCAATTTATTGTTTATTTTCTACATTTGATTTTGTTTTTCGTGGTCTTTTGCCAGGGAACGGTCTGGATTTTTTCAGCTTTGTTTTTGACATCTCACCAGGTTTTCTATTTTGAGACTTTTTTCTGGAAAAGAAAGAATTTTTTATTTTACATCATGTGATTTTAAAAATTTTATAACATAATGCATTTAACTAGTTTATCCTTTTGTTACTTGTAAAAAACTTAGACTAATGAGAAGAAAAAACAAATGTTACCGTTTTTTGGCAGCTTTAATGTCTTCATAAGGAGTGGTGGAAATTCTTCTCCTTTTGGGATTTGTCTGAGCCATTTTCCGACGATCTTTCCTAAAATGCAATAAATAAAAAGTCTTTAGATCAAAATTGTCTTAAAACAAATCGAGTCATTGAAAATTTTTTCTGGTGTCGGGTTTTATGGTAATTTTTCTAAGAAAATTCCACTCCAGTCTCCCCACCCACACACAGGTCCTTGACATTCAGTTTGGCGATATTTCTCTTTCTTTTAGTTGTGTGACACAATGGTTAAGTGAGAATACAGTCAGAGATTTAAAAAAAAAAATGAAAGGAAATAGAATGTAAGATAAAATTCAAGAGAGTCATAAGTTGAGCCAGTTAAAGATAATATCTTTTTAAAGAGAAAATGTATCAGGAAAAAGTTAACGGTCTGAAAAGTGGGGACACAGGCTGAAAAAAAAAAGTTATGGCTATCGTTTTAAAGAGAAATCGCAGACAAAAAGTCTGAGAAGAAAATTAAGTACCAATGATTTGTGTGGTCGAATCCATAAGGGCATGTAGGGGTAGAATGTACATATATTCAGCTGGCTAAAGATCCTTAGCAGTTAGTTTCAGATCAGCCTTTGGGGTGAGAGGTTGTCCCCATAGCTGTAGACTGAAAATGGGCCAGTGACCCACATCAGTGAAGTCAGTAATCGACTTCGAGTTAAAACAACTTTCTTGCCAGCTGACAACATAAACCTAAGTGTCCTCTGCTCCACCACAAAGTGTCACAACTTCCTCTTCCATTAGCGTCCTGTCATCAGACTTTGTGTTATGTTTTTTTCTTATCCTTGAACCTGTCTCTGACTCGTGCCCTTCAAACCAGCCAGCAAGGAGCAATACAATGTGGGATCATCAACATTGTGCAATGAAGATGCATGAGTGCAGACCGGGTATTATCACAGTTGAATAGAAAAAAAAAAAAAAAAAAAAAATTCTACTCTAAATTTTATTGATCAGGTGTTGCAATATCCACAGAAAGTTGAAAAAAAAGTTTTAATTTCTTGATCAAGTGGTTAGTGAAATAGATTTTTAATTACAAAGGTCAATTCAGATAACTTGTATCATCATCAAATAATAATAATAATATTTTGTCGTCCCGGGCAAGCACCGAGTGAAAGTGAAATAGACAAATACTTGAACCTTGCCAGAGAACTAAGAAAACTGTGAAACATGAAAGTGAAGATCATTCCAATTGTCATTGGCGCTCTAGGAACGGTCCCCAGGGGTCTAGAAAAGAGTCTGGATGAACTGGAAATCAGAGGAAGAATCGAGACCATCCAGACTACAGCATTGTTGAGATCGGCTGGAATACTCAGAAGAGTCCTGGAGACTTGCTGTCACTCAGCCTCCAATGAACCACCAGCTAAGGAGGGTGTGAAAAACTCTAATGGAGTGATGATGATGAGGATAATACATTTGGGATTCAATACTTCCTGACATCTGACATTGTTGGTTTTACATCACAATGATAGAAATTCCATAGTGGTACAGATTTTTCTACCATATTAATAAGATTATGGAGGCATGTGGTGTAATGGTTATAATGTAGAAAATGGACTTGTGACCCGAGTTTAAATATCTGGACAAGGCTGTTTGCATTTCACATAGCGCTAATACCTTTGGGAAAGGTATGCATCCAACTATTCTCCCTCTAGCTATAGGTAAATAATAGGGCAGACTTGGTTCTTCAATCTTGGTTAGACAACCAGTCTAGAAGGAAAACACTAAATTCAAGAACCTGTTAAAGTCCACATAATAAATTGACCTTGTGTCAGAATTCTGCTCATGTGTGTGTGTGTGTAGGGGGTGGTGGTAGTAAGTAAATTAGGCAGAGTGGTTTATTGCTAGTATCAGCTGGACAGTTAAAGAGTCTAACCCTTTTTCACTAGTGCTAAATCAAGGAGATTGATTTTGTGTCTGAGGTGGGGTGCCACACCTACCATGCACCGAGTTGACAACGGCCGGTATCGAACCCGAAACTTGATGCTCTACCAACAGAGCTAAACCAGTCCTAAGGTCAGAATATAATATTCTAAATTGTGTAATTTTTCAATCTGATAACAGTAGTTTCCAAAACACCAGTAGAACTGACCACAGCAGTGTTGAGCATGGGCGGACAGATCAAGATGGGGACTGACTTCTGATGTGGTGGTGATATTCTTATTTCTCTAATCTTTCAATACATTGTAGGAGATCACAATTTTAGGAATGAATATTTGATTTCGGTTATGAAACCTTATCACACTCTACATGTTGCTCTTTCCTGTAAATGAGAAATAAGCATTTAAAAAAATATAAAAGCAATTAGATAAAAGTCTTTTAGAGTTTGTTAAACAATTCTTACTTGTCAGGTCGTTTCAAATTGAGCATATATTCTGGAACTGGACAACCAGCTTCTTTCATCACAGAGGCAATACTGGAAAAGAAATATTAAGAGGAAGGATTAGCATCAACTTTGACATTCAGATTATCAATACATATATAAAGGGCAGTTGTGTGTATGTATGTCCAGAGGAAACTAACAAAATACAACAATTAATGACAAAGTAAATATATATACGCATTAGATATCACCATGTCTTGCCTTTTAAGTAAAAATAATGAAGATTTTATTTATATTTTTGAAGATAATTAAAAAAATAAGATTTAAATAATAACAGCATAGAATTTTTTTGCATTTAATATTGTAAATAGTAGACATTAATTTTTCTTTTAGAGTGGCTGGATCAACGCAAGATCTTTTTTTTTACGTGGGGATTTTAATGGGGCATCCTGTGGAGGTCCAACTCACGATTCAATTATAAATCATTACTGAATTGTGAGTTGGATTCCTGCAGGATGCCCCAAGGACCTGTGAGACTAACTTAACCCCCCCCAAAATAAAACAAAAAAAAACCTCTACCCAGGTGATGCCTGGTAGCCACTTCTAGTTCTAAGATAAAGAATTAAAATAACATCATCAAAACATGAAAGTAAATAAGGAAGAAACAAAAAGAATTTCATTTCAATAAATTATTATTATTATAGATTAAGTATTTCAATGTTTATTCACATTCACAAAAATATCTATGAATGGAGGTGTCTTAATATATTTTTTATTCTATGTGGAAGAAAAATATAATGAGAATCAAATGGAACAAAAGCTACAATAAAAAGATCCCCATGGAAGAAAAACAAAAAAACCTTGTGTTAATCCAGCCTGGTGGAAAGTCTGGAATATTATTTTATTTTAATAATGAGTTGGATAAACAATGGGATAATCCTAAATACTCAAAACGGAAATGCAACTGTCATTTCCACCTCAAGATAGAAAATAACAATGATGACAATGAGTCTTTAGACCTAATAGATCCAACTGAAGAAGATATTATTACCTTCGTAAATAATGTACATCATCTTCTACAAAGAATGTGATGGCTTTACCAGGTCTTCCTGCACGACCAGTTCGTCCTGAAAGAAAAGAAGATTAAAATGAATAATTTAAAGGAAATTCAGTAAAAAGTAAAAAAAAAAAAAAAGAAAAGAAAAAAGTCAACTTCCTTTTTAAGTTGCTTCACAAGATTTTGATGGAGGAATCTGACAACATGGTAGAATTAAAGATTTCAATAAAGAAATGATTTTATAAAATATTCAATTACATTTTTAAATATTTCAAAAGAAATATTTTTAAGTAGATTAACAACAATCATGATATTCTTTTATTGCATTACCAACATTATATAAAATCTTGTAATATACATTGGATATTGTATATAAGTTGAATTTTGAAAACTTCATTTTTAGGCAAAAATTTGGTATTGATATATACACAATAATTTTGTAAGGATGAAATCAAAAAATAATGGGAAGGATTAGGAACAATCCTTGGTTTCAAAAATGAATTACATGAATTAATGATTTCATAACCATAAACAATGGGTCAATCAATAATATATTTTGTAAGGTTGGAATTCAAACTTAATGAGGACTAGGAGAAAAAAATTTTAGGTTCAAAAATTAATTCTATATAAATCATTAATTTTGTTATAGTAAATTAAGGGTCAACTAACTAACTAATTAAGGAGATTAACAAAACATTTTATATTTTACAAATATACCTATTGTCTCAGAAATGGGAGTCACAAAAACAATGTTTTTTTTTCTCAGTCTACTACTTACTTCTACAGAAGAAAGACCCTTCACCCAAATTGTTGAATTGAATAAAAAAAAAAAAAAAAAAAAAAGACTTACCAATTCTGTGGATATAACTGATGGCACTGTTTGGGAAAGTCATAGTTGATAACCAAATTGACTCCTTTAAAGTCAATACCACGCCCCATCAGCTCAGTACAAATAAGCACCCATATTTTACCCTCACGGAAACTCTTCACTACATTTTCACGCTGGAAGATGATAGAAAAATTAATGTATAAATGACTGATGTAAAAGGAAAAGGAAGGAGGAGAAGGTGGAAGAAAAGGAGGAGGAGAAGGTAGAAGAAAAGGAAGGAGGAGAAGAAGGCGGGAGATAGAGAAAGGAGGAGGAGGAGTGGAAGGTGTGAGGAAGGGGAATGAGGAGAGGAAGGTGTAGAGTGGGATGAGCAGTTAATATTAAACCAAATATCTACAAGAATAATTTATTCCATGCAAGAATCAGCCAGAGATTAGAGAGTCATGTGATCAGATATGTCCAGGAAAATAAGATTAAAATTCAGACTAGTGCCCATCAGAGGCAGATCTATATTTTGTCTGAGCTGCTTCCCCATGCACAGTAAAGCTGGAGGGAGAGTAGTTGGATGTGTATCTTTCCCAAGGGTATTAGCATTATGTGAAATGCAAACAGGATTTGAACTCGGGTTGATGAATTCCATTTGCTATGACTCTAACCATTACACCACACACTTCCAAAACGAGTATATACATGTCCACAAACTAGCACGTACCAAAATATTGCAAAACTTTTGACTCACTCTGGTAACAAGTGACAGGATTATTGACAAAATATCTTTTTTTTCTGTCAATTTTTAGATTTGATCACCTGCAATATCAGGTAAAGTAATTTTGGGAGCATCTCTTTATCACTAAATGACACTTTTATTTTCATTCTTTTGGTTGACAGTGTCATCGAACAAACCCAAATTCAGAGATGAGACTGGCTGATTGTCATAAAGTCTCTCTCTCTCTCTCTCTCTCTCTCTCTCTCAATCTTAATTCCAATATGTATCTATATAAAATAAAAATATTACCTGAATTTGCGTTCTGCCTGCATGTATAACGTCAACGTTGATGCCATCAAAAATGAGTTCTTGGAATAATTCTTTGGCACGTTCTTTGGATTGCACAAATATCAAAACTGGAGGTTCTATGCCCTAAAAGATCACAACAAAACAGGGAAATTTAAAAAAATGAATGCTAAGATAACATATTCAAATGTTTCAATAAAAATGAGAAATTATTTTAAAAAAATTACAAGTATACAAAAAAATAAAAAAAAAAATAAAAATAATAATTCATGATTATTAAATATCAAAATAATCTTTAGGTAAATTAAAAAAATTTCACCCCTCCCCCCAATTTTGCCATGTTTACATCTTTTAGGGATTCATTGAAGGCTGATAGGAGGCGTGTTCAACTTGCCAATAATTTTTTTTTTAGTCACTCTTCTTCATTCCTTTTGCATACATATAAGCTACACAGAGGAATACATTCATATCCATATACCAACAATCTTGTATTCTCTATATTAAACAGATAAATATATTTGGGGTGGTCCGAAAGTCTCGTCACCCCCACATATTGCTTTAACTTTTATTATTTTTTTGTTTTAATAAAATATGTCATTATTTAAAAAAAAAAAAAAAAAAAAAAAAAAAAAAAAAAACTTTATCAATCAAATAACTTTCTTGAATTTCGAGTTGTATTATGTAATTATTTTACAAAAAAATAAAAAAAAGAAAGAAAAAAAAAAAAAAAGAAAAAAAAGAGAAAAAAAAAAGAAAAAAAAAGAGAAAAAAAAAAAAGAAAAAAAAAAAAGAAGAAAAAAAAAAAAAAAAAGAGAAGGGTGACAAAACTTTCGGACCACCCTGTACAATGAGGATTTAGCTTTATCCTAGATTCCTGCTCAGTTCCTACTTCTCTTTTATTTAGACTGAAATTCCAAAAATCTTATTACAATGGAGATTGTTTGTCTGTCTGTAACTATATCACCACTCAAGTCACAATTCCCTTACTTATTTATGTTACATTCTCCATAATTTTAATTTTATTTAAACCTCAATTATTAATAAAATTGTTTTACATTAATAAATGCTGTTGACCTTATCTACATACTAATAACATGTAATTGTATTTATATATTCAACAAAATATCAGTTTACAGTGTGAACAGGAAGGCTAATTTGCATATTGACATAAAAAATTTGATTTTAATAAATATGTGCTTGGTATTATTGATTTCTAATTGTTTGGTTTTATTTTAATGAATATGAGCAAAAATCTTGGAGATAAATCTGAAAAGAAATCGATTTCCTTTCTAATTCAATATAATATTCTATTACATTAAAACTTAAATACCTGCACCTTGAGGGTGTATATATTTGCTTGTTCTATTAAAGATAATTCCTTAAAACATTAATGACCCAAATGTACAATAATCAGGATTTTGGAATCAGCACAGCAAACAACTCTAATCCATTCAGAAATCACAAATTTATATTAAGGAATTTTTAATAAAATTATAAAATTTTGGGAAGAAAAAATAAAAAAGTAATATTAGGGAAAAAAAAAGGTGCCGTTATAGTATTTGGCCTACCCAGTTTGAATGTGTCCTACCTCAGTAAGAATATATTTATAGATATAAGTAGTAGGCAATTTATTGAAACTAATTATTTTTCACATATATTCAATTTCAAAAATGCAATTCAGTCATAAGCTGTATATAGTAATTAAGAATAATTAAAAAAGAATTTATCCGTAATTTACAAGAATCAGAGATCTAGTAATTCTAAAATTTCTGAAATAGAGTTAGGGTTTAGAGTTATTATAACCTTAAATGCTTTATGTAGGCCACATACTATAAGAGAGACATGATTTCATAGGCCACATATTGTAATGGTACAAAAAAACAAAAAAAAAACAGCAACAAATTTTTGTACATTCATTGCAATAAAATAAAATGAGAATGTCAAAACAAATATGTCTGGCATATAGAAAATCAATTGTTCCTACCTTTTGGATCATTTCACGCATTGCAAAGAGTTTTCCACTTTCTGTGCCAGCAAACAATAATTGTTGATCAATTGTATTTGTAGCCATATTCCTTTAGGGAAGAACAAAAAAAAACATTAAGAAAACCAATGAATTCTAAGAGAATATAAAAGAAAAAAGAAATATTTTCTCATTCTTTTTTTTATCTTACAAAACATTTGAATAAAAAAATAAATGAATAAAATTCATGCAGTAAATAACAAAAAAATATTTTTGTTCATATTGATTCTATATTCTTTATGACTAGCAGGACCTGTGGATATGCCACAGTATGATAATTTACTCTGGTTAAAAATGAGACCATGCAAAAATGTAAATCCTGATTATCTGGTGTCGCTTAATCACCAAATTCTTATTTCTCAGCTAAATAATGGACCATTCCGTTTTCATTATAAAGAATGAAAGGGAAGAAATAGGATATACTACACAAAAAAAATATAAGAAAGAGAGTAGGGGAAATATAGAGAGGGGGTGAGCATAATAACACTAATCTGTTTCAATCGAAGAACATGAAAAGAAGGAAAGAAAGAAAGAAAAAAAAAAGAGTGAGAGAGTTAAATCAATATTATAATACTTTTTATATATCAAACTATTTTGCAATAGCTCTTAAGTAAACATATCAAACATAATAATCAAATTACCATACTGTGGTATATCCACAGGTCCTGCTATTTTTTAAATTAATTATTTCTTTCACTTGCTTTACAACTTTTGTCATTTTCTGTACTAATAAACTAAAAAAAGTACCAATGATCTTCTGAACTAATAAACTAAATATAAAAACGAGAATAATTATGTCATCCTGTTGTGCTATATATAATTGAACTAGTACTCATTAATTAAGCTTTGATTGGCATAAGGCTAGAAATATGGGGCACCCAGTGAGAATCAAACTCACTAAGAATGGTCTACTACTCTAGCCACTAACCATTACATCCCATGAAGTGTCTATATAATGGAATTAGTATATTTATTTATTGGGAAAAAATTATTTTTGTGTTTAAGACTTTTGAATAAGAGGGAAAAAAAGAAAAAAAAGGGTTGCATGTATGAAAACAGTGGAATTCCTAAGGAAGAAAAGTGAAAAAAAAAAAAAAAAAAAAAAAAGGGAAAAATAGAAAAAAAAAAAAAAAAAAATAGAAAAAAAAAAAAAGGAAAAATAGAAAAAAGAAAATAAATAAAAGGAAAATAGAAAAAAAGAAAAAGGGATCACTTACTTTCCACCAATATAAACCTGAACAACATTATCAAGATTGAGTTTACACCATTGTTCCACATCATAAGCAAAAGTTGCACTAAACATGGCCCTTCGAATGTTGGGAGAGTCACAAGCCTTGTAGATGATTCCAAGCTGAAAGTAAACAAAAACAAAGAAACAAATTCATTAAAGACTTCAACTGATTACCAGGTTTGTTTCTTTTTCATAAATTTTATATTGAAAAAAAAGAAAAAAATATTCAATTGTCTATTCTAAAGAGAATTTTTAGGGTTTTGTGTTGGGGTCCATATTTCTAGATCTTTACAAATATGGCGCACACAGTGATGATCAAAGTCATTACACCAATGAGGTCTAATTTAATCTAAGCTATGGTAGAAGCTAAGAATTATATATATATATATATATATATATTATATATTACTTTAAAAAAATATTAGAGTTCATTTAAAATTAAAAACTATAACATCAGTACTTTGTTGGCACCTTTCCGTCCACTAAGGGTGATGGTGTAGTGGGGAAAAAAATAATATATATATAAATGATCTGCATCTGCTCAAGTGACTCTGCAGGCCAATTCCTGAGTGACAGTCTTTGGTGCACTGAATGCACACAAACTGTGATGCTTTCTGGGGCTGCTGTTTTTCTCTCTCGTTCTGGCTCTATTTGCTGTCAAGGCTACTTTCCTCTCTGCCTCACCCCTCTCTGTGCCTTGCTTAATGTTTAGGCGCTAGGCCGCTCGATTTTTGCATCTACCTCCCATGTGTTTGTGTCAATATGGCATATCTTCATGTCTCTCCCGCAGACATCTTTAAATTGTAGGCATGGTATTAAGTCGCCATACAAAAGATCTTTTGGGTGTGGCCATTTTACATCAGTACTAACAATAACAAATATAACTACTGAATACAATATACGAGGGTGAGTCAAAAGTAATGCCATTTTGTTTAGGATAGGATAATTACCAACACAGGAACATGTATCATACATCAAAATAAAGCTGGTTCTCTGTGGATCACATCCCTACTTCTCTACAGTCACCGTTTCTCTCAATAGCAATGTTCCACCTTCGAATGAGAGCATGTATCCCCGCCCTGTAAAATTCTGTTGACTGTTTTGAGCTACTTCCTCACTACAGATTTCACTTCTTCGTCACTGGAATAATGTTTGCCTCTCAAACCCTCTTTCATGATAGTCTGAAGGTGCTAAATCTGGTGAGTATGGAGGATGTGGCAAAGTTGTCCACCCAAATGAGGCAATTTTCTCCCTTGTCCTGATGCTTGTCATGTAGAAGGAGGACATTGTCGATTAGCAAGTTGGGTCTTACTTGTTTGATTCTTGCTCTGAGCCTCGTTAGGGTCTCAATGTAGGCCTTAGTTTTATAAAAAAAAATTCACATGAAATAAAGAAAATGGCATTACTTTTGACTCACCCTCCTGTATATATATATATATATATATATATATATATATATATATACGTGTTTATATTTACCTGATCCCGAAATCCTGTTTTTCCATCTTCAAATAATTTATCAGATTCATCAATAACCAACCATTCAACACTGAAAAGAGAAAAAGAAAAAAAAACTTTAATCTTAATTTAATTTTAGTTTCAATCTCTAATGAATTTTCAGAGACTAAAATAAATTTTGAATTAAACACAGAAAAATAATTTTCTTTACATCATCCAATGATTCTTTATAATAAATGTAGATAGAAATTAGAATTTACAAGGAAAAATGAACTTACGTATTGAGGGTCAAGATAACTGGTTCTTGTGACAGCAAGAAAACCAATCTTTGGGGAGTGGTGACCAAAATATCTAAAATTGAGAAAATAAAAAAATAAAAAAAATAAAAAAATAAAAACATAAAAAATAAAACTTCCACAAATAACTGGTAGTTAATGTATAAAATCAAAAGTAATTTTTCTAAACAATAATCTATGATTTTATAATGGTTGTTTGAGGGAAAATTTAGTCAGCTCAGTCAATCTGCATTTGATACAGAAATTAGCATCATCTTTGAAAAGGAAGAGTTTTCAAATTTGACTATTTATCATTAAAAACAAAAAAGTAAAAAAAAAAAAAGGATGAAATAGGTGAGATTTACAAAAAAAAAAAAAAAAAAAATAAATAAATAAATAAAAAAAACAACCATACCATTAAAAACAATAAAAAAAAGTACAAAAAAAAAAGGACGAAATAGAGATTAAAAAAAAAAGAAAAAAGAAAAACAAAACAAAATAAAATCAACCATACCAATTTTCTTGAAAGTTTTTGTTCCAAATTTCTTTAGATTGGCTTTGTGAATGTAGTGTATCCGAAACCCTCGACCTTCAGACAAGCGTTGGAAGTCTTGGTATATCTGGAAAAAAAAAAAAAGAAGATACCATTTAGCAATAGCAGAAATCTTGTTATATTTATTGCTCTCTAAAATGATAGCTGCCCTGTTGGTCGGGGCTGTAGAATATCTCTGCAGAAAAGTATGACTCAATGGAATCACCTGTTGGACGTGGCTGGTGATGTTTAAAACCTGAAGATGGGATCCTGGCTGAGTATTCCTTGACTTGCAACACCACTTTGGCCCTTACTTGGAGAGATCCCATCTTATCAATGTCAACCCCTATATGATTTGTCCTTGTTGATAAAAATATTACCCTATTATCTTAAATTAACATTTCTGATATGCTCAACTTAGCAAAAAATGGGCATTTAATATCTTTACAGACAGACAGGCATTTAATATTTTCATGGATAGACAAAACATTTAAATGATGCTTACCTGACTAGCTAACTCTCTTGTTGGAGCCAAAACAACGGCTCGTACACCAGCATTTCTGGGTTCTTGCAGATGATGAAGAAGTGGAATAATAAATGCAGCTGTTTTACCAGATCCAGTTGGAGCACAGGCCAGAATTTCTCGCCTCTGAAACAAAAGTTAACACATTTAAAATAAAAATCATTTTCATTATAACGTGACACTTTATACAAATTTGTGTGTAATAAGAGTAAAACAAGTAAAATGCAACTCAAAGTCATTTCTTACAATAATTTGTAAAAAATCTTAAAGTGCAGATATATGACATTTTAGTACAACATGGTTGTGCAATCAAAAAAAGAAAAGAAAAAAAAGATACACCATTGTCAAGGGGGTGGATTGTGTCACACCCTGTGCATACGGGGTGGGGGGTTGGTAAATAAATATAAAACCCCCCCCCCCAAAAAAAAAAGTTTTTTTTTAATTAAAAATAATGCACTTCAAAAGTTGTAGACATTTTTGGTGAATTCCATGTGAAAAATGTTTATATGTGTATCCTGTTTTTATAAATTTTTATTGATGAGAGAGGAGAAAAAAATTGATGAATATTCAAACAACCCTTTTTTTTGTGTAATTCATTATTTACAAAAGCTCACAGTAATGGATATAGCTGGCTGTTTTGTTTTATGGCACATCAACACTTTTCGGGTCATTTAATGCCGAATCAAGTCTTTTTAATATCAGTTTTCTTACAGTGCCAGATGTAGTCAACCATCTAAGTATTGAACAGGCTTATCACTGCTTAACTTTGGTGATCCAGCAGGAACTGGTGCTTTCAACATGACTTGACCAGAAGCAGTAATGTGAATCTGGTCAAATTTGGCAGAAAAATAAAATAAAGAATGCCATTTAATATAGTCTATTAATAGCAGTTTAGATTGGACAGTTACTTTTGTTTTAAGCCATTCTCAAAGTTCAGTTTTTGTGACATAGTAACTTTTTGTTGTAAAAATGAGTCTCAATCACCAATCGGTGAAACAAACTTTTATTAATTTTTCATGTATTTTTTAAAATGTTAACAGCTAAATACTAGTTATCAGTACAATACTCTTTTTAAAAAAAAAAGAAAACTCCTGACATTCATATTCTTTAAAGTCATTCAAATTTTAATTCCACCATAATAAAGTGAATCTGTATTAATTAACCCTTACCCTTAAGATGGAATTACTAATTCCATCTTCTTTTGACCAATTTTTGTTTTAGACTGAATATTTTAGACATAAAAAGTATTTGTATGTGTATTTATGAGATGAGATTTGATATGAATAATTATGAGATTTCAGACTAATTGTCCTCATCTTTGTGTATAAACACAACATTCAGGCCACTGTAACATTGGGCTCTGTTTTAGGTGGGTTTTTTAAAAATTATTTTAATAATAATTAATAAAAAAAAAAAACACCTAAAACAGAGCCTGAGGTTACAGTGGCCTGAAAGTTGTGTTTATACACAGTAAAGATGAGAACAACAGTTTGAAATATCATAATTATTCATAAAAAATGTTGTTTGTCTTCAATTTTTCACATCCATAATTACAATTGATCATGCCCAAAAGTTGAAATGTTACAAGTTTTTAATTGCAAATGTCATGTGATCATCAAAAACCATAAATGTCCATAGTAGGATAAGGGTTAAAGTAAATCTGTGATGGTAGAGACAATATAGTTTCTCATTTATCAAGATTAACATAGTGTGGCACAAGGACAAATGGGAGGAAATAAAGGCAAGGAAGATTGTGCTGCACTGATTTTTCCAAATGGAAAGAACCATGGAAATCAGCATTAAAAAATCTTGGCTTTTACTAGCGTTCAACCAATGGTAAGATGTACATAAAAATCTTCTCCAGGAAGATAAAGTCAAACAGATATGTACTAAGTTCAACTTCGTTTAGCCGATGGCCAAAATAGACAAAAACATTTTACCCATCTATAACTCAATATTTATTTTGCAAAAAATACAAAAATATGGCACAAGGGGGGGAAGGTTGATCTTTTTATCCTAACTTTTAACTTAACTATTTCCATTTGTAACCCAATTCATACTACAAATTTCCATTTACCATAAAACCAATTCGCACTACAATCACCAAAACTTACCAGTCTATGACAAACCTACACCTAATCCTGTATTTATAGTCATGAGGGAGGGCGGATGATTTGATTTATATATTCAATTAAAATGAAAAGAAAACCCCAATGAAAACAATGTGAGAGAAAAAAAGGAAAATATGATGAAAAATAAAATGATTATTAGTATGGGGCGCCTCAATTCTCAGTTTTTTAGGCCTTGTGCCAAATTTTTGTACTTTTGCATAATAAATATCTTTAACTCAATTCTTAATTTTTAGCTTGGATATTTAGTCTTAAAAACTTAACTTATTCCTAAATGCTCATCTTATTATAATGGAGATTTGAACTGCGTCACTGCTTACATCACAATACACTCAGGAATTTATCAATGAGTATTTGATTTACTAATCATTAATACATAGAATAAAATCTTATCTTATTTATTATGTATCAATGAAAATTTGAGTTAGATTTGCCTCAAAACAGCCCATGTTATTAGTGCATTCAAAATCCTGCAATGTGTCTTATATATCACTAAGAAATAAAGGTACACATAATATATGATGTGGTTAATTCGCATACTGGTTTTAACAAAACCAGGTTTAATAAATAGTGTTATTGATCTGACATTATTGTTTTATTCTCCAATGTATTAAAATCAATCCTATAAATGATTTTATATAGAAGCCAATTAACATATAATTGAAATAAGTGAAATCTTTTTATATGCGTTCTTATTTAATTTTGTTAGCTTTTCCAATTTAATATATTTCATTACATTAAAATTTAAATACTTATGCCCAGTGGGCGCATATTCTTGCTAGTAGTAGTAAAGTCGGTGGAGTGGTCTATTTTCGGTATCAGCTGACCAGCAAGGGAGTCTATCCCCTTTTCACTAGCTAGATTGTTTTTGTAGCTGAGATGGAGCACCACACCTACATTAGCTCCACACATTGAATGTGCCAATTTACTGATTGAATTAAAATAGTCCAATTTACCTGCATCATGACTGGAATTGCCTGCATTTGGATCGGAGTCGGACTTGTGTATTCAGCATTTTGGATGTTTTCCAACAAACATGGATGGAGTTTAAACTCATCCTTTAATTGGTCAAAACTGGTAACTGGATTCGCAACATCTTGACCGTGCACGTGAATTTTATGCTTATTACGAATCTGTCGCAACTGAAAAGAAAGAAAAATAAAACATTTGTTTTTATAGTCTGTTTTGTAGGGAAGAAAAAAAGAAATGAATCCGACAGTATGTGGAAAAGTAATAAGTGAAAAATAGGAAATGTGAGATGATTTATTAATAATTGAATAAACATTTTTGGCATTTAACATCTTGATTGATATGTACATATCAAACTTATATATAAATTAAATATAAAATCAAATATTTATCTCTAATCTTCTCCAGGACAAAATAAATATCAACTGTTGATGTTAGTTTTCATTTAATAAGTGAAGTTATTAAACAAAAACTTATATATTAACAGTCGACAACCCTCTCCCCACAAAAAATACTACCAATCTTCAGAGGCGGAAAAAAAAGAAAAGAAAAAAGAAGATAACTACAACAACAAGAAAAACAACTTTTGGAATTGGTCATTTTCAGATAAATTTCAAGAATTGTTCCATGTTTTTCAGATTTGTAGAATTATTCCATGTTTTTCAGATTTTGTAGTCTTCCATTTTTTGTGATTCACCTGATACAATTCTTTTGCTTCCCTGTTTTATCTGAAATCACCCATTTTCATTATTCCACAGATTTTTTAAATTATTATCTTCATCTTAGTTGTTTGTAACACAACATTTTGGCAGATAGCTTCTTCAGCCTTCCTCAGGACTATATGCCAATTCTTAAAAGTTACTCAGGACCAAATTTCCCCAAATAATTAGTTTTAGAAAAAGTTTATTTTTTAATGTTTTCTTTTTTTAAAATCCTTTTCCTTTATATCATAAAAATCATTTATTCAATTCAATTGAAGAATCACTCCTCAAAAACATCACATAATGATTATATTTATACATCTAAATTCACACACACACAAAAAAGAATATTATTTAGATTTTTCAGATTGTTGTCCTCATCTTTGTTATATACACGTTTTAGCTGATGTGCCCTCCAGAGGTCGGACATCATGTCGTATATATGGCAATAAATATGAGGCCAACAGTCTGAAAAATCTAAATGATACAAAATTATCAATCCTTTTCTAAAAAAATTCAGACAAATAAAAAAAGTGAGATTATTTTTTACCATTTCTTTTCGCAGATCAGCGACTTTCTTAGCTGATTTTTCTTTCTTTTTCATTTTTTCTGGCAATTTTAATTGCAGGTTTGGTAAAATCTCAATACCATCTTCACTGGAATCGGAATCTAAGAAAAATATAAAAGAAGAATTTTCAAATATTTTTATATGAGAAATTTAATTTGTAAAATTTTGTAAACTTTTTATTGTACATGAAAAATTATTTTTTGTCTGTTTTATTATTTTGTTTCTTAGTTCTCCATATAGCCAGATTTTCAACAGTTATCCATTGATGTTTTTGTATGTTTATATGAAGGAAACATACTTTTGTCAGGAACATTATTACAAAATTACTTACGTAGTTTATGTATTTAAAACCAGGGCTGTGGAGTTGAAGTCAGAAGCAATTAAGGGGTCACTTGAGTTGGTGTTGGTATAATTTTACCGACTCAGCCTCCAGTTGAATTTACACTTTATATGGCCCTAGTTTAGTCTGTAAAGCTATACAGTGCACACACATTTTGAATAGATTATAAAAAAAATCATGGTTTTATATTTATTTGTAGGCCATAATTAATTACATAAAGGAGTTGGAGGTGAAAGAAAATAGAAAATTGGAGTCAAAAGTTTTGTGGTGCTGACCACACTCTCTCCTACTCATCAACTTTTATAAAACTTCAACACATCTTCAATTGTTTTTTGTTTTAATCAACTTGAAAATCATTCACAATCAAAGACACTGCAGTTTTTCAAAAAATAAATCTTGAAAATTTCTGATGTTAAATATTTCAATCTTAGATTTTATTTAATTTCTAAAATTTAACTGATTAAATTAGAGCAATATTTTTATTGTTCAGGGTGTTTCAGAAAAATTGATATCATTTATAATATAATAACTTGACCAATTCTCATTCAAATGATCTCAAATTTTAACAGCATGTGTAGAAACAACTCAAAATTCTATGTTTAAAGTTTTTTTTCTTTTCAAGTATAAAAATGCCATTCATTCGAGAAAAAAAAGGTGTTTTACGTATTAAAGTAAGCTTGAACAAATGTGTGCAGCATGTATTCACTAAAAATGCACGTATTGCAATACACATTTGGACATAATGAAGGTTGGCTGGTCAAAAGGAGCTGGATTACTAACTTGACATTTGCTGTGTCACAGCTGATGCAGATCTATTAAAAATAAATAGCGAGTTTGATCCTTGATAGATGCCCCATAATTGCAATCTTGTGTCACATCCTACTCATGGTAAACAAGTTAGATAAATACCTAACTTTGAATTTATCATTAAAATTTCAGTGAATAAATTCTATTTTGCTCAACATCAAACCTGTTTAGTATCATTTGTCTAGATTATGTAGTTATTAAGATTTATTAAAAAAAATACAATGAAAGTTTTTTTTTTAAAGATTTGTCTGATAAAACAACTAAAGCTATCTAAGCCCTACCTTGTACCCTTATCCAGTGTAATTCGTTTCTAAGAAAATATTGAAATGTATTTACAGTCAGCTTGAAATGGAGGGTGAAGAAAAAAGAAAAACACTACAAAAAACCCCCAAGTATTTACAGCAGGATTGAGCAATATCAGATTTAGGCACAAAGCCTGAAATTCTCTCATGATGTTGGCAGTGGAAATATCCTGTTAAAAAACATAAATGAAGCTATTTTCTACCAATTAGCAAAGAACTCATATTCCTGAACTGTTACGGGTTGGTTGTGTGCAATGTATCAGGATTTTTTTACGGAAAAATTGGGTGCCATTATAGTATGTGGCTTACCTTTTTGATTCTGTTATAGTATGTGGCCTTCCCAGTTTGAATGTGTCCTACCTCAGTAAGAGTATATTTATAGATATAAGTAGTAGGCAATTTATTGAAACTAATTATTTTTCACATATATTCAATTTCAAGAAATGCAATTCAGTCATAAGCTATATATAGTGATTAAGAATAATTAAAAAAGAATTTATCCATAATTTACATGAATCAGATCTATTTAATTCTGAAATAGGGTTAGGGGTTAGGGTTAGCAGTTATTATTATAACCTTATAATATGCTTTATATGGTAGGCCACATACTATAAGCGAGACATGATTTTGTAGGCCACATACTATAATGGTACCAAAAATTGTGTCCCTAGGACGCACGGATACAATTTTACTGTGTCCTTTTGTTTCTATGCATCAGGGATGCGGGGTGCAAGATGCATCGCTATCAGCATCTCTGAATATCCAAGATGTTATTTGAGTACAGAATAAATAAAAATTTACCTTCATTTTTATTCTCTTTATCTTTCACTTCTTTAATCTTCAACTGTTCATCAGGAACTGGCAAATCACATTTTTGAGGTTCTGGTTTTTTGGCCTCTACCAGCTGCAAAGGGAAAAAAAGAAAGTTTATTATACATATGCATATATATATATTATACTAGCTAATTTACCTGATACTTCCAGGATCTACAAATGCATCATTATTTACAGGATTTAAAATGTCATTTCTTGATCCACCAGATACATAAGTTAAAGTATATCTGCTGATGAATACAAGTATTATTTTTTGTACATTATCACAGAAATAACACATTTTCTTTACTGAACTATTCTATAGAAGCACCAAAAATACCCAATCCTTGGACATCATATTTCCAGCAAATCACTAAATGTGGAGTTTGAAACTATTTTAGGCTGAACTTGCACAACGGTCGGAAAATTAAAACGGAAAGTTTTTTGGAGGTCCCCCATGACTGTTTAACTACAGTCTATGAATTAACTTTTTTCGAATTGGATTACGGTTTAGGGGTTTGGGGATTAAGGTTGTTTTTAATTACGTATTGCTTAAAAACAACAACAAAAACCCCTAAATTACTATACATTTAATTAACCATTGAAATTAATTATTGAACCCAACGGTAGACACATTAGTCTCAGTTGTTTGTGTTAGTATTGCCATGTATAATTTCAATTAAACTTGGTTTAAAAAAAAATATTTTTCAACATTAAATGTATAGTAATTTGGTTTTTTTATTGTTGTTTTTTTAAGCAATACGTAATAAAAAAAACAACAAAAAACAACCTTAAGTTTAGGTTAAGTGCAAGTTCAGCCCTATTTTATTTCTTCGTGCAAGCAAATCTACTACACAGACTTCTAGATAGAAAAGTATAAAACACGACTAACAACTGTCCGATATTTAGAAAAAAAAAAACAAAACAAAAACTTTTAACGTATTAGTTTTATGTGTAGGTTTTAAAAATTCGACTTAGCAAATATCTTAAATAGAAAATGACAAATAAATAAATGAATTAATATGCTATAATCAGATGGCATTCCAACTTTAATTTCAAAGTTTTAAAATTGAAATTTTGACGATGTGATGAAATTTCGAAAGAAAAAAAAATTCTAAAATTTAAGGCAGTTATTTTTAACATTATGGAATATATTGCTATGTCACAAAATAAATCATAAAATAAAATATTAAGAAAGAACGGTGAGGAAGAAAAAAGTTTTGGTCTGAACTGAACATTTTTTACGGCTAATTCGCTTGAAAATTTATTCGTTAAACTCGTTTTTTTTTTTCAGTAGTGTTTGATCAAATTTATTAACTTAACATTTTATTATTGTAAACATCAGGTTGTGGATTTTTAAGAGATACAGATGTGTCACAATGTCACTACAAATAAATCTAACAAACACGTGTATCAGTTCACATCGTTGGATATCAATCTCAATTCGACTAAAATATCATTTTTCCCTCGCAAAGAACTATAAAGTGTCAAATTAAAGAACAAAATGAAATCGCCTGATATTATACTTACTTTAAGTCTTTCAGCATCAGTCTGAAAACGTTTAAAATCAAATTTAGCTCCAACTCCGAGACGGCGAAATAAGGAAATCCCATCCATTTTCCACCGGTTTCTACAAACATGTGGTCGAGAAAAAGTTTTTTTTACTAAACTATGGGAACTCAACGGGACAAAAAAAAAAATGTAACAATTAGTTATATTTTCTCATTATTGTAATGATATCTTGGACTATAAAATGCACACAAATTATTTTAAAAAATAATTAACCACAAAAATCAATATTTACTGTATTAAAAAATTTAATTTGAATTTGTATCATTTGTTCAGTACCTGTGAATATCTTCTTGATAATTAACAACTACTTATATATATATATTATTAGTGTGTAAAATTCGTGTATTTTTAGATATTAAAGAATGAAAATCTTAATTTACTAAGAACATATATATATATTTCACAATTGTTAGCAAATCAACATAAAAAAAAATATCTCGATAGATATTTCAGTGCTTCCATAATTCAAGTCCTCATTCAAAAGCGGAAGTGAGAGGTGTGTGTAAAAAGTTCCGGAAGTTGTAGTCAGTTATATCCCATTATCTCCCATACCCAGTGAGGTTTGGAGGTTGCAGATATGGTCCTGTCGACAATAAAAATCTATACAGTCGGCCGTTCAGGTAAATATACCTTTAAAAAGTGATTTAAGACATTTGATATCCTTAGAATTTTATTTTCGTGCCAAAATTTTGTACTTAAATCCATGGATTCTGTCTCAATCATCATACCATTACTCCTCACCTTGTCAAGTTTTGCCCTTGATTTTGAGGTCGGGCTTGATTAAATAACTTTATTTTTCATTATTTATGTTTCTCTCACCGTCGATGTATTTATGTTGTTAGAGGCAATAAAATATAATTATTTAGAAATAGTTTTAGTAATTTTGGTGGGTTAAAAATTTAAAAACAATCGGTGATGTTTTTGCATAATTCTGAAATTTTCATTTGTAACTACGACGTGTTTTCATAGTTACTTGAATTCTCCCTAAAAGAAAAACTAAATACGTTTAGTATCCCTAAAAAAAGTAATTGTTTTGAAAACTATATATACTATAATTTGACACTTATTTTAACTATAATTTTTAAAAAATCTCGTAAAAAAAAAAAAACAAACAAAACTTGTTTTGTTTATTGATGTAGGAATAATAAACTTTAAACTTGAACTTTGTTGTTTTAAGGCACGGATTCTCATTTTCTTTTTCATTATTCAAAATAAGTATTTTTCAGTATTAAAAAAAAGAAAAAGAAATTACAAATATAAAACACCAAGTATATGAAAACTATGTAAAAACTTATTCATTGAAATGTTTGCTACAGAATTTCAATTGTTATTGTTACGTTGTTGGTTGTATTTTATGGCATATCAACCCTTTTGAGTTATTTAATACCAAATACTATTTATACACACATACGCATATATATACATTATATTATTATATCAAATTATTTGTGAGCGAATTGTCTGTAGATAACAATAACTCAAACTAGAGTGTCAAACACATCAACAACAATGTATAAAATAGGTAAAAATATAGGAAGCAAATCGTTTAAAAATCTCGTATAGATCATTTTAAATATTTATATAATAAAGAAATGTAAATATATTTTAGAATATAAGCCCATTACCTTCACGAAAGACACTATAACTTCGACCTTGATGTCATCAAACAGGTCTTTCATAGTGTTTACGCGATTGTATATTTATCGTATGTAGGCGAAATCAACACATTCAATCATAAAATGCATCACCGTGTATGGAGCCTGGCAGGCATGGCGGCTCCTCGTGTTTAAGCAAAAACGAATGGGTGATTCTCGTTACATAATAACGGTCATTATGAAATGACTTTTGTTACGGCCTATCCTCTTATTTTTTTTACCATGTTTCTTCATCCAATGACTTTTCTTTTGAAAGCCGAAAAATACATCGGCCAAAATTTAGTTATAAAACCAGGGGCTTCCGTGGCGTAGTGGCTAACATGTTGGACTGCGATATCGTAGTAAGTGAGTTATTAAAACTTATTATCTTGGTATTCTGAATCTCTGCCAGGAATCATGTCCTTATATTATCCTCTGGAGAAGTCCTTGTGGCATAGTGGCTAATGTGCTAGATTGCGATACCACAGTAAGCGAGTTCGAACTCGCGCGCTATTATGTTCACTTTCTGACTAATATCCCTGAAAAAGGTACAAATCCCCTCACCCCCAGCTATGGGTTAAATAGTACCACTACTGTTCTTCTACAAGGATAGCTTTAGCATTAAATAACCCACAAAGGTTGATATGCCATTAAACAAAGAAAGCAAAGCCTTCCTTTGCTTGATTATTGTTAAAAAGCTTGTATAATGCAGATTCGTATTATCTGCGTTATTCGGACTATTGTCCCAGTCTTTATTGTTATTTGTACAACGTTTCGGCCGATATGTCCTCTGGCGTTCTTCAGATCTACAAATAACAATAAAGATGGGGACAATAGTCCGAATAACGCAGATGATACTAATCATCAAGCCTCATCTCAAACATTCAGAGTAATGCAGATTCATTTGTTATTCTATTAAATTAAATTCTCACAAGGTGCTCCATATTGGTAGCCTTTTGCCAGACTAAGCTTGAACAACCAACAAGGATGAGACTATTAATCTAACTTGTATCAATTAATTACACATCTCCCAGTTGAGTTGTGATGCATTGTGTCAGTGATATTTGTGGGGATTAAAATTAAAATAAAAAAATTAGAATAAGAACAACAACATACTCCCATGGGCCTGCACTGGAAAAAACCCTCCGCACATAGAGTCCCGACCCCCAAGAGAATATCTTGGCCATTCGAGTTTAGACCTTAACAGGGTCTGGTCACTCCTACTAGCCAGGGAGATATTCCCTTGCTACAGGTGACTATGCGACTTTATATGGGAATAAAGCCTAAGTCATAAAACCACCTTTTGCCTTTGTCTCTTTCTTTTTTGTTCCTTAAATTCATTCCTTTTCAGCGCGACCCCAAATGAGATGAGGTTGAAAGCGAAAACCCAAGGAACATGCACCAAGTATATTCAGCCACCTTTAAAATACCCAAACCTCTTGCTACCCCATATATTCCTTGGTTCATCAGGGGTTTTAGATTTTTCAATATCACCCCCCACCAGGGCTCGGCATTAATGCCGTCCCGTCGTACCGGGGACGGTAACATTTTTTCCTAAAAGTTAGTACTATATTCCAATAATGGCCGTCCAGTGATTGCCCAAATGCTGACCTCAAAATGAGGCTACATCACCACAGGTCTATTCTCAAAGCCATGTAATGAATAATGGTGGAGGGAGATAGTTTAAAAGGACCGAATTATGTACTACTAACCCTACTCAGGGTAACTTGATGTAAAAAAGTATTTTTTTAGCTCAAAACACACTAGGAAATGGATTTTTTGTCCAAATATCCAGAATTATCACTGCTTCAGCTTTTCTTAATGTTTTATTACATGTTATTATGTTACTGATGACTGACAAGTATAGATGATGCTAATGAATTAAACAAAAATATTTTGATTTCGGGACGGTCCAAACCCCATTCGGGACGGTTGATAATTTTTGTTCGGGACGGTCATGAAAAAAGTTAGTGTCGGGCCCTACCCTCCACCCCCTCATCTAGTTGACCCAACTGCACTTCTGCAGAGGGGTAAGACCTCCAGCCCACCCTATGAAGCCACCTGTTGGCCATTAGCGGTGACCATAATACCTGAGAACAGGATTGTGGTGGCTCAGCGGTCTGTGATCTGGGTACTAAGTAGTCCCATGACATGCAACACTATTTTGTCTCTTATTTGGCTAGAAAGGCAGTCGGAGAAGCCACATGTCATGGCTGGTCATGTCAAACCCTAGCAACTGTATGACTGTCCTGACCGTATTCTTTAAATTGCTCTTATGGCAAACACCCACCCCTTTTTATCATATAGGTGCTAGAAGTATTTATTAATACACATGAAGTTAATGAAAATTATTTCTTAAACAAATTATATATAAAAAAAAAAAATTTGGCATTAAATTACCCACAAGGGTTGATATGCCATTAAGCCAAACATCTGAGAAGATGATCATGTCAAAATGTTGTTTGTATGAAGTGATCAGTGCATCTCAATTGAAACTCCTTGACAGGTAAAACTATTTTAAAGAAAGCTGCTGATCTTCTTCTAGAGCTTCCACTATTGTCAATGGGACATGATATATTAGTAGAGCTATAGCCAAATGTTGGTATATCTCAGCCAGGCAGACCAGTTTTCTTGACCCTGGTAAGTCAGGCCTCAAGGTCACCAATGGTTTTACTGATGGCACTTGTGTCCTTCAGCTGCAATTGAAGATTTTTTTCTCCATGGCTTTTTTCTGTTAATCTTGGAATGTTGATTTGGAAATTGTGAAGTGGAATGTTTTTTTCTTTAACACAAGGGACCTTGACTTTGATGGTTTAAATTATGGCTTCTCAAACTTATTTACTTGATACACCACTTGTTGCCAAATTTAATTCCCCCCCCCCCAAGAGGAAATCCCGTTGCATGGTGGCTAAAATGCTGGACAGTAACATTATAGTAAGCCAGTTTAAACTCCAGTCGTGTTATTACGTTCACTTTCAAACTATTACCCTTGGTAAATGTATAAAACCCCTAATCTAATTTAATGAAAATTATTTATACCAATTTGTTAATGTTCATGAAAAAGAATTTGGTTAAACAAAAAAATTTTGATTAAAAAGAAATTGGTTTAAAAAAAAAAAAATTGATTAAAAAGAATAATATTCATGAAATTAAATAAATCATACAAATGAAAAGAAACAAGATTTGACACCAACCAACCAACTTTAAGAATAGAAATAACAATATATATATATATATATTATTTTTTTTTCAGCACAACGGGTGTTGAATCATTCTCTTCGAGCTGCATCAGTTGTGCCTGGAAACCTCAACCAACGAAGATCATTATGGAGTAAGTATTTGTGTAATGCTTCTATCAATTGCTACTTTGTAAGGAGTTTCTGATTTCCTCAAAATTAATGTAGATGTGGCTTGTCAATTCTGAAACTTACCATCACACAGGGATTCTCCTGGATTCACAATGCATCATCCTCACCATTGTAAAACAAATTTAAATTGAACAAAAAATCTTTTAATAAAATCAATGATTATTTTTTCATATATTATTCATTTTTCAAAAACCAGTTGTATGAATAAGTAACAATTTGCTAAGATGGCTGAATCAAATCAGTATAATGAATCACCCTCAGCCTTAAAAGTTGAACTTGTTCTTGAAAAAAAAAAAAAAAACCCACTAAAGTATTTAAAATTTGTACTAAAGCCAGAATAGAGCAATTTTCTGATGACTTTTATGCAGAATAAAATATTTTATTTTGCAAATTCTGTCTCTATAGAGTTGACATTTTTTTAAGGTTGACACAATCAAAGATCAAATGAATCAAAAACTCATTTGACAAAAAAAAAGTCATCTCAACTGAAACAGAAGACAATTACAACTTTGAAGTGTTTCACTTATTTTCTAAATTATTATTTTCTTATAAAATACAATAAAAATGGAAAAAATGGAATTTACCAAACATGAAAATCGAAAAAAAAATGGAATTTACCAAAAGTGGAAATGGAATTAAGAAAAATTTGAAATGGAAAGTTTGAGGCCCTATAGATTGTTTACATTACATTAACCATAACAGGGTACAAGTGTTAAGCTGTGTTAAGTATTGTTATTTTCACCTGTAGTCAAGATTGAACCTGCAACCTCCAGATGATTGTCATTTAGAATTGTGTTAACACTTGAAAGATTTTGCTTATCTACTTAATAAACGAGGGGGGGGGAGTTCCTGTGGCCAAGTATCTAACAGACTGGACTGCAACATCACAGTAAACAAGTTTGAACTCCAGTTGTGCTATTATTTTTACTTTCATTCTAATACCCTTTGGAAAGATATGAACCTGTTCATCCTTTGATTTATGGATTAAATACTACTGCTATTGTTCTTCTACAATGGATGGCTTTGGTATTAAATAATTTACAAAGATTGATATGCTATTAAATAAAGAAACCAAACCTTTTAATAAATGGATTAGCAAAAATGGCTATACATATAATGACAGAGATGCTGATAGATACGTGTCCTATGTCCCTGACACACAAAAATCTAAAAGGACACAATAAAATTATATCCATGCATCTCAGCGTTTTTCTTTTTTCTTCCCCCACCACTTCAAGCTAACTGTAAATCAATTTCAATAGTTTCTTTGAAACAAATTACACTGGATAGGTTACAAGGTAGGAGTTAGACAGCTTTAATTGTTTCCCCAGATCATAAATAAAAACCCTACAATTTATTAAGAAACTTTAGTTGGGACCCATAAATTTTCCTGGGGACTCATTCAAAGCAAATATGTGTGTCCCAGGACGCACTAAAATAAAAAGCTATCAGCATCACTGTAACGCTATAAATAATTTATATGGTTATATGTTTAGCCATCATAAATTGTTATATTTAAATAAAATTGCAGATTTATATTTTATTTTATATTTTGTGATGTGGCAATATTTTTCAAGATTATAATTAATGTTAAAAATAACTTTGCGGAGCCTTAAATTTTAGAGTTTTCTTTCTAACTTTAATTTTGTGAAATTTTATCATATTGTCAAAAGTTCCATTTTAAAATTTTGAAATTAAGATTGGAGTGAGATTTGATTATAGCATTTTTTTCCATTTTTTTGTTTAAAATGTTGGTTCAGTTGAATTTTGAAAAAGAAAACTACAAATAAAACAAAAGATAAATCTGTTTGAGAAATGGAACGTTTTCATTGTTTTAGACATTAAATGTTTTTTTTCAAATTTAATATAACAAGAGTAAATCACTTTCTGGTATTTATAGTCAATTTGCCATTGTTGATCCAACTTGTATATAAAATAATGATAAATTAAGTTGTTGTTATGATGAGTGTTATTTTCTTTTCTCAGAGGATGTAAGTCCTCCTGAACCAAGCATGAAATGGTCAGACATAACTGACAGAGCAGCAAGAACTGCATTCTGGGGAGAAATGTTTACTGGTAAGTATACAGCATTATTTCTTAATAGACTTTCTCAAAACTCAGCAGACTTGACTTATACAAAATTGAACAAACCATCTAAAAAGTTAACTAAATTTTTCTCAAACTTGAATGACTGTCTTCACAAAATCAAATCTTGAATTTTTCAATTCAATTTTTTTTCTCTTCTTTTTCTTAAGTTATGCTTTATTTATTTTTGTTCAGCATTTGTGTTTAACAAATTTTAAAATAAAAATTGGTAACAATTTATCACAAAATTTAGAATTTAAATTAGTGCAATTATTATGTATGTATCTCCTAGAATTTCCAGGAGTACAGCTAGTGTATGTGTTTATATATATGAAATGATTAATTATATAAAATGTTAATTTCAGGTTTAGCCATGGTTTTTGGCCATTTGTTGAAGGAACCAGCCACCATCAACTACCCATTTGAAAAAGGGCCTCTCAGTCCAAGATTTCGTGGAGAACATGCTTTACGCAGGTACCCCTCTGGGGAAGAGAGGTGCATTGCCTGCAAATTATGTGAAGCAATTTGCCCTGCTCAGGTGAGATTAAAAAAAGATTAAAAAAAACAAAAAATTGGTAATTTTTGTATTTCTCAACAAAGTTAAACTCTAGTGAATTTAGATGAAATTTTACCAAATTTGATTTTTCTTTAGTTAGGCACAAGGCCAATTTTAAGAAGAAATCAGATTATAGTAATTGTGTTTTGCCAATCTTCTAAGTGGGGAAAGGTTTACATTAAATACTGACCCTGGGTGCCTGTGGGAAATACCCGTCTACCAAGCAGTCAGATTTTGTATGTATCTATTTCAATTTCTGTTCTCTGTGTATGCCAACAGTTTTTGACACTACAAAAGAAGAAAAGATGTAATGTAGCAGGTTTTAATTGCTGATATGTGGGCCTCTCACCGTGTGGGAAATGTTCCTTAATTAAGATCCTGGTAACCCTGTTCTGATCTTTACGAAATTTAGACGCAAGTCAATTTGTTGTCCACAAGTTATAGCAGTAACCTACAGCAGAGAGAGATAGACCACTGTTTTCCACACCAGAATTGTCACATTAGAGCAAAAGAGAGAATTTCTATTGGCTGACAAGGCTATCAAATGAGAAAGAAAGAAAGGCTGTGGCTTTTCAGTTTTGTGTTGTCTCTGACTTTCTCTAGGACACTGACTCCTGACTCGAATATCGGCCCACCTATTTTATAATTATTGTTAATTCTCCACATGTTACCTTATTCTTTTATGAGGTAATTAACCAAATTATTTCTGCTTATTGTTTATTTCTAAATATCTCTCTAACATAATAATTTTGTTGACTAGAAAAAAATAGTCAGTGTTTTTGAATCATAATGTCAATTATTCAGATTATGTGTTAGATAAGGTATTGCCCTCAAAATATGGAAAAATGCATTTGATTAAAAATTCTCAAGACAAAATTAATTGATAGTATTATAGGTACCACCAAAATATGTCACATGATCAGTTTAGGCCATATTGAAGAAAGAAACGTAAATATTTTTAAACTTAAAAAAAAAAAATCTCGCATAAAAGCAATAATGAACATAAAGAGTTTCTACAAAGAAAAACAGTTAATTCAAAGATCAAATTATCAGATTGGGGAAAAATTACTTACCGTTATCTTGAAAAATAAGTAAAACAGTCTTCTTTTTTTTTTACTACAGGGTCAATTTCTTTATTGATATTTTTTTAGCAGAATTCTGTATTCATGGTTCTTTTACTGAAAAGCTCTCACATCGAACTTACAAAAATATTCTCATATAATTATTCAGACTCTTATCTTTATAGAAAAAAAGTAAAAATCATTTTTTCATATTTCATAAAAGAAAATAGGGGGTAGACCTCATAAAAAAAAATATTTCCCCTAATATTTTTTTGGAAAAAACTATTTCAGGCATATTTTCATCAAAAGGTAAGCAATTCTGGAAACTTTCGTAAAAATCGGACCATTAATTTATTTTTTTATAGAATTTAAAAAAAAAGCCTCTAGTCATAACCTTTTTTTTGGCTATGTTAAATTTCAATTGATTTAATAGTGCAAAAATATAGATATTGTTTTTCATTCATAATTTTCATTATTTCTGTAAGCTGAAAGATTTTGTTTGTTTAATGTTTCTTCTTTTGAATGGACAAAAAATTTTCAAGATAATATTAACCTTTATGCAAGTTTCATTGTGTTAAATATAGGGGGAGGGGGGTAAATTTAACAGGGAAAATTGGTGGTACCTATAGTATCAAGAACTGAATTTAACACTGAATGGCTTGTAAGGTTTTAATTAGCACATAATTGTTGAATTTTGTAATAAATAAACTTTTTTTATTTTAATGCATAGGAAAGTTGGGGATTTTTTTTTTTATTTGTAAAGACATTTTCTATTCCTACATGTTTTTTGATGATCATCTTTTCTTAATTTATCTCATTTTCTTTTCTGCTGATATATTCTTCAGCCTTCTTGAAAGTTGCAAAAACTGAGACAAAAGTTATAGATGAGACTGGAACTTGAATTCTAAAATATCCATATCATTTTAACCATTAAAAGTAATTTTTCCCCTCAGACATTTTATTCCTCATTCTGGTTCCAGTTGTGTGTGTGTGTGTGTAAGAACAGTTCACATACTTAGGTAGCAATATCTCCTCTGCATAAAGCATTGTCAATATACGCATAAGAAAGACATGGACTGCCATTTACAGATTATCAATCATATAGAAATATGAACTCCCTGATAAGATGACGTAAGAATTCTTCCAAGTTGTTGCCATGTCAGTACAACTGTATGGCTGCACCACTTGGATTTTAACAAAAAGATTGGAGAAAATGCTAGATGGGAACTACACAAGGATGTTGTATGCTGTCTTGAACAAATCCTGGAAGCAGCACCCCAGAAAAAAGCAGTGTATAACCACTTACCTCCTATCACACAAACTATCCAAGTAAGACAAACAAGACATGGTGGACACTGCCAGAGAAGTAAGGCCGAACTCATGAGGGACATTCTCCTGTGAACACCTACACATGGACTCACCAGTGTTGGCTAACCAGAAAAAACTTAAATCGATCAGCTCTGTGTAAACACTAGATGCTGTACTGAGGACTTGCCAAAAGTGGTGATTGATCGGGACAGCAAGATATAGTCATGGGTATCTGTGTTGTCAACACGACTTGATGATGATCATATATAGTGATACTGATAGCTTTTTGATTTAGTGCATCCTGGGACACACATATTTCCTTTGAATGAGTCTAGGAAAATTTATGGGTCCCAACTAATGCCGTCTAACCTCTACCTTGTAACCTATCCTGTGTAATTTGTTTCTTAGAAACTATTGAAATGTATTTACAGTTAGCTTGAAATGGTGAGGGAAGAAAAAGAAAAACACTGGGATGCATGGATATGATTTTACTGCGTCCTTTTACATTTTTGTGCGTCAGGGATGCAGGATGCATACCTATCAGCATCTCTGTATATATATATGACATTTAATGTGATCAGTCTAGGGAGAAACTACAAACCACCTTTTGTTTTTGAAGTGTCAAAGTTTATTTTTCTAGATTTGTTTTTATGCTATAGGGATCTTTTGTTTCTGGAGACTTTAGCCTGTTCTTTGGTGTTTCTAATTTTTCTACTGACTTTCTCTTTTATGACATCAAATTATTTCTTTTGTCTGTTATTGATTATATTTATTAAATATTTAATACATTCCAGTAGTTAGATATTTCCACAACAATCAAATTCCATTTTTAACTTGGATACCTCTGAAAACAATACAACAATTTCAAATAATTTTATCTAATTTTTTTCAAAAACATTTCATCTTCACTTTGCTTGTCTAATCATTTATATTATTGACATGACATTTTGTCACAATCAACAAAACATGTCAATCATTCGCTGTGCCAAGGTTCAATTTTAAATTTTATTTCAATAAACTAGGAATCTTCTCTTTAGTTTTCTGATTAGTTTTATTTTATTTCCCCCTTCAGTAAGGTCATTGTCCAGTTATACTTTGGATATACTTGATGTTATAATGTTATGGGACAAAAAATCAAGCAAAAAATTAGAGAAAAAAAAATGTGTGCTCTAATGAAAATATATCAACTTAAACCCTTAAACAACTTTAAAATGCTACATTTTTTTTTTATCATTGGACTTTGAATTTTATTTCAATAAGCTATGAATTCTTCTTTATTTTTCTTGTTCTTTTTATCAACCCCCTTTAGTAGGGTTGTTGTGTTACACCAGGGGTCACCAAAGTACGGTCTGTGGAATTTTATCAGGCCCGCTGACTTATTTTTTCAATTACCTGGCCCACTGTGAAAAAAGTTTGGTGATTCCTGTGTTAGACATTAGATTAGATCCCCCATTGTTTATCTCCCTTAGTGATTCATTATTCATTAGGGTACATCTACCGAATTGTTTCTGGTACCTGACTTTCGATGTTGTCCTTTTATCAGAAAAAAGACCGAGAATGGAACTGTTGTTCATCCTTGCTAATTAATCCAGTAATTTAGACCATCACATTTTACTGTGCTGTCTCCGTGGAAATGTATCTGTTTCTCTATATAAGTGTGCATTGTTTTTGTAAGGTAAATGTTGTACCGGCCGTTCCTACAGTGGAGAACATGCACCGGTTCTCACTATAAATAGTGAGACACCGAGTGGAAAGGGAGCACTGTTCCCGTTAACGACAAGCTAGTCGTACATGTACCATTAATTGTAAATACACTTGTCTTATTTTACCCCATCTCGACTTGACTTCTTTTTACTGTTGGGACTAACATCACAACAGTAAATGACTTTCTAAACAGTCAATAAACCTGTTAATGAATACTAATTTTACTTTAGAGGTGTGATTGCCGAAAGGCATTTATCTTAGAGAATTAAATGGCCCCTCAGTTAATAAAAGAAGGGAATGGCAAGAGTTCAATAGTAAACATTGTAGAGATATTACATGCAACTGCAAAAGGAGATTTGGACACTTGACTAACTTTTTCAGTTAAATATTTCCTTCAATCTCCTAGTTTATACAAGTATCGAGCAAGTCTCTGCATGGCTGTTACGTATCCCTGGGCCAATATATAAGAATTTAAGAACTATTTGTAAAATACGTAGAGCGAATCTAGAAAGGAGGCAGCCTAATAACATGTCAGGTCTATCGGTGAAACAGATATAATGTTGCAAAACCCAAAATCTATAAGGATACTGGTGTAACATCACTAATGACATCCTTTAGTGCATTTCAGTAATGTTTAACAAGACTATTATCAAAGAGAATGCACATGTTTACACAGAAACAGATGCATGTTGATGGAGACTGCACAAGGGCCGTTGTCCTGTTACTCTTTGTGTACTCAATGTTATGAAGTTATTGACTAAAAATCAAGAAAAAAGTTAAAGAAAATAAAAATAAAATGTGTGTAATAATGAAAATATGTCATCTGAAACACTTGAACAACTTTAAATGCTACATTTCTTTTTATTATTATAAAAACATAAACCTAGATGATATTTTATTATTAAATATCATTAAGTGGTTATGAAATAATTATACATTGCTGATATTTAAATTTCTATTTTAGGCCATTACAATTGAAGCAGAACCTCGTGCTGATGGAAGTCGACGTACCACTAGATATGACATTGACATGACAAAATGTATATATTGTGGTTTTTGCCAGGAGGCATGCCCAGTCGACGCCATAGTTGAGGTAAGTAATTTCCCTTTTGTTGTGTTCTCTGCACAAGGGCGTGTGTGTGTGTGTGTGTGTGTGTGTGTGTATATATATATATATGGTAAGGAAAAAGGCTTAAAATCGGCCATTTTTGCGGTTATAGATCTATTTCTAACCACAGGTATCTGTGTATACCTATGAGTCACATCAGACAACTAACCTAATTGAAAATGGTAAACAGATAATTCATGAGGCTTTATATATAATTTTTCTGAGAAATCCTGAAAAGGTTTCGGGTTTCAATTCTTCTCATCGTCTTAGGCCATTGTGTTTGTGACCAGGTGATGATGATGATGATGATGATGATGACTGTCTGGGTGGTTTAGTCCCCTCAATAAATTCTTACTAAGAGGAATTGGGCACCTTGCTGCTTCAACTGTTTGATTGTTAATTTAAAATTTTTTTATTCCTTCTTACTGGTCATTTTCAGTCAAGTGTTTCCTTTACTCTCTCCAGTGCCTCCTTCATGAAACCTCATAAATTTCAATCCTTTTAACATAGCATTCCCCAAAGAGGTGTAATATATATATATATATATATATATATATATATATAAGTCATCCACAGACACGGTGTTTTGACGTTTCATGTCTCTTCAGTGTGGCTAGACCACCTACCTCTGACAAGGAGTGAAACCTGACTGATTTTTCCCCAGCCTGATTTGTTAACCTCTCGGCCATTTGACAGCTGCCATTTAGGGGTGGTATTTAAACTATTAAATACATACATTTATTTATATATTTTTTATGATCACCAGAGAGGTCCAGTCTGTAAACAACAGACGATCATTACTTTATGCTGGCAGTGAAAGTTAATTTAAGTCACTCCTAGAGAGCTCTACTGGGTTTTGGGAGCATATGATAAGTCATCCACATGTGACCAGATTCGGGTTTGGAAATTAGAAAAAGAAAGAAAGAAAGAAAAACGGAAATACTTAGAAAATATTTTTTGTCGGCGATCAGAATCTATGGAAAGAAAAAAAAGAATAAAAGTAATTTTTTCACTGAAACGGTAAAGATAATAATCAGCAATAATATTGACCGCTAGTGTATCTAGTGCAAGGCCGGAACAAAGGTTTTTTCTCCATCCAGAAAATATAAATAGCGAAGGTAGATAGGAGACCAATCCTTTTATTTAGACATGCTAAAAGCACCCAGAGGGCTTGACACGATTACCTGTCAAAACTTAATGAAAAGATTTTTTCTTAGATAAGAATCAGCCCGGCGGTTAGAAAGAAGGCCTGTCCTTTTGGTTGGGACTAAAAGTGTCTGGATAGTTTGACGGTCAAAAGATAAAGGTCAGGCTTGGTTTCTCCGTTAAGCTCCTTTGTTTGAAGTGGCCGGAAGAGATGGCACTTAGATTGTGATGCGGAAGTAAATTTGATTGGCTGATTATGACAAAAAGAGAGGCGGCGCCCTTGATAAAATGAAAGGTAAAGAGGAGGTAACGAATATCTTCGCGCTGGCCGGAAATAAGAATTTCCGATCGAAAAATTATTTAAACTGAGACGATCTTGACGAGAGATCAGAATGAAGCCGGGTGTGCTTGAGAACGGTAGCTAAGAAAGCTTGAAGTGTGGACGTAAAGATCCTGTAGCCGACAGATAGACTGACTTCAGCCAACATTGCCGCGAATATTATTCCGACCAGAACACATTGAATTGAGGTCCATCACTCCCCCGTCTTGAGAAGTAATTATTTGTATTCTTGTATTTTTGAATATAAATGTTGTTGATTTTTGAAGAAGAAAAAGAGTCGTTATTTTTTTTCATATGACCAATCGGCCGCCATTAATCTCGGAAATCAGTTTCTATAGCAGATTTCTAGTCGTTTGAGATCTTAGCACAACGTGGGGCATTCGGCTAGACTTCCAGCAAATATAGATACCCTGCAATCCGTGGTTGATGCAGAAAATCCGATCTTGACGGCCAATTTCGGAGATTCTGTGAGCCCTTTAGCTCGGGAGCGACCGACGGGTTATATTTGGTGCCTTAATGACCAAGGATTTTTCGACCGGACTGTGACCACAGTGGAAAAAAAACCCAAGAAGAAACCACCCCAGGAACCCAGACAGCAAGGACGCTGAAACATTGAGACCCAGGAACCCAGGAGCTTTGAACGAGACGACAGTTTTTAAAAGAAAAACAAAAACAAAAGAGACTCTAGTCAATTTGACTTTAAAAAAAATAATTCTGAGAGAACCAGCAACCCAGAAACTGAGGAGGCAAGGATCATTTAAAGGTGGACACTCTTTTGGTTTTTCCCTTTTTCTTTGTTATCATATATCTCTTGCCAGTGTTTTTGAGTATAATGAGTGTGGGCGGGTCTCAAGATAGTTTGAATAGGGGGTGTCAGGAAGCTGATGAGGGTGGATTAGAAAGAGGAAACCTTCATAGGATATTAGGTGGGATGCGAGTGCCAGTATTTAAGGGCGATTCTACCAGACTGCAAGACTGGATAGAGTCGATAGAAAAAAAGAAATTGATCTATGGACTATCGGAGAGGGAATCGGTGCTGTTAGCATTTGAGGCAACAGCGGGGCCGGTTTCGAAATCCATAAGAAGATGGATGGGAGAAAGTCCCGGTTTGGGATGGGAAGACTTAAAAGGGAAAGTAATGGAAAAGTACGCTAGTGTTTGTACTGAGATAGAAGCAAGCAGGAAGTTACTTAGGCTGAAGCAGGAATCTGGAGAAACTCCTTCAGAGTTAGGTGAGAGAGCGCCGAATTGGCGTTGCTCGCCTACCCAGAGGAGGCGGCTCGGGAATGTAAGGTGATCCAGGCCCAGCTGGTGGATCTGTATATAGATGCCTTACAGGACGACGAAGTGAGGAATGAAATACTTCGTGGGAGACCGGCCAGGTTGGCCGATGCGTTAGAGCTAGCCCGAGATGGAGAGAGATTCTGGGATCGATCTCGAATTAGAAAGAGCCAAGCTCAGGAAAGGATTCAGGAAGGAGCGAGAAATATTTGGGAAAGGAGGGTCCCAGATCCAAGAGGGGGACGGAGAATACTCCATGAAATAAGTGAAGATTGGGAGGAAGAAATAGACCCTAGGCGTGAAACATGGTCAGTGTGGCGTGGATTTCATAATCCCCCACCGAGACATAACAGGATGGTTTGTTGGACCTGTAAGGGTGAAGGACATAGGTCCGTAGAGTGTCCGACAGGTAGAAAGAGACAGGAAGCTGGGTGGGATAGACAGAATAAGGATAGGCCTAAAGGATCTCCAGTAGCTAGTCCCAAAGCTGTCCCAAGAAATCAGGGGAAGGCCTATGGAACAATTAATGTGATAAGAACTAGGGTAGCCCCAACTAGAAAGATAAGCCTCAGATGTTGGAACTGTGGACAACCAGGCCATATGTCTGCCAACTGTCCTCATAGGAAGTGCTGGGTTTGTGATCAGTTAGGTCACGTTAAGAAGTCCTGTCCCAGGCGATAAGAAGAGAAAACAGGACTGGGTATAAGACGAAGTGTTGGAAGTGCTTTCGATTGGGCCACATTAGTAAGTACTGTTTTAGTGGAACAGAAAGTAAGATAGAGTCGGAAAGTTGTGACTCTGAGGCAGGAACGGATAATGTGAAATATCTGTTACCAGTCCCAATGTCTGGAAAGATACAGGGTTGGAGAAAACGTAAGTCAGAAGGAAAGGCTCAGGTATTCTCGCTCTTAACTGGGGAGAAACAACTGACCTGTAGAGTTAGATTAGGGAAAATTAAAGTAGAAGCTTTAATTGACTCTGGGGCATCCGTGTCATTGATTAGTAGGGTCGTTTATGATCGCCTGAAGACCCGGAGGGAATTTAAGAAATCGGACCTAAGTATTAGTCAGGCTAGTGGTGAAGATTTGACAGTATTAGGTATGACATGGCTACCATTGAGGGTAGGTGGATGGAAAAGAACCACAAGCTTTATGTAGTACCTGGTTTGCACAACGAGATAATTTTAGGGAGAGACTGGCTAGGACGAAATAGGGCACAGTTGACGTTTAACCCCCCAATGTTGTCAGTGGGTGGGGTAGAGGTGTCCCTAGGGGGCGGTGAAGAAAAGGTAGTAGGAATACTAGCCAAGAAGGATGTAAAATGTCCGCCCAGAAAGATAGTCGCAAGTAAAGGTGAGGGAGAGGAAGTAGTTCCTATCTCCCAACTACGAGAGAGACTTGGAAAAGAAGAAAGTGTAGAGAGTGAGCCTGAGTTGCCACTCAAATTGAGGATAAGGGGAGCACAGGTGTGAAACCTCAAGGGGAGTAGTGCTGGCCCCCAACAATGAGTAGGTAGAAGGTAATGGGAAAGTGAATAATGTCTTGGGTTGTTCGCGTGTGCTGCCGTTCGTGTGGAAGGGCCCCCATGCGGGGGTGGTGCTCGCGGATATTTTGAGACTGAATTCACCAAGCATTAGGGTAGGTAACCGAAGAGATAGATATCTGTATGAATTGATAGAAATACTAGTGGTGGTTACCTATAAGTAAAATAGGAGACTCACTCGTCTCTTTTAAGGATGAATAAAACGAGTGAGGTGATCATAGCCAGATCAAGGTGGCTGATAGTGATAGACTTAGGGCTGTATGTGGAGATATTGACCAGGTTGGTAAAAGAATTAGCTGAACTTAGGAAAATTAAGTTCACTGAGAGAATTCGGATGATGATAAGTATCTAAGGTTGTTAGATTTCTTGGAGCAGGAGGCTTCTATGGTAGCATACCGGGGGAAGAAAATGCAGAATTATTTGAAAGGGGGTAGAGTTGTTGCAAACCAGACCAAAAAGAGCGGTGGTACCCATAGCAGGAAAAGCCCTAAGTGTGTTGTTCGGAACAGTATCCGAAAGCGACAAGAAAATTGAAAGATGTAAAAGAGGGTCAGAAAGTGTTAGCCCAGGTAGCTAAGGAAAGCGTATCCATTTTAAACATGACAAGGGTGGAGTTAGCTAAGAACAGAGGCACTATAAATTGGCTTATTGGTAGTATGGAAACCTTGCAGGGAGAAGTGGGGAATGTGACAGACAAGTATAGTAACCCCTGGTTATCTTAGAAGTATTCTCGTAGGTATACGGGCAGGGCTCTCTCATCATTTGAGATTGCCAGTTGACCCTACTAAAGAATTGTGGATGTATTATAGTGCCTTGGGCTGTGTTACGTTTTAGAAGATGATAGACTGTTGGTATTGTTATCCGTTCCCCTACTGGATAGAGATAGTATTTTTGAAAGATATCAGGTGATGAATTGACATCTCCCATAACCCCGGGTAGACCAGACACTTGGAGCAGTTGCTCGATATAAAATTGAAACTGAATTTCTCGTTTTGAGCTTGGTTCGACTAGAATTCCTGCTGTTGTCAGAGGTAGAAGCAATAAGGTGTAAAAGTGATGTCTTAGGAACTTGCGACTCTGTGAGTCCCATATATGTAATGGATAATCGTAAGTTGTGTATACTAGAGTTATACAAAGAGAAGTTTCAGGAAAAAAAGAATCAATTTTTAACTTATTGGGGACCAATATTAGCGATTGGGTGGAGTTGTGGAAACCCCTAGTGAAGGATTTTCGAGGCAACGTTAAGAAAGATACCTAAGCTTTTAGGGCCAGTTGAGAGGATTGATTTAGACCAGTTACAGGATAGGTTAAGTTCAGTAGGGACATCGAATTCAGTGTGGAAGGGAACGTCGGGGATGGTGATAAACTGGTCGGTTATGATAGGAATTTGGCTGATCATAGTGATGGTACTATCAGCAGTATACTTGTGGAAAAGACGTAGGAAAGTATTAAGTAGGAAAAGAGCACTGGCAGGCGTGTGTGAGAGCAAGGAGGGAAACCCACTAGGTGTTTCTGTGTAAGGCAAGGGAAACTCAAATGAACCATTGCCAATGATTGATACAAAAAAAAAAACTCTTGACGAAGGACTGAAGGCTGCTGTTAAAGCAAAAGCTTGTTGCTAAATATATGTGTGCGTGTGTGTACACATATATTACATGTGTTGATATTCTGAACATAATCTACGGATTGGATTGAGTAATTGGTAAGGAGCGCTGAGAGCTCTGTTTGAATTCTATCCTACTGCATAAAAAGAACATTTAAAGAAAAAAAACTCTACTGCATGATTAGTAGAAAGAAAATTAATATGAATGAAAAAAAAAACTGAGAAAGAACTGGAACAATTGCATGATCAAGGAAGAAGTAAAGACGTTTTCTGTTTCTACTGAATGATTAGTAGAAACCTTTTGTATGAATTGTTTTTGAACTTACCAGTCGGTAGGTGGGTTGATATGTCATTTACAAGTAAATGACAAAAGGCGAAGGGAGTGATGTGACCTGATTCGGGTTTGGAAATTAGAAAAAGAAAGAAAGAAAGAAAAACGGAAATACTTAGAAAATATTTTTTGTCGGCGATCAGAATCTATGGAAAGAAAAAAAGAATAAAAGTAATTTTTTCACTGAAACGGTAAAGATAATAATCAGCAATAATATTGACCGCTAGTGTATCTAGTGCAAGGCCGGAACAAAGGTTTTTTCTCCATCCAGAAAAGATAAATAGCGAAGGTAGATAGGAGACCAATCCTTTTATTTAGACGTGCTAAAAGCACCCAGAGGGCTTGACACGATTACCTGTCAAAACTTAATGAAAAGATTTTTTCTTAGATAAGAATCAGCCCGGCGGTTAGAAAGAAGGCCTGTCCTTTTGGTTGGGACTAAAAGTGTCTGGATAGTTTGACGGTCAAAAGATAAAGGTCAGGCTTGGTTTCTCCGTAAGCTCCTTTGTTTGAAGTGGCCGGAAGAGATGGCACTTAGATTGTGATGCGGAAGTAAATTTGATTGGCTGATTATGACAAAAAGAGAGGCGGCGCCCTTGATAAAATGAAAGGTAAAGAGGAGGTAACGAATATCTTCGCGCTGGCCGGAAATAAGAATTTCCGAT
The DNA here is from genome assembly GCA_023376005.1 of Doryteuthis pealeii. Taxonomy (NCBI): domain Eukaryota; kingdom Metazoa; phylum Mollusca; class Cephalopoda; order Myopsida; family Loliginidae; genus Doryteuthis; species Doryteuthis pealeii. The sequence goes on along the minus strand of CM042138.1, from coordinate 143,422,513 downwards.
TGAAAAATTATTTAAACTGAGACGATCTTGACGAGAGATCAGAATGAAGCCGGGTGTGCTTGAGAACGGTAGCTGAGAAGAGGCCGAATGGGCAGATGAGGCCAAACGGGCAGATGAAGTTGTGATCGCTTGAGAATCGGGCTAGCTGACAAGATTAACGCAATACTGAGAGCCGAGAGTAACTGACTTCAGCTAAGACCATTTTGAAAACTTAGTCAACTTACGAACTGTTTTGCACAATACTTTGCAGAAGACCAGAAGTATTTAATTACGGGCACATCACTCCCACAAACCTTGAGAAGTAATTATTTGTATTCCTGTATTTTTGAATATAAATGTTGTTGATTTTTGAAGAAGAAAAAGAGTCGTTATTTTTTTTCATGTGACCAATCGGCCGCCATTAATCTCGGAAATCAGTTTCTATAGCAGATTTCTAGTCGTTTGAGATCTTAGCACAACGTGGGGCATTCGGCTAGACTTCCCGCAAATATAGAGACCCTGCAATCCTTGGTTGATGCAGAAAATCCGATCTTGACGGCCAATTTCGGAGATTCTGTGAGCCCTTTAGCTCGGGAGCGACCGACGGGTTATACACAGACACTGTGTTTCAACGTTTCATGTTTCTTCAGTGTGGCTAGGCACAGCAACTACCAGGAACGAAACCCGACTGACTTTGTATATACTTTGCCCATGAGTTGGTTTATATTTTTTCAAACTCTTCTGCTCACAGCTGTCATTGTTTGTAACTATTACATCTTTTTAGTGGGCATGACATTAAATCAGTCATTTGGAAACAATATGACAATTCCAAATAATTTTATTATAAAGAAGTCCCACATTAATGCAACATAATGAAAATAGTGCAAATTATTTTCAATTCTTGATTTGAATATTTTGTATTTGTTGGCCAACCTCTGTGTCATGTAGCATTGATTATTCTCATGTAATGATTTCGTTATTCTTAATTAAGGACTTGATTATTCATGATTATTTGAAATGATTTGATTTGATTATTTTCAAGTCACGATTTCATTATTCATGACTTGATTATTCTGAATAATTTGATCTAATTATTCATAAGGATTAGATTATTTGTAATAATTTTATTTGATTATTCTTAAGTAATGTCTTAATTATTCATAATGATTTGATTATTCTTAACCTCACCTAATCTAAATGAGCATCAAGCATTTGGAAAATATTTCAACACAAAACTTCACAATTCACTTTTGACACATTTGATCATTCACTGTAAATTCTTCATTACAGTACAATATTCTTTTTGCATTTCTCTGAATGTTTGAGATGAGGCTTGAAGATTAGTATTATTAGCATTATTCGGACTGTGTCCCCATCTTCATTGTTATTTGTACAATACTAATATTTTTGCATTTGGCTCATTTTATGACATTGTTCAAAATAATTAAAAAAATAGCAAAAATGTTTCTGATTTTATTCCATCTTCAATTTTAGAATCAATAAGCAAAAACAATTTTGATAAAACAAAAACTTCATCCATTTTAGTATATTTTTTATTTTATTTAATCACAAAATAATTCTCTCTTTCTGTTTTTCTTTTTTTAACTAACCTGTTTTATTTCTTTTTAGGGTCCTAATTTTGAGTTCTCTACCGAAACTCGTGAAGAGTTGCTGTACAATAAAGAGAAGCTTCTTACCAATGGGGATAAATGGGAACCTGAAATTGCTGCCAACCTCCAGGCAGATTATCTATATAGATAACGTTCCTGCCTTTTAGATAACATACTATGACCAAAGCCATGGAAGCATTTATTGTTAGTTCATAGTTTCTGGTTGAAAACTTGGAAATCAAACCTTATCTGTACATTTATATCAGTTTATTAAAATAAAAAAAACAAAAAAAATAGTATACATTCTTTATCAATTATTTTTGTATTTAAAAATATTTTTTCTTCTGACTTTAATGTTCCACAGAAATATTTCATTGTGCATTTCATTGTAATTGTCAAGTGTATAAGCTTCAAATGAAATGCTTATTTTTTTAATTATAATGGAGATTGTGTGTTTTTCTATCTGTAACCGAAACTATATTATTACTCAAGTCACAATTTCCTTAGTTATTAATGACACATTCTCCATGATTCTATTTCTATTTAAACCTCAATTAATAATAAAACTGTTTGACATTATTAATACTGTTGGCCTTACCTAAATACTAATAACATGCAATTGTATTTATATATACAACAAAATACCAGTTTTCAGTGTAAACGTAAAGCTAATTTGCATATTGATATTAAAAAAAACTGATTTTAATAAAAATGTGCTTGGTATTATTGATTTCTAATTGTTTGGTTTTATCTTAATGAATATGAGTAAAAATCTCTTCAATAAATCCTAAAAGAAATTCATTAACAAGAAGAAATAACTGTAATTTTATTCTTTACTTCCTATTTTAACTAAATAGTTAAATTAGGAAAATTTAGCATTGAAAAACGGAAGTGATGAAAGAGTAAATTTCAGTTGTTCTATTTTTCGATTATACCCCCTCCGTTTCAAATCTTTTTATCTGAATTCTTATTTAGTTTCATTAACCTTTCTAATTTAATACAATATTTTATTACATTTAAACTTAAATACTTGCACCCGGAGGTGCATATATTTGCTAGTTTTTTTAATGAAGTTTAGTTAAGATTTAAATTTAACCAGAAACTTATGGTAAAAATCACACAGAGTAAGTAAGTTCATAGAGTTTGATTGGTAGCAGCCAGATGACCTTGGGTCATCTAGCTCAGGAGGAGTCAGGATCAAATGGGACCCAGGGAAAATCAGAATTCAGAGTTAATTAACTGATGTTGTATACCCCACATTGACATTGAACATCGGGTATATAAACGGTGAGTGAGAGAGTATTACTTCAGAGAGTTCTTGGTGATAGAGAAAAACAGATTGGTTGGTTGGTTTATTGATTTTAACGGCATATCAACCCATCCAGGGTTATATCATGCCTAACGGTTAGATGAAAGACAGAGATTAGAGTTGAGACTTACTTGTTTCATTTCTGCTTTACTGCTTCTGCTAACTTGTCTGACTGTCGTCATCTTGCTTTCTTCTAACTGCTTCTTCTTTTTCTTAACTAAGGGCTTCTTTTTCCTGGGCTAGTTTTAGTCATTTTAATTAATCAAATGAACTACAAGACTTTTATTTCTTGATCAAGTTTCTTTATTTAGTCTAGCCCATGTTCTTCCGCGTGGAGTCAACCTCAGCAGTGACACGTCTGTTTTGCCTCAATGTCCGGTTGAAACTAAAATCTAGTCCCGTGTTTCTCGTGACACGTTCTCCAGAGACCAGGGGTGTATAACTGTCCTAGTAGTTTTCCACTCCTGATCTTGAAGCCAACAGCCCCCATATTAAACTACAGAGTCTGTCAACAATTTATAACACTATAAATTGTAACACTGAGAGTCAAGTCAGTGCACAATGGGTTCTGCATGTGTGTGTCTAAGAAAAAATTGAGGAAATAAAAACTGTGTACATGAATTCAGTCTATCAAAGATGGAAGTAAAGAAAGACAATCCTAAGAAGATGTCCCCAACCAGAAGAGAACACAGCCCAAGAGATAAGACATTGCGTATAGTAAATAGGTAAATGACAATGCAACACATTGTGCATTATTATAATCATCTAGTGCAGTGATTCTCAACGTGGTCCCTCTGGACCATCTGTGGTCCACAGAACATTTCTAGTGGTCCACAGAGAGTTCGAAGCCACAAAAATGTTTTAGCCATTTCACAAAAATTTAACTAATTTAGCGCTTCTTATAATGACCCTCCCTAGTTGAAAATCTCTATTTAAGTGCACGTCGATGATCGTCGGAAAATGAATTGTCTTGTCTTACTTTAACACGTGTGCTCGCAGCAACATTCAAGAAAAGTAGGATTGGTCCATGGGAATTTTTTGAATAAAAAATGGTCTATAAGCCGAAAAAGGTTGAGAAGCACTGATCTAGTGTGTACTCTATAAATGAAATGACTTGTAACTGTGTGGGTACCATCCCCCAAATAACCACAATTCAAAACAACCTCCTTTTGGTTAATATTGAAAAGAAAATCAAAAATCAAAAAAAATATTTTTGTAGTAAAGCTTTTTTTAAGAGGAGTACAAACAAAATATTAATAAACCAAAATAATCAGATTTTATCACCAGAAATTCAGTTGTTTTGAAAATACCCGATTATTTAGGAGGGACTCTTTGATGCAAAGGAATAATGTAAGTATGTTTATAAATAATGTTGGAATATTTGTTTATATATATATTTACCAACCCCTCCGTACGAGCAGGATGTGACTCAAGTCAATTTCTTAAGCGGAGTTCAACAGGTTTGAATTCAGAGTTTTCCTTCTCCTAGACCGGTTGCCTAACCAAGATTAAAGAGCCCAGTCTGCCCTACTATTTATCCATAGCTGGAGGGAGAGTAGGATTCATAACTTTTCCAAGGGTATTAGTGCTAAGTGAAATGCAATTACCACATCTAGGATTTGAACTCGGGTGCAACAAGTCCATTTCCCATGACTTTAACCATTACACCACACACTTCCCACATTTTTTTTATATAGGTGTGCTGGAGGCCACAGCTTAAATTTTTAGACTCTTCGTAGCTGCGTGGATTCAATCAGCCAATCAACACGCTCGAATACATGGTTAACTATTTAATGGCCTTCATGGAAAGTTGTTCAGTTGCTTATGCTTAACACGGACGAAGGAATCAACAACTCAAATCATTTCTCTCAAACGGATCAAACTTAATACCACAAGGGATCTTCACTGTAAAGTGCTTTCACCTGCAGCCTAAAAATGGCCACAAGAATCTTAGCAAATAAATCTACAAAATGTTAACTTTTTATAAGTAATGATAGATTCTACTAAGAAAATTGTATTATTAAACTTCTTCTTGATCACTAGCAGGATCTGTGGAAAATCCATGGGACGAAAAAAATCAAGAGGAGCTATTTAAGCAAGAATGGATGATTTGCAATTTTATTACATATAAATCCTATTTTTTTACTTTGCAATAAATAATCCACAAAAATATAAAATAACAATTTTTATAATACTTGATACACATATCATTTGTTAATTTTAATTCAACCAAAACTACAATATCAATATGTAGTTGCATATTTTATTTTGCGCCCCAAATGAATTCAGGTGTGAATAGAAATTCCACCACTGTATTCCTCATAAAATTCTACCCAGGGAAATTTTTGTTTGATCTTTGTGTAGAATTTTCAATTGCATTCCCGGACTGCCGATAGACACCACAAATATTGTATAAGATTGGTTAAATTTTGGACCTTTTTTTTGAATTATTTTTTTTTTCCTTTTTTTTGTTGTTTATATCTTTTTGACTGGGGCTGGGTTATACTGAGGCCGGGTTAGCTCAGTCAGTAGAGCACTCACATTGGAATCACAAGGTTTTGAGTTCGATACCAGTCCCTGTCAACTCAGCGTATGAGTAGCACAAATTTGTAATCTGATCTGTGTGGTAAAGTGGGGAGCTGACGGTAGGTGTGGCGCTCCACCTCAACAAAAAATATCCCTGGTCTAGCGCTAGTGAAAAGGGATAGACACTCTCACTGTCAGCTGATAAGACTGTTGGAATATTTTGTGGATATAAGAGGCTGCAGTCCACCACTTAAATTTATAGACTAAGCAAGGTCATGTGTTTAAACCTCAGCCAATCAACAGCCTGAATACGTGATTGGTTAACTACTTAATCGGCTGATACTAACAGATGTCCATTTGCAATCATTGACAAAGGACCTGCAAGACTGAGGAGCACCAAGGAACAACCAAAGGATTCTTTACTAAGGATCATGCTCTGCTTAACACAAAGGATCTCCACTGGATAGCATTCTTGCTTGAAGCCTAAAGGATGGCCACAAAAATCATAACACTCCACCAATTTTACTTTTTTTACTTGTATCTCTTTGCATCCCACATTCCTGAAGTATTAATTTGTTGAGGATAGGGGATATGTTGTAGAAAACTGTCCGTAAACTGATGGTAGTAATTTCAGGGATGAGTGCACTCTCTATACATCCCCATGACTAATTGGGTCCTTTTTAAAAAAATTTTTTTTATATGAGTTGCATTATTTAGTCAAAGTTGTGGTGTACTATGACATTACATGTGTTGTTTATTTTAAAATCCTTTTTTATGTTTGTCTGTTATTTTCAAATCTCTGGAAGTTTTGCCAATGTATTTTATTGTTTATAGATTATTTTGTAAACTCTTGCTTTAGATGTGGAATCCATTTTTTATTTGTTCATTATATTTCTCATTTTTTCCAGAGGTGTTTGTTACTATATTTATGTTAAGATGGTTTAAGTTTTTACAAGATTGTTGGTTATTGGTGTTTGTTGTTAGTATTATGTAGGTATGGCCAAAATTTCACAATTTTGTATCCCCTCCTCATGAATTAAAATTCAACAAAACTTGGAAAAAATGAACAAAATTTAACATAACTTTTGTTGCATTAAAAGAGGAACTATAAAAAATCCCTGTAAAGATTATTTGTTTTGCAGTCTTTAAAACGGGAGAATTTTATAAATTAAAATTTAAAATTCAAAATTAGAAGTAATTCAAAACTTGGGTAAAATTCAGAAAAAAAAAAATTTCACTTTTAACGATCATAAATATCTTTTCAAATGAGTTTACAAATAATCATAAAAATCAAAACGGTAGTTGATTTTTGGTAGAATTTAAAAAAAAAATCCCTGTGCTTTTGAATTTCAAACATTTTATAACATAAATAGATTATGCAAGTGTTGGAATATTTTGATATATAAGGTGTGCTGCAATACACTACTTAAATTTATAGACTAAGCGAGGTGTGCATGGCTGGTTGACTACTTAATCGCTGATACTGAGAGACGTCCTTTTACAATCATTGACGAAGGACTTGCAATACTGAGGAGCACCAAGAAAAAAACCAACAGATTCTTTACTAAGGATCATGTTCCGCTTAACACAAAGGATCTCCGCTGGACAAGCATTCTTGCTTGAAGCCTAACGGATGGCCACTAAAATCGTAACAACATGGCTAATGTATAAATTTGAAATTTTGATTTATAGACTTCCCTACTATTTACCCATAACTGAGATATGGATTCCTGCCTTTCCTAAGGGCATTAGCGGGAAAGTGAAATGCAAACTGCCTGAACCTGAATTTGACAAATAGAGCTTTGTGTTTGGATCCTTACTGTTCTATTTGTTTTGTTTGTTTTGTTTTGTTTTGTTTTACAGCATATCAACCTCGGTGGGTCATTTAATGCCGATAAAGTTTTGAAATAAATCAATTCTTAATGGATAATACAATTTTTTTATAAACTCATGTTTTTCTATTTAACCCATAGATGGGACCCTAACAGGTACTACCACTCCGGGTCAGAGTGGACCAGGGAGCAATGGTGATGAAGGGGTGCCCCACATTCCCCAAACCTTCAAAACTGGAACCTCACCATCAGATAGAGTTTAACGTCATTCCCAGGACATGTAGACCCTCAGTCACCGCCTTCTAGCACCCATATGATAAAAAGGGGTTGGGGCTTGCCATAAGGGCAATAGGGTTGGGAAAATCATATAGGTGCTAGGGCTTGACGTGACCAGCTGATTGATCGGAGGGGGCCTCTCCGTCTATCCCAAGATAGGGCCAAAGTGGAGTTATTGCAAGTCATGAACTGCTCATCCACCTGCGTTCTATCCTTAAGCATCACGGGTCGCCACCCACGGCCAACAGGTGGCCCCATTGGGGGAGTCTTACCCCTCTGCAGAGGTGCAGTCGGTGCATTCTAACGCCCTAGCCGACAGGGTGGTTTAGTGTTCTAGGTATGACAATAAACGGCATTTAGTGGTAAGGTTCCAATTCTGGAGCTCTCGGGAATATGGAGTATCCTTTCATTGCAATTACTCCTAGGTCCACTGTGACCCAGAGTGGTATTTCATCTATAGGTTAAATAGATAAAAACATCAGTTAAAATATGTTTAAAAATGAGTTAAAAAATGAATACCTAACAAGAATGAATCAAACAAAAACGACTTCGGCATAAAATAACCCAAGTGTTGACATGCCGTAAAATCCAACCAACCAACCAAATTGAAAATCTGAATTCGAAATGCTGACTTTATCTACTTCTTGAATACAGAGCACTGTCGATGGTGGGGAGGAGGATATCTCAATTATAAGGTAGGTAAAAACAAAATGTTAGTTTCATATGAACCCCTAGGCGTTTATGACCTTTGCTTAGTTGTGTAAAAATGCAGGGAAATGTTCAACTTCTTTGAGTGTTAAAATGTGTCCTACAAACAGAGAAAAATAGGCTTATCATTTACACGAATAGTTGGTCGACAAAGCGAACTTGATCGTAAGAATAAATTACGGGAGAACCTACTGTGGATCGAACTCACTGTCCCTATGTTACGAAACCAGTTTCCACAAATACCATGCTAATGTTTTATTTTTTTTTAGTCAAGTTTTGTCTTTTGCTTATTTTGTAACTTAAATTGTGTTTGTTTGAGAGGCCCGGATGATATTTATTGTAGACTGTCTCATGATTGGATTATTGCTGTTGGCGAGTCTATACATTGGCGTCCACTTCATTGTTGTCGAACAAATGCTGAGTTTTTACAACTTGTAAGCACTAGGCAACATATTTGGTCTTATAGTTTTTATTTATCTATTTAGGCCCCTTATGTAACTGAGAAACATTAATCTGTTGCCTCTCTTCAACCCTTGATAATCTGCTGCGTTTTTGCAGTCATTTTAGTATAGCTTAACCTATTCTAATTAATATGACTAAATATGTTTAATGAAACTTTAAACTAAGTTCTAATATTGCTACAGTAATGTAAGGGATAACTGTAGCCACGAAGCTTGATAAACTTTAGCAAAAGATCATGTAGCCCAACTAAAGGTCATTAAGTATTCTCCTGCTTAAAATCTCCCCAGCACCACACCGCCCTGTCTGCTGGGGCGTTAGACTGCACCTCTGCAGAGGGGTAAGACTCCCCCAATGGGGCCACCTGTTGGCCATGGGTGGCGACCCGTGATGCTTAATGATAGAACTCAGGTGGATAAGCAGTCCATGACATGTACTACTCCACTTTGGCCCTATCTTGGGCTAGACGGTCGGTCGGTCGGTCGGAGAGACCCCCTCCGATCAATCGGCCGGTCACGTCACTAGCACATGATTTTCCCAACCCTATTGCCATTATGGCAAGCCCCAAACTCTATCTGATGGCGAGGTTTGGGGAATGTGGATCACCCCTTCATCACCATTGTTCCCTGGTCCATTCTGACCCGGAGTGGTAGTACCTGTTATGGTCCCATCTATGGGTTAAATAGAAAAATGTATTTATAAAAAAATATATTATCCATTAATTTACTTATTTCAAAAACTTTATCGGCATTAAATGACCCACTGAGGTTGATATGCCGTAAACCAAACCAAACTCCCCACTACTTTGGATTTGGAGCAGATAATGTAGTCTCGGTGGATCAATGTTTTGATCAAATTAACTTTCCGTCTATGGGGGCAGAATGACCCCCAACGAGTGTAGGAACCCAAAAAAGCTGACTTTCGGTAGATGGAAGTCAAAATTCCATTGTCAGTGCACTCAACAAGAACATCAAGGAAGGGGAGACTTGTTCTCAAATTCACATGTAAAAGTCTTAAATGTAGAGGTGTAGGCTACAGTCCCAAGCCGATTATCGTTCAGTTGTGTCGGATGTAAAAAGTGGCCAAATAAATTGTCCTTTATTATTAAAATGATATCACCTCAAAATTCCAATTTTTTTTTTTTTTTTTTTTTTTTTTTTTCGTGCATAAGTTTCTTGCATCAAGAATTAATAAAATAAGTTTTAAGTGATTAAAATACGTATAGAACGAAAATAGCTCCGAATTCAAATTAGCCAATGAGATTACAGATTTTATCTGGAATGTAAACATCAGCTGATGTTCTGTGTTTATGAAATAAAAAAAAAAAATTAATTTAGAATGACCCTCAAAACACCCCCCCCAAAATTCCTAATAATATGCTTTAGTAACTAAAGCAAACAATAATGCTTTAGTAACTAAAGCAAACAATTTTTTTTCTTCAGGAAAAATTTCAAAATATAATTTTCAATTAAAGAACTGGCTTTTTAGAAAATCGGGGAAAAAATGAATAGTATTTCGTATACAGATATTAAAAATGCTCATTTTTTATACTAGCTACTGACAAAATGAACCTAAAATGCGTATGTCTTTAGCCCCCCCCCACAGAAAATAATTTACCAAAAATCAGGGAATTATCGGATTTTAATGAAACTTTCAGTTTATTTATCAATGAACGATCTTTATAATGCATTTATTTTATTTCAAAACTTTCTCATTTTTCTCAGGTCACTTAATTTTGACCCCCCACCCTTATGTTGGGGGCGTAAATTGTTTTGCGAGTTGGTCATTTTCGATACTAATTACAGTATAAATAAAGAGATAAAAGACCGACCTTATGAATAGAAACAACAAAAATCTACGCTATATGCGAAATACTATTTTTTTTTCTTTTTTCTAAAAAGCAAATTCGCTTATTACTCGTTTTATTTACGTGACTTTTTGGAAGGTAAAATGCACATAAAACATTTTTGTCGCTAACAACTGTTGCTCCTTCTTCGCTGGAGGTGGCCATTTTGTTTACTTATTTATATTTCGAATACACGATTCTCATTCGCTAATTCTGTTTTCGGAGCTACTCCATTTTGCTTCGTATTTTTTTTTACAAAGTAGCCCGTTTAAATTTTACTTTTCGCATAATATCAAAGGCCACTGATTGCGAAAACTTTTTATTAGCCTTTTTTGATTTTTAATTAATAATTACGCTAAAATTATTACCGCTAATTGTTTCGCTACGTAATTCGAAAACTAAGCCTCTTTTGACGTCTGGGAGTGTAGCCTAGTGGACGAAAGACTAATTCTTAGTTCGTTTGTTGGGCTTGAACTTTGGGCACTTGAAGTTTTACGCTTAATTTCAAGTCTTTTCTCACGTTGGCAACATTTGTATGAATCGAGGTTAGAAGTTCAGACTTGTAAATTTGGTACAATTTCCTTCAATTAACTCGTATACATTCCAAATTCTTCTGTGAACCGTGTTTTCTAACTTGTCATGGTCCTAAATCCAAATTGGAGTCCTAGTTCCATCAATATAACTCCTGGAAACCCTTTCAGAATATTTCTACAAATATACACACCGTAAACCAATGCTGGCCCTTAAAAACGACTGATTCACCCTGTGGAATGATAGATATCTGTCTTCCTACGTGCACAGAATGCGACAAAGAGTAAACTCCTTCAGGGACACCCCTCCCCAACAGCAAGGCGATATATTTACATTCCAGGACCCCATAAATTATAGCAACGACCGAGATTGTAGATAGGAATTTAAGGTAGATGACAAATTAGGTTTTAAGTTGGCTTAATATACGCCAACTTAAACTGCCTCTAGAAACGTTTGTAAATCTTCATGACGACTATTTCATTGCTGAATAGCAAAATGAATCTTCCCAATCTCACATCGACGGTGCTTAAACCATACTGACTTGACATAGTTATTTAAACCTTCACTACTAAATCTATTTGAAACGGACACTCGGTGAAGTGTTAAAGATAATGCCTAGGAAAATATTTACATCAGTTACAAGGAAAACCCCGCCCTGTAACTAAACGTCATTAAGTATTCTCCTGCTTAAAATCTCCCCAGCACCACACCGCCCTGTCGGCTGGGGCGTTAGAATGCACCGACTGTACCTCTGCAGTGGGGTAAGACTCCCCCAATGGGGCCACCTGTTGGCCGTGGGTGGCGACCCGTGATGCTTAAGGATCGAGCCCAGGTGGATGAGCAGTTCATGACTTGAAATGCTCCACTTTGGCCCTATCTTGGGCTAGACGGCGGTCGGAAGGCCCCCTCCGATCAATCGGCTGGTCACGTCTATGATTTTCCCTACCCTATTGCCCCCTTATGGCAAGCCCCAACCCCTTTTTATCGTATGGGTGCTAGAAGGTGGTGACTGAGGGTCTACATATCCTGGGAATGGGAGGTTTGGGGAATGTGGTGCACCCCTTCATCACCATTGCTTCATCACCATTGCTCCCTGGTCCACTCTGGCCCGGAGTGGTAGTACCTGTTAGGGTTCCATCTATGGGTTAAATAGAAAAATGTATTTATATAAAAATTGTATTATCCATTAAGAATTGATTTATTTCAAAACTTTATCGGCATCAAATGACCCGAGGTTGATATGCCGTAAAACAAAACCAAGGAAAAAAAACCTGGTGCGATTGGCTTTCATTTTATATCATTGCCTGTAGTCTTAACATTGACTTTTCTGATCCAAACTTAAAACTCTCTAGGGATTTCCTCATTACCTCAACAAGAATAAACGTCTTGTTCAGAGTACATTTTGATTATTGCAGCAATATTCACAGCACAACCCGCCCTGTCAGATGGAGCATTAGAATACATCGACTGCACCTCAGCAGTGGGGTAAGACTCTCCCAATGGGGCGACCTGTGATGCTTAAGGATGGAACCCAAGTGGCTGAGCAGTCCATGACATGCAACACTTAGACCCTTACTTAGGCAAGACGGTCGGTGGGAGAGGCCCCCTCAGATCGGTCGGCTGATAATGTCAAGCCCTAGCACCGATATGATTGCCCCAACCATATTGCCTTTAAGGCAAGCCCTCAACCCCTTTTTATCATATCGGTGCTAGGGGGTGGCTGAGGGTCTTAATGTCCCGGGAATTACATTAAACTATCTGAAGTTCTGTTCCTCCCAGGTCCATTCTGACCCGGAGTGGTAGTACCTGTTAAGGTCCCATCTATGGGTTAAATAGAAGTGTTTATAAAAAAAATTGAGTATCCATTGAATTTATTTTAAAACTTTGTCGGTATTAAATGACCCACTGCGGTTGATATGCCGTAAAAGACCGTATTCTTTAAGTTGGTCTATTGTTAAACACCAACTCTTTATCATATGGGTGCTAGAAGGCGGTGACTGAGGGTCAACCCCCAAATTGAATACATATGAAGTTGTCTCTTCGAATTTATTGATACAAGTTAATGAAATGAAACTTTCTATATAAAGACTTGGCATTCGAGCTTTTATATTATCCGTAAGACTTTCTTTATCAGATGAGAGATTTATAGTGGGCAATAAATCTTGTTAGTAATCAAGTAATCAGAAACCAAGACGAAGATAGTGTAGATAAGATTTTGTCGTACAGAGATTCTAATGTCGATAACAATGCCAAAAATATCTATAACCGGTTTGGGATTGGATTTGACAACAAAACTGCTATATGAATGAAGAAAAATGATTGATCAATGTTTGCTTTCAATTGTTTGAAATATGGTGTGACCAACAAATCTCTAAGCCTTGATACAATACACTCTACAGACTAGTCGTCCAGTATAGTGCTGAGGTTTCATTTCTGGACAGCCCTATTGTCTCGGGCTTTGGAATACACCGACTGTATCTTTGCAGAGGGATAAGACACCCCCCCATCCCAATGGGTCCCCGCCCTGTCGGCTGGGGCGTTAAAATGCAACTGCACCTCTGCAGAGGGGTAAGACTCCCCCAATGGGGCCACCTGTTGGCCGTGGGTGGCGACCCGTGATGCTTAAGGATAGAGCCCAGGTGGATGAGCAGTTCATGACATGCAATACTCCACTTTGGCCCTTTCTTGGGCTAGACGGGCGGTCGGAGAGGCCCCCTCCGATCAATCGGCTGGTCACGCCAAGCCCTAGCACCTATATGATTTTCCCAACCTTATTGCCCTTATGGCAAGCCCCAAACCCTTTTTATCATATGGGTGCTAGAAGGCGGTGACTGAGGGTCTATTTGTCCTGGGAATGACGTTAAACTATCTGATGGTGAGGTTCCAGTTTTGGAGGTTTGGGGAATGTGGTGCACCCCTTCATCACCATTGCTCCCTGGTCCACTCTGACCCGGAGTGGTAGTATCTGTTAGGGTCCCATCTATGGGTTAAATAGAAAAATGTATTTATAAAAAATATATTATCCATTAAGAATTGATTTATTTCAAAACTTTATCGGCATTAAATGACCCACTGAGGTTGATATGCCGTAAAAAACAAACCAATGGGTCCATCTAAGGCTCGTGACGCTTAAGGATGGAACCCTGATGACTGATCAGTTAATGACATCCAACACTACTTTGGTCATAACTTAAGCTAGTCGGTCGGAGAGGGTCCCCTCCAATCAATCGCGAGTCACGTATAAGTCTTTTTCAAGTGGAGTCCGTTCAATTTACAACAGTAATCCCTTTCGTTCAACAAACTGCTCTCACAGTAAGTGCATTCGTTGTTATTCACCCAAAAAACAGTAGTCCGTCGAATTCCAACTCTCTTGCAGTCACTTCCTTAACTCATGTCATACGTCGCTGCCCTCGTCAGCAAGACTCAAACACAACCCTCTGTTAAGACGGGCCTTAAATAATGACACCAACATCCGGGTCAATAGCACAGTCTAGTGATTTACATGCTCTCAAACGAGGTAGTCCAGCGTCAAGCCACGACTCGCGATAAGGAGGATGTGAGTTCAATCTTCCCAATCGCCCGTTACACTCCCCCCCCCGATCTTATTTTACACTTTACACGCCAGACATAGTCGTGTATGCTTTGGACCACTACGTGTGATTTCTCTCGCCACATCACGTCAAGCCCTAGTACCTATATGATTGTCCCGACCCTATTGCCCTGGTGGCAAGCCCCCCAACTCGTTTTATGTGCCAGAATGCGGTGGCTGAGGGTCTTATCTTGGGTATGACGTTAAACTGTGAGGTTCCAGTTCTGGAGGTCTAGGGAATGTGGAGCACCCTTTATCACCATTGCTCCCAGGTCGCTCAGACCAGGAGTGGTAGTACATGTTAGGGTCCTATCTATGGGTTAAATAAAACAAAATGAGTTTAAAAATGTGTCTTAAAAAACATCGAGTACACATCAAGAATGGATAAAACAAAACGTATTCAGCATAAAATGATCCAATGTTTTGAGATTAAATGCCGTTAAATCCAACCAACCCTTCCGATTAATCGACTGGTCTCAAATCCTAGCATCTATTGTCCCAACCCTTTTATCATGTAGGCGTGGACTGTCTTGGTGTTCAAAGTATGACGTTAAACTGTATCTGGCGGCGTGGTTCCATTTCTGAAGCCCTGGGGTGGAGTACCCCCTTTATTGCCATTAGTCCCAGGTCCAACTTGACCAGGAGTAGTAGTACCTGCGTATCAAGAATAAAACAAAGGTCTTCGGCATAATATCCTAAAGGTTGACATGCCATAATCTAACCAACGAACATGCTAGTCGGTCCACAATTATAGCATGGACATCTGTGCACCTTAGATGATCAAAGGGATTAGTTTTTAATTAAGAAATACATTTGGAAGCTGCACCTGACCGTATCGGTGATATGAACCAAGGATCACCTTTACTTAGATGACCCACCTAATGTTGTTGATCCAGCATAGGCTTTATGGTCAGGCAACGAGACCTAATAGAAAAACAAGCTATGATAGCCAATCTGGCGTGATGTGTAAAGCCAGCGAAACCTCAGTAAGAACCCAAGCAAATGACCACCTCTTCCTAAAGAGAAGTTGAAGCCCAGAAACGCAATATGGCGCTTAGAATGGATCAAATCACAGGTATGTTAATGTTTATTTGTGAGCATTTGTCACTTAATAAGTTACGATAAATTCCGTTACTTTATGGCCGGACTGTCAGCGAGGCTGTATCCCCTACAGAGGTAGGTAGGTAGGTAGGGGGGGGTTTAAGACACCCCGCTACCAAAGGGGTGTTCTGGAATGAAACTAAACTGTGGTTAGGCTCCAAATCTGATAAGTTTTCCGTACCCATTCATTGTCGCTACCCCCCCCCCCGGTTCACTCAGAATGGTAGCACATGTTAAGATGCCATTTAAATAGATCGGTTTAAATAAATTCCTATAATGTAAATCCTGTAAATAGTATACAAAAACCTTACCTGGGCATAAAATAACACTAGACAGTTTGAAACGCCGTTAAAATCAATCGTCATTTCTGACTAGTCTTCATGGCAGTTCAGATGTGCTCCAATTTCTATATCTGGAAACAAAACTTTAAATGAAGACTACAAACAAAACTGCGTGAATTGAACTAGATTTATTAAATAACTTACAATTCGCTAAACGTTGATTCAAGTGTTTCAAAAAGAAACTGTTTTTAAAATGGGTTGTGAATGGTTGTTCGATTTTTTTTTTTTTTTTTTGATTTTTTTTTAGATTTAAAAGTCTTTTTTACTGTTTATATATCGGTTTATCTTTTCATAAATGTTCTTTTTTTGGGGCTGTCATAGCAAGTCAACTTTCGTTCAAGGAACAATCCAAATCGTTTGGTTATTAGACGTCTTTGACGCACGAAAGATCTAAAAGATCGATTATGCTTATCGATCAAGAAGTTGGTTGAATCATCTTTGGAAATAAATATTCTGCTGAATTTGCCTTCGCTTTAAATTCCATTCTTGAACGAACCAGCTCACTGCAAAAGAAACAATTTAATTAGCATGCTTTAATTTTCCAACTTACAAGCGCTTAAAATTTGAATTTTTTTTTCCTTTTGTAAAATAGTTCGATACTTTGAATTCTTAGTAAATTCCTATGCTTACCCCCCCTACGTATATTAGCCTTGTCGTTGGCTGTAACATTCAACTGTGGATTTTGCTTGGGGGGGGGGGCATCCTGATCAATCGGCTGCTCATGTCAAGCCCTAGCACCTAATGATTGTTCCGACTGTATTGCTCTTATGACAAACCCTTCACTCTTTTACGTGCTAGAAGGCTGTGGTTGAAGGTCTTTGTCCTGGTATGACGTGGCGAGGTTTCAATTCTAGATTGCCCTGTCATTTGGGACTGTACATCGATCGCACCTCTGCGGAGGGATAAGACCCACCCCCGGCTTTTGGTGACCAATGATACCGGAATCCTAGTGCATGAGCAGTCCATAACATGCAACACTCCATTGTGGCCCTTACTCGGGGTAAACAGACTGAGGGCAGCCTCCGATCAATCGGCAGATCATGTCAAGCCCAGTCATCTGTTGGCCGAGGGTCTTATTGTCCTGGGTATGCCATTGTGATGGCGAAGTTCCAGTTCTGGGGTGACGTGGACTAACACTTCAAAACCATTACTCCCGGGTTTACTCTGACCTGGAGTGGTAGTGCCTGTTAGGTATAGGTTAGAAACAAATGTTTGAAAAAATTGAGTACCCATCAAGAATGAAAACATTTTCCGCATAAAATGACATAATGGGTTGACATGCCGTAAAACACAACCGACACTTCTGCTCTCATGGCAAACTCCAAACCACTTTTTGATGTGCTAGAAGACGGTGGTTGAGGGTCTTAGTGTTGTGGGTATAACGTTAAACTTCATATAGGGGTAATGTTCTAATTGTGGGTACTCTTTCGTTGCTATTACTTCCAGGTCAACTCTATTGCCAACCCTATTGCCCTTATGGCAACCCCAACTCCTTATCATATGGGTGCTAGAAGGCGGTGACTGAGGGTCTACATGTTCTGGGAATGACGTTAAACTCTATCTGATGGTGAGGTTTTGGGAATGTGGAGTACCCTTTCATCACCTTTGCTCCCTCGTCCAATCTAACTGAGTGGTAGTACCTGTTAGGGTCCCATCTATGGGTTAAATAGAAAAATGTATTTATAAAAAATTGTATTATCCATTAAGAATAATTTATTTCAAAACTTTATCGGCATTAAATTACCCACCGAGGTTGATATGCCACAAAACAAGAAAATGAATTAAAACGAACTAGGATACCAACAGTAATGAATATAACAAACGTTTTCGGTATAGAATAATCCAAGGGTCGACAATTCGTAAAATCCAACTAACCTGTAGTCAATTTCTCCATCTCCATCTCTGTCCATTTCATTCAGCAAAAACGTCTTTTGAGCATCGTCTAGTCTCAGACCAATCGACTGAAAGATTGAAATTGATTTATATGAAGATATTTTACCCAATTTGATCTTGACAATTGGCTCGTTCAAATCGAACAATTGCATTAGAAAAAGTTTTAAAGTTTGTCTTTTCATTACTGACGTCGATAAAGCAAATCTTATAATTCAAAAACTTCTATTGAATTAAAGTTGGTTGAAAATAGCTTTAAATACAAAATTATGCAATAATATTCTTACTTGATTCTGTTCAGTTGAGTTTTTAAAATTTTTAAAATTGAGTTTAAAAAAATTCATAGTTCCTATATACAAAACTAAATCCTTTTTCAAGTTACGTTGAAAGCACCGGTTCTCCCTAGGTTAATAAAGTTAAGCAGCGATGATCCTATTCAATACTTAGATGGGTGACCTTTTAAGCAACAGCAGTTACTGTAAGTAACCCAATATAAAGTGACTTAATTTGGCATTAAATGACCCGAAAAGAGATGATATGCCTTAAAAAGAAAGTTCAACCAACAAAACTAAAGTTCATGTCAGATTAAATTCTGCAATTCTTTCAACTTAAACAAGTACTTGCCTCTATTCCTTTGATGAATTCTTCGTGTGTAACTGTCATACTGCCGTCTTCATCAAATTTCCCAAAACAATCTGCCAATCGAATATTATTATCGTCAAGATATCGTACAAGAAGCGCCATTGGATGAATCATGGCTTTTGGTTTCTTCTTTGCCTCTTGACTTCCATGAATAACTTTGACATCGGGAAGTTTTTCCTTCAATTGTTCAAAAACTTCATTGAAGTCTTCGTTTACATGGCTGTGCTACAAAAAAAAAAAAGGCTTTTTCAAAATCTGATCAGCCAAGCAGATTCTTTACTGAACAAAACTCGTTTTTCTTCCAGTCCATTCTCACATGTTTATTTTACTTGATTTGTGGTTAATGTAATTCTATTTAATAACTTGTTTAAAAGTTTATACAGTTAGATTTTAGTTTATAAAGTGTTCTTCCAAATTTAGCTCACCCAAGCGGCAGGGTTTAGAATACGCACACATTCCATCTGATGGTTATTCTCCTCCAGTTCTGGAGAATGGAACTTGAAGGTCCTGCCATGTTGGCTGGGGCTTTAGAATACACCGACTGCACCTCTGCAGAGGGGTAAGACCCCCCCCACAATAGAGCCACCTGTTGGCTGTGAGTGACTCATGATGCTTAAAAATGGAATCCTGGTGGATAAACAATCCATGACATGGTACACTCCACTTTAGTCCTTATTTAGACCAGACGGGCGGTCGGAGAGGCGTCCCCTCTGATCATCGACTGGTCATGTCAAATCATAGCACCTATATGATCCGCCCTGTCGGCTGGGGCGTTAGAATGCACCGACTGCACCTCTGCAGAGGGGTAAGACTCCCCCAATGGAGCCACCTGTTGGCCGTGGGTGGCGACCCGTGATGCTTAAGGATAGAGCCCAGGTGGATGAGCAGTTCATGACATGCAATACTCCACTTTGGCCCTATCTTGGGCTAGACGGGCGGTCGGAGAGGCCCCCTCCGATCAATCGGCTGGTCACGTAAAGCCCTAGCACCTATATGATTTTCCCAACCCTATTTCCCTTATGGCAAGCCCCAAACCCTTTTTATCATATGGGTGCTAGAAGGCGGTGGCTGAGGCTCTTGCTGTCCTCGGCATGACGTTAATTTATATTTGAAGTCTGTTAGTCCCATATATGGGTTAAATAGAACAAAATGAGTTCTAATAATGTTTTTAAAAAATCGTGTTTATAAAATAAAATGAGTCCCCATCAAGAATGAATAAAACAAAATGTCTTCGGCATAAAACTACCCAATGGGTTGACATGTCGTAAAATCAATCCAACCAACTATTAGAGTGGACAAAAAATTGAGTTCCTATCAAGAATGAATGTCTTCGCATAAAATAATCCAACAAGGTTGACATGCCGTAAAATCCAATTAACCAACCAATCGATTAAAAATGTTTCACATAAAAATAAGTGACATTAACGCTTTTCCCAAGACCAGTTTTATTTTATACAAATTGGCTTCTCCAAATGATTAAAACTAAATTTAGTGGCGGTTTGACCGATGAACCAGAACGGTACAATCTACCATAGTTAAAACTAGGCATGAGGTTTTTATTTTTATTTTTAACCTGGAATCTTACCTGGAAATCCAGTTTTTCTATTACTGGGTTTGGATTTCTCAAAACGGCTGCACAAATTGCATAGCAACCAGCACTTTCCAAAGGATTACGAACCATCTTGAAAGTAAAAAAAAAAAATTAAAAATTTCACGATTTTTTTTATTAAAAAAAAATTTAACAAGTAAATCTACAAAGAAAAAAAAGTATAAGAGTGGAAAACTTAATTTTATTGAATTTTGACGTAGGCTCGAGCTAATTTATATAGCAGCGTAAACAATGAGATGCCCCCCCCCCGAGATTCTCCGTAATGTCGCAGGGCCTAGAATACATTGTCTATAGTCTGCATTTCCCGTAGAGCAGTAAGAGGTCCCCTGCACAAGAGGGTATCCTAGGTACGCCATTAAACTGCATCCAATGGGGAGGGTCCAGTTCTGGAGTGTGAAGTGATCTATTCATTGCCATTTGTTTCCACAGCCCTGTCGGCTGGGTTTTTAGAATACACCAACTGTACCTTTTTGTAGAGGGGTAAACCCCTCCCTATGGGGCTATCTGTTGCCCGTGGGTGGAAACCCATGATGCTTAAAGACGGAATCCTGGTGGTTGAACGGCCCATGACATACAACACTGCACTTTTGGCCCTTACTTAGGCTATATGGGCGGTCGGAGAGCCCCCCCTTCGACTGGTCACGCCAAGCCCTAGCACATCTGAGGGTCTGCCGTTAAACTCTCTGATGTTCACGTTCCAAGTTTAGGGAATGTGGAGCACCCTCCATCACCATTGCTCCCAGATCCACTCTGACCCGGAGTGGTAGTACCTGTTAGGGTCTCATGTATGGGTTAAATAGAAAAAATTGTATATAAAAAATATTTGTGTTGCGTAGTGCCTTTTCTTTTCTGTCTAGTCTTCTATCTTCTAATGGTCTTCTATATCTTCTACAGGTCTCGTCTGGTCTTCTTGTATGGGGATTCCGTGTCTGGTTCTGCTGGGGACCATTTCTTATCAGAAGCCTTGTCATTGTTAGCTTTTAGTAATAACAACAAGACTTCGATTTACTTTGGATGTTAGTTTATTCTGGAACCCCAGGACCAGACAACTGCGCGCTGTGAGTCACATCTTGCTAGCTTCTAACTCTGCAACTGACTAACTACAACAACTGACTTACTGAGTTGCCCACCTTAAACCGGAAGGGGGGCTTTCTATCGGGGTTCCGTTCCCACGATTCTATACCCAGAAAGCAAGGTGAGAGTGAGGTCAAGCATTGTCACTCACTCTCAAGGCCATCAGTTGTACTGATCGCCATAAGGATTTCTATACTACCTTAAAAAGTAATAGGGATCCAATTAATATGTAACATTTGTATATAAAAAAGAAATTGAGTATCCATTAAGAATTAATTTTAAAACTTTATCGGCATTAAATGACCCACTGAGGTTGATATGCCGTAAAACAAAAACCCTAGCACCTATTGCCTTCATGACAATCTTAAACCATTTTACCATGTGCTAGAAGGGTGTGGCTGAAGTTCCAGTTATGGAGCTCGAGAAATATGAAGTACCCCTTCACCATTATTCCCAGATCAACTCCGACCCGCCGGAGTGGTTGTACTTGTTAGGGTTCCCTCTATGGGTTAAATAGAACTGAATTCTAAAATGTGTTTACAAAACTTGGGTACTCATCGAGAATGAATAAAACAAAACGTCTTGGCATAAAATGACCCAATCGATTGTCATGCCATAACACCCAAACTAACCAACAAACTGCCGGGCGGGCGAAAACTGCTTAGTTCCGTCGGCATTCCCCTTGATGGGGCACCGAGCAATAAACTCAGCTTATACCACTTTTTAGGCAAACAAAGCTGTTAAGTTTCACCCACCCGGCACAAACGCCCAGTGAGTATAACTTAAACTAAATATTAAGTGTTTAATGTTTTAATATATAACCCACTTGCATAAAATGGCGCTTTTTTTTTTTTTTTTTTTTTTTTTTAAATAAAAAAAAAAATACTTATTCCATAACATCTTGAAGTTTTCCGCCCTGTCGGCTGGGGCGTTAGAATGCACCGACTGCACCTCTGCAGAGGGGTAAGACTCCCTCAATGTGGCCGTGGATGGCGACCCGTGATGCTTAAGGATAGAACCCACGTGGATGAGCAGTTCATGACTTGCAATACTCCACTTTAGCCCATCGGAGAGGTCCCCTCCAATCAATCAGCTGGTCACGTCAAGCCCTAGCACCAATATGATTTTCCCAACCCTATTGCCATTATGGCAAGCCCCAAACCCTTTTTATCATACGGGTGCTAGAAGGCGGTGGCTGCGGGTCTACATGTCCTGGGAATGACGTTAAACTCTATTTGGTGAGGTTCCAGTTTTGGTTTGGGGAATGTGGAGCACCCCATTCATCACCATTGCTCCCAGGTCCACTCTGACCGGGAGTAGTATCTGTTAGGGTCCCATCTATGGGTTAAATAGAAAAATGTATTTATAAAAAAAAAATTGTATCGTCCATTAAGAATTGATTTATTTCAAAACTTTATCGGTATTAAATGACCCACTAAGGTTGATATGCCGTAAAACAAAACCAAATCAAACCTTGAAGTTTTGTGATAAATCTTACCTTGAGTTCCTTCAAAGCTTCATTGAAAGATAAGCCAAGCCCAATGAGTACCGAGCATTCTGGATTTACTCTGCAATTACTGAAAATTTGTTCTTGTTAAAATAAGAACGGAGTTGGTTTACTTTCTGGGCTTCAACAGCCATTTTCTTCTAGACACAAATATGAGACATTGTCCAAGAATTGTCTTTTAAAACACGTCAAAGAATTGTACGAATTTATATTATAAATAACGAAGAAAATGAAATTTACAGATAAGGTAAATAGATAAAGGTGGGAAAGAATTAAATTGCAGATAATAATTAAATAAAAAGACAAAGGAATTAATAAATTGGCAAAGAAAACGAACATTGTAGACAAAAAAAAAATGCTCATGAAGAACTAAGGTAACTTAGGGTCGGTTTAGCTCAGTCGGTAGAGCGTTCGGCTAGGAATCCCAAGGTTCCTGGTTCGACACCAGCCCTCTCAACTCAGCGTATGGGTAGCTCAGGGATATGTGCGGTAAAGTAAGGAGCTGATGGTAGGTGTGGTGCTCCACCCCAGACGCTAAAATAATCTCCTTGGTCTAGAGTGTGAACGGACTTTTATTGAAGATTCAATTTTGTAGGTAAATATTGGGAAAAATTGAATTTTTCTTTAAGGTGGATTTACAATAATAATTATTGTAAATCCACCTTAAAGAAAAATTCAATTTTTCCCAATATTTACCTACAAATTGAATCTTCAATAAAAGTCGTCGTCAGGGCGGCCTAATGTCGAGTTCACGCGAAGGTCAAGATTGACCTATCATAATTGAATAATTGTAAAATCAAAACTCAAATGATCTTTTCTAATAAAGTTTTCTTTTTGAAAAATTAATCCATTAAAAAAAAATCTTTGTCAAGTTATATAGCAGGTTACTCTAATTTGTTTGAGGGTGTAAACAAGGTTTTGGCGACACAAGACTGTAGAATCCGGTCAAATAACTCCCAAGTACCCAGCACCGTCCCGGATGATTAAATTTGTTTTGGTGCATATTGAATTAAAACTCTGAAATCGCACCTTCTTAAAAAATCTAACTCCCAAGTATTGTGTAGATGAATTTTTAGATATTTTCTTTATCGAGTATGCTTGTTTTGTTAGACAATGATATAAAATGGAGACCTTTCGTTTATTAATATAAAATCCGCAAATATTTGGTGTGCGCAAAGGACCTACCCAGGATTTCGTTTCTTGTATGAAATTATGTCCGCACCTATGGATACCAATTTTATTTGCTTTCTGAACGAATTAGACCTTTGTCAATTTTAAGCCAAATGACCTAGGTTCTCTCGACCTATCATGTCGTGCAATTAGCACAGATATCTATGCCAAACTCTCGCCAACCTTTTCATTCATTGTCCCAGGGAGATCCTCTGCGCAGCATTCAGCATCCGCACAGTCAATGTAAGCCCTTGATGGGCGGCCCACATTAGCATGTCCATGTGTTGGCTTCCACAGAATGTCACTTATGAGTTCGTCCTTGCTTCTCCGGCAATGTCCTTCATGTCTTGTCCGTCTCACTTGGATGGTTTGTGAGATAGTTGGCAGGTGGCCGTACAGCTGCTTCCTTGTGGGGTGCTGTTTCCACAACCCGTTCAAGATCGCACGCAGCATTCTTGTGTAGCCCCCATTTAGTTTATTCTCCATGCGTCTCGTTAGGGTCCAAGTGGCACTGCCATATATTGGCTTCAGAGGCTTACCGTCAATGGTAGAGATGTCTCCTTTCTTTTTAAAACACATGAACTGTTTTATCGGAGATCACATAAAGGCCTATGTTCTTTGCTGCCTTCTCCAGGCTATGTAGAAGTGCCTCGACCTGTGTCGGTGTATTTGCAAGAAGTGCTAGGTCATCAGCGTAGTCTGCATCTGTGTTGGGTATCGCCTGCTTCTTGCCATTTTCTTTTATGGTATCTAATGATGTTCGGAGTACGTAGTGTAGACATATTATGAATATATATGGTGCTAATGTATCTCCTTGTTGGACTCCAGTGGCTATGTCAAAGAAATCTGTGTCACCATCAGGTGAACGTCCCATTGCTTTAGTGTCTTTGTAGAGCATCATTATAGCGGTAACCGTTTCTTTGGCGATACCGTATGCTAGTAGTATTTGTTCCATTTTCCCTCTGTGTATGGAATCTAATGCCTTGGAGAAATCTACGAATAGTAGCGTCGCCTCTAGATCTTTTGCCCGAACTCCTATGATCGAACGAATAGTCAGGATCTGAGGGGTTGTGGATAGATTTCTGTGGAATCCGTTTTGGTTTTTTCTAAGGATTTTCTCGATTTCGGGTCAGGTTGGCAGCAATAGTGGTAAGAACTGATTGATTCTAACAGTTGGCCCTCTTTCTGGTTCATCCACCCAGCATCTTGTGAGAGACACCGTTGACCCATTTTGGGTTCATCTGACGTTTCACATCCACCACGCTGCTGCCCATGGTTTCAGGTATTACATGCCCACATGGCATGTAGAAGTCCACTTGTTCCTTCCCATTTTAGCACAAAGGAATCCCAACGCCCCACCCTCCTCGTTCTAAAGTCTTTTTAGAGAGGGAAGAATTATCAGTCAAGTGTTAGAAAAATAGTCAAAGAACTAAAATTTCTGACGAAATAACAAAGTGAATGAATATAAGGGGGGGGGGAAGAAAGGAGGACGAGGAGAAAATAAAATAAAATTTAGTCAGATTTTTTGGCCATTTTTCACTACTAAATTTACATTTTGGTTAGACACAATGAAACTTAGGGATTAAAACATTAAATCCCGACCTATTATCATAGCTTATCCATAGTAAAACAAAAAATTAGATATATCTAAATATGGCTTATTAAATTTTATAAAATTGTACAAGCAATAACGATGTTTACTTGGTTATCGCGAGCATTTGTCTGTCAAAATATTCAGACATTAACAAGACTTCACAAATAAAAACAATCAAATATCTTTATTAAACATTCTTGCTTCACTCTTTTCTAAGGAAGTTTCAGTAGCGTATTGGGTAACATCCTAGACTGCGACATCGTAGTAAACGAGTTCGGACTCCAGTCGCGTTATGTTCACTTTCGGACTAATACCATTGGGAAAGGTATGAACCTCATCTAATGGGTTAAATAGTACCACTGTTCTTCTACAAGGATTTCTTTGGCATTAAATAATACACAAGTTATATTGGCATCCTTCTATCTGCTAAAGACGACGGCATAGTCCATTTGAAAAAAAAATCTGCATCTGTGCGAATGGCTTAACAGGCCAATTTTTGAATGGCAATCTCTCGTGCAGTAACAAACAGTGATACTTGCTGGAGTTGCTGTTGTTGTCTCTCCTTACTTCTGACTCTCTTTTCTGTGACAGCTTCTTTCCTCTCTTTTTCACTCCTTTTCGTCCCTTGTTTGACAAGGAGGCGCCAGGCCGCTCTGTTTTCTGCATCAAATCTCCCATGTGTTGGTGTTGCTGTGGAATGTCTTCATGTCCCTCTTGGACAAAACTAAAACTTTCTAAATACATCATCAACCACATCAGCGTAAATTCTAATTTATGTAATATACTTAAATCAAATTCCAGTCAGTTTACACTGCACCTCCATTACCTTTTCAGTAAAAATCTCTTGATATTTACCACGTGTACGGGTTAGGCACAAGGCCCTATTAATGTGGGACCACCTACAAACCGAGACTCATAGGTGTCGGGTGCAAAAAATGCGTTGATCCTGTCGGCATTCCCCCTCAAGGGGGCGCTTCAGGGGGCACTGGGCAATAAACTCAGCCCTATCCCTTTAAATCAAGAGGTCAGGTGTTCCCTGGTGGGGGGGGGGTGACCCCCTGGGATCAACAAAGTTAGCTTGTAAAGTCTAGGACCGAAGCCACTGGACCCCCCCCCGCTCCGAGAGGCGAGGCATTTACTTTTTGTGAGTCTTGAAATTGTTCTTAACACGACTGTTATAATCGTTTGTATAATAAACATCCTTTCTCTTGGAACACCGTTGAATGTGGCTTAGAATACGCTGACTGTAACCCCCTGTAGGGGGTAACATTGCCTTCCTCAAAGGTGTTGTCCTGGGTATGACACTAAACTATATCTGCCGCTGATGCCCCAATTATAGAGTTCTAGTGAGGGAAGTACCACTTCATGGCCATTACTTCCAGGTCGACTCTGAACCCGATTAGTAGTACTTTTTAGGATTCTATCTATTAAAATAGATATGTTCGAAAATTATTCATATTCGAGAGGACCGTATGCAACAACAAAAAAAAAAAAAAACACGCGTGAAAGTGTTCGTGGTGTAATCGTCAGAGATGGACACGGTGATAAGAGTTCAAATCCTGAATGCGGCTGTTGCATTTCACATAGCTCTAATACCCGTAGGAAAGGTATAAATCCTTGTACTATCCGTCCAGCAATAGGTTGATAGGAAGACTGGGTTCTTTAACCGGGGTACGGTAACTGGTCTAGAAAAAAGTTCAAACCTGTTAAACACTGCTAAAAATTACCTTTAGCCACATCCTGCTTGTGGTAAATACATACAATGACCCCCCTAAACTGTATACATAAAATCACCCTAAACGGTTTGACATGCCATTGAAATTAATCATTAACCTCTGGACTTAATTTATTTCTAAATTTTACCAGTTATAAGGTACATCCAAATTTAGTTAAAACTTTATGGCTAATTGGAACCCTACCGACTGCAGCAGTAGAATACGTCGTCTGCCCTTCTACAGAGGCGCAAGACTCACCTCCAATGGGCCATCTGTTGGTTGTGGGTGACTGAATCCTGGTGGCTGAGCAGCCATGGCATGTAACACACCACTTTGGCCCTTTGGCTTGATGGGTGGTCGGAGAGGAGCCCCACCTCCGATCAATCGGCTGGTCATATCAAGCCTTAGAAACTATGATTGTCCTAACCCTATTTCCCTTCTGGCAACCTCCCGAACCTTCTATCATATGTACTAGAAGGCGGTGGCTGAGGGTGTTAGTTTCCTGAGTATGACTGCATCTAGTGAAGTTCCAGTTCTGGAACTCTGGGGAATGTGGAGTTACATCTTTATCGCCATTACTACCAGGTCCACCCTGACCCGAATTCAATTTGAAGAAAAAAAATTGAATACCCACCAAGAATGAATTAAACAATATCTTTGGCATAAAATAACCCAACAAGGGTTGACATGCAGTGCAATCCAACCTATCAAGTTGATGTAAATCTGGATTATCTTAATTTTTAATTCAACTTTTTGTAACCTTTAACCTCTGTTGCAATGTCCGCTTTAATTACGAGGGTAATCGTAAAGGTAATGCCTCTAAAATATTTAGAAATCACTGAAACGTTTTATTGTCAATGTTTACACTTTTCAAGTTTGAACATACCTTTCCGCTCTGTTGGCTAGGGCGTTAGAATGTACCGACTGTACATCTGCAGAGGGGTAAGAATCCCCCCAATGGGGCCACCTGTTGGCCGTAGGTGGCGACCCGTGATGCTTAAGGATAGAACCCAGGTGGATGAGAAGTTAATGACTTGCAATACTGCACTTGGGCTAGACGGGCGGTCAGAGAGGCCCCCTCCGATCAATCGGCTGGTCACGTAAAGCCCTAGCACCTATATGATTTTCCCAACCCTATTGCTCTTATGGCAAGCCCCACCCCCTTTTTATCATATGGGTGCTAGAAGGCGGTGGCTGTGGGTCTACATGTCCTGGGAATGACGTTAAATTCTATCTGATGGTGAGGCTCCAGTTTTGGAGGTTTGGGGAATGTGGAGCATCCCTTCATCACCATTGCTCCCTGGTCCACTCTGACCCGGAGTGGTAGTACCTGTTAGGGTCCCATCTATGGGTTAAATAGAAAAATGTATTTATAAAAAATGTATTATCCATTAGGAATTGATTTATTTCAAAACTTTATCGGTATTAAATGACCCACTGAGGTTGATATGCCGTAAAACCAAACCAAAACAATATTTCCATTATCATTATTATCCTTTTATTCCAATCTTACCACTACTAATTCTTAATTTTATTATTATTGTTACTATTAGTATTGCCCCTTTTTTTTTTTTTTTCTTTTGTTAATTAGAAAAATACAATGGAATACAAATTAGTGAGTTTTAGTATTTGGTTGGACAAGTTTAATGTCATGTCCAAGACCTCCATTTTTTTTTTTGGGGGGGGGGGGTCTTACCCCTCTGCATAGTCGGCCTATTCTACGGACCAAACAGACAGAGCAACTTCTTGTTACCCTTCCAAGGTCTGTCCTGATAATTCTGGTAGTTGGTATAATTATAACCAATCCTTACACCACTTGCGGACATTTCTGCCATCCACAAACGACTCGTCATACACCATCGTTAATAGCGATGAATTTCAATAGGTTTAATGTATTTTGCATTCAAAAATTAACTACGAACTTCACACTTGATTGTATCATCAATCAGAAATAACTGCCAAGTCTGGGCGTAGCAGCGAGATGCCTCATACACAGTATCCATTGACATCCAACACTCTACTTAGGCTAGATGGGTGGCGGAGGCTCACCCCTCCGATCAATCGACTAGTCACATCAAGCTCTAGCACCTATATGATTGCAGCTCTGTCGGCTGAAACTTTAGAATATACCGACTGCACTCTGTAGAGGGGTAAGACCCTCTCCAAATGGGGCCACCTATTGGCCGTGGGTGTCGACCCATGATATTTAAGGATGGAATCCTTGTGGATGAGCAGTCCATGACATTCAACACTCCACGTAAACCTTAAAATCCAACCAACCAACAGTTCCACGGAGAGTTTCCCTGCATCCCCCAGTACTTCAGAGACCTTACTTTTGGGATTAACCTCGTACAATGTTAAGACTTATGAAAAGCTCCCGTTTTATAATGGACAAAAAGTCTACATACCTAATATCCAAATGTTCGAGGGTATTATTACATTTGAGAGCTTCTCCAAGAGATTTGGCAACCCCTCTGTCAATTCCATTCCAAGAAAGATCAAGACGTTTCAACGCAGAATTTCCCTAAAATTTTCAACGACAAAAAAATTCTAATCAAATGAAAAAAACAAATTAATTTTTATGGATGAAATTTTCAGTTTTTCAGGTTCTCTTTATTTGAAATATTAGATAAATTTTTTTTATCCGCCCTGTCGGTCGGGCTTTAGAATGGTCTTGACTTAGGCTAGACGGGGGTCGGAGAGGCCCCTCCGATCAATCGGCTGGTCATGTCGAGCCCTAGCACCTATGATTGTCCAGGCCCTAGGATCTTAATGTCATGGGGATAACGTTAAACTCTATCTGATGGTAAGGTTCCAGTTCTGGAGGTTTGGGGAATGTGGAGCACCCCTTCATCACCATTGCTCCCTGGTTCACTCTGACCAAGAGTGGTAGTACCTGTTAGGGTCCATCTATGGGTTAAATAGAAAACATGAGTTTATAAAAAAATTTTATGTATTAAGAATGAATTTATTTCACAACTTTGTCGGCATTAAATGACCCACCGAGATTGATATGCCACAAAACAAAACAAACTCTATCTGATGGTGAGGCTCCGGGTTTGGGGAATGTGGAGCACCCCTTCATCCCAATTGCTCTCGGTCCACTCTGACCCGGAGTGGTAGTACTTGTTAGGGTCTCATCTAAATAGATCGGTTAACAAGTAAAGGTAAATTATTTCTTCCGGCTTACAGTCAAATCGAGTTGAAAACACCTGTTCCCGCTGTTCACCAAAGTTAAGCAGTGATGAGCCTAGTCAGTACTTAGATGGGTGACCATTTAAACAGCAGCTACTGTAATAAACCGAAATTACTTTATTCGACATAAAATGATCCGAAACGGGTCGACATGCCGCAAAGCAACCAACAAAAAACGTAGATTATTTTTAACCAGTTTATTGATACAGTTAATAAATAATCTAAATGATTTCTGCCAATATATTGTACACATCAAGTTGCTGAAAATTATCTATACCAGTTTATAAACAGTCGTGTCGGCTGGGGCTTTAGAATACACCGACTGCACCTCTGCAGATGGGTAAGAATACACCCCCAATGGGGCCACCTGTTGGCTGTGGGTGACGACTCGTGATGCTTAAGTACGGAATCCTAGTGGATGAGCAGTCCATGACATGCAACACTCCACTTAGACCCGTACTAAGGCTAGACGGTCGGTCGGAGAGACCCCCTCCGACCAATCGGCTGGTCATGTCAAACCCTAGCACCTATATGATTGCCCCAACCTTATTGCTCTTATGCCAAGTCCCAACCCTTTTTATCATATGGATGCTAGAAGGCGGTCTTCATGTCCTGGGTATGACGTGATAGTGAGGTCCCAGTGGTAGTACCTGTTGGGGTCCCATTTGTGGGTTAATAAATTGTTTATAAAAAATTGAGTTCAAATAATTTTCTACCAAACTATTGCTACGAATCTTTCAAAACTTTGCCATAATTAAATAACCCACCGAAGTTGATATGCCGTAAAACAAAAGACTAAGTCAACTTCATCAAGACTAGTGTTTGCTCACATTTGGCGCTGTGATTCCTGGATACGGCTCTGAGAGATATCCACGGTGCCATAGGTCCATATTCTGATCTGGAATGGTAGTACCTGTTAGGGTCAGATCTGCTTGAAATTTATTAGTATTGGATAGAAAACTTGATGCTCTATCTGTAAGTTACTTGAAGCTATAATTGTTTTACTAAGAATTATTAGTTACTTGAAACGATATAAATCTACAACGAACGATTTCCTAACATCTTGGTATAAAATAATCATAGACTGGTTGACATGCCGTTAAAATCAATGACTTGAAATGAATGTATTAAATGACGAGTCTTACCTTAATTCCAATTGCCAGAGCTTCAAAACCGGTTGATCTTAGATTATTCCAGCTCAAATTCAAATGTGTAATGGTCATATTTTCGGCTAATGCTGGACCCAATGCTTTTCCTGATCGGCTCTCAAATTTGTTGTGACTTAAATCTAAATATTCAAGCTTCTTGGCGTTCTGTAAGAAAATAATTTGAATTTTTAGACTGAAAATCATTTACATCTTTGCCCCCCCCCACCTCAATGCCAACTGCATTCCCTGCAGAGACTCCCAACAAAAAAATTCTGTCGCTTTTATTATTATTATTATTAGTGGTAGTGCATGTTAAGGTCCCCCATTTGAGTAACAACCCTGTCAGCTAGGGTGTTAGAATGCATCGACTGCACCTCTGCAGTGGGGTAAGACTACCCCAAAATAGGGCCACCTATTGGCCGTGGGTGGCGACCAGTGATGCTTAAGAACGGAGTCTTGGTGGATGAGCAGTCATGACCTGCAATACTCCACTTAGACCCTTACTTAATCTAGACGGGTGGTTGGAGAGGCCCCCTTCCGATCAATCGGCTGGTCACGTCAAGCCTTAGCACTTATATGATTGTCCCAATCCTATTGCCAATATGGTAAGCCCCAACCCTTTTTATCCTATGGGTGCTAGAAGGTGGTGACTGAGGGTCTACATGTCCTGGAAATTACGTTAAACTCTGAGGTTCCAGTTCTGGAGGTTTGGGGAATGTGGACCATCTCTTCATCACCATTGTTCCCAGTCTACTCTGACCCTGGTAGAACCTGTTAGTGTCCCCATCTATGGGTTAAATAGAAAAACATGAGTTTATAAACAAAATTTGATTATCTATTAAGAATGAATTTATTTCAAAACTTTGTCGGCATTAAATGATAGAACCCAGGTGGATGAGCAGTCCATGACTTGGAATATTCCACTGTAGGTTTTTCTTGGGCTAGACGGGTGGTCGGAGAGGCCCCCTTCGATCAGCTGGTCACGTCAAGCCCTAGCACCTATATGATTGCCCCAACCCTATTGCCATTATGGGTGCTAGAAGGTGGTGGCTGAGGGTCTACATGTCCTGGGAATGACGTTAAACTCTATCTAATTGTGAGGTTCCAGTTTTGGTGGTTTGGGGAATGTGGAGCACCCCTTCACCATCATTGCCCCCAGGTTCACTCTGACCCGGAGTGGTTGTACCTGTTAGTATCCCAGCTAGTTTAGTTAAATATAACAAAATGAGTTAAAAATTGAGTACCCATGAAGAATGAATAAAACATGTCTTCGGCATAAAGTGACCCAATTGGTTGACATGCCGTAAGACCAACTAACCAACTGTAACCATCCTTAGTATGAATAGAAGATATTGAGTCACTTAAAATAAAACTTACCATTATTAACTTGGCTAAAACGGGAGCAGAATAATCACTGAAGTCATTATCTGAAAAAGGAAAAGTTTATGAATCTTATTTTTGATTTACTGATAAACGCATTTTTTATTTATTTTGGGAAGTTTTTGAGTTGGGTCTATGCAGTAGACATTTTGGAATCTCCAAATATTTAGTAACGCTTTCTACAGAACCCATAACGGAGAGTCCGTAAAACAGATTAATGGCATAAAAAGTGTAATGACCCAATCAAACATTGTGTAGTAGTAGTAGTAGTAGACGAGGGAATTGGGTTGCAAGTTAGATCCACTCCCCAATGGGGCCACCTATTGGCCGTGGGTGGCGATCTGTGATGATTAAGGACGGAATCCTGGTGGCTGAGCAGTCCATGACATACAACACCTCACTTAGGCTAGACGAGCGGTCGGAGAGGCCCTTTCGATCAATCTGTTGACCATGTCAAGCTCTAGCACCTATGATTGTCCCAACCCTATTGCCCTTATGGAAGGCCCCAACCCTCTTTATCATATGGGTGCTAGAAGGCGGTGGCTACAGGTCCTTGGGAATGACGTTAAACTCTATCTGATGGTGAGGTTCCAGTTTTGGAGGTTTGGTGAATGTGGAGCACCTCTTCATCACCATTGGTCCCTGGTCCAATCTGACCCGGAGTGGTAGTACCTGTTAGGGTCCCATCTATGGGTTAAATAGAAAAATGTATTTATAAAAAATTGTATTATCCATTAAGAATTGATTTATTTCAAAACTTCATCGGCATTAAATGACCCACTGAGGTTGATATGCCGTAATCCCCCCCCCAAAAAAAAAACAAATACGAGTAAACAGTTTGATTCTGAGTAGGTTCCTGTTCTTGCGATCTCCAAATTTAAGATACTCGTGAGCAGACGATTGCTAGTTCGATCCTCAATGGGTGTCCCATACTTCTGACATTGTGCCGAAACTCTAAATAACTAAGTTCCAAATTACTCAATTGAGGTTTCACCTAATGTCATGAAACAAAAAAGTGAGATTAGATTTTGCCCTAAAATTAGATTCGAGCTATTTGTATAATCTTACCTGATAACGTGAGATGTGTCAACGTGTCGTTCTGTGTAATTGCATCGCATAAATCACGTGCACACATATGCAACTTATTTGACGAAAGCACCTGATTGAGGAAAAAAAAAACATTTCGATAAATATTTTCAATAATGAATTAAAACGTTTAAGCAGATGTTTAACGGAAGAAAATAAGTTAACTGTCACCTAAATTAAGTGCTATCTGATGGTGAGGTTACTGTTCTGGAGCTCTGTGGATGTGGAGTACCCCTTCATCACCATTACTCTCAGATCGACTCTGACCCGGAGTGGTAGTACCTGTTAGGGTTCCATCTATGAGTTAAATAGAAAATAAGTTTATAAAACAAATTGAGTAACCATTAAGAATGAATTTATTTCAATTCCTCGGCATTAAATCGCCCACTGAGGTTGATATGCCACAAACCAATTAAACTCATCTTTGGCTATACGGGTGGTCGAGAGGCCCCTCCGATCAATCGGCTGGTCACGTCAAGCCCTAGCACCTATGATTTTCCCAACCCTATTGCCCTTATGGCAAAGAAGGCGGTGGCTGTGGTCTACATGTCCTCGTTAAACTCTATCTGATGGTGAGGTTCCAGTTTTGGAGTTTGGGGAATGTGGAGCACCCTTCATCACCATTGGTCCTGGTCCACTCTGACCCGGAGTGGTAGTACCTGTTAGGGTCCCATCTATGGATTAAATAGAAAAATGTATTTATAAAAAATGGCGTATACATTAAGAATTGATATATTTCAAAACTTTATCTGCATTAAATGACCCACTGAGGTTGATATGCCGTAAACCAAACCAATTAAACTCTCAGGTCGACTCTGACCCGGAGTGGTCGTTCCTGTTATGGGTTAAATAGAACAAAATGAGCTTCTAAAAATGTGTTTAAAAATTCAATCTCCAAGGATGAATAAAACATCTTCGGCATAAAATAACCCGTATTACATGCCGTAAAATCCAACCAATCAAAGGCGTGCACACAAACATTATTTCTACACTTGCAGCCAGGGTTATTAATATCTCTTTCGTTTAATGTCCCGTGGTTTTTCTTTATAATTTAGTGCATATTGTTCATACAACTATAATTATTTTTAAGTGTTTTCTATTGAATTATGGAGGATATTGTTTGGCAGTTTTAAAACTACTTCTGTCCCCACTTTGTTTTAAAGGAATGTTAAACAATGTATTTTCGAGACTTTGTCGTTTTTTTTCTTTTTAAAAAGTCTGCTTATTAAAATATTTTGGCTTTTTTTCTAACTCGCTAAACGACTCCTCCCTTAACACTAGAGAAATACGTTGCCGGACAAATGGCCAATAAACATTTAACCTAAAAGCAAAATTGATTTCAGATCGAAAATAACAATTCTAAACAAAAGCAGTTTTCTGAAATTGCTGTTCTGGCTGAAATGACATGAAATAAAGTTGGAATTTGTTTCCCCGGTTTTAAGTTCCGCAAAGGTTTAATTATTTTATCACCATCCATTGAAAAGTGAAAAGTCTTCAGATTGAGGTTTTATCAGTTTTTCATTTTCTGATAGTCTGACCTAAAGTCAAGTTGTGGTTTGTGTAGTGTATAAATAAAGCCCAGTTAAAAGGCACCAACTGGCCCCTTACTATTTATGATTTGGACAGAAAGACACTTAGCCCGAATGCTAAGAAACATAAACAAGACGCTATCAGTCTCGCTAGTTCCTTAAATCCAAGAACACAGACAACATAAAACCATCGACGTTCAACCACACACCTAAAGGATTAAATACTATAGTATTCTAATGAGTACGACCCTCTGCTTGTCACTCTTTAAATAAACGCCTGGTATTATCTTTATTTCCTGATCTAATTAAAATCCTTTAAGTTTTAACCATTACACAGTACTTTAAGCTGTTGGCCGTGGGTGGCGACCGTGATACTTAAGGATGGAATCCTGGTGGCTGATCAGTTTGACATGCAACACTCCACTTAGACACTTACTTAGGTTTGTCCTGGGTATGACGTTAAACTCTTAAATGATGGTGAGATTTGGGGTATGTGGAGCACTCCTGGGAGCAATAATTAAGGAGTGGTAGTACCTGTTAGGGTCCCATCTATGGGTTAAATAGAAAAAATTCTAATTGTGTATCCATTAAGAATTTTTATTTCAAACTGTTAAGTTTTTAAATGCTATATCCTTGGCCAGTTGAAAAAGACTTAAAGTAAGTTATGGAATCCTTTGTAAGCGTATAAGTCCTATCCAGCGTATTGTTAAAGGTCCAGTGATTTAATCCTATGTCTGTCGTCCACGAAAGTCAAAGTAGTTATGGTCAGTATGCTCCGTTTAAGTATTGTATCAACAGCAGAGTACTGCCAGTGATTGGTCAAGAGTTTGATAACATGGTTCTCGCCGAGTCTATAAGTAGGAGCGGGTATCTAGCACACACCTTATGTCAAATTTCAACACCCCCCTATTTTGATATAAGGTGGGTGATTCTATTCAGAAATATAAAATCATTTCATTCAGAAATATTAAAATTATTTTTGTTTTCGTTTTACTACTAATCCTATTTTTTATAAATTTAATTAATCCTATTTTTATTAATATTTTATTTTGCTATTCTTAATCTAATTCTTAACCTTATCATTACTGCCAAAATTAGTATTGTCCCCCCCCCTTTTTAAATTGTGTTTTTGTTAATTAGAAAATACAAGTTAGTGAGTTAGTATTTGGTTAGACAAGTTTAATGTCATGTCCAAGACATCCATTTTTTTTGTGGGTGGGGGGGGGGGTCTTACCCCTCTGCATGGAATACAGTCGGCCTATTCTACGGGCCCAAGCCGACAAGGCGAAATCATAAGTTTAATTATGCCCCCCCCCCATGATATCTTTTTAAAAAGTTTTTTATCTTATTCAATGGTTTTGTGAACAGATCCGCAATATTCTTTTCCGATTCTATATACAGCAAGAGTATAGACCCCTTTTTGATTTCATCCCTTATAAATTGATATTTTATATCAATGTTTTGATCGCTAGTGTATTTTTTTTTCCCAGTAATATGCTCGATTGGTTATCACAAATGGTTACAGGGTTATTAACGACCCCTGGTTCTACGACACTTTTAAGTGATGTCCTTAAATAGAGTGCTTCTTGACTTCCTGATGCTAGACTAACAAATTCGGCCTCACATGTTGACAAAGAAACAACTGGTTGTTTTCTAGATTTCTAGAAATAACCGAACTTTCATCCGATAATTTAAAACTGTATCCTGATATACTTTTTCGGTCACTTGAACCTGCCCAGTCGGCATCACAAAATCCCCGTAATTTTAAGGGTTCAGATTTTTTAAAATACTAGCGACTGACTTGAGCCTTTCAAATATCGCAAAACATGCTTTGCTCTTGTTAATCGGTATTAAATGACCCACCGGGGTTGATGTGCCTTAAAACAAAGAAACCAATAAAATATTTGTTCCTAATTTTTTTTTCGCAGATCAGTTAATCTTTACTGCTTCACTTATCACTGCTTTCTAACAGTTAAGAGGTAACACTGTTCATTCTAGCATATGTCACATCACATTACTGGATACTGGGTCATTCTTGGACTCTTGCGACTGCTTCAGTATTTACCTTGTTAATTCAGTTTGAAACATTGAATTTAGGATGAGGTCTGGTTGTGAACTCACCCATTTATATAAGCACCAGATTGCTGTTCTAGGCCGCCTGTCGGGATGGAATTTGCCAGGGTGAGGGCAGTGACTCTTGGCAAAGTCCAGAAATCTGATACTTTAATTAAATTGGCTTTCCTCATGCCAAATTGTCCAACTCTCCTTAACAGTTTCCGTTATTTGCCTGTGGATATTATATCTTCGTACTTTTGAATTTTTCGGGATAATAATATAAATTTTCTTAAACTAGACTTTGGGCCACGATGATGGACATACAGTTGGATAGTGATATTCCCTGACAGACTGATTAAAAAAAAATCCCACACTCATGGAAAACTTCTTGTCGGCATGTAGACTAATTCCTCCAGTTTAATTTAATTTAAAAAAAATCTTAAATTCTAACTCAATTCTGTTAACCAAACGAAACCCGCAAAAATTATTCCCTTGAGGAAAGCATGTGATTGGTCATCCAAAATTGCTTGTTGGACTTCTTCAGTATTTACGAAAACCGATTCTTGCTCAGCTCTGTCGGCAGGGACTTTAGAATACACCAACTGCAGAGGAGTAAAATAACTCAAGGGTTGACATGCCATGAAATCCAAACAACCAAACAAATTCTTTGATCTTTGAAAATCTTTCTACATATAAATTCCAACTGAATTACATTAAGGCATTACTTTGAAAAAACATCTTTCGTCATCGTATTAACGAGACTATATAGGATACCCCACTGTCTCGCCCTGTCGGTTCGGACTGTAGAATACACCGACTGCACCTCTGTAGAGAGGTAAGACCCCCCCCATGGGGACATCTATTGGCCGATGATGGCGACCCGTGATTCTTAAGGACGGAATCTTGGTGGCTGAGCAGTCCATGACATGCAACACTTCACTTTGGTCCTTACTTAGGCTAGACGAGCGGTCGGAGAGGGCCACTTCGATCAATCGGCTGGCCACGCCAAGCTCTAAGGCATTTTGTATCGACATTAAATGGTTCACCGTGGTTGATATGTCGTATACACAAACCAACCAACCTACGAATTATTCGCTTACAAATCATAAAAAACCCTCAAAAATTTTGGTTTTGAATTATCCACAGGGTTATGTCGTTAAACCAACCAATCAGATCATCGCCCTGTCGGCTGGGGCGTTAGAATGCCCCTCAGCAGAGGGGTAAGACTCTCACAAATGGGACCACCTGTTGGCCGTGGGTGGCGACACCTGACGCTTAAGGACAGTCTTGGTGGATGAGCAGTTAATGACGGGCGGTCGGAGAGGCCCCCTCCGATCAATCGGCTGGTCACGTCAAGCCCTAGCACCTATATGATTGCTCCAACCCAATTGCTCTTATAGCAAGACCCAACCATTTTTATCCTATGGGTACTAGAAGGCGGTGGCTGAGGGTCTACATGTCCTGGGAATGACGTTAAACTCTATCTGATGGCGGAGTGGTAGTACCTGTTAGGTACTATGGGTTAAATAGAAAAACATGAGTTGATAAACAAAATTGTATTATCAATTAAGAATTGATTTATTTCAAAACTTTATTGGCATTAAATGACCCACTGAGGTTGATATGCCGCAAAAGCAAGCTTACTAGTTTAACAGCTCTTTCGACTGGGGTTTTACAATACACAGACTGCACCTCTGCAGGTGGGTAAAACCCACTAAATAGGACCACCTGTTGGCTAGGTGGCAACCCGTGATGCTTACGGACGGAATCCTAGTGGATGAGCAGTCCAAGACGTGCAACACTCCACTAAGACCCTTACCTAGGCTAGATGGAATGAATTTATTTCAAAACTTTTGTTTTACGGCATATCAACCTCGATGGGTCATTTAATACCAAACTTGTTTAACTTGCCTATTGATTTATTTCAAAACTTTATCGGCATTAAATGACCCACTGAGGTTGATATTCCACAAAACCAAACCAATATATCCCAATCTATCTGATGGTGAGGTTCCAGTTTTGGAGGTTTGGGGAATGTGGAGCACCCCTTCATAACCATTGCTCCCTGGTCCACTCTGACCTGGAGTGGTAGTACCTGTCAGGGTTCCATCTATGGGTTAAATAGAAAAATGTATTTAAAAAATTGTATTATCCATTAAGAGTTAATTTATTTCGAAACTTTATCGGCATTAAATGACCCACTGAGGTTGATTATGCCGTAAAACAAACCAAACCAATCAGATCAATTCTAGACAAAAAGCAGTTTTCTGGTAGTGCTCTAAACGGCTTCTGGCTGAAATGTCAAATAAAGTTGGAATTCGGATTTGTCTCACAGACTTAAAGTTCCAGAATAATTTTCAGTTATTTTATCACCTTCCATTGAAAAGTGGAATGTTTTCATATTGACGTTTTATGAGTTTTTCATTTTCTGGTAATCTGACCATAAAATTGTGGTTTGTTTAGTGAATAAATAAACCCAGTTAAAGGGCAGCGAATGCCCACTCAGACTCGGAGTGGTATCTGTTAGGGTCCCATCTATGGATTAAATAAATTTTTAAAAGTGAGTTTAATTTTTTTTGTTTTTGAATGCTCAACAAGAAC
The DNA here is from genome assembly GCA_023376005.1 of Doryteuthis pealeii. NCBI lineage: Eukaryota > Metazoa > Mollusca > Cephalopoda > Myopsida > Loliginidae > Doryteuthis > Doryteuthis pealeii. The sequence goes on along the minus strand of CM042138.1, from coordinate 143,382,211 downwards.
GAATAAAACAATCTTCTTTGGCATGAAATAAACCTAAACTTGACATGGTATAAAATCCAACCAAGCAACAAGATTCATTCTGTATTTAAGTTATGACCTCAGACTTTATCCGGTGATTAGATTCCAGTTCTAGATGTCTGAGAAATGTGGTTTTGTCGCTAGAATAAACGAATAAGATCAACCGCCCTGTCGGCTGGGGCGTTAGAATGCACGACTGCACCTCTGCAGATGGGTAACACTCCCCCAATGGGGCCACCTGTTGGCCGTGGGTGGCGACCCGTGATGCTTAAGGATAGAGCCCAGGTGGATGAGCAGTTCATGACATGCAATACTCCACTTTGGCCCTATCTTGGGCTAGACGGGCGGTTGGAGAGGCCCCCTCCGATCAATCAGCTGGTCACGTCAAGCCCTAGCACCTATATGATTTTCCCAACCCTATTGCCCTTATGGCAAGCCCCAACCCCTTTTTATCATATGGGTGCTAGAAGGCGGTGGCTGCGGTTTACATGTCCTGGGAATGACGTTAAACTCTATCTGATGGCGAGGTTCCAGGTTTGGGGAATGTGGAGCACCCCTTCATCACCATTGCTCCCTGGTCCACTCTGGCCCGGAGTGGTAGTACCTGTTAGGGTCCCATCTATGGGTTAAATAGAAAAATCCATTAAGAATTGATTTATTTCAAAACTTTATCGGCATTAAATGACCCACTGAGGTTGATATGCCGTAAACGAACCAAACCAAACCAATAAATCAATTCTAAACAAATCAAGTTTCTGAAATGTTAAAAAATAAAGTTGGAATTTGTTTCCCAGATATTACGTCCCACAAATTTTCAGATTTTATCACCATCCAGAAGAGGAGTGGTTGTACCTTTTAGGGACCCATTTATGGGTTAAATAGAAAAATGTGTTTATAAAAAATTTAGTATCCATTAAAAATTAATTACAAGACTTTGTCTGCATTAAATGACCCACTGAGGTTGATATGCCACAAAACAACCAAACCATCCAGAAGAGAAAGGTCTTCATATTGAGGTCGGCTGGAGCTTTAAAATACACTGACTGCACCTCTGCAGAATGGTTAGCCCTAGTCAGGGATGGAGCTACCTGTTGGCCGTGGGTGGTGACCCATGATGCTTAAGGACGGTATACTGTTGGCTGAGCAGTCCATGACACGTAATACGCCACTTTGACCCTTGTGCTAGACGGGCAGTCGGAGAGGCCCCCTCCGATCAATCGGCTGGCCTTGTCAAGCCCTAGCATCTATGATTGTCCCAACACTATTTCCCTAATTGTAAACCCCAATCCTTTTTATAATGTGCTAAAAGGCGGTGGGTGAGGATCATGTTCGGGGAATATTAAACTGATGGTGAGGTTACAGTTCTGGAGGATGTGGAACACCCCTTCATCACCATTGCACACAGGTTCACTCTGACCCAGATTTGGTAGTACCTATTAGGGTCCCATCTATGGGGTAAATAGAATTTCTTTACAAAAAAAAAAAAAGCTTAAAAAAAATTCTTCCAAACTATCGCTACGAATCTTTCAAAACGTTGCCGGCATTAAATGACCCACTGGTTGATATACCGAAAAAAACAAAAACAAAAAAAATGTAAAATTCAGAAATGGTTGGATCAAGAGGTGAACCCATCGATATACAGTCTTTGTGTGGATATTTTTCCTAATGGGTCATAGAATAGGACTTGCGTAGTACCGGTGAGTAGTAGTTTATCTATTTTTTTGATTTAAAAAAAAAAAAAAAAAAAAAAAAAAAAAAAAAAAAAAATTTTAATAGATGGGACCGCCCTGTCGGTGGGGCTTTAGAATGCACCGACTGCACCTCTGCAGAGGGGTAAGACTCCCCCAATAGGGCCACCTGTTGGTCGTGGGTGGCGAACCGTGATGCTTAAGAACGGAGTCTTGGTGGATGAGCAGCCCATGACATGCAACACTCCACTTAGGCTAGACGGGCGGTCGGAGAGACCCCCTCCGATCAATCGGCTGGCTACGTCAAGCCCTAGCACCTATATGATTTTCCCAACCCCAGGAACATTAGTGACTAAATTATTATTAACGTCGAGAGGCAGTTACGCATTTATTGGAGGTGGATTTTAATATTTGAACAATCTCCCACATAACTGCAAATAAATGACTATTAAATAGTCATCAAATACAAATAATTACTTAATCCTTAGTAATAGGAATATTTAAAATGCTAGCGTGAAAATTATTTGTATTTGATAAATTTTCATTAATTATTTCATGAGTAAATAGCGTTCATTAGTTGTGTTAGAAGAAATACATTAAAATATATATTTTAATTGTCACGTTTTGAAATTATTCTTTCCGGGTTTTCTATCTGTTAATCAAATATTCAGTGATCTACATTATTTTTAGATCAACTCATCTATTAGCCGTGGATGGTGACCCGTAATACCCGAGGACAGAATCGTGGTAGCTGAGCGGTTTTTAACTCAGTATCAACTGGTCCCGTGACATGTTACACTTCACTTCGGAGCTTACTTGAATAAGACGGTCGGCTGGAGAGGCTCAATCAGCTTGGTCACGTCAAGCCCTAGCAGCTATATGGTTGTCCTGACCGTATTCTTTAAATTGCGCTTATGGCAAACACCCAATCCTTTTTATCATATGTGCTAGAAGGCTGTGGATGAGGGTTTTATTGTCCTGGGTATGACGTTAAACTATCCGATGGTGAAGTTCCAGTTTTGGAGCCCCCTTCATCACCATTACTCCCAGGTCCACTTTGACCCAGAGTGGTAGTACCTGCTAGGGTCCCATCTATGGGTTAAATGAAAAAAATTAGTTTAAAAATGTTTTCGGCATAAAATCACCCAGTGGGTTGATATGCCGTAAAACCCTAAGAACCAACCACTAATATACATGAAGTTAATGGAAATATGTTTGGTTAAACTCGAGTGACAATTCCTGTTGTATAAATTTCTGTTCAAGGTGTCTGGCCATATTTTTGGTGTCAGGGTGAAACTGGTGTAGCAATCCACAAAAGGTGTCTCTACGAACGCTTTCGGCATGTCGATCTGCGATCTTCAGGTTGGAAACTGATGGTATGTTCCGTGGTGTCTCGTTTTTAAAGAAAACGAGCAGTAGCGTAGGAATTGGTAGTGGGAGGTAGTAGGAATATATATATAATTTTAAACAAGATTTGGCATTAAATAATCCACAAATGTGGATATACCATCAAACCAAACGACTAATGAAAACAGTTTAGTATAATTCAATTAGGAAATGGTTCAAAATGTTGTTCTGTCATTTTTCAAGTCTGATTTAAATTAGCCAAAAAGTTGCAAGTAAAGGGTACCCCCCCCCATGAAGAGCGAACTAGCTACTCAGTAATTGATCTGCAAGAAAAGCTTGCTGACCCGTATGCCGCGATGAGGTGCCCCTCCCCCCGAAAACCTTTTGTAATACCCTTATGGCAAGCCCCAACCCCTTATCATATGGGTGCTAGAAGGCGGTGGCTGCGGGTCTACATGTCCTGGGAATGACGTTAAACTCTATCTGATGGTGAGGTTCCAGTTTTGGAGGTTTGGGGAATGTGGAGCACCCCATTCATCACCATTGCTACCTGGTCCACTCTGACCCGGAGTGGTAGTACCTGTTAGGGTCCCATCTATGGGTTAAATAGAAAAATGTATTTATAAAAAAATTGTATTATCCTTTAAGAATTGATTTATTTCAAAACTTTATCGGCATTAAATGACCCACTGAGGTTGATGTGCCGTAAAACAAAACAAACCAAACGAAACCTTTTGTAATAGTATCAGACCCTAATGGTGTGACTGATCGAGTTTATGGTCTCTTAGTTCTGGCACTGCCTAAGGTTGTCGTTATTTCTTTTTATTTTAATGTATTGCTAATATGATCAACTCCTGGTGGCCTGGGTATGACATTAAACTGCATCTAGTGATGAACTTCCAATTCTGGAGCTCTGGTGAGTATGAAGTACCCCTTCATTATTATTACTCCCAGGTCCACTCTGACCCGGAGTGGTAGTAACTGTTAGGGTTCCATCTATGCGTAGCCCTGTTGGCTGCGGTTTTAGAATATACCGACTGCACCTCTGCAGAAGGGTAAAACCCCCATGGGACCACCTGTTGGCCGTGGATTGTGATTAGTGATGTCTAAGGATGGAATCCTGGTGGCCTCAAACAGGAAGGCCATTCAGCACCTTTCCTAGCAACTATGGTTGTTCCGACTGCATTCTTTAAATTGCTCTTAAAAAAGCAAGATTTGGCATTAAATAACCTACAAGGGTTGATATGCTGTTAAACACCAACCAACAAACGCGTGGCACTCTACACATTCACCGCCCTGTCGGCTGGGGCGTTAGAATGCACCGACTGCACCTCTGCAGAGGGGTAAGACTCCCCCAATGGGGCCACCTGTTGGCCGTGGGTGGCGACCCGTGATGCTTAAGGATAGAGCCCAGGTGGATGAGCAGTTCATGACATGCAATACTCCACTTTGGCCCTATCTTGGGCTAGACGGGCGGTCTGAGAGGCCCCCTCCGATCAATCGGCTAGTCACGTCAAACCCTAGCACCTATATGATTTTCCCAACCCTGTTGCCATTATGGCAAACCCCAACCCCTTTTTATCATATGGGTGCTAGAAGGCGGTGGCTGATGGTCTACATGTCCTGGGAATGATGTTAAACTCTATCTGATGGTGAGGTTCCAGTTCTGGAGGTTTGGGGAATGTGGAGAACCCCATTCATCACCATTGCTCCCTGGTCCACTCTGACCCGGAGTGGTAGTACCTGTTAGGGTCCCATCTATGGGTTAAATAGAAAAATGTATTTATAAAAAAAATTGTATTGTCCATTCAGAATTGATTTATTTCAAAACTTTATCGGCATTAAATGACCCACTGAGGTTGATATGCCACAAAACAAACCAAACCAAATATTCACATTCACATTACCTCTAGGGTAATTCCATGTCAAATCATCCAGAAAAAAATAAAATTGTCAACCACCCACTTCAATTTTTCTGAAATTTTGTCCAGGTGTAGACTATGCTAAAGTTAGACAATCCACAAAATTTGAACTTCAATTCCAAAAATTGGCAGTCATGTCGATTTTTTTTTTAGCACTCCAAATGTGGGGTTCGCGAAAAATGGCGACATTTTATAATCTATTTTTGTAAAATGAGTTCTATAGCTTCCCTACTTCTAAGAATTGGTTTATTTTCGCCCGAGGGAATCAGAAATGCTATTAAAAAATCTTAAAGTTAACCAGTCTTAAGTTATTGAAGTGACATGGCCTGGATGATTTGACATGGAATTACCCTGTTATAAATTACCTTGATATTGCGAAGATAAATCCTCGTTCGTCTCTGTTGCTACAGACTTTAGGTAATATTTCGTCTTAGTCAATTATTCTAACTCTCCGTGTCAAATCTAGGAAAACATTTTTTCTTTATCTTATTTTAAGTTTTTGGACTTGTGTACTTTTTCCGCTAAGCTCTTCAAATATTTTCCAATAGTAATGCTAAAAATCCTCAGGTTTAACCCCCCCCCCAATGGGGCCACCTGTTGGCCGTGGGTGGCGACCCGTGATGTTTAAGGATAGAACCCAGGTGGATGAGCAGTCAATGACTTGCAATACTCAACTTTGGCCCTATCTTGAGCTAGATGGGCGGTCTGAGAGGCCCCCTCCGATCAATCGGCTGGTCACGTCAAGCCCTAGCGCCTATATGATTTTCCCAACCCTATTGCCCTTATGGCAAGCCCCAACCCCTTTTTATCATATGGGTGCTAGAAGGCGGTGGCTGCGGGTCTACATGTCCTGGGAATGACGTTAAACTCTCTGATGGTGAGGTTCCAGTTTTGGAGGTTTGGGTAATGTGGAGCACCCCATTCATCACCATTGCTCCCTGGTCCACTCTGACCCGGAGTGGTAGTACCTGTTAGGGTCCCATCTATGGTTTAAATAGAAAAACACGAGTTGATAAACAAAATTGTATTATGCATTGAGAATGAATTTATTTCACAACTTTGTCGGCATTAAATAACCCACTGAGGTTGATATGCCGATGAAACCAAATCATATTTATTTATATATAATGTAGAGATGTTCTCAATTTTGGTGTGGTGGGTGTTTCTACCCATCTGTCCTTACTCAGCTATGGGATTCCCAAGTTTAGTTAGCGTGTGTATTTGTTTTCATGCCTGCACTTATTAGTTAATTCTGCTCGAGTGTTTAAAAGCTGCATTGGGACATTAAATTCGGCTATTGTTAATTTTTATTGTAGGTACAGAATACAAGACTGATCATTATCTTTGTGTGATGTTTTGTTTATTTTATTTTAAATTCTCCAGCTCACATTTGGTTCTTCTTTAATGTTTTGCCAATCTCTGTCTTTTCTAAAAGACAGCCCCTATTGGACTATTCTATTTTTGGTGTGTGGCTCCAATGTAAGTTTTAGTTTTGCTAGCTGATTTCATTGCTGCTTCCAATTGGTATTGCCGCCCTCTGTGTTTATGATCTGTTATGATATACTATACAATTAATAGACTTTTGTTACCATTGTTTTCAAAGTAGCGTATTAGCCGCTAACCTGTATTGCCATGTATCCCATCGTAGGATTACAGTGGGCAAGGGCACCTCTAGGACAACGACTTCCAAATTCGGGGCCTGAATCCTCAGAACACAACCTAATGGGCAAAGGGTATATATTAAATTTTGATAGAGGAATGATATATAATTGATAATTGAATCATATTACCACGACCAGACAACTCGGCAAACACAATTTGCGACATCCGGAGCACTGGACATCTGTTTCGACCTCCTTTTGGTCTCATCAGCAGTGAATACCACAATCTCCGCCACTAGAGATTGAACCAGCGGACCACAGCGTGAAGAGTGGGGGTTCAACACACTGGGCCACCAGCCCATGCCACAAACGGAGAATGCCAAATCATCTAGTCAATGGTAACATTAATTCTAACTGCGCAGCCACCTAACCTATATTGCTATGTATCTCATCGCAGGATTACAGAGGGCAAGGGCACCTCCAGGACAACGACTTCCCAATTCGGGGCCTGAATCCTCAAAATCAGTTCGAATGTTTATAGCAATTGTGAGATTTCAGTCCAGCTAGCGATTTGCAGATGAGGCCACAAGTGGATCAAGAGTGAGGGGGTGCCAGAAAGAATTGGTGGTTGGGTGGTCGAACACACCTTTGTCCTTGATCTTGTTTCCTTTAATTTCTCAATGCGATTCATTTCAAAATCCTTTGTTCCATTCCGAATGGTGGCTCTCCATTTGTTTCTGTCCCATGCCAAGTCCTCAAAGCTTCCAACGGGGATCTTAACAGCTGAAAGATTGTACTTCAGCTTGTCCTTGTATCGAAGCCAATGCCAGCCAGTATTCCTATTCCCATCTTTTAGATCACTATACATTAGAATTTTTGGTATTCGCTCATCACCCATTCTTACTACATGGCAGTCCATCTTTGTTGGGACTGCATGAGGAACATTTCAATACCTCCAATCTTACATTTTGCGAAAGGATCATCAGTTGGCACTTTCCGCCCTGTCGGTTGGGGCGTTAGAATGCCCCGACTGCACCTCTGCAGAGGGGTAAGACTCCCACAATGGGGCCACCTGTTGGCCGTGGGTGGCGACCCGTGATGCTTAAGGGTAGAGCCCAGGTGGCTGAGCAGTTCATGACATGCAATATTCCACTTTGGCCCTATCTTCGGGCGGTCGGAGAGGCCCCCTCCGATCAATCGGCTGGTCACGTCAAGCCCTAGCACCTATATGATTTTCCCAACCCTATTGCCCTTATGGCAAGCATAAAATTAATAAAATGTGCATACACATCTCCACCTTAAAAGTGCGTGTGGGAAAATATTTCTACAATACTGCCAAAAATCAGTTGGATTTTAATAAAATTTTTAGTACTCCTTTTTAATACTCCTTTTAATAAATGACCTTCTTACAGAAATTTACATTCAGATTAGGAAAGACTTTATTTAATGTGATTAGACCACCATTTTCCCAACCCTATTGCCCTTATGGTAAACCGCAACCCCTTTTATCATATGGGTGCTATAAGGCGGTGACTGCGGGTCTACATGTCCTGGGAATGACGTTAAACTCTATCTGATGGTGAGGTTCCTGTTTTGGAGGTTTGGGGAATGTGGAGCACCCCTTCATCATTGTTCTCTGGTCTACTCTGACCCGGAGTGGTAGTACCTGTTAGGGTCCCATCTATGGGTTAAATAGAAAAACGTATTTATAAAAAAAATTGTATTATCCATTGAGAATTGATTTATTTCAAAACTTTATCGGCATTAAATGACCCACTGAGGTTGATATGCCGTAACCCAAACCAAGCTCACTACTAATTTTGGATTTGGAGCAGATTATGTAGGCTCTGTGGATCAATGTTTTGATCAAATTAACTTTCCATCTAAGGGGGGCAAAATGGACCCCCCAACGAGTGTAGGAACCCCCAAAAAGATGGCTTTCGGTAGATGGAAGTCAAAATTCCATTGTCAGTGCGCTCAACAAGAACATCAAGGAACGGGAAACTTGTTGTTCTCAAATTCACATGCAAAAGTCAGGGAGGAGTGCAAATTATTAAGTTGATGGAAAAACCGTCTGCTTTCAGATCTCTTTGTGTTATGTATTAGAAATACATTAACGAGAAGATTGCGAGTGGTTGTAATACTAGTTTATTATTACAATGAATACAAATAACAAAAATGGCTCTCGGCCGGCAAGGTAAAAAGTCTCCGAGCGTAAAAGAGGATTGGTAAAGATTACTTATCTTCTGAAGAGTTGTAGCACGTGGGTTTACATCCGAGAATACGGAAACAACCTTCGGGGCTGTAGATCACCTCACATCACACTGAGCTAATCTTCGTGTTGTTCTTTTATACGTACTCATTTGCATACGTGAGGGATTATCCGGTTACTTCCCTTTACAACACTTTGTAAAAATGACGAAAGTGTCGTCAATATACCTTTTTGTAGAATAACGGATGGTTGCTGGTATCAAACAATCGCCCCTCTTGGAAACCCACAAAGATATTAGATAACGCCGCTCCAAGGGGGCTACCCATTGCAATTTCGTCAATCTGTTGGTACATCAAATTGTTGAAACTGCACATTTTTAGTGTTGATGTTCATCAGCTTCAAAAAGATGGGTTCGGGAATGGGAGGGGGGGTCAAGGTAACTGTGGTATAAGGCGTCAGCACTGATGGCGATGGTCTCATCCAATAGGACGTTGGTATAAAGGCTATTGATGTCAAATGAGCAGGTGTTTTGGTGGTTAATAGGAAGATTCTGCATCATTTTGGCAAAGGTGAGGGAATCGATGATGCAGTGTTTAGAATAAAGTTGTACAACAGGTTGGAGAAGGTTCGCCAGTCACTTAGCAAGGCGGTGTTGAGCAGATCCAATCATGAGGATCTTCTTTTTGTGGATTTTAGGTAATACATATAAACGTGGTCTTTGAGAACCCACTGGGCGAATTTTGTCGTAAATGGTTTTGGGGATAAGATGTTTCTTGTAAAAACCCAACAAGTCACGTTGTATTCGCTGTTCCTGTAGTGCAGTTCTATCAGACTTCTCAACATTACCAAGGATTTCAAATTTCGGTATCGGCTGGTCACGTCAAGCCCTAGCACCTATATGATTTTCCCAACCCTACTGCCCTTATGGCAAGCCCCAGCCCCTTTTTATCATGTGGGTACTAGAAGGCGGTGGCTGCGGGTCTACATATCCTGGGAATGACGTTAAACTCTATCTGATGGTGAGGTTCCAGTTTTGGAGGTTTGGGGAATGTGGAGCACCCCATTCATCACAATTGCTCCCTGGTCAACTCTGACCCGGAGTGGTGGTACCTGTTAAGGTCCCATCTATGGGTTAAATAGAAAAATGTATTTATAAAAGAAAATTGTATTATCCATTAAGAATTGATTTATTTCAAAACTTTATCGGCATTAAATGACCCACTGAGGTTGATATGCCGTAAAACAAAACAAACAAAATTTCGGTAAGAATATCCACCCTTTTGTTGTTGTAGTCCCGTCTGTTGAGAATTACAACGCCAGATCCTTTATCAGGTTTAGAAATAACAAGATTGTGGTTATTGCGTAAAGATTTTACAGTTTGGAGATGTTCATTGTGCAGGAAAAAATCGGATTTATCAATATTGGAGCCACAATGTGGGCAGAATCCACCAACCGTGTCTTGAGGGCTAGCAGTGCATCAGTGGAGGTTGGATTGTGCTTGAGCAGGTGGATATAAAGTAATTCAAATTCAGACAGAAAATGTTCTCTGTTGAATTTAGTGATGGGAATGCAAAATTCCAATCCATGCTTAAGTATAAATTCCTCGGTGTCATATAATGCATGTTTTGAACTGAACGGATGATTCTTGTCTGATAAGTTTCTTTTCTATCCTTTCGAATACATCTTTTGTATATCCGGGTGGAATTGGTGCATGAATCCACCAAGGTTCTTACAGGAGCACTTTCTACACTACTTAGTGCCATCATCAGGTGTGGGATGTTTCCATTTTCTTTTTAAACAAACAGTAGCAGTAGGAATAAGGAAGTTCTCACAAATTTATAAGAATGGTGGGAGGAGAATTGGCGGCAAATTATAAGCATTTGAGAACATGTTGGCTGGTTTCAAAGTTCATCTTGTTTATTGATTTGAGTATTTGAAGTTTTTTTTGTTTTCAGATAGAATTTTCCTGTATATATATATTACAGGTCAATATTTCTGCTTCTAGATAATTTGATCTGGATTCAGACTCCAGATTAGAGGATTAAGCGGAAAATCCAGGAGTCTGTTTTGAAACTAATTCTAGAAGTATTAGATAATACTTTTATCTGCTTCGGACAATAGCCATTATCAGTTCTGGTCTTTCTTCAAACTCTAAAATATCTTTGGCGCACACCTTCCTTTATTTCACTTTTTGATTATAGAAGACGTATTAGTTGAGTGAACCCGATTGTATTCGAGAAGATGGCACCCTTAAGGTAACGTGAATGAAACGCGTGTGACCACCTTTTAAATCTCGGGGCCAACTGTATAATTTTCAAAACTATTTCTCTAACTTTCTATTCTCGCTTGATAACGTGGCTGAAACCATCCAAATCATCACCAAAGTATCAACTAATTCTTATCAGTTCAATGTTTATCAGTGAAAATTATTTGACCTAATGCTGGGAGTAAAATTTGTATTCCACTTTGAAATTCTATGCTACTTTAAAAAAAAATAATAGATACAACTAATCTATTAAAAGTACCTCCTTTTTAGTATAAAAAAATTACTATATAAACTACCTTCTCTCTCTCTCTCTTTCTACACCTCTCTCTCTCTCTCTCTCTACACCTCTCTCTCTCTCTCTCTTCTCTCTCTCTCTCTCTCTCTTTCTACACCTCTCTCTCTCTCTCTTTCTACACCTCTCTCACTCACCCCCTTTCTGTAGCCCTTTCTGCTTCTTCCATTTTTCTTTTTAAAGGTCTTTACGCAAAAAGATGCATCTCTACCACCAAAAAAAAAACCCACCTGTTTTGCCTTATTCAATACCATAAAAGTAAAATGCACTCTTCATTGCTTGAAGGAAATAAAAGCCGTCCATTTAAAAAAAAATATCTGTAGGAAAGATTCATTCCTAATGTTGCAGACTCCCCCAAGGCTCCTGTGATGCTTAAGGATAGAACCCAGGTGGATGAGCAGTTCATGACTTGCAATACTCCACTTTGGCCCTATCTTGGGCTAGACGGGTGGTCGGAGAGGCCCCCTCCGATCAATCGGCTGGTCACGTCAAGCCCTAGCACCTATATAATTTTCCCAACCCTATTGCCCTTATGGCGAGCACCAACCCTTTTTTATCATATGGGTGCTAGAAGGCGGTGGCTGCGGGTCTATATGTCCTGGGAATGACGCTAAACTCTATCTGATGGTGAGGTTCCAGTTTTGAAGGTTTGGGGAATGTGGAGCACCCCCTTCACCATTGCTCCCTGTCCACTCTGACCCAGAGTGGTAGTACCTGTTAGGGTCCCGTCTATGGGTTAAATAGAAAAACATGAGTTTATAAAAAAAATGTATTATCCATTAAGAATTGATTTATTTCAAAACTTTATCGGCATTAAATGACCCACTGAGGTTGATATGCCGTAAACCAAACCAAACCTCATCTAAAGGATAAAGTTGGTATTAGGTTGTCTCATAATATTTTCCCTAGAGTTCGGAAAGTCATTTCAATTCTTTTATCTACGAGAGTAAAAAAAAAAAGTAATGCCATTTTGTTTAGGAAAGGTATAATTACCAACACAGTATCATACATCAAAATGAAGCTGGTCCTCTGTGGATCACACCCTTACTTCTCGACATAATCACCGTTTCTCTCAAAAGCAATGTTCCACCTTCGAATCGGAGCATGTATCTCTGCCTCGTAAAATTCTGTTGACAGTTCTTTGAGCCACTTCTTCACTACAGACTTCACCCCCTCGTCACTGGAATAATGTTTGCCTCTCAAATCCTATTTCATGGGGCCGAAGAGATAATAGTCTGAAGGCACTAAATCTGGTGAGTATGGAGGATGCGGTAAAGTTGTCCACCCGAATCAGGTGATTTTCCCCCCTTATCCTGGTGTTTGTGTGTGGTCGAGCATTGTCAAGCAAAAGGACATTGTCGATTGGCAAGTTGGGTCTTACTTGTCGGATTCTTGCTCTGAGACTCGTTAGGATCTTAATGTAGGCCCTAGTTTTATAAAAAAATTAACATGAAATAAAAAAAATGGCATTACTTTTTAAATCACCCTCGTAAATCTAATGAAAGAAGTGAAGTAATATAACTGCCCAAACATACAATTATTATTAACACTTTGGCCCTATCTTGGGCTAGACGGTCGGTCGGAGAGGCCCCCTCCGATCAATCAGCTGGTCACGTCGAGCCCTAGCACCTATGATTTTCCCAACCCTATTGCCCTTATGGCAAGCCCCAACCCCCTTTTATCATATGGGTGCTAGAAGGCGGTGGCTGTTGGTCTACATGTCCTGGGAATGACGTTAAACTCTATCTGATGGTGAGGTTCCCGTTTTGGAGGTTTGGGGAATGTGGAGCACCCCTTCATCACCATTGCTCGCTGGTCCACTCTGACCCGGAGCGGTAGTACCTGTTAGGGTCCCATATATGGGTTAAATAGAAAAATGTATTTATGAAAAAATTGTATTATCCATTAAGAATTGATTTATTTCAAAACTTTATGGGCATTAAATGACCCACTGAGGTTGATATGCCACAAAACAAACCAAACAATTATTATTAAATAGGACTAAAATAGTTTCCAATAAATTTCTTTCAAGCATTCGATTCATTTGTAAACATGATGGGTTTATAGCATACATCATTTCTACAGAGGACCCGCCCTGTCGGCTGGGGCGTTAGAATGCACCGACTGCTCCTCCTGCAGAGGGGTAAGACTCCCCCAATGGGGCTACCTGTTGGCCGTTGTTGGCGACCCGTGATGCTTAAAAAGAACCCAGGTGGTTGAGCAGTCAATGACATGCAATATTCCACTTAGGTCCTTACTTGGGCTAGGCTGGCGGTCGGAGAGGCCCCTCCGATCCGATCAATCGGCTGGTCACGTCAAGCCCTAGCACCTATATGATTTTCCCAACCCTATTGCCCTTATGGCAACCCCCAATCCGTTTTTATCATATGGGTGCTAGAATGCGGTGGCTGCGGGTCTACATGTCCTGGGAATGACGTTAAACTCTGTCTGATGGTGAGGTTCCAGTTTTGGAGGTTTGGGGAATGTGGAGCACCCCTTCATCACCATTGCTCCCTGGTCCACTCTGACCCGGAGCGGTAGTACCTGTTAGGGTCCCATCTATGGGTTAAATAGAAAAATGTATTCATAAAAAATTGTATTATCCATTATGAATGAATTTATTTCAAAACTTTATCAGCATTAAATGACCCACTGATGTTGATATGCCGTAAACCAAACCATTAGACGCTGAGAGGCTCCCTTCGATTAATCGGCTGGTCAAATCAAGCCCTAACCCCTATATGATTGTCCTTACACTATTGCCCTTATGGCAAGCTACAACCCTTGGTGTATGTGCTAGAAGGCTGAGACTGAGTGTCTTGAGTATGACGTTCAACTACATCTAGTGAAGTTACAATTCTAGAGCTTTGGGGAGTGTGTAGTACCCCTTCATTACCATTATTCTCAGGCCCACCCTGACGCAGAGTGATAGTACCTGCTAGGGTCCCATCTATAGGTTAAATAGAAAAAAAGTTATGAATAATGTTAACAAAATTGAATTGAAATCTCGCCAACCACTTCTTTACATGTCTACAGAAAAAGCCTCTCTCTCGCGTTTCTTCCATTCTTATATCCCTTTTCCCGCGTTAAAACATTGTCACTTTGTATTTTAAAAAATCCTGTGGAATCTCTTCAGAAGTGAAAATAGTTGATTGAAAAAATATTTTTTCACAGCATAAAATTAATAAAATGTGCATACGCCTCTCCACCTTAAAAATGCGTGTGTGGGAAAATATTTCTACAATACTGCCAAAAATCAGTTGGATTTTAATAACATTTTTAGTACTCCTTTTTAATAAAATGACCTTCTTACAGAAATTTACATTCAGATTAGGAAAGACTTTATTTAATGTGATTAGACCACCATTGGGAACGGTTTAGATAAGTTAACAGAGCATCCGCCTAGGAACCACAATTTTCCGGGTTCGATACCGGCCGTCGCCAGCTGAGATGGTAAATGTGGCACTCCACCTCCCAGATACAAAAACAATTTCTCTGGTCAAGCGCCAGTGAAAAGAGGATAGACCTCTTTATGTCCGGCTGATACTAACAATAGGTCGTTCCGCCGATTTTACTTCGAGTACCATTAATTTTGTAATTAGTTTAAGAAGGAATTGGACACCTCACCAGTTAATTTTTCAATTTAATTCTTTTAGCCTGAAACAATCTATGTACTCACCAGTTCTGATATGAAACAATTTTCCTTGATCATTTCGCACAGTGCTAATCCTCCCGATCGGCTGAGATTGTTGTCTGTCAAATCCAATTTCTGTATATGACAGCTGGTCTGTAAATAGATTATGGAATACAAAGTCATAATGTCTAAAAGATCCGAGAGTGTAGAAAGTATGGATATTGAAACTAACAGAATTGCAAAATTATATATATATACATAATAATAATGAAACCATTTGCTAAGCATAAAACTCTAACCGCCCTGTCGGCTGGGGCGTTAGAATGCACCGACTGCACCTCTGCAGAGGGGTAAGACTCCCCCAATGGGGCCACCTGTTAGCCGTGGGTGGCGACCCGTGATGCTTGAGGATAGAGCCCAGGTGGGTGAGCAGTTCATATCTTGGGCTAGACGGCGGTCGGAGAGGGCCCCCTCCGATCAATCGGTTGGTTACGTCAAGCCCTAGCACCTATATGATTAACCCTATTGCTCTTATGGCAAGCCCCAACCCCTTTTTATCATATGGGTGCTAGAAGGCGGTGGCTGCGGGTCTACATGTTCTGGGAATGACGTTAAACTCTATCTGATGGTGAGGTTCCAGTTTTGGAGGTTTAGGGAATGTGGAGCACCCCTTCATCACCATTGCTCCCTGGTCCACTCTGACCCGGAGTGGTAGTACCTGTTAGGGTCCCATCTATGAGTTAAATAGAAAAATGTATTTAAAAACAAAATTGTATTATCCATTAAGAATTGATTTATTTCAAAACTTTATCGGCATTAAATGACCCACTGATGTTGATATGCCGTAAAACAAAACGAACCAAACCTAAAACTCTAACAAAATTGTCTAATCTTTTTGTTTCTCACTCTAACGGTTCTTTTAAAAACAAATATTTACCTACAAACTACTTGATTACTAGAGCTACAAAACCCACATACACTATACCCAACAAAGAAGGAAAAATCAAACTTCTTCGGCATAAAATAACCCATTTGAATTTGACATGCGGTAAAATTCAAACCAAACTACTTTTACAAATTATAATAGACCAGACGGCTGGGACTTTAGAATACACTGACTGCACCTTTGCAGAGGGGTAAGACCCGCTCAATGGGGCCACCTGTTAGCCGTGGGTGGAGGACTCGTGATGCTTAAGGATAGAACCCAGGTGGTTAATTTATTTCAAAACTTAATCGGCATTAAATGATGACCCACTAGGGTTGATATGCCACAAATCCAATACATGACTTGAAATACTCCATTTCGGCCCTTTCTTGGGCTAGACAGGTGGGCGGAGAGCCCCCCCCCCTCCGATCAATCGGCTGGTCACGTCAAGCCCTAGCACCTATATGATTTTCCCAACCCTATTGCCCTTATGGCAACCCCCAACCCCTTTTATCATATGGGTGCTAGAAGGTGGTGGCTGAGGGTCTATATGTTCTGGGGAATGACGTTAAACTCTATCTGATGGTGAAGTCCCAATTTTAGAGGTTTGGGGAATGTAGAGCACCCCTTCATCACCATTGGTCCACTCTGGCCTGGAGTGGTAGTACCTGTTAGGGTCTCATCTATGGGTTCAATAGAAAAAATTGTTTATGAAAAATGAATCTCCATTAAGAATGTATTTATTTCAAAACTTTGTCGGCATTCCAATGACCCACTGTTTTGACGGCATACCACCCTCAAACAGAGCAAATCTAGATACGTCTCCTATCTTTGGTTGGAAAGCTATCATTATTATGGACATTGGGATCAAGTGTCATCCTGTCGGCTGGGACGTTAGAATACACCAACTGCACCTCTGCAGAGGGATAAGACTCTCCCAAATGGGGCCACCTGTTGGCCGTGGGTGGCGACCCGTGATGCTTAAAGAGAGAACCCAGGTGGTTGAGCAGTCCATGACCTGCAATATTCCACTTTGGTCCTTACTTGGGCTAGACGGGCGGTCGGAGAGGCTCCCTCCGATCAATCACGGCAAGCCCCAGCACCTATATGATTGCCCCAACCCTATTGCCCTTATGGCAAACCCCAACCCTTTTTATCATATGTGTGCTAGAAGGCGGTGGCTGCGGGTCTACATGTCCTGGGAATGGCATTAAACTCTATCTGATGGTGAGGTTCCAGTTGTGGAGGTTTATTGGCATTAAATGACCCACTGAGGTTGATATGCCGCAAAACAAACCAAACCAAACCAGTTTACACAAAAGGTAATTAACAATACTAACTGCTAAATAGTATTGCGAATGGCCACTAGAGGGTGTGGTAAAAGTAGCATATAAAAGGGAGCGGCAAAGTCGCTCTCCCATACTTCGACAACCAAGTAGCACTTACATGTGCGTTCTTGTACAGAAGCATTTGCACACCCAACAACCTCGTGGCACACGATAACCTTGCTTAAAATATAAGTATTCAATACTTCCATTCTCTCTCATACATACCTAGGATATTTCTCTACATTCTTTTATGTGCTTTGGTTTTTCATTTTATTATTAATTCTTGTTATTTTTTTAAATGCTATCCTTGGCCAGTTGAAAAGGTCTTAAAGTAAGTCAGTCCTGAGTTATGGAATCCTTTGCTAAGCGAATAAGTCCTATCCAGCGTATTGTTAAAGGTCCAGTGATTTAATCCTATGTCCGCCGCCCACGAAGGTCGCAGTAGTTATGAGTAGGTATCGCCAGTACTGCCAGTATAAGTATTGTATCAGCAGCAGAGTACTGTCAGCGATTGGCCAAGAGTATGATCATATGGTTATCGCAGTCTATAAATAGGAGCGGGCGTCTAGCATACACCTTATATACGAAATAAGTCACCCACCCCCTATTTTGATACAAGGTGGGTGATTCCATTCAGAAATATTAAATCATTTCATTCAGAAATATTAAAATTTATAATATTTTTGTTTTATTACTTCTAATACTATCTTTATTAATCCTATTTTTATTATTTTGTTATTCTTAATCTAATTCTTAACCTTCATTACTGCTAATATTATCAAAATTAGTATTGTCTTTTTTGTTAATTAAAATACAATGCAAGTTAGTGAGTTAGTATTATTTGGTTGGACAAGTTTAATGTCATGTCCAAGACATCCATTTTTTTTTTGTGAGGGGGTCTTACCCCTTTGCATGGAATACAGTCGGCCTATTCTACGGGCCCAAGCCGACAGGGCGAAATCATAAGTTTAATTATGCCCCCCCCCATGATATCTTTTTAAAAAGTTTTTATCTTATTCAATGGTTTTGTGAACAGATCCGCAATATTCTTTTCCGATTCTATATACTGCAAGAGTATTGACCCCTTTTTGATTTCATCTCTTATAAATTGATATTTTATATTAATGTTTTGATCGATGGTGTATTATGTTTTTTTGCCAGTAATATGCTATATTGATTATCACAATAAATAGTCACAGGGTTATTAACGACACTTTTAAGTAATGTCCTTAAATAAAGGGCTTCTTGACTTGCCGATGCGAGACTAACAAATTCGGCTTCACACGTTGACAAAGAAACTTTTTTTTTTTTTTTTTTAGATTTCCAAGAAATAATCGAGCTTTCGTCCGATAATTTAAAACAGTATCCTGATATACTTTTTCGGTCACTTGAACCTGCCCAGTCGGCATCACAAAATCCCCGTAATTTTAAGTGTTCAGATGATTTTTTAAATACTAGCGACTGACTTATTGAGCCTTTCAAATATTGCAAAACATGCTTTGCTCTTGTTAAATGGATTGGTGTAGGTTTATCCAAATACTGAGATAATTTTGAAACTACATACGATATATCCGGCCGAGTAGCCATCATGATATAAATTAAGGAACCAAGAATTTCACGGTAGAGCTTATTATCAATTAATTAATTTTTCAAAGTTTATTTATATCCATTTCACATGGAGTATGTCGTGGTTTAAGTTAGCTCAGGCAATAAAATGTTCTAAATCATTCTAAAAATGAATGGTTGTTGGAATATTTCACATTTAAGGTGTGCTGGAGGCCACAATTTAAATTTATAGACTCTTCGTGGCCGCGTGGATTCAATCAGCCAAGGAGAGGCCCCCTCCGATCAATCGGCTGGTCACGTCAAGCCCTAGCGCCTATATGATTGCCCCAACCCTATTGCCCTTAAGGCAAGCCCACAACCGTTTTTATCAAATGGGTGCTAGAAGGCGGTGACTGAGGGTCTACATGTCCTGGGAATGACGTTAAACTATATCTGATGGTGAGGTTCCAGGTTTGGGGAATTTAGAGCACCCCTTCATCACCATTGCTCCCTGGTCCACTCTGACCTGGAGTGGTAGTACCTGTTAGGGTCCCATCTATGGGTTAAATAGAAAAACATGAGTTGATAAACAAAATTGTATTATCCATTAAGAATTGATTTATTTCAAAACTTTATCGGCATTAAATGACCCACTGATGTTGATATGCCACAAAACAAAACCAAAGTTATGGGATCGTCTTGAACTTACCGCAATTGTAGGGGTGACGGCTCTTGCTCCTCTACTTCCTAGGCCGTGATAACGAAGATCAAGATCCTTGTCTTGCATATGTCGTAGAAAGTAACTGATTGGTGTAACACCCAGTTGTCGACATCTGTTAATGTAGGAGGAACGCCCAGAGTGATCGTAAGGTTCTTTGGTGTCTAAAAAAAAAAAAGCAAGTGTATGACATAATTGTAATATATTTATTTGCTCAACCCTGGGGCTGTACAATACGCAGACTGCATCTCGTGCATAGTGGTAAGATCCACCCAATGAGGCCACTTGTTGGCGGTGACGTGTGATACTTGAGGACTGAGTTCTGATAGCTCAGTACTCCATGATCCAGAAGCCTGTCCTTACTGGGCTAGACATGTTGTATATCGTGCAATGGAAGAGAAATCTTCCGGCGAAGAGACAAAAGAGAAAGAAATATATATGAAAAAAGGGAGAACGGAAGAGTGGTCTTCCGGTCAAGAAGCAGGGAGAAGATGAAGAAATATATAAAAAAACGTAAGAGGAGTCTTCCGGTGAGGAGGCGGAGAGAAAGATGAAGAAATATATTTTAAAAAAAGTCTGTCAGTTATCAGATCAAAAGATTAAAAAAATGCGTGGGCATATTTATCGTATATAAAGGTTAGTGGATTTCGAAGCGAGTAGCCTGGAGCATAACCCCCTCGGGCATTTTCATGGTGAACACTCTGCGCCCCTCACCACCCACAAACCAAAAAAATAAAGACTGGTCATATCTTTATATACACGTGTCTGTGGTTTCATTGAAGTTCAGTAGCCGGCTATACAATAGACGGGCTGTCGAAGAGGCCCCATCCAATCGGTTAACTGGTAGCATCAAGCCCTAGCTCCTATATATTTAGTCCCCACCGTATTCTTTAGTCTGCACTCGTGTAAAACATCCAACTCTTTATAGGTGCTAGAAGGCGGTGGCTGAGCTGAGCATCAAATGCGGTGACAGAACAAGACTTTGACCACTTTTAAAAAATTGGCAGCGGCTCGAAATCCTGCCCCCGACTAATATATAAATTGTAAAGGTAACTCATTTGACTACAGTAATTTTATATACCTATCAAGACAAACTCAGCCCTGTCGACTGGGGCTTTAGAATATACCGACTGCGCTTCTGCAGAGAGGTAACCCCCAATGGGGCCGCCTGTTGGTCGTGGGTGGTCCATGACATGCAACACTCCACTTTAGTCCTTACTTGGGCTAGACGTGCGTCCCGTCAAGCCCTAGCACTTATGATAAAAAGGGGTTGGGGCTAGCCATAAAGCAATAGGGTTGGGACAATCATAAGTGCTAGAAGGCGGTGGCTGATGGTCTTCATGTCCTGGGTATCATGTTAAACTCTATCTGATGGTGAGGTTCCAGTTTTGGGGGTTTGGGGAATGTGGAGCACCCCTTCATCACCATTGCTCCCAGGTCCACTCTGAGTGGTCCCATCTATGGATTAAATAGAAAAATGTTTTTAAAAAATGAGTATCCATTAAGAATTTTTATAAACAAAATTGTATTATCCATTAAGAATTAATTTATTTCAAAACTTTGTCGGCATTAAATGACCCACGGAGGTTGATATGTAAACAAGAATCTCAAGTCTAGTTTGTTTTTACGACATAATTTTATGCTAAAACGTTTTGTAAGACCAAAAATAAGAATGTTAATGAAACCAGAGCCGATGGGGTGGCTGCTGCTGCTATTTCTCTTAATGTGACTCATTCAAAATGAATGTCAGACTCAAGCTGTTTTTTTATTGTAATAAATTCTTTAAATATGCATGTTTCTTAATCACAAGCGGTAGATCACAAACTTAAATGTCTTGATGCGAAGCTTCAATTCTGAATCTACCCTGTCGGTTGGGGCTGTTGAATACACCTGTTTATCTTAAGTGATGACCCGTGATACTTAAGGATGGAATCCTTGTGACTGAGCAGTCCAGGTCATGCAACACTCGGCTTTGGACCTTACTTAGGCTAGACGAGTGGTCGGAGAGGCCCCTCCAACCAATCGGCAGGTCACGTCAAGCCTTAGTACCTATATGATTTTCCCCAACCCTATTGCCCTTAATGCAAGCCTCAACTCTTTATCATATGTGCTAGAAGGCGGTGGCTGAGGGTCTTATTGTCTTGGGTATGACGTTAAACTATCTGAAATAAAGTTCCAATTCTGGAACTCGGAATGTGTAGTACCCCTTTATCAAAATTACTCTCAGGTCCACTCTGACTCAGAATGGTATCACATGTTAGGGTTCCATCTATGGGTTAAATAGAACAGAAAGAGTTCTAAAATGTGTTGAAAGAAAATTGAGTTTAAAACATTGAGTACCCATCAATGAATAAAACCAAAACAACTTCGGCATAAAATGAGCCAATGGGTTAACATGCCGTAACACTCCACCAACCGATCAATACATTAGTCACGTGTCCGGAGCATGGTATTAAACTGCATCGAGAGGTAACGGTGGAGCTCTGGAGTGTGGGGAATACCCCCATCATTACCATTACTCCCAGACCCACCCTGATCCGGCGTGGTAGTACCTGTTACGGACCTATCTGTGGGTTAAATAGATAAAAAATGAATTTACAAAAAAAAAAAAAAAAAAAAAAAGAATAGCCGACAAGAATGCATATAACAAAACGTCTTCGGCATAAAATAACCCAAGAGCTGACATGCCGTAAAATCCAACCAACTAAATTCTCCGCCCTGTCGGCTGGGGCGTTAGAATGTACCGACTGCACCTCTGCAGAGGGGTAAGACTCCCCCAATGGGGCCACCTGTTCGCCGTGGGTGGCGACCCGTGATGCTTAAGGATAGAACCCAAGTGGATGAGCAGTTCATGACTTGCAATACTCCACTTTAGCCCTATCTTAGGCTAGACGGGCGGTCGGAGAGGCCCCCTCTGATCAATCGGCTGGTCACGTCAAGCCCTAGCACTTACTGAAAGATCCCTCCTTGTATACGTTTCGGAGTGCTGTTGTAGGGGCTAAAACAACATTTCTTCGGCATAAAATGACCCAATGGGTTAACATGCCGTAACACCCAACCAATAGGCTAGTCACGTGTCCTGAGTATGACCTGAAACTGCATCTAATGGTATCGTTACCGTTAAAATCAATCAAAACTTATATGCAGTCTGGCGTCAAGGTTGATCTGCCATTAAAATCAATACAATATCAAACTTAAATGTTTTATTAGAGTGGCTCAACACTGAAAAATATTGATTTGCTTTAAATCGATCAGTACTAGAAATCATGAAGCTTGAATACTCACTTTTTAACACTCGTGTGAAATGCAACTCTCGGCAATCATAGGGGACCCTACAATAGGGTAGGTCGATTTTTCACTTTTTAAAAATATCAAATTGTCCATCTATGCAAAAGTTGTGTTAGTATACTGAATGCTGAAACCAAAAATTATCTCTTACTTGCACTATTGTTTGAGAAAATAGCATCAAAGCTCGTCTACTAAAATTCACTAAAAATCTTCGTTTTCTAAAGGCTAAATTTTTCGAAAATGAGGATTTTTGTGCATTTTAGTAGGCGATCTTTGATGCTATTGTGCAAGTAAAAGATCTCATTTTTGGTATGAGTATTCAGTATACTAACATAACTTTCACATACATTGGCAATTTGATATTTTTAAAAAGTGAAAAATCGACCTACCCTACCCTACAAGTAATTTAATTTCTATACTTTAAATCGTAATGAACTGTATCCAAATTTGATAAAAAAAAAAGCAACAGTCCTCTTGTGACTCTTATATTCTATATTGCCTGAGTATTTCCTTTTCTTTAAACAGTCAAGCACCCCCCACACCATTCGTAAATAATGGAAGCAACTTAATTTCCTGATTACGATACTGATGCATCCTACAAACCTAAATCTGGTTATGTTAGACCTAAAATCAACTCATTTTGTACATGAATCTGATAGTAATGACATCAAATCCTCGCTGCATCTGTAAAATGAGGCTAATTTAGTCATATAAGACGTGTTCAATTGGATCGATCGATCGATTGATTGGCACTCGCGGATAACATTGACGTGCGCCTGCTGCAGTGCTGACTAGTGAGCTTAACGTCGAAAATCATTTTTTTTCCTGATTTTTTTCTTCCCTTAGACTTAAAACAATCTTTTGAAATTATGCCATACTTTACAATGTCTTTTTGTAAGAACTAGCGTCCCGACCTGTTAAGGTCCCATCTGTGTTAAATAAAAAAATATTTTCTACCAAACTATCGGTACGAATATTTCAAAACTTTACCGGCATGAAATAACCCACAGAGGTTTGATATGCCATAAAACAAAACTAACAAAAACAAACTGGATTTTTTTTCTCAAATGTTCTTCTACAAAAATACGATAACAAAACAACTGTCAAAATCAAGAAAAATCCTTGGAAAAGACATAAGTTTGACTATCCCTCATAGCCTACCGCCTGGCATAAAATAACACCGAATGGGTTGACATGCCGTTAAAATCAATCAAACATTGTATCTCGTTTGGAATTGTAGAAAATAAACAATTATATCAAAACATATTTGAATAACTGGCTTACTGTCCGAATATATGAAACACATGACAAGGATAAAATCAATTCAAGTTGAAAGAGAATTTGTTTTCTGGATACCGTTCAGTTTGTAAATTGATTACATGAATGCAACTCACCTTCTGCTTCAAGGTCGGTGTCCCAAACAGAATCGTCGAAAATATCCAACGTGATCACTTCACTTTCTGACGTCACTTCCTTTTGTTGTTCTGAGCCACATTCACTTCCAGTTTCGCCAGATTTCTTCAGCGTACAGCTTTGGTCCGTATTTGAACTTGCAGAACGACATTTTCTTTGACCACTGCGGCTCATTGTCTAGAAAAAAAGGAAACAAAACAATTTGACGAAGTAAATATTGATACTTTATTGGCACTTCTGTTAACTAAACATGTATCGCTGTGCCCAGTTACTAATAGACACCACCACCGCTGGGGCGTTAGAATGCACCGACTGCACTTCTGCAAGCCCCAACACACATATGAATAAAAAGGCCTTAAATACCATGGGTATCGTGATTATGGACCATTTCCACTCGTGGGTATCTGTGGAATGATTTGAATGTGTTATCCTTGATACCCAAAGTCGCCCTGTCGGCTGGGGCGTTAGAATGCACCAACTACACCTCTGCAGAGGGGTAAGACTCCCCCAATGAGGCCACCTGTTGGCCGTGGGTGGCGACCTGTGATGCTTAAGGATAGAGCCCAGGTGGATGAGCAGTTCATACTCCACTTTGATCCTATCTTGGGCTAGACGGGCGGTCGGAGAGGCCACCTCCGATCAATCGGCTGGTCGCGTCAATCCCTAGCACTTATGATTGATCCGACCTATTGTCTATATGGCAAGCCCCACCATTTTTTATCATATGGGTGCTAGAAGGCGGTGGCTGAGGGTCTTCATGTCTTAGGAATGACGTTAAACTCTTAATGATGGTGAGGTTCCAGTTTTGGAGGTATGTGGAATGTAGAGCACCTCTTTGTGACCATTTCTCCTAGGTCCACTCTGACCCGGAGTGGTAGTACCTGTTAAGGTCCCATTGATGGATTAAATAGAAAGTGTTTACATTTTTTCCAAACTATCGCTACAAATCTTTCAAAACTCTGTCGGCATTAAATGACCCAACGTGGTTGTTATGCCGGAAAACAAACAAAGCCGCATTAAAATATTTAATTTAGGATGCTTTCTTTCAATGTATTCTAAAGAGCAAATGCTGTTAGCGGTGCAATAGGTCAAACATCCTTCAAAACTGTTAAGCATTGTTTTCATAGAATGTGAAGCTTTTAGTTCTCATTAGAGATTTTTCAATGCAAATAGGAAGGACCTGTTTGAAAATATCAGGATGGATGGAATTGTCTTTGATGGGAAATACAATCATACCAACAATTATAAATGTAAACATAATCAATCTCATGCAATAGAATTATTAGAAAACGATCCCAGAGTATTCTTGTCAAGCCCTAGCACCTATATGATTGCCCCAACCCTATTGCCCTTATGGCAAGCCCCACCCCTTTTTTATCATATGGATGCTAGAAGGCTGCGGGTCTACATGTCCTGGGAATGACGTTAAACTCTATCTGATGGTGAGGTTCCAGTTTTGGAGGTTTGGGGAATGTGGAGCACCCCTTCATCACTATTGCTCCCTGGTCCACTCTGACCCGGAGTGGTAGTACCTGTTAGGGTCCCATCTATGGGTTAAATAGAAAAATGTATTTATAAAAAAATTGTATTATCCATTAAGAATTGATTTATTTCAAAACTTTATCGGCATTAAATGACCCACTGAGGTCGATATGCCGTAAAACAAAACAAACAAAACCCAGAGGATTCTGACATATTGTTAACACAAAATAAAATCTTTTAGGAAACAACATAAAAATATAATCGCACAATGTGATTTCCTAATCTATAGGCATAAGATAACCCCAGACGGGTTGGCATGATATGTAATTAAAATCAATCTCTGGTAGCAACTTGAAATTTACAAAACCTGAAACATCAGAAACCGTTATTTTAAAGCAAACAATATGAACGATCTGTTTGAAAATGTCAACATGGATGATATTCTCTTTTTTTTTTTTTTTTTTTCTAGGGAAATAAAATTTTACCATAGAATATAGACATGAAACAAATCAATGCCATACAACATAATCCCCAATAATGCTAACACATTGTTAAAACCAATTACTAAAAAGCATAAATATAAATACACGATATGTATCACTTCCTAACGGTTAGGCATGACATAACATCAGGCGGGTTGATATGCCGTTAAAATCAATAAACAAACAAACAAAACCTGAAGTATCCCATAATGCCAATGGGGCACACATAATTTCTTCTATCATCAGCAAACAAAGAACGGCATCCAAATGGTCTAATTTACAATTTTAAAATATAGAAATTAAATTACTTGTAGGGTCCCTCGTGATTGCCGAGCGTTGCATATAACACAGGTGCGTGTTCGAACTTCCGGAGTTCTAGTACCGCTCATCTTTTTCTCCAAGTTGTGCCATGTTAGGCGCTCAACAGCCTTTTTAAAATATTGTAAAAACTTTCATATTATAGTACATGAATGTAAAATAGTTCCTTTTCAAAATTGTCAGTTTTGAAAATGTCGTTTGTTCTTTAATTCTTCTTTGTCAAAGACGAACGTGAATCTCAGGACCTTAAGGGGTGAATTCATTTTTTTTTCTATCTAAACAAAAACAATAGAAAGATGGCACACTGCCAAATTGTATCTTAACGTCTTGTAATGACTTAATTCCTTAAATACATATTAAAGCTAAGAAGACTTAAATATTTCAAAATAATCCCATTGAATAGAAAATCCTTCTCGGCTAAACCGTATGTCACCAACAGAGAATTCATAGCCAGTGTCATGGGATAATGACGCCATTTTGTTTATATAACCTAGATGTGTCCGTATTACTCACCAGAAATAATATCACGTCAAATTTCTATTCGATAACTTGATTTTTAATTGCTTGGAAGCCCTTCGTTTAAAATGACCATTACTACAAATTAAGATGGCTACCTGACTTTTGAGATATATTAATGTAAGTGAATTGGTTGGGAGGCGGGAATAGAAAGCTTCTTTTTTTTTTCTTTAGTTGAGCGTCTAAAGTATCGCAAATCATTTTAATCCTATCATTAAAAGAACATAGAAAATAACTTATAACAATAAATTAGCACATTTGCTGGTTAAAAACCAAACAGGCTCGAAACATTAAAGCTAACACCACCTCCAATTTAATTTATAGCATATATTAGCTATGTTTACCTCCAAAGAATGTCCTCTACAGAATACATTTTAAATGCTTTTTACATAAATGCTAGACTCTCTCACTCGCTCACACAATATATGTAGCAGTTTTCTTTCGAAAAATCTATCTGAATCTTATTAACATGATGGATGTCTAAAGTAATACTTTAAAAATTCCACTTGCCTTTGTATTTTTCAATGGAAATAAACACAGCTTGTCATTTCCTTGCGGAAACTTGTGGACACCTTAACTCACACAAGTCATTTCCATTAGAGATCTATTTGAAAATGCCAATATACATCACATTGTGTCTTTCTTGGCAAGAATAACATTATACCAAATATTTTACCGCCCTGTGGGTGGGGTGTTAGAATACACAAATTGCAGAGAGGTAAGACTCCCCCCAAATGGAGCAACCTGTTGGCTGTGGGTGGCAACCCGTGATGCTTAAGAATGGAATCTTGGTGGCTGAGCAGTCTATGACTTGGAACACTCCTTAGACCATTACTCTGTGACAGGCAGTCACAGAGGCCCCCTCCGATCAATCGGCTGGTCACGTCAAGCCCTAGCACCTATATGATTGCCCCAACCCTATTGCCCTTATAGCAAGCCCCAACACACATATGAATAAAAAGGCCTTAAATACCATGGGTATCGTGATTATAGACCATTTCCACTCGTGGGTATCTGGGTATCAAGGATAACACATTCAAATCATTCCACAAGGTCGCCCTGTCGGCTGGGGCGTTAGAATGCTCCAACTACACCTCTGCAGAGGGGTAAGACTCCCCCAATGGGGCCACCTGTTGGCCGTGGGTAGCGACCCGTGATGCTTAAAGATAGAACCCAGGTGGCTGAGCCGTCCATGACTTGCAATATTCCACTTTAGGCTTTTCTTGGGTTAGACGGGCGGTCGGAGAGGCTCCCTCCGATCAATCGGCTGGTCACGTCAAGCCCTAGCACCTATATGATTTTCACAACCCTATCGCCCTTATGGCAAGCTCCAGCTCCTTTTTATCATATGGGTGCCAGAATGCGGTGGCTGCTGGTCTACATGTCCTGGGAATGACGAGCACCCCTTCATCACAACTTAGTCGGCATTAAATAACCCACTGAGGTCGATATGCCGTAAAACAAACCAAACCAAAGATTCCACAAGGATAACCAAACACCGACTTACATAAACGTTAAATCGAATCCCCCCAATTCGATTATTAAGCAAATACCAAATGCGATAAACGAGAGAATTAGAAAACTATCTAGTAATGAAAAAATATTCATAGAAAACAGCAAGACATACAATGAAGCCCTGGAAAAAAGTGACTTCAAACAGAAACTCTTATACCAGCCAAACACGGAAAACAACAAACAGAATAAGAAAATGGACAAGATAGGAAAAAAACACATTAAGGATGCACAAAAAACGGAAGGAAAAAAGAACTGAAAATATGGCTAAGAGAGAAGGTGGCAACGAAGGGAAAAGGCACAACAACAACATGTAGAAAGAGGAAGATCATATGGTTCAATCCTCCTTTCTGCAAGCTAACAAACATTAACATAGGAAAATATTTCCTGAAAATGATAGACCAGCACTTTAACCAGAACAATCCCATAAGTAAGATATTTAATAGAAAAACAGTAAAAGTTAGTTATTCCTACACAAAAAACATAGCTAAAATAATAAATAACCACAAGATAAACACGCTAGAGAAACACCAGGAAAACAGAAGTAAACAGCAGCAATAACCGCAACTGCAGGGCCAAAAACAACTGCCCAGTTGGGGGGAATGTAATTCCGAAAAAGTGGTGTACCAAGCGACCATTTTCCCGAAAGAAAACGAAACGGATTAAAAAAAAAAATCTATATCTGAATATCCGCGGAAATTGGAAGCAAAGATTGTACAACCACAGGCACTCATTCACGCAAGAGTTGCTAAGGAACCAAACTGCATTGTCAAAATCTCTTGGAGACTGAAGGAGAAAGGACTAAACCCCGCAAATTGAGTGGACATTTCTTAAAAAAATCGACAAACACGAGAAGTTGGAGTGGAAGATGCAACTTATGCCTGGAAAAAAAGATACAAATTATGAAATTCAAAGATTATGTATGTATATAATGTATAACAATAGAAGCTAAACCTGAAGTAGCATGTAAATACCTACACACACACAGCCCTTTCGTCTGGGGCTTTAAAATGCACCTACTGCGCCCGTACAGAGGGATGGGACCAACTGTTGGTCGTGGGTGGCGACCCATGATTCTTAAGGATGGAATCCTGGAGTATGAGCTATCCATGATATGAAACACTCCACTTTGGCTTTTTCTTAGGCTAGACGGGCGTTCGGAGAGGCCCCCTACAATCAATCGACTGATCACGTCAAACCCTAATACCTATATAATTGTCACAACTCTTTTTATCGTATGTGGTAGACTGAGGGTCTACATGTCCTGGGAATGACGTTAAACTCTATCTGATGGTGAGGTTTCAGTTTTAGAGGTTGGGGAATGTGGAGTCCCCCTTCATCACCATTGCTCCTAGGTATAACTCTGACCCGGAGTGGTAGTACCTGTTAGGGTCCCATCTATGGGTTAAATAGAAAAATGTATTTTATAAAAAAATTGTATTATCCATTAAGAATTGATTTATTTCAGAACTTTATCGGCATTAAATGACCCACTGAGGTTGATTGTACCGTAAAACAAAACCAAACCTATTACTTATAAACAATACATCTGTGCTTATTTGGAGAGTAAGCTGTAGAGAAAAAACTTGATGTGATAGAAGAAAACAGTGTAGTTTTGAAATCGCCTGCCAATTTTAGTCTAAACCAAATGAAAAATCAAACTCAACAGAAATTATGTCCAAAATTGTTTCACTGAGGTTGATATGTCGTAAAACAAACCAAACCAAAATTGTTTTCCAGTGAATCAATATTTTTGATTGACACATTATCCTTATCCAAATATCTTTTTCTCTTTTATCAGCTTACAAGATTAAGCCCTGCCGACTGAGGCTTTAGAATATACCGACTGCACCTCTGCAGAGTCATAAAAATGTCTTCGGCATAAAATAACCCAATGGATTGACATGCCTTAAAACATAACCAACTAACAACCCTCAATCGGCTGGTTACATCAAGCCCAAACCCTTTTTGTTATGTGCTAGAAGGCTGTGGCTGAGGGTCTTATCGTTTTGGATACGACGTTAAGCTAATGGCGAAGTTCCAGTTCTGGATCTCGGGGGGAATGTGTAGTACCCCTTCATAACCATTACTCCCAGGTCCACCTTGACCCAGACTGATAGTACCTGTTTGAGAAACATTCTCGACCACAGATTGTGCATTTGTAGATTGTCCCTGTATATGATGATGTTCCGATGCTTTGTTGCCGTTGCTTTCTTATGGACCTCTTAGCTTCATGATGTTGTATCATCAGGGTGACTTCTGACATGTACAGTCCTCTAGGGAGATTCTGCCGCCACGAGGCGTCTTGAGCCAAATTTTCCCAGCTGGAAAGGACAATGCCAAAGCACCTGAGATCATTTTTGCAGACATCCTTGAATCGCAGTAGGGGGAGACCAATCTGTCTTTTACCAGATGTTAGCTCTCCACACAGGATGTCTTTCGGGATTCGTCCATCATCCATCCGACGTACATGACCCAACCATCGGAGACGACGTTGTCTCAGAGTACAGGCTGGGGATTTGAGCTCTCTCTAGGACTGCTGTGTTAGTGATCCTGTTCCTCCAGGTGATGCCCAGTACACGTCTAAGGCAGCGAAGGTAGAAGGTATTTAGCCGCCGCTCTTGGTGGGAGTATAAGGTCCATGTTTCACATGTTTTAAAATTATAATAAAAAAAATGAATACCTTATCAAGAATGTTTGGAATATGCTTGTACTATTAAATAGCGCTGGGTGGCGTCGTCAATTGTGTTTATAAATTATTTATTTCTTTCAACATTTCTAAGTTAAGACAATTCTCCGAATTGCAACCTAAAATTTTTACATTTCAGATTAATTGTAAATGATTATAAAAAATCCCTTAATGGAAAACTGAGATTTTTCATGGTATTTTGTTTACCTATGTGCTATTTTTACATTTTTTTTATCCAGAGCCATTTTGCACTTTTTCGGTCGTATCAGTAATTGATTTAATTGCACTTCTTTTTCTGCTCCGACTAGACCGATATCTGATTGACCTTTTTTACAAAGAGATTTTGCCGTAAATCCCCTTGAGCCCACTTCTTTGGTAGGCACGATGCTTTCAAACCGTTGGTTTGACATTGCGCCAGTAGTTCGTCATACTTCGACGGCTTCCTTTCATGTGCTTCTACGATATATTCCTCCCATGGTACAGTCAACTCCCACATCACAATAGTTTTTAAAGAGAAGAATATTAAGTCTGGGCGCAAGGTTGTTTTTACTATATGGTCTGGAAAAACTAATCTTGATTTTAGGTCGATTCTTAACTCCCAGTCTGTTGCGGGTGACAGGGTGTTTGGTTTAGGCTTTTTCGTATTAGATTTCATACGAGCTTTGAGAAACCCTATCGCCGTCTTCTCTGGGTTAAATTTATTTGTATGGATGGCAGTACAGACTATATCAGCGATCACTGTAAGGCTCTTCTGCTAGTGCTGTTGGACAGATACTCAGGATATATTTTAGAGTCCCTGTACGCTTGCATAATGAATCTATTTCAAAACTTTGGCGGCATTAAATGACCCACCAAGGTTGATATATCGTAAAACAAACCAACCAAACCAAATCAAACCAACCAACCAGTAACCCTTCAGAGAAAGCGGTTTTTAATTTTTGTCACTTCCGCATCGTATTTGTTATCCTGAATCCTTTCTAGGTAGGGCTTCAACCATCCTTTAGAAACGGTGGGATGAAGATTGCCAAATTAATGATATTTTTGTTGCTTGACAACCACTTTTGTCGAGGTTGATTATACCGTAAAACAAATAAACAATTTTGGAGCCAAGCTGAGTGTGGTGTTACCCTTCATCACCATTACGCAGGTCCACTCTGACCAGGCAGTGGTAGTACCTGTTGGGTCCTATTGATGGGTTGGATAGAAGTAATGAGTTTAAAAATGAATTGAGTTTAAGAGAAAAAAATGAGTACCCAATAGCAAAACGTCTTCGGTATAGAAAACCCAGGAGGGTTGACATGCCGTAAATCCAACAAATTGGCCCATATTTGGTAGTACCTGTTGAGAGCCATTCTATGAGTTAAATAGATAAAAATGGAGTTAAAAATTGTATACCCAACAATAAGGAATAAAAAAAAATCCCAAGAATTGAAATGCTGTAAAATTCAAGCAGCCAACCCAACCTTGAAGCCCTGTCATCTGGGACGTTAAAATAACCGACTGCACCTCTGCAGAGGGGTAAAGAAACTCCCAATGGAAGCGACTTGATGGGTGAGGTTCCAGTTCTAGAGGTCTGGGAAAAGTGGAATACTTTCATCACCATTGATCCAGGCCCACTCTGACCCGGAGTGGTAGTACCTGTTAGGATCCCATCTATGGGTTAAATAGAAAATTTTCTTCCAAACTATCGCGACGAATCTTTCAAAAAATGACCCACCGAGGTTAATATGCCACTAAACAAAACCAACAATCTGTTTACACGTTCTGCGATATTTTTCTCAAAGCGAATACACCAGTAGTATTTAAAGGCAGTTTTTTACGCTGAATCTAAAAATGATACTAGATTTTTTTTCTAATCAGATCAAATTAAGATACAGACTTTTACTTGAAATATATAGAGCATTATATTATAACTCTATTTATATTCGTGACAAGTCCAGACTTTTTTGAATAAGTGTTATTATTGTGTACAACTTGTGAAGTATTCAAGCACATCTTAAACCAGACTGACTAAACACAATGAATGGTATTTTTGATTCAGCATAAAATGGAGATCATATATCATATATGCCGAAAACAAAAAAACATCTTGAAATAGGAAGATTTAAAGGTGTTTCTTACCTTCTATTTTTGTTTGTTTGTATCCCAAGTTCCCTTTAATGTTTGAGTTTTAAATATATATATTATTTAAAATCATTTTTTGATTGTGGATCCTTTCAGCATCTTCTGTTTTGTTTCGTCTTATCTGATTTTGAAATCTTAAACCTAAGCACAAGTCCCGTTAGAACTGGAGCCAACATCTGACCAGGCTAATTAAGAACTTGTTTTGTCTCTCTAAACCTTAACCACCAAATGAAATGACTGTAAACAATGGTCGATTAAAAAGCTTATTCAAATCGTCGGACATTCAATTAAATATTGTCGTCGGTGTGTATTTTTTCTTGTACTAACTTACGTCAT